>JACTTY020000059.1:0-716755 GCA_014595695.2 Epargyreus clarus clarus | reverse complement strand
TAGAACTAAGCTGGTTAGCCTCCCTGTCTATTTTTATCAAACAGCGCCTTAATGTTTATTTTGGTCTGTGATCAATAATTAATCGGATAACAAGTGGGTTGCTAGATTGATGTGAGGAATCTTATGGTTATTTTATTTTCTATAAAATTAGAGCTAAAGATCTATAATAGACTAAAACAGCAGTTAAGTAGCTTCTATGTTTTGATTTTTAAGGACGTTACATTAGTAAGTTGTTAAAGGTTTCAACTTCGCTCGTTAGTAATAATCAATCTTGTCCAATTTTAGCCTACTAATGATGTATTTTTTTGTCTTTTTTAAGACATCAGGTATGTTTGTTGCTTCACAGTTAAATGATCTTACAGTTTACATGTATATAAATACGCACACTTTCAAAAATTAGAGGTTCGTGACTCCAATTTGAAGCTCGGACAACTCTGTTGAGAAGCCGCGTTTTAACCACTCTACTATCACTGCTCTGATAATTATTTCCCGGAAAAAATGTCAATCTCATAGTTTGATAGGCAAAAATTAGTTAATACTTACAATTACTAACGGGCATTCATCTAATAGACTAATCCAGTACCCTTGTATGGCTGCAACCCTCTTTGCATCTTCCCTCGGAGGGTAATTTTTCCAAATATATGTGTAATTGTGTATGTCTCACTATTAGGGATCTCTACAACCCAAACGGCTTAACGGATTTTAACATATTAGGCGTCATTGGAGTCTTTTAAATTGCTAAAGTGGCATACTCTACGTTATTATCTTTTTCGGTTATTTTTTGTTTCTATAATAATGACCAGATATATGACATTCCTCACGGACTTTACAATTTAACTAGAGCTAAGAGAGCTGGAGTCAGCACGCTGCTCCGTTGTGGATTAATGGAGGAGATCTGTCAGGATTTATCTTACGGCTGTTATCTACTGATAGGAACCGAGTTCGACGACTTACCTTATTCTCCGTGAATGAATTAATATTTATGGAAGAGATTATATAGGAGTTCCGTTTTTTAATATAAGGATCCCTGATAACAATAATATAACACTTCCTTCGATACCAATACAGATACCGATACGATATTATCTGTGATTCCGATACGCGTCTTTGATTTACAGTAATTAAGATTACATTAGTGACTTGAGCAGGTGTTGAACCCTAGACCTCTGTGATTCCACGCAATTGTAATGGAATTCGTAGTAAATTAGCTATGATTTTTAGATTAGTTTGTTACTATGGAAATATGTTTTTATTTATATATCTTGTATGTGTTTTTTGTAGGATTTTTTCTATCTTATCTTATCTTATTGTTTTGTATAGGTATCTTTTCAAAGATATACTTTTATGAAAGCGTGGCATTTACTATTATATAATATAGATGGTTTCATGTACTTAATTATTATTTTACTTTAGTTTTGTCGATTTAAAGTGTATCTTAAGTACATATTATTATCAAGTACAGCTCATCAAGAGCTTGAACTCAGTTTATTTATATCTGTATTTTAAATGAATAAAGTTTAAGTTAATAATGAAATCGAGCACTGCCAGGCACTATAGGGAACAATATATCAACAGTTATTTTTATGTCCAATGCTGGGCACAGCTTCCTCTCATAACTAAAAGAGTACTGAAACCCACTCAACCAAACTGCCCCATCTGATATTTCAAATATCATTGGCTGCAACGGTGCAACCTTCTATTCCATAGCCCGTCTGTCAAAAACAAAAGTGAATTAATATTAATTATAAAGTATATTTAATATAATTACTCTGATATATATAACCGGACGTTGCTTGAAGCATTCGGCTTCCTTTCATTGTGCGATGGACGAATCCATTAATTTGAGTTACTAAACGGACAAATGTATTATACCATAGACCAATTAACAGACAGACTATTTATCTAGCACACTAGCGACAGCTACGGTGAAATTTTACATAAATTTATATGAAACTTTTAAAGCTTTTACCAATGTCCATAAAGATTTAAATAAAATTCTGATTCTGGGCACAGAACTTACGAGTTTGAAAATTCAGGCTATAGTCTACGGTAGCCTAGTGTGAACTTCGCGTACCTTTTAAAACGTTTTTAAGATTCTGAAGTTTCTCCCTCACAATTTTCCTCGCGGTAATATAGTAAAATATCATGTATCCAATAAATGAACGGTTGGAGATTGGGACCAAAACTATAATACCGAAGTCTTTGCTGAAGGTGTATTGGCCGAAGATGGTCGAAGCCGAAGCTAAATTTGATACTTCGGTCAGAGGCCACTTCCCAATCATTAATTAAAAATAAAAACTAAAAT
This sequence comes from Epargyreus clarus clarus, assembly GCA_014595695.2. NCBI lineage: Eukaryota > Metazoa > Arthropoda > Insecta > Lepidoptera > Hesperiidae > Epargyreus > Epargyreus clarus. The sequence goes on along the minus strand of JACTTY020000059.1, from coordinate 714,450 downwards.
ATATTTATTTTATTTCAAAAATATGCCATAAATTTATAATAATAACTAAATAGTTCACCTAACTTAGATAACTTTGCTTAACTTAGATCAAATTAGATCAAAAGTTACGATCAACACAAACCGCGGGGTTATACGGGGTTTGTCATTACGCCATCTGGTGTGAAAGTACTCTGTGATAAAATTAAAAATAATGAACTCTAATGCGGCTCGCTGCATGGTGCGCTCATCAAGCCAATTAATCTTTCGTTATGGTCACCATTCACCACTTGTGACTGTCACAGCTGTTTTCGACGTTAAACTGTTTAAAGTAATAAAATATATTCTCACAGTTACTGCTGCCAATGTATACAATGTATAATACACATCATAACTTATATATACATGTTGCTAGTATTTGTACGTAGAGATAATTTTTTCAAGTGGACACAAACGGCCCAATCCGAAATTATAAGATATTGCAAAACATTCTGAAAGAAGTTATGGGGTCGTCCTTAATAATCAGATTTTGAAAATTAAAATTGCGTTTTTACTAAATTAAAAAAAGTCTGATTGGCTTGCGCTTACTTAAAATTCATCATGTATATAAGTCAACTATTGATCAGTCCTCAACGAATTCCTCCTCACCGATTGAATTAAATTTGAAATGTTATATTAATTCAATGACAAAGCAACAATATGCTATTATTAAGCTGATTGATGAAGGATCCAGAGGCCGTAGAGACGTCTTTACTAAATAAGATATTATCCTTGTCTTATCTAGGCATGATAGATTTATCTAAATAAGTAGGTATGCTTAAAAAAAATTCGCTAATTCATCATTTTCAACAAATAAGTAATTATTATTATAATAACAGATATTATTATGTAAAAATAACACGTTTTAACCACAGTAACGCTTTTATTCTAAACTGATATTTTCATACTAAAGCATGTATCATTCCCTAGTTATTTATAAGTAAAGTTATCCATGTCAGAATCAAGTTTCACTACTCCACATACCACCAATTTGTCAGTTCCTCTTCATATAAATGTGACAGGCCTATTTACACGAAGCAACACGATCGCTTTTAAAATATATTTTACAGCCAATTCATGTTGAATTGGACGGACGGAAGAGGACTATTTGGACTCCCCCATTAGACCTAGTTGGGGTTAACTGAGTACTGACAAAACATATAGGTCTTTATGGTTGAAGGATTGATTGATAACGGTTGTTTATCTCGTGTTAAGGTACTTTGAACTCAGTTTAAGTAATATATTTTTTTTAGTATTTTCACTCAACTATGACGTAGCCAAAAATAGTTATAATTTTGACTGGTATGTAAATTTTCATTTAATTATTGAAGTGAAAACTTCTTTAGCGGCGTTGTGCACTTTTTGTAATGGGTAAAAAATGTAAATGCGTCAGGACACGTGGCCTAATCGAAAATACGTAAGACAGCAAAGCGAACTGCAAAAATGAAGATGTCATCCGGTGTCAGCATAAAAAAAAAATGTCAATGGGTGTCAGTTTCTTTTTTCATTTATTATATATTATTATTCAGGTTAGATTTTGAAAGTTTTCACTTCTGTCGGCACTCCCTAAGTGCAACCGGTTGATTTTTTTGGCCAAATAACTTGTAAACTACTTATCCTAATTGGACATAACAATATGAGCTATAATTTGCATACATTTTGATTAAGCTGATTGTAGGCAATGTGACGTCACACTAAATTCAATATGGCTGTTTTTAAAACTCATGAAGTGTTAAAAAATACGTTCGTGTTGGATACAAAACTAAAGGGTGTCTAATTAAAAGATGAATTACATGTCTATTTTGTCGGATTGCAGTATTGTCAATGCTATCTGGGGTGAGTTTAGATGCCCATGAGCGGCAGTGGCCACTTGCCATGACATGAATCAAACAATAATTTGATAATAACAGTTCCCATAGTTCAACGGCATATTGCAATGTACAAAAAAATAAACATTGAAAATATAAATATGCCTAAAATTTTCCGTTATTAATTAGCATTGGAAATGACGGCGATAAATCATGGAATTTATGTTTATACCTTCCTGTCTGACGAAAATCATCTTTTATAAGGTAAACGTCTTCCTAGAATGTTGAAACATCCTACTATAACTGATATTATATTGTTAACTACTGTTAAATTTTGAAACATCCTTTGTTTTTAGTAAACGAATAAATTGTTATTATTGTTATCAGTAAACATCCTAGTAGCTAATTAGCATGCATCCCAATTGGTAGTAAGTGCATTTGCCGCATATTTCATTTTTTTTATAATATAGGAGTAGCAGACGAGCATGCAGTCCACCTGATAGTAAGTGGCTACTGCCGCCCATGGACATTTGTAATCAACCCCAGATAGGATTACATATTTCTACCTGAGGTCGGCCACGGATGCGCTGCTACCCCTGAAGACTAAGCTGGGACGCTTCGTAAAAGTCTGTCTCCCTTACCACAGCCTACAAACCGAAGGGTGAATTGAAGGGTGTGGTAAGGGAGACAGACTCTTCCGACGCGTTCCAGCTTAGTCCTCAGGGGTAGCGACGCATCTGTGGCCGACCTCAGGTAGGAATATCTAATCCTATCTGGGGTTGATTACAGATGTCCATGGGCGGCAGTAGCCACTTACCATCAGGTTGACTGCATGCTCGTCTGCTACTCCTATATTATAAAAAAAGATAGACCGCATATACCTTTGCTATTTCAATCTAACTTCAAAGAAACTTGTAATTATTAACATGTTTTTCAACCTGTGAAAGTCTTTTATATTCAAAAGCAGTCTCAGGTTAAAGCGCTGACCTAGTTCGGTCTGAACAAACAAAAGCAAAAGGGAATTGTAAATATTCCCGGGACTTGTCCTAACTGGGAATTTTGCCTAAAAGCTTTGTTCTAGAGGTCGACTGTGTTAGCGTGACCTTTTTACACGTCTATGTTTTGAACTAGCTCGAAGCTGTGTGTGTAGTGAAATGTATTCTTTACCTGGGGATTTAAAATAACTATGATATTCCCAAGCTTAGATAAAAAAATGGAATAAATTGTCACTCGCGTGAGAGCTTTTTCAATGCACCTTTGAAACGTTAAAACGAAACAAACAAGTATCTGAGTACTTATTTATTAAACGTCGGCTCTTTCACATATTGTTCTATATTCTGTATGGCGAGGTGTTCCATTTTTTCTGGGCAGTGGACATGTAGTCGAATATAAAAAATACATAGATATATCGAACACTTTCTTAACTCTCGTACGAAGGCCAAGTAAGTTTTTTGAACAAAGTAAGACGTACACAAATTGTGTTGATTTCTAAAGTACACTTATAATACGATTATACCAATGTTGATTGCGTGAATGAAAATCTCGGTAGAGTCATCACCATGTTTCACGATATTGATAGCTTATTATAAATTTGTTTAGCATGACGTTACGTAAACAGTACAAGTAAGTAGGTAATGTCATTCTCTGTTGTTTCGTCTGAGTTCCCAATTATCTTGTATTATCATATTGTGTCTGATCTGATTTATTATCCCGTGAGGTGCGAAATTGAAGAGACCCAAGGATGCAGATATATTGAACTCAAAATAAGAAGGTCACACATGCTAAAGTGTATTTTTTCTTTGCCCTGCAATTCAGAAACAGCAGGCCTTGACAAAGCTGTCTTAAGAATTACATGTGATTCGGTGACTATAGAGTTCCTCATCCTTTCTTTCTATCATATATTGTAGATACGCTCGTAATAAGTCTATAATAGATCCTGGCGTGAAAATTTACAATGACCAAGAGTTCCAAAACGTAATAGTCCTATCATCTATCTAATGCTTCTAGCGTTACCATCGACAATGCAAAAGAGGTCGACGATTGATAAAACTGTACCCTGCGCATCCGCCCGCACAATTGATGTCGATAGGGTTGTCAATTGAATAGACAAATTTATACTACCGTAATGTGGCCTGGTAAAAAAGCAGTGATAACCTAAGGGTTAAGAAACGCAGCCTCTTGATCGAAGGTTGAGGTTCAAATCCCAGGCACGCATTTCTGATTTTTCAAAGTGCGTATTAAAAGTTAATTATCATTTGCTTAAACGGTGAAGGAAAACATCGTGAGGAAACCTGCTTACCTGAGAATTCTAAAAAAAGTTTTCAAAGGTATGTGAAGTTTACCAATACGCACTTGGTCAGCGCGGTGGACTATGACCTAATCCTTCTCATTCTGAGAGGAGACTCGTGCCCAGAATTGAGACAGTAATGGGTTGATCATGATGATAGTGAAGGTAGCCTGGAAGTAATCGCTGTTAAGCGATAAGGCCGCCTTTTATATTGTTGTAAATCTGTATGTTTCTTTGTTATTTTATTTTGTGGCTTCAATAAAGAGAGTTGATATTTTAAGACAAGCATATTGTTAAGCCGACTACTTTTATGACCAGAGGGTAAGCCCTAAAAGATCCCTTTGTTAGCATCCCTTTACATACTATTATGTCAAAAATAACAAAAGTAGTTTTAAAAGCAATAAGAATGTTTTTGTTTAATAGAACTAGCAAACCGAGTATTTGATTAAATGCAACTATCTCATTTTAAGTAACTGCAGCCCGTTATCACTGTGACTAATCAGAAATAAGACAGGCCTTACTCAGGTAAGAATTGAGATAGAATGCCTTAAAAAGTGAATTGTATCGCAGACCGTCCCAAAAATAAAAAAGATTATTTACCTTTAGTATAACTTATATTCCGGCAAATTGTTGATATGTAATAGTTATAAAACATATCCGGTTATAATCTGGTGCGTGACAACCCTGTGCAAAGCATGCGAAACTTGGTGCGTAATTATCAAAAACAATTTAAACTCTAGCTAATAGAAAATAGAGTGGAATTTATTTGATTTTAATTGTTATGGATAAGAATTGTCGTTTTCGTTAGTATTAAGTTAATTTAACAGAGAATAGATAATTTTTTGAGTAGTAACTTTAGTGTGATTTGCAAAAAATGCACTTCACACACACACATGCACACAATGTGATCGACTTCAGATAGAATCACTATTCTATATGGAGGTTATTACCATTAGATTGACTGCACGCTTGCCACTTCTATCTTATAAAAAAATCTCACTAGTCCATATTTTAGACATACTAGACGTTCTCACACTGAGAGGGAGATGTGTACTGAGAGAGAGTTTGCCTGTTTTCCTGACGATCCTGATGAGGAGAATGGGATAAAATTACTAAAATCGTGTATTGTCATCGGTTCTCGATAATTGTTCAAAATTTTAAATTAATTGGCCGTTCAAAGTGGGTAAAAATCGAGTTCAAAGATTCCGTTACATACATACTACATAGATACAACCCAAACTAATAATAAAAGCGTGGTAAAAAGGCATTACCTCTTAGAAGTTACATTTCTCTCTCACCCCAACTGTAAGGGACTTTTTAAGACGTCACAGATTTACTCTTCTTTAAAGTAAAACAAAGTACGCTATTTGTATACATATAAGAATGTTCATACACGTTCACTGTATTGTACTCAGCTTTTTAAAACTACAGACAGGAAGATAACTCGCGTGCAGCTAGCCTTTGTATGACGTCGTGTCGACATGTGATAATCTAGGGAACTAAGGAGTCAGCTATTGTGTGAACCAGTGGTTCTTAACCTTTAGCTTTAGCTTTAGAACCGCCGTTTTAAACAATTTCTGTACTCGTAGCGTGCTGTGTTTTCCATAATTCATAGCGGAAAATTCAAAAATATGAGACGAATACCCAGACCCAGAATATATTTTTTTAATATTTTTTGAACTTCCTAGCCGGAGATCGAATTCGAAACCTCCAGGTTGATAAGCACTCCGCCATCTCAGTCTTGTGTATAAAAAAGACTAAGTAAGAATATCCTTATTATGTAGTAGGGTATAAGCTTCAGACTAAAACTATCGTGCAAATAAACATTTGACCTACTTACAAGCAGTTTTTTAATATTATTGATATTTTTACTATTATTTTTTTACTATTTCTACTATTGTTGGTAGTTATGCTGGCCCAAAGCACCAGCATTGGTTCAAACATTGAAGCTCTCACGCGAGGATCGAAAGGTCAACTAACTCGGCAGGATGGGGAGCGTAAAGCGGGCATCGGAATTAATTGTCAAGTGACGGTCGTGTGATAGCGCCTTACTTGCGTAATAATCACTAACTAGCAATAGAGAAGTCACTTGTCTCACTGATAGCTGATAGGCGATAAACTTTTAATCGCTATAGAAAAAAATATATAGGAACATTACAACCTTTTTGAAGTTTGATAACTTATAGGTAACCAACTTATCGGTATCCAACTTTACAAACTCACCTTTTTCGAAATCGTTTAAAATAGAAATCTTTTCTGGATGACTACTAAAATAGGTAAAAACACTTAAATACTTATGTGAGAAATGTGTAAGAAACCTTAAACAAAATGGATAATTTTAAAAATATTCATAACGTGACATTAAAATAAATTGATTAAGATTGATAAAATTGATTGATAAGATATTGTCAAGATTAATTGATTTATAGACTAAGTTTTCCTTAGATAAGTCTAACCTCAAAATTAGTAAATTTATTGTTCTGTATCCATTAAAAAAATGTTAACGCTAAAAAAAATAAAATATTATATTATTATAAATTTTATTAGAAAAAAAAGTATTTTATCTGCCATCTACCATAACACAAAAGAGATCTTGTTTTGGTTGAAACCTTGGTTGCTCAAAGAAAAGCACAGGAAAGTTACTAGCAGCATAGTTTTATTATATGGCCGCATAATACACGCTACTGGCTCCTGTTTCTCCCCTTCCCATTATAATAATACTTCCATACCATTTACTAGCTATAACGTCCCCATTGGCAGTGCAACACTAGTAATGCCCACTCGTCAACACGATCCTGCTCTAGCTAGAGCCATAAAATATAGTTAATGGATTCTATGAAGACGATATTTTATCTTAATTTATGTACTCACTCGTACTTATTGTTAAATTATCTATTAGAGCCCTTAATTGATATATTGTAAGCGAAGTCTGCATTGATGCAGTATGGTTTAATACTATCCCGACTTCCGTTAGTTGTGGAGAGACAACCATGCATATAAATTTTCTGTTTTCACACAGCGTTGACTTATAGATAATGCTCTTTATTAAGTTTTAAGGTACGCTCTACTATTTTAAGAAGTGATGCCATAATTAAATGAAAAAGGGTTGTAGTTAAGGATTTAATGTATATGTCAACTTTTTTTAAAATATAAACATTTTTGAATTTTCGCCATTTTGAACGTGAATTAGATCCAAACATTGGACCATTGGCCCACAATATAACAAAAATTGGCTCAAACACATAAGATCTCAAAAGGATTAAGACCTCATAAGGATATTTTTATTTCCAGGTAACATGAACACCACAGCAAGCATGTAGCAAGATGGATTGGCTGTGGGTTCAGTGACCAAAATGACAGTGCCAAGTGACAGGACTATAGAGACACGGATATGGTGTGTTGTGATCATTGTGGTTGTGCTCGCCGTGGTCGAGGTGGTCAGCTTGAATGGACCCAACGTGTGCATGGTGCAACAGAAGTAAGTTGTTTTTATACTATTCCAGTAGCAGACGAGCATGCAGTCCATCTGATGGTAAGTTGCTACTACGGCACATGGGCACCTGTAATCAACTCCAGATAAGATTAATTTCCTATCTAAAATTGACCACAGATGCGCCTCTACCCCTGCGTCTAAGTTGGAATGCCTCGGAAAAGTATCTCCCTTACCACATCCTACAAACAAGAACTCAGGAGCGCCTAACACTGCTTTTAAAGTTAGAATTAGGTGTGGTGGTGGTGCCGCCGGATTTGAACTAGAGAGGGTTCTTTAAATGTTTTTTTATAATATAGGTGTAGCAGACAAGCATGCAGTCCACCTGATGGTAAGTGGCTACTGCCGCCCATGGACATCTGCAACCCACACCAGATAGGATTAGATATTCCTACCTGAGATCAGCCTCAGATGCCCCGCTACCCCTAGAGACTAAGCTGGAACGCCTCGGCAAAGTATCACCCTTACCACACACTTCAAACCAGAACTCAACAGCGCTTAACACTGCTGTTAAAGGCAGGCAAAATAGTGGAGTTGATGCCGCCGTTGAACTACATAGAGTTCTTCAAATGTTATTGATAAACAATGTTCCAGGTACAACATCACAAAGCGCGTGAAGTACCGCGCGCCGATGTCGATCCGCACGTACGAGTGGTGCTTCTCCATGCCGCCGAGGTGCTCCAAGTGGAACGTGGAGATGAGGGACCTCACCCGCTTGGAAGTAAGACTGAGCATGGTTAAACTGTAAACCTATTGCAGCTACAGCGTCAAGCAAAATTGTATAAAGATTAAATTTGTGATACATTCTTAATGCATCTACGACATCTCCTCTTAAAGTGACTAGGTCAGAAATCGTATCTGTACGAGTAGAATTGAGAGCTTTTTCACTGAGAAATGTAAGTTCGCACACGAAGTTTATTCTTTACATTTTCTGTTAAAGAAAATAACTTCTTCATTTTATTCAATCCCATGTTAAGCGTAATAATAATATCATAATAAATGTAAATAATATATATAAGTAAATTCCTATACCTATGCAAATACACATTAAAATATTCGAAGAAGTAAAGGCACTTTCTTTAATATTCAAACCACGGAATTTACCTCTGAGATATCTCGATTTCATAAATTACAACTCGTACTGGTACTCAACAGCTCAAAATAGATATTTAAATTAATATAGATATCGGCCGGAAACTGAACCTGGAACCTTGCAAGTCCGACCGGCATTGCGCCAAGTCGTCAGGTATCCCTTAGCCCACTAAACAACTTTCAGGTTGCATTATATCCTTAGTACCGATTGCACCATCTAAATATATAGTTGATCATAAAGTAAGATAACTTTCCTCAGCAAATTATGGCAGAATTGCAAATCTTGTCAAAGTTGAGATATAGTTTAATGATCTGGGAGCAAAGTAGAATTAGTATTACTACACAGCCATTTGAATATAGCCTACATGAGGTAATCTGCGAGTGTATTTAGCCTGCATGGAATGTAGGACAATCTTCGTTTTAATATCTATATACTTGCATTCTTACACAAGAATGGAAAAAATACCACATGGTATTGCATGCTATAGGAATAACAAGAGATTGCTGTCCATCTGAGTTGGTCTCAGATATGGTGCTACCCCTGATATGAATACTTCTTCAAATAAAAATTACAGCATCTTTCTTAGTACATTTAACAGTCGACGTATACGGTCGCTGCGTTTTAGTTGATAGTGTGTTGTTAAGCAGATACATTTGCATGAGGCACTCCGAAGTCCTCAAAGAACATCTTCGTATAAACGAAGACTTCCTAGTTTTTAGGTACTGGTATTTATTTCACGCACTACATAAAAATGTATTAGTAATGCGATTCTTCAAAAAAGTGCAAAAAGAGTTTCAAAGCCGGCGATATATTCCGAACTCCTTAGATGTTGCAAATGTCCATCGGTAATGGTGGTTTTTCATGAATTCCGTCTAACTATACGCTTATTTGAATCATGAAATAAGCACTTCATCTGAATATAAACATCGGTATTTTATTGAAATTGCAGACCGAGGAACGCACGGCAGAAGTAGCGGTATGCTGCCCGGGATACAAGATGAGGGATGTGTCGTGTGTCCCCATCTGCCCCCTCGGGAAGACGGGCCACGGTTGTTCGGAGGGTAATATTGAACAATTCACAATTGCCTTAACTAGGCCCTAGGCTATAAAATTTCCCTTCAAATTATGATCATAAGAGGATTATACCACATTCAGTACATTTTATCGCTAGTCGAGAATTGAAGACATTTTATAATGTATCGCAACCTTCTATACCATAACGTTCTGAATGATTTTACACTTCCTTCACTAATAACCTTATTTTAGGATTCTTAAGGTGTAAATCAAAGTATCTACCAATTCACACTAAGCCAGCGTGGTAGCCTTTAACTATAGCATAAATCTTTCGCACTCTGTGTGGCGATCCTCCCCAGCAGAGGGACAATACTGGGTTGTGATCATATATGGTTTAAGAAACTTTATTCTCATTAAGAATTACAAGAAATCCACTTACATGAGAACATATTTGGTAATCATATCGGTCATTACAGATATTTGAGAGACATTATTATGGGGATATCTAACTTTAAATCCTCCGTGTAATCATATAATGTTCGCTGGTCGCATCCAAGATATTACTTGAGCGATTAGATCAGAACTAATGTAGAAGATAACTAAAGAGATCAGAACTATTCGATAACCAGACACTAATCAACCATTCTTCCAGACTGTCCCCCTAAGAAATGGGGACCGAATTGTGTACACGAGTGTCCCAGCTGTGAACATGGTACCTGCTCCCCGACCACTGGCGAGTGCCAATGTGAAGATGGATGGCAAGGTGAGAGGTGGGTTGCCGTTGATATTTATATTCTAGTAGCTCATAGTATGGCAAAAGCCATGCTTATGCTTAATACAGCTTATATAAGAGATTTTGCTTTTAACTGCTATATCACTTATCACTATGTTTCATGATACCACTATGAGTATAAAAGGAAGAAGAAATATTAAATCATTATAGTATAATAGCTATGTATGAAGGGGATAAAAGTTTATAACATATTCTATCTACGGGTATTTTTATTTGCTTCTTTTCTTACAATTAATGGATCTCTATTGGTTAATTTCGTTTCTTTGTCTTTTCTTGTTTCGTATTTGTTTTTAAACTAATGGTATTTTTTACTTTGATGGTTTTGTTATAGTAGATCTAGCCCTTCTTAATTATTACTATACTCTATTAAGATAGAGTATAGTAATAAAAAATACTAAGGTATTTTTATATGAATAATAACCAATAGAAATATTTCTATAAATATTATCGTTTACATATATGTATAAGGGAAGAATAATTGGTAGAATTCTAATAAAATACTTTATTTGTTTACAGTTGCTCGATCAGCATGCCTTCTACTCCATCCACAACCACCATGATGGAAGAAATACTAACAACAGCCAAACCTACTACTAAAACCTCTCTTCAGACTACCATTAAAACCGAACCAACTACAAGAACTACAGTTACTGAAACAACTGTACCTAGCACAACTCCAATGCAGACGACATCGTCGACAACAACTAGTCCACGTCCTACCACAACATCAAGTAGTGTAAGGACAACAACAACAACTCAAACAACAACACCAACCTCAACAACAGTAGCAACAAGATCAACTACTGTACCTACTGAGTTGTTCGATAATTTTACCGTAACACCAGCATGGACTACACAAAGTGAAGACATGTTGAAGGCGCCTAAGAACATTGCGATTAGTTCAAATTACAACAGAACTGAAATTCCAATAGAAACTTCAACTATTGTGGTTCCTACAAATGTAAGTGGTCCTATGAAAGAGGTAACCGTTGCTACCACATCGACCATACTACCACCTACAACAACTGTGGAAACTACTTCTTTAATTAAACTTACAGTTAAAGAAACTGCAACGAAGACTGAATCCTCAAAGAAACCAGACACAACCGCAAAATTGACAACTATTAAAACTAAACCAAAAGAGATTTGGATACGACCCACTCAGAGAGGTGAATCTACATTTATTGAAACTAAAATTAAACCCATCCTAGAACAGCATAATAGATACAGAAGTGCGACTAAAAACGAGGAGGTATCAGAGTTAACAACCCCGAGAACTATTATTGTCTCTATTATACCTACATCTGTATCTTATGTCACCTTCAAAAAGATAGCGCTTACGACAGCGTCTTATGTGGCTCAAAAGAATAATGTTTCGTTGCAACAGCAGCAACCAATGTATAATAAATCAGAACAGGCTATTACGAAGTCCTTATCAACACAACCGACGTCAACCTCGATGCCTACTATAAGAATATCGACGTTTGTTCCGAAAAATGTGACCACATCGACAGTTTCTCTGCCACATAAAAATATTACCAAATCCTTCTCAAAATTTGAGGAGACACATCCAAATACTATGAAGGTCTCTTTAACGAGTAAAACGACTAATAGCATGCCGAGCACCTTAAATGCGGCTAACAAGAACTCTTCTAACATTTTAACAAATACTTCTTCTTCAACTAACAATCGAATTACTCAAGGACTGGAAACCCACGGAACGACTCTTAAATTTTCCAAAAATACTTCAATTAACCGCCTAACTACTCCGGGACCGAGTACTATGAATGCAACGACTTCTATATCTCACATAACAACTACATCTGTAAGAAGTAAGCTTCCGCTTCCTGCTACAAATGTCATTAAATATCATCAAAGTGAAAAACCGAGGAATGTTACACTTAAGCCAGTACCAACGACAAAACCGAATGAGATATCAACAAAAACGACCAAATTATTGGCTATTCATCATTCGCAGAAAGTTAATGATACTAAAAAAAATATAACAAAGATCTCTAACACTAAATCTGTAACGACAGCAGAACCGCTAGAGGATGAAACTTTTCATATTTTGACAGAACCGGAGCATATAACTGCCGTGATGAGTGACAAAGGCCGTGATCACTCAACAGTTGACCTGATATCCGTGATAAGTATCGCAGGAGGCGTGATGATGGCTGTTATTACTGTGGCAGTTATTATAGTGATGGTGGAAAGATGTAAGAGACCGAGGTATGAAGATGTGAGGAAAATAAACGATATTCGAATGCAAGTAATGATCGATAATAATGATGTTCCACCGCCTTACGTAAGAAGTATCTTCCACACACCGCTGCCAGGTAAATAATTAATTATTCTAAATCAGTTCTTTTTTAAATATTATAGACAATTTTAATATACAATATAATAGATAGAAAAAAAATAAAAACATAATTCAAATGTATAATCCTTTAAATTTATATAATAATAATAAAAAAATTGAGTAAAATCTATTGTATAAGTGTGAGACACTATTACGTCTCACGACGTATCGGCCCATTAGCTCAGTTGGTTAGAGCGTCGTGCTAATAACGCGAAGGTCGCGGGTTCGATCCCCTCATGGGCCATCACTTTTTTTATTTTTTATTTTAATTTTTTTTTTTCAGAGCCACCATCATCAGAAAAATGTCATTATCAACCAATTTCCACATTGGACAGAAATTTAAAACAATTTATGAGACCAGTTGTAGTACAAACAATTTCACCTATCATGCTCGAGAATTTTAGAGGTACTTAGTTTAAATTAAAGAATTAAATTTATGTATTATTAATGTTAGAATAAATAAAATTATAATAAATTATTTTTTAGGCATTTTGGAGTGTCACTACGATCATTTGCCACAAAGAAATTACGATTGTGGAACAATGTCTACACGTTGTTCAGTAACGCCATCTATGGCGTGCACCGAAGAACTAAGTGGTGAGCGAGCTCTCTCAGTGTCTGATTACACGATAGAAGCATTGAAATGTGAAGCAAAATTAGATGTTATCGACAATACTACGTCAGAGCCTTTGTATGCTGAAATACCGTGCTGGAGACCGCCATCAGAACATGCAATTGAAGTTTTAAACTTAAATGGAGAAGCTATAACTGAATTATGACCGAAATAAACAATTCACCGTGCCAAGAGTATTTTAGTGTTAACGACGGCGATAGATGGCGCTGTTACGAAATGTTTGTGTAGTTTATAAATAGTAATATCTTTATGTTTATTTATTTATGCCAAAGAATCAATAATAATTTTATTGTGAGTAATGAATGGAAAAATGGTGTAGGAATGTCTTGTGTTAGGATAATACCTTGTGTTAAAAATAAATCTCATTACATTTTTGTGTTTTTATCAATGCCTCGTTAGCACCAGTATAAAAAAAGTACGTAAATGTTTATCATATACGTTAAGATGGCAATACCAGTACAGCACATAGAATTGAATATGCTGTAAACTCTTCAGCGGAGAATAGTTTATTTTCGATTTTGACAAAGGCTTTGTTTACTCAAGCTATCTCTGAATGATTCAAGAGTTGTATAATAAAAAAGGACCCTTCGACCTGCAGCATATAATATGCTAACCTTAAAACTACTGTTTTAGAGTTTAAATGATCTAGTAAAGCTTATTAATTTCCATTAATTTTATGTAGTCTGTAGCAAAAACACTAAGGCCACGATTGCCCCTGATTTGAATTTTGCATCAAATCTCTTGCTAGCATAACGAAATATTTTGAAAGTAATATTTTAAAAGGCGTTACCCTAATCAAGTCGACATGCCGTTAACTCATAATTTAGTTGTGCACTTAATTGCTTATCAATATCCTTTGCATCCCTAACCGTCCATCTATGATAGTAGGTAGTGTATGATAGTAAGTCTTAGTAACTAGATACTTCAGTGGGCTGCATACTCTTGCTACTTTAATTGCAAACTTAGTCCAACTAAGCACATGAAATACACAAACTTCAGTTCATTGAGAGCCATGAATGAGGTAATAACTAACTGGATATATATATATACTTATATTGACAATTTTTATGGTACATAAAAGGGACGCCTTGGTTATGTAACCAATTTAAGGTAAAAATTCTAAAATGTTATTATGGAACATTTAAGTTCATTTGTACCTATGGCACAGAAATAAAAAGATTCATATATATTAGAGTTATTCAACAGATACTTCATAGAGAGTAAATAGACTCTAAGTTATGTATCCCTGCAAGTCATCGACAAAGTCTTTCTTATTTTTAATTAGTTCCTTTTTTATGACACGGATACAGAGTACCTGAAAAAAGGAACAGTCCCGTTCTAAATGGAGCATATGGTCACTTTATATCTTTTGTATCAAGTGTATAGTATACTCCATTTGTATATTATCTTTTTATGATCCCGCCAAAGACTTTCTAAGAAACAGTGTACCTTTACTATATTGTGCTTTTGGTAGTTAACTGATTATTTGGTACTTTACATGAGTAGCAAAATAGTACGCAATCCACCCAATGGAAAGTGGTAACCGTCGCCCATCGGTATCTTTAATATATAATAACGCTTATTACTATAATAATTGTCTTCCTTTAACTGTATACATTAACATAATTCATTTTCATTTAAGATTTTCTATTTCTCCTAAAATCATGCCTGCGTGCAACTCTCCTACCCTACTTAAATTGAAAATAATAACTATTCCTAGTAAAATCTGACCATTAATATTATTTATCGAACTATTACTGCTTAATCTGTATTATTAATTTATGTTTACAATAATATTTTGCAAGTTTCATGGAACAGATAGATAAACAGAGGTCAAGCGTGGGCTTATATACAATTATATTTCTATAATTACGAGTATATCTATCTTATTATCTTCTTCCTCTGATAATGCATATGAGCGGCATATATTTTAGCACTGTTCAGATTTTCAGAATTTAAACAGTAATTTCAGTGTTAAGTAGAATCATATGTGGTTCGACTCCTGCGGCACCACCGCCATACCTACTTACGCCTATTACAGTAATGTTAAGTCCTGTACACCGGTAGTCCTCCGAATAGCAACACATCTATGTCAGATACGTTTCTAATCTTATCTAGGGTTATTTGCAGAAGTCCATTTTTATAACAGATGTTATATAACAAGGTAACTTAAGCTGAAAGTTCAGTAAAAATAATTATCAAAGATGTGTTAAGTCCTTGGCAGTAGGTACTTGGTTATTATGGACTTTAGCGTAAGCCTTCTTCGTCTAAGAAGAGGCCCATGCCTAATTGTGGGACAGTGGATAATGTATCGATGCTCACCTGCTCGAATCTCGATATTCGCTCGCACGCACACTTGTATTCATTTTTTACTCCTTATTTAGATATATCTTAAAAATGTATGGGAACAAAGACGGCTTGATAAGCACCTACCAGTCGACCTTCGGTCTGTTAAAAGACAAAGTATGAAGAAATTAAATTATGCGTATATATTGAAAATTACATTATACTTTCGCTAACAGATAAATACATAAATAAACACATCATACATATATTCAATTTAAAGTTTAGAAATTAGTAATTCGTACGTAAATACGTAATCCACGCAAGCGGAGTCGCGGGCGTAACTTGTACTAAGTAACATTGCATTATCTCATCGTTTCCTATATATGATGACATTTAGCGTACCTACTGGAATTAGGGTTCCTTATCAAATAAAAATATTCCATAAAGGTACAAATAAAGTCCAAAAATCGTTAAAATCAAAAAAAAATAAAAGGTACAAACGTCATTTTGGTTTTGTATTTGTCTCAGAAAACTCTTTCGTTTTAAGTATAACCAAAACTTGGAGCGGCGGCCATATTGGAAAACCGACTTGAAAAACCAAAAATCTCTCTATATATATCTATATTATCCAGTCAATACTTCATTTACAAATAATGTATTACAAAAATGGGGCATAAATACGATTTAATCATTGTGTGGTTTTTGTACCTGATCTCTGAAGCTACTCAACCGATTTCAGTGAGACTTTGTGAGTATGTATAACTGGTTGTAACTTAAGACATTAAACAGATCCAATAAGTATCGCTGTTTTTGTGATAGTTCCTTTTTCTGGGCTTATTAGTAATTTATATAAGATGTACGGAATTCTGGTTAAAGTTCGTTTCTATCTAGCCTTGGTCGTTCGGAATACAAATTATAATCTCAGTGTCATATCGTATGTGTCAGCGGGCGCTCCATCACAGGGTGTAAATATAGAGCTTAGGTAAGTACAGATTATGTCATTTGTACATCCTTATATTTTTTTATAATATTCAACTAATGAACAAACATGTAGTCCACTTGATGGTAAGTGGCTACTGCCGCCCATGGACACCTGAAATCAACCCCAGATAAGGTTAGAGTTCTACCCAAAATCGACCACAGATGCTTTGCAACCTGGGGAGTAAGTCGGAACGCCTCGCCAAAGTATGAAGATGAAGGTGGTAGAACCCTTTCTGGTTCGACTCCGGCGGCACCATCGCCACACCTATTTCAACCAATAACAGCTGTGTTTAATTGTGTAATTAAAATATACATTACAAATATAATAAGTAAGTATTAATACTTTTTGCTCTCTTCAATATACATAGGTAAAATGAATTTCCCTGTAATTAGAGTTTATCTAAGAATTGACAATAGGCAACGCAATTACTTTCAAGTTAGTACCTACTTAGTCGTAATAAAGAAGATACGATATTTTTAAAGCTACTTTATTTTTATTTATTAAATTTGACACAAACAGAAATAAAATAAATAATTAGATATTATTATAATTAAATAGATAACCTTTACAGTGATACCCTCATGATATGAACTTCGGCCTCTCACGCTGGAAGTTCGAGGTTTAAATCCGAGGCTTTTTCGAAATTATGTTCGCATTAAAAAAAATATTATCTCGTGTTTAAATTGAGTAGGAACATATCGTACGGAAACCTACATGCCTGAAAAACTTTTTAAACCGTTCTTAAAGATTTGTATGTGTAGTTTTACAGTTACCAATTTAGTGGTGGACTAATGACCTAATCCGTGCCCAGCAGTGGCAGTGACAGTAGTAATTGAATAAATAATTATGTTATATATCTGGAAAAATCATTTTATTTTAAAGGTTTCTTTATGATTTCAATTGTCAGTTTATAAGCGATAATATTTTAAATAGTTTATTAACACCAACATATAAAACCTTATTTTCCTTTCAGCTAACAATGTACTTGGCGCTGTTGATTAGCGCCCTATTAGGGTATGCGCACGCGCAGAGCGGTGGGCAATATGTAAAGTCAGTGAAGGGCGGCGGTGGAGGGTGGCAATACAACCCTTCCGTAAGCTATGATCGGTAAGCACAACCATTTGTGGCTTAACTCTGTTACACCTACTTCTATTGTTAGCTGATTGTTCCTGAAAGACTATTTTATATAATAAAAGATTCAATAACAACTCCATTCTTTATTTTCTCTGAAAATCCGTTCTGTATCTTATTATCTAAACAAAATAATAGCCTTCTGTATTTTTATATAGTTTCCCGCTAAATTGCTCACCATCAATTAAATGGACGGTTATTAACATAAAATAATTGAAAAAAATATTGTCATGAAAATATACACTACTTAATAACAGCAGTGTTAAGGGTTGCCGTTTTCTGGTTTAAATGCCATGGTAAGAGAAATTTTCTAAGACGAAGCGTCCTTAGTTAGTTCTAAGATAATAACACATTCATCATTTACCGATCTGATTCATTATTTAGGCACAGAAGAGCAAAAATGTTCACTTACCATCAGAAAAACTTTTGGCCCCTTTGCAACTTTAGCTTCATAATGCAATATTTCCTTTTCAAGACACCGAATACATCTACCTAAATATCAATAAGCATTTCAACATTTCAAGTTATTTTTATGTTAGCCTATTGTATTACAAAATATCTTTTCAGTTACACCAGAGTATTACAACTTCTACTATGTTGCTTGCAACTTTATCTTGCAGATTTTACGGACAAGGTTACAACATGCGGCACAATATGACTCAACATGGGTACAATTGGGCACAAAATGGAACACACGGATATGGAGTAAACGTCCACAACACGACGAAGCAGGTGGACTTAGAAGTGGGCGTCTGTTACATTGAAGTACCGTATGTATATTACCTTTTGTTAGATTTACAGGTGTGTGCGTTAATGTTGCATGTTGTCGTAAACCCCTTACTGTCCCTCTGCTGGGCAGGTCACCTCGTCGAATGAAAAGGATTAATCCATAGTCCACCACGCTGGCCAAGTGCGTGTTGGTAGACATCACATACCCTTGAGACTTTTTAAGACCTCTTAGGTATGCGTGTTTCCTCGCGATGGTTTCCTTCCCTGTTAAAGCAAGTGATAATTCATTTCTAACACGCACATAAGAATCTCTGAATTAATGAATTCAAGGCACGTGCCTGGGATTTGAATCCTGGCACCCCGATCGAGTGGTTAAATTTCAACCACCAGGCTATCACTGCTTTGTTGCATGAGTAAGTAGGCATACTATAAAATTTGTCACGAACACTTTTGAAGAGCACACATTCTTTACTATGTAATTTTCATTTTTAACTTTGTATTTATTTACCTTACACAACATTTCTGTAGAAATATATCAACAATAATGCATAATTTCATTACCTCCACAGGACTGTACAATTGGCTCGCGACCCAGCACACATACCACCTGGCAATGGGGTGAGTATTATTTATCCAAAAATGGAAGGGTTCCGTTGACCGAAGCAAAAACTATAAATAACTGTAAAATCTATATCACCATAAATCTGTGTCTTAATCTTGCAGTCTCGCCCCGACCTCAGCCGCATTAGAACATGCTGCAAGGGCTACATCAGAAACCTCTACAACTTCAGAATTTGCGATCCAGTTTGCACTCAAGAATGTGTGAATGCGTGGTGCACTGCTCCAGAGGTCTGCAATTGCTTCCCTGGACATGTCAAGAATTTGGCTGGCTTTTGCATCCCAACTTGCCCCATCGGGTGTCAAAATGGCCACTGTGCTGGCGGAGAATGTCTTTGTGAATCAGGATACAAACTAGACTCTGAGAGCCGGTATTGTATTCCGGTTTGTAAAGAAAACTGTGGGGGTGTTATAGGTAAGTTATCGAAAATATTACACTCATTCGAGGTGTTTTAACTTAGCCCTCAGGGATAAAACACATCTATGGCCACCTCAGGTAGGAATCTAATCTCATATGGAATTGATTATAGATGTCCATGAACAGCAGCAGCCACTTACCACTAGTTAGATTGCTTTCTCGTTTGCTACGTCAATGTTATAAATTAAAAACCATTATTATTGTCAAACTATTAATATAAGGCCCGTGTCAGACAGAAACAAATATTTGAACAAAGACTTTGCTCACACATTTGAACACTTATTTGTTTAAATTTCTTAACCTATCACTCATGTCTCCTAGCAACTGAACTTTGCGCGGATGTGCCGCAGGCTCCACATATATTTGAAGTTTGAACGCTTTGATGTGCGCTCGAAAAACCGACACCAAATGGCAGAGTGCAAATATTTGAAGCAAGCTTTGTACAAATACTCAAATACGTGCTTCACTGTGTTCAAATGTTTGTGCTATGTCTGGCACGGGCCTAAGACAAGGATCTCTTTCAGGAGATACACGTGAACCGTATTTAGATGTAAAAAATCTTCATAATTAACGATAACATTTTCTCCGCTTTCTTTAACTATTTTTAATTTTCTTCCTTAATATTCCAGGGAACTGTACAGCACCGAACAGATGTGACTGTAAATCTGGCTATCAGTCAACTCCAGAAGGCTCTTGCAAGCCCGTATGTGATCGTTGCATTAACGGCGAATGTGTCGCACCGAATGAATGCCGCTGTCTGCCAGGCTTTACCAAAATTGCTGACGGTTGCAAACCGACTTGCGACAATTGCCACAACGGTGATTGCGTGAGTCCTAACACTTGTCGCTGCCATCCAGGTTACGTGAATGAACGCCCTGGATCTTGCGTTCCACAATGCACTCCGTAAGTTTTTATAATTTTCTTCCTTCATCTCTAAAAGCACTACTCGTATTATGCTATTAATATTTTTTTTTTTGCAGGGGCTGTGGACCTAGCAGTCGTTGCGTCGCTCCAAATCTGTGTGATCCACCTCTTACAACGACCACCTCTCCTGCCACCCATGTGACAATACTGCCCAATCTTCCTATTTATCCTGGTAACCAGGTTCAACAAAACCCATCTAATCGTACGTATCCTGGAACCCAAGTCCAACCTAATCCATCTAATCCGTTGTACCCTGGATATCCTGGAAACCAAGGTCATCCAAATTCTCAAAATCCTTTATACCCTGGTAGCCAAGTCCAAAATCCATCATATCCTGGGTACCCCGGCAATGAAGGTAATCCATCATACCCTGGGTATTCTGGAAATCAAAATCCAACAAATCCGTCTTATCCTGGAAATCAAAATCCAAGAAATCCTTCATATCCTGGATATCCTGGAAATCAAAATCCAACAAATCAGGTTCCAGCAAATCCATCATATCCTGGACATCAAGTTACAGGAAATCCGATATATCCTGGGTACCCTGGAAATCAAGCTCCAGGAAATCCATCATATCCTGGGTACCCTGGAAATCAAGTTCCAGGAAATCCGTCATATCCTGGGTATCCTGGCTACCAAGTCCACACAAATATGCCATACAATGAAACAGGTCTTACAGAACTAATGTGTTCCCCGCCTTGTGTCAATGGGATTTGTATAGGAGTAAATACATGCCGCTGCAAGCCTGGATATTACCTGGACACAAGTGACTCAACTGGAACTAGGTAAAACTAAAAGATATTCAGAAATAATTATGCAACTTAAATAGTAGTATGATTCAATCGAGGAAGTAATGAATTCTAGCAATTCACTTTAAAAATAGTTATCATGGTTCTCTACGAGATATTAGAGTTTCAATAGTTTTTCCTTATTAGGATTATCAACTTTTTGCTTCCAAAGTAATACTCTACTATTATTATTATTTGGCCGTGTCTGTTTCCATGTTTTTCATTTTATTTACTGCTTATTTTTCTATAAAAAATCTATTTCTTTTCAGATGTCTCCCACATTGCGCTGGAGGCTGCATCAATGGTGTCTGCTCGGCTCCCAACTTTTGCATTTGCAACGTGGGGTACTACAAGGACACCAGCGTGAAGGGCAGACCCTCATGTGTGAAGCGTATCAGGCGATCTGTCGACCCCCTTATCGATACCAGGAAACCCATCAATGTCGCTGAGCTGCTAATGTTTGAAATACCTGATGGTGTCTAAAATATCTTTTATTTTTAAAATTCCCTGAGTGCATTGTGGACATTCAATTGTACTTTTGGATCTATCGTCATTTATATGTGATGTAAATTAGCTAAACATTGTGCTTAAAAATAAAAACAGGAAAGAGATTAATAAAATGAATACCTATTTACAATTATTTTATTTTTATCTAATGCCCGTGTTCGGCGTATGCTTACTATAACATCGTGTTGTGAATTATAATAAATAATAAATCAAAGGCATCTCACGATTCGAACGGCCCCATCCGAAAAGCGAAATGTACCGACCTATACGAACCTACATTATAAAAATAATATTATGTTACGAAGGCCC
Organism: Epargyreus clarus clarus; assembly: GCA_014595695.2. Classification (NCBI taxonomy): domain Eukaryota; kingdom Metazoa; phylum Arthropoda; class Insecta; order Lepidoptera; family Hesperiidae; genus Epargyreus; species Epargyreus clarus. The sequence continues at coordinate 692,262 of JACTTY020000059.1, read as the reverse complement.
AAAAGCAATAAAATAAAACAAATACAAAGGTAACACATTCAGATCATCAAATTCCAGCTAAAGAAGTATCTCTGACACTGGCATACACATCCCATCCACATTCTATGCAAACATGCTCGGGCTAATCCATCATAGAAATTATTTATACCCTTTTAGAAATGGGACAAATGTCATGGATACCTTCAGCCATGGGCATTGACTATGTGCCATGGGGGCAAATTTAAGTTTCTATTCGAATTTTTAAAATAATAGTTTTTTTTACTAATTGTATGATATTATGAAAGTACAATACTTACAACAAAGTAACAATCATTAAATTGTTTGTCTGTATGTTTGTTTTCTCCGGTTAATCTCCGAAACGGCTTGACTGAATTAGGTTTAAAAATCTTTATTTCTCTTAGAATTAGACAAGGCTTTCAGCGGAAATTAGCTGATTTTATAAGGAGTAAATTTGGTTACTTTTATTTTAGCAAAGGATTCAGGATTCCTCGTAAAAAAAAATAAAAGTCACAATCGTACAATTTTAACGCGGGTGAAACTGCGGGGCACATTTGCTAACAAAGTGTGCACACATTGTTTGCACATTCTTTGTAAAAACTTATATTTTTTCTATATTTGGGAAACATTATAGAGTTAACAATAAACTTTAAAATAATGAATGTTTATATATATTTAACAAATATTTAATATTTTTAAATACACAAAATACAGTTTCTTTAGCACTATCCAATAATTTACTCCGAAAAAAATTCTCTTTCTGATTTCTGCAACATGGTCGAATATTGATACTCTTGAAGCGGTCTAGACTGACAAACATCCTTTGTGTTATTATCTGGAATGGGGGAAACAATATTACTTTATATTCTACACTCTAAAAACTAATATGAGGTTTTAATCAGAGCAACAAAAAGCAAAACAATAGTTTTTTTAGAATTTTTTGTCTATCTAAAGTGTCTGAACCCACGGAAAAACGACTCTATAGAATAGAATGCATGATATATTGTTAGACGTGTATCTTAGGACTTAAGCTCCATATTAACGTCTCTACCGACCCCTAAGGGTGTAAACTGGGGGTGAAGATTTCTTTCCGTGCCAAAAATCCTCTATTTAGCTTATTTTTCAAACACTAAGAACACAAAAGACTTAGGGCACCCTAAAGACACTTAAGTAATTAAAACGAATATAACACCACCAGAAGTGTCGAAGTTCATCCAGCCTTTTGGAAAGTTTCAAGATTATAAAAAAAATTACAAGCATACCAGATATGCGGGAAAAATATATCCCTTCCTTAGGAGCCCGGTAAATACGGCGCACATATTTTTAGATGCTAACAATGAAACGGCGATGTGTCAGAGATAAAAGAACTTCCTCGATGTTCGCTTTATGAATAATTATTCTTTTAATAGGCATTAATTTCATATTATTACCTAAGATACATTATTTTATTAGTTTTAGCAATAACGGATATGATAAGCAGAAATACTGACCCGATCCAACTTTTTCAGTGATAGAATATTAAGATATTCGATTTAATTCAAGCACATTTCCAAATATATAGACTATATATACACTTAAGTTAGATGAGGCAGGACTGATACCATAGCATTGTTTGAAGATGGTCGAACCACCACCACACCTATTTCTGCCTCATAACAATATAATTGTGTTCTGTTTTGGTTTAAAAGGGTGTGGTAAGGGAGACATAGCTTTCCGAAGCGTTCCAGCTTAGTCCTCAGGGGTAGCGATGCATCTGACCGACCTCAGGTATGAATATCTAATGTTATCTGGGGTTGATTACAAATGTCCATGGGCGGCAGGAGCCACTTACTATCAAGCGCTACATGCTCGTCTGCTACTCATATATTTCTGGAGACTACGTAACTCAAGATATTGTATGAAACATACCGTCAACCACATAACTGCCACCTTTAAAATAATGGCTGATGTTTTTTTTCTTTAGCAGCAATATAGTTGTTACTAGAGCCAATATTAAGCACAGCACAAGGCCAATGATCCAGTAAAACGACCTGAAAAACAACACAATGTTTATTAGCAAGGATAAAAAAAAGATGGTTATCGTAACATTTAGAAAAAACACATTACGTCACATGAGTTTTGGAGGCAATGTTGCTTTTATTACGTTCATGAAATACATAAAAGAAGGCATAAACACATATATAACATTTCGCAACGCAGATAAGATTAGTATGCATTAAAACTTATACGGTAGGAATGAATGAAAACTCAAATTTTTAATTTCTTATTTTTCAAGGTTTACTTATTCCTCATCTAATAATTTATAATAATTTATAAACTCTGGAGGTATTCCATTTCTACTTAAGTATACCGACCTATTCTATTCTTTCCTGATACGTTTTAGCAGCGAATACATGTAATTTAATGAAGAAAATATATATATTTTTTATTTTTACCATCAGCATTTAAAAAAATACTTACGGTACACGCTCCTTCACATTTAAATCTGCCTCAAAACTCGTAACTTCCGTGGTAAAATTTTCATTATTAAAGTATTCATTATCCGTCCTTCCAGTTGTTCGTTCGTTATTTAACATTTCAAAGTATTTATCCGTAGAATACTTCACATCTTCAACTTGACGTGTTGAACTTACAATAAGAATACTAGGCACATGAGTAGTAGTAGTAGTAGAAGTTTCTGTTTCTTCAGTTTCTTCAGTTTCATTGGAATATGTGAATGATATCATAGTATTCACGTCATATGTCGCAATTTCCTCACTTGTAGTCTGCAGGACACATGTAGTGACTTCACACTTATTTCTTATATTGGAACAGTCGTCACAACAACTTCCCCCATCAATAGTTGTTCTCATAACTTCGAAAGGAGGGTCACAGACGCATGTATTGGGCGCAATGCAAGACCCTTTGCAGTTTTTACACTCCGGTACACACAACGATTCATTGCCTGATTCAGTAAAACTAGTTAGATTGATTTTATATCCAGGAAAACATTCACAAACATTTGGAGCTGTACAGGTACCATTTCCACACGCGTTTTCACAAATTGGTATGCATTTTTCTAATTCATCTCGATATTCATATCCGTCTTTACATACATAGGTTTCCGGAGCGACACATATTGCATTTTCTTGCCCTTTAGAACAATAGGGCTCACATGTTTTATTTTCAGTGAAATTATAACCAGTGAAGCATTCACAAACATTAGGGGCAACGCAAGTACCATTTCCACATATCGTGTTGCATATAGGAGTGCACTTTCCCATCTCCTCCTGCTGATATCCTTCGTCACATTTGCATATTTCGGGACTTATGCAGCTTCCGTGAACACAACCTCTGGAGCAATAGGGCTGGCAGTTGTTGCTCTCAGATTTCCTGTAACCTGGCCAGCATGCACAGGAACCTGGCGCTACACACGTCCCGTTAAGGCAAGGCTCTTCACATATTGGTACACACGTCTGGTTTTGGTAAGAATAACCAAAGTTACAAGTACAATAATTGGGTTCTGTACATATTCCATTGCCGCAATCCGTGGCACAAACAGGTAAACAAGCATGTCTCGTGGTGTTATCGATGACGTATCCCTCATTGCAAGAGCATTCGCCTGGTCTAATACAAACACCATTTCTACATGATGGTAAGCAAATGGGTTCACAGGGGCTGTAAGTATGAAATGTAAAAATAAATTTTATGTTTACTTAAAAATCAATAATTTGTCTGTCTTTCTTCATGAACTGATTACATGTGAACATGTAGAGTGAAAGTTCACAGCCAACTTTTTAGTCTGCACTGTAATACCACAAAAGAAAAAGGGTAATAAGTACGGTATTTTTTATTAAAACAATTTTTTCCACATTCACTTTCTTAATCCAGATATTAATTGTTGTTTCACTATAGGGATTTCACATGTTTACAAAGTGGGCCGAACAGTGCGTCATAGGACTGCGATTGGATACGATCCTATGACGCAAAGCCTCTCATCATCATCATCAACCCATTATTGTCCCACTGCTGGGCACGGGTCTCCTCTCAGAATGAGAAGGATTAGGCCATAGTCCACCGCGCTGGCCAAGTGCGTATTGGTAGACTTCACATACCTTTAAGATTTTTTATAAATCTCTCAGGTATGCAGGTTTCCTCACGATGTTTTCCTTCACCGTTTAAGCAAGTGATAATTAATTTCTAATACGCACATAAATTTGAAAATCAGAGGTGCGTGCCTGGGATTTGAACCTCGGACCCCTCGATCGAGAGGCTGCGTTTCTTAACCACTAGGCTATCACTCTAGCCAATCTAGCCAATCCAAAGCCTCTCAGGTATATTTATATAAATAAATAGTAGATATAAGTTAAATAAATTTAGTTCATCCAATAAATATATATCTATATATAAAAGCGAAAAGATATTCACTTTGAAAACGTATTAATCAAAGTTTTGACTAAACTACTGAAGCTAGAATCATGAAATTTGGACTACAGCTTCATTTTATAACATAGGTGCGCACTAAGAACGGATTTTTTGATATTCCACCGTTAATTGTTGTGAAAACTATTTGTATTGTAAAACTCTGTTAATTGCTTTGTTTTAATATTGTAGAATACGTTTTTTTCTATGCGGGCTAGTGTAGGTTTGGAGTATAAGTGCATCAGTTAAAGTATGTACCCTTTTTTTTTTGTACCCGGTGCCGTGGGAGCGGCACAGGGTTATGTGGGATTCTTACCGCACTAAAACCCCCCCGGTGGCCGTCCTCAGCGTTACTAAGAGGACTCCGGGATCTCCTACGGAACGCATCCGGAGTCCTCTGAACGCATTGCCCCTTCGGGCTCCGCCCAGATGAGCTTTAGGGTTTGCCACACCGTCTGGTGTTTACGACGCTATGCGACCACACATACCGCCATCCTTCCAGGGTTCGCTTGCTAGACGGTTCGATCTCCCACTCTCGCCGCCCGCAACTCCGGAGCTCCCAATTAGTCGCCTCTTACGACAGGCAGGGGATACCGTAGCCCTATTCGGGTCCCGGGGCTACAGGGACAAAAGTATGCAACCCTAGCGCGATAGCCGAGCGTAGGTATAAGAAATGAAGTACATAGGTACCTGAGATTGCGTTCTGTTTTTGACCCCGAATAAGTGCCGACGCACACATCGGATCGATGGGGACTTTTGGCACTTTACTTATAATGGTAAACCCAAGGGCTTTACGGAAATTTAGCTTTCCCGAAATTTTTGTTATTTGATCACTATTTTATGTCTAAATTGACCGGGCTATTAGAAAATGTATAGTTTTGTTTTCAAGCAAATAACAAGATTAAATTATACTAACTTTTCCAAGGTGTCATTCTCGATGTAACCGGCGCAGCACATTAGTCTTGTCTCAACTATTCTCTTCTGTAATTATCCAATTAAAATTTCCTTAAAACTTCCCTTAAATTTAATTATCTCTTATTTAATATTCTCTTAAGTAAAGAAAATAACAATGACACATAAATGGGTTAGTTGTTAAATAAACAAAAGACGAGCACGCAGTTTGCTTCATAGTATTATAGGTGGTCATAGATTAGTAAAGATTTCTCACTCCTAACAAGAAAATGTACCCAGTTTTGAGAATTGAAATAGTTGCGTAAAAAAGTTTTGCCACGTCTCCGTGCTAAAATGTCCCTAAAATATTTGAAATTATTATTATAAATTGTTTATTTATTATGTAAATTACGCAGCATTAGTTATTTATTCTTAATTTTCCCTAAAAATGTATTTATTTGTCAAGAATTCAAAAAAAGAACTTACTAAAAAAAATGTGAGCCGTCACGGGACGCCTGGCAGATGTGAAATATCGACATTATTTTGTAAAAGTAATATGCAGAAAAGAACATATTGTGATAGGAACTAAATATGTCATAATGATAAAATAAAATATTACGATTTTTTTCCAGATAACGATGACTATTTATTGAATAAACATTTATTTTCATTAAATACAAAAATGTACGAATTTATTTCAAATCGTGACTACTTAATTCGTTTAATCAGTGACTTCGGTAATAGTTATTGCGCATGGCGACGCGTCGCCACACCATACACACTACTGCATATAGACTGTATATATATATACCATCGTATAGGGTGGCACGGCGTGGCACGGCGTGGCCACGGCATGCGTCGCCACGCCAGAAATCGGTTTTACGTGCGGCTATAGATGTTTCACATCAATAAGCCATTTGTGGCTTCATTCAATTTCAAGGCGGCGAAGTATCTTTACTAATCTATGTAGGTGGTAGAACACCTTTTTACTTATCCTAAGCCTTCCTGATATTCTTGGTAGAACCGCATCTGTGGCCCACATTATGTAGGACTCCTATCTTATCTGGGGTTAATTACAGATATCCATAGACGGGTGGTCTGCAAGGTCATATGCCACTACTATACTTTTTGTTACCAAACCATTACTTCTGCCCCAACCGTTATTACACAAAGACGTTACCGGAACCATTCGGCCATCAACAGTTGTTTGTCGTTGTGAAAATGTGCATCTTGAGCTGCCATACCAACATCTTTTAGTTTTTGTAACCATATATGTTCGACGATACGTCTCGAAGAATGAGCGTGTGACTCTGTAAAATAAATAAACAGGCAATAAAAAAGACAGATATTCTATAAATGAGGTACTCTATAAAGTGAAGAAACCAGCTTAAGGAATTTTGTGTGAAGTCTTCACAGTTCTTAAAAAATAAAGTGTTAATTCTGTTAAACTGTACTCAGTCATTATGACTATTTCCTAATAGTACCTATAGACTACAGACAAAAGAGACATTCCAGATAACATTAATTCGCAATTAAATGCTTAAATAAGTCATGACAAATGTTACATATCGACACTGGAAATAGCAATAGGGTAAATAGTTCTCAGTGAAATCAACCAGGCAGACAGGGAAAGTAATTTCACTCAAAATCTTTAACACGTTTGGTATTATCGCAAACATACATAAATATTCTCGCTCAATAAGAGTAAAAATATATTAAAAATAAACATATGGGGTGCATACAAAATAATAACATATGTAAATTATTATAATAAAAATAGTAATTATGTCATATTGGATTTAAAAATTACAATACTAAACTAAGCATGTATTGTCATTCAAATATACTTGTATGTAAAATTTTAATTAATTTCATTCGTTTGGGTTAACTGTTTTAAAATTATGTTGCAAGATTAAACTCACATATACATACATATGAAGTTATATAAATAAAATAAGTTGGTAGAACCCTCTGAGGTTCGCACCAATAACAGCAGTTTTATTAGTACGCTGCTGTGTTCTGGTTTGAAGTGTGAAGGGACATACTTTTCCCATACGTGGAGACATACTTTTCCGAGGCATTCTAGCTTAATTCCTCAGGTATAAAACTAATATTGTCTGGGGTCAATTACAGATATCCATAGGCAGCAGTAGCTACTACCCAAGAGGTGAATTGCATGTTATTTTGCTATTTCGATATTATAGAAAAAGGACATAAGGAACCTATAAATTCATATACCTATATTCATAGCTTCAAAAAACAGACATATTTTTTTATAATATAGGAGTAGCAGACGAGCACGCAGTCCGCCTGATGGTAAGTGTTCACTGCCGCCCATGGACATCTGTAATCAACCCCAGATAGGATTAGATATTCCTACCTGAGGTCGGCCACAGATGCGCCGCTACCCGCTGGAACGCCTCGAAAAAGTATGTCCCCCTTACCACACCCTTCAAACCAGAACACAGCAGCGCCTAACACTGTTGTTATTGGACAGAAATAGGTGTGGCGGTGGTGCCGCCAGAGTCGAACCACAAGGGGCTCTACCACCTTCCAATAATAATCACTACAAGTCTTATTTATAATACTTACATGACTCTCTTACTGCAAAGTTTTGGTTCGTTCGTGTAAACATACTCAAAACACAGAACAATAAATATCAGAATACACTGTCTAATTCTACCGGACATTTTAACTTAGAAAGAGCTGCTGCTGTTCATCATGTCAGTAAACAAACTGACACATTGGCACAAAAGCGATACGAATGTACCTAGAGTGAGTTAGTAAGTATGAGTTCTAATTTCCATGTAGGTTTTGAAATGTTTTTATCTCTGATTCACTCAGGATGTACTCCGAGGATATATAATATGTAAATGTAAATATGATATGGTACGGTATGGTTCATGATAGCTGACAATAAATAAGTTATAACTTCATGAAACATGAAGTCACGCATATTGTTAATACATTGCCAACTTATTACTGTACCACTGTTGGTCATCGGACTCCTCTAAAATGACAGGGGCTTATGCCAAAGTTCACCGAGCTGCCCAATACAAAGTGGTAGACTTCACATACTTTTCTTCAGATGTGTAGGTTTCATCCCGGTGTTTGCCTTCACCGTAAATCAAGTGATAATTCACATCTAATGGGCATTTTCTTTTAGTTGGTCACTCATCATTACTTCCCTGAATTTGAACCTTATAAGCGACACTATCCGATGGTGTTTTTTTTTTCAAAATAAACTCGTTTGATTCCCAGCTAGAGAAAATGATTTTTTAAAAACGATTTTTTGCGGCGCATTTGTGACCCGCCTCAAGTAGGAATCCAATCTTAAATTGAGTTGATCCAATATCCATGAGCGGCAGTAGCCACTTACCATCACATGAACTGTATGGTCGTCTACTACTCTTATATAATAAAAAAAATTAAAAAAAATCCAACTGCTTAAGAATAATTAACTGAAAACGGCTGTAGTGAAGCATGTATGTTTCTCAAATGTAATTGCGTAATTTAAACAAATCTAGCGACATCCTATATTGTGTTAAAATGCATCGAGCCACTTGGACAAACAAACACATACACACACACACACACACGCACACATATACACACACATTTACGCACTGTCGACAAACTTTTTTACAGTTTGGCAGACTATTGTTATATGTGTGAAGGTTTATTTTTGAGAATAATAAAAAATACATACGCCCGTACCCACATACATGCGCTAAAAAGTCGGCTTAACTTAAATAAAACTGGTCCATAAAACCATAACTCCAATTATATCACATTAAAAAAATCTTGTATTTACAGTTTTCTAGGATATTGCGGATTTTTTTTTGATATACTAAAAACACAGCCGCACACTAGGATTCCCTGTGTCGTGGGCGCCATGGGCACACAAAGGCGAATACACATACACCCAGACCCAGAACATATATCTAAAATCATAATATCTGTCTGGGCGAAGATCGAACCCGGAACCAGATGCTCTCGGATCAAACTTTATTGATCTCCCTCTGGTGTATCGCAGGAATCCTTAATTGGACCGCTTTTGTATCTCTGTTACTTTTATCATGTGGGTAGATATTTTAACATGTTTCTTCGTATACAAGCACTATACATTTATATAAATAGAAAACAGGCTAGACTAAATACAACAGATCGAAAGACAGAGCTGTGTTGAAAATCGGATCAGAATTAATTTAATAAAATGTTTGCATGTTACTTGTTACATTTGCGACTGTCTTCATGAATGGATTTTTTCTTTTATACATCATAATCATACTATGCGTGCAGTAAATTCTTCCCATTAATAGTCTTAAACATAAAAAAAAACAGCACAATTATTTTATTTAAATAATTTATTGTATTATATCTAAAATAATCCAAATGCATATGGTTAAATAGAATAATTTAAAATTTAATATTTTAGGTACCTAACATTATCGACAATTTTATAACAGCATATTATTGCACAAATTATAATAAAAATAAGTACATAACACTTTAAAAACAAATTCCGATAATATAAATAATAATCAATTACAATTTGTGCCCATTTGAATCATATCATTGAGTAGACCTCGTTTGTACTTTATGAAACGGTTACTTTCAAAAAATATCTACTAGCTAAATGATGACAAAATATAATTATTACATAAAGAGAATAATTCATAACCGTGAAACAATCGATAATTTTACTCACGAAAAGTGAATGCTATCATAACAACATGAGATAAAAGAATCATTTAAAAATGCGATCATATTCACAATTAGATACTTTTTTAAAGTATTCAAAAATGAATAAATAAATTTACATTTAACGGTTTAAGTTAAAAAACACAGGTCAGTAGTTTTGTTTGAGGCCCTTTACAAATTCATGGCTGTTCCAAAAAACTAGAGTCTACTGAACTAGAGTTAAGAAGTTCAAGAAGATTACACTACTAACATGACAGAGCAACTTTAAACCGTTGCAAAAAGCTATACATTTTAGCAGCTACATCTTAGTCGAACGATATAATTTTACCACTTTTGCAAACATTCAATAATAAAATTATGTTACGAAAATAGTAACCACTAATCGTAAACTAAAAAACAAATTTAGTGTTGGACTTACAGATATTGTGTATCGTATTTCGGATTTTTCTTCAAACCTGTGAATCAAAATACTTACAAATACCAATGTACTTACTTATTTTAATTAAATTAAATAATCACTATTCCTAATCTAAAACTTTAGTAACATTAATGATTTACTCCTAATACACTATGTACTCGTATGTCAGCTGATATCATTATCATTGGTTTTTTTGTAATACATGGTGTCAGGATTATTATTATCATTACTTTAGTAGTTTCCACCAAGCGCCATATGCCTTGGTCCTACAATTTATATAGGTACCCTGATAATACTATTAAAGTCACATTTAACAAAACGTAACGTAACGTAACGTTAACGTATATAAAATATAATATTTACAGTAAAGTATATACTGATCTTAAGTTTAAATATTGTAACAAATATTGTTTGAAGAACTTACATTATCTATTTGAGAATCCAAACAGGTGAAGTTTTAATTTTTTTCTAGATCAATCGGTTTTAAATGAGTCTGGTCATTCAGTCTGTCAGTTACAGTTTTATTAATTAGATAACCAAAATGATGTATGGCACAAATACGAGTATTCTTCACTCTAATTACTTATTAACTAGCATTTTTTTCTCTCAGCCTACTGTACTATTCATTGCCCTTTGTTTTCTGTAAATCAGTATCATCGTCTGTCTCATCCGTAACATCTATTGTCTCTTCTCTTTCTTCGAGCAGCTGGCGGGTAACATCTGTTTTCGCGTCTTCTTCATCTTCTTCGTTTATAGCATCGTGTTTGTCGTCGTTATAATTTCTTCGCATAAGGGTATCCGGCATCGTGAATACTACACTCCCATATGTATTCCCTGAAATATTTTAATTTAGAGGTTTATTTGTAAATAAATACCAAGCAACGATATCTTCTAATTTTTTAATATAACGGATATCTCTGATACCACGATAAACGTACCTATATCCGGCGATTTGACTCCGTAGTCCCGTCTCTTTTTCCAAATGTACCCAATGTTAATGATGACAACTGCAATCAATAAGATACCCACACAGCCTCCTACTAACCAAGTGAGCTGGAGACCAGCCAATCTGGAATCAAGAAAAAAAAATATTAGCTTTACCGCTGTTTGTAATTAAGTAAGTTAATTTGATGTTTGTCACTGATGCTTAACCTAACAACGCCTCAACGAACCAACATAACCTGGTCGTGTGTTGACTCATTACATTTATTTCGATGGTACTATCAATCGTTAAAATATTCAGGTTAAATAGGAGCTAGGTATTTGCTAGTAAAGACAAATCTCTAGTGCTTCTGCAACGATTTCTATCCTTTTCGTGAGATAATTCCCGTAGCAAATCATTTATGTAGCATACGAGTTCACCTAATGATAAATAAGTGATCACGGCCACCTGTAACCAACACCATATAGAATAATTTCAATGTTTTAAGTGAATGCTTAACACAAATAAGATTGAATATACCTCGTATTTGAAGCAGCTTCTGCGGAGTCGTTCAGGGGGCTGACGCAGGGCCACCCGTCCTCACAGAAGCAGTCTCCGTCAGAGCAACTAGCACTGCAGTTGGTACAGTCCGCTCTGTAACGTAAAAGAAAATCTTAATAAAAAAGTTGTTATTATTTTAACAATAAAACTGTAAGCACTGGTTGAATTTAAAAACAGGATTTTAATTCGACAGACTACTATTAAAGGGACTGACGATTCTTATAAGTCATTAGTTTAATCTGCTTCCAGTGCGACTTCCAATCGCAAATGAATTTAATTTTTTTATAAAATTTACTGTTATTTTATTAAAATTTTAAATTCTTCATTAAGGTTTAAGTAAATATTGCTTCATTCAATTTTCAAATCTGTGCATATTAACTTAACAAATTTCATTACAAAAAAATTACAAAATCAACCACAACGAATTAATATATATTTAAAAAACCTACCTTAAATATAACAAGGATGGTTGATAGCATCGTCTAAATAAATTATTATTTTTTTGTATAAAATCTCTACTTACGGCATGATACAAGAATGATTGAAGAGTTTATAACCAGCATCACATAAACATTCCCCATCAATGGTACATTTCCCATATTCACATGATTCACAAGGCTTGTAGCAAGTGTATTTATCAGTTACATTTTTCACATAACCGTCCTTTACAAATACAACTTTCGGGGGATTCACAATATCCATTGATGCACCCAGAGGAACAAACTGCTTCACATATTCCGTTATTCATGGCGTAACCATCGTTACATCGACAATTTTCTGGAGAAACACAAACGCCGTTCTTACATGACTGACATTTTGGTGAGCAAGTATAATTATTAATTTTTTCATATCCTGACTTACATTTACATGTATCAGGTGAAACACAGTCCGCATTGATGCACTTATCTTTGCAAATTGGGTTACATGTAAATTGATTTTCACTATCTTGTTTATATCCGCTATCACATGTGCACCTGTTCGGCGCTGAACAGAAACCATTAGTACATGGCTCGGAACAAACTGGCTCGCAGGTTGTTCCATTGACCTTAGCATATCCGTCGAAACAGCGGCAATCGTTCGGTGCCACACATTCACCATTGTCGCAATGGTCGCATTTAGGCTCACATGCCCAAGGATCGCCCAGAACTGATTCATAGCAATGAGACAAACACAGATATTTGGTCCATCGCAGGTTGCATTTCAAACACATTTTGTCGCATTTCGGTAGACATCTGTATTTATTTGATAAGTCACTTTTATATCCCGTATTGCATTGGCATGTTTCAGGTGCTGTACACACGCCATTGACGCAGAGCTGACTACAGCGAGGGACGCAGCTGTTATTCTCACTCTCGTATCCTTCATCGCATGTACAGATGTCAGGAGCGGTACATTTTCCATATATGCATGGAACTTTACAGTGGGGTTTACACTGCAATGTATCCGGATCGTTTACGTAGCCGTCTAGACATTTAGGAGCACAGTGTGTTGAATTAAATGTTGCATATCCTTCATTGCAAAGGCATGTACCATCATCAACGCATTTAGCGTTAACGCAGGATGGTTCGCATATTGGTTCTGTGCAAGTATTGTTGTTTTTCAGGATTAATGGTGGTTCGCAGACGCAAGTGTCGGGGGCTGTGCAGTTACCTCTCTCACAGCCATGAGGACAGTCTGCTTTGCATTCTTCGCCTTCGGCCGAATACAGCCATCCTTTACAGCATAAAGGAGTGCTCACCATTTTCATTTTAATTTGTTGCTGAAAACAAAATAGCAAAGCATTATATATCACGAGCATTTACTATCGGTGCATACTATCAACATGTAGATTACGCTCATTAAGGTGACTTGATTAGAATTAAACATTTTAATTGTTTTAATGTCTAATGATCCAAGTCATAAATCCATTTATTAACTGCTTGCACGTCACTACTGGTTATTAGAACAAGTTATGTAAGTTAACTGAAAAAAAAGGTGGCGCCAAAATATGCCAGTTATTCAAATGGAAGAGCCAATAATTAGAATTATATTAATTCGGATTAATTTATTTATAGTGTTTTGTGTGTTTTCTATAAAAAAATTAATAAGTAATAACTTACGACTGTTTTCCTACATGGTCTCCTGCCACACTTCCCCGACTTTGTTACGAGTACAGTGACCATTTGTGGAATGCTGAAAAAATACCAAGATTATACTTATTACAAGGATTTATAACACAAGATATTCTTCATAAGATTGAACCATCTTATCGTCTTATGTGAGAGTGGATAAGAAATTCGGCCTCTTGATCGAGGGGTCCGAGGTTCAAATCCCACGCATGCTCCTCTGATTTTTCAAAGTATATGCGTATTAGAAATTAATTATCACTTGCTTAAGCGAAGGTAAACAACGGCAGAACTGCACTGGGAAATCTAAACAAAAAGTTTTCAAAGCTATGTGAAGTCGGTAGTGGACTGTGACCTAATCCTTCTCAATCTGGGACTGGAGTAGTAATGGGTTGATGATGATGATGAACCTTCTTATAGTAAGTGATTATTATCACACATGGACATCTGTCACCACCTTTACATACAACAAAGTGTTTCTACTGAAACGAATCACAAATTGGATACTATTTATGAATTAAAGTGTCTCGTGTGTAGCTTAGCGACATCCACAGCCTTCCACAGAAACGCAACGTTACTTGCTTCACGTTAGAAAATGCTGTGGTGATGGTACCTTGTTCTACTTACTACCTTTTCTTTTCCACCTTAGTATATATATTTGTACATTAATACTTGTTGCGGTATTTTATGATGCCCAAGACCTAATCATACTCAACTAATCCAATAAGTTAAGCAATCGGCAAGAGTATAAGGGTAGATGGGTGACCGCTAATTTTCATGCGCGCTTCCGTGCTTCGGAGGGCACGTCAATCTAGAGCTCCTGCTTACTTTCAATGGATAGCAGTGGATAAACCTTGTTAATAAGAAAATTAAATATAAAGGATAAGTTTTTCAAATAGGCTTTCAGGGCCAAATCCGAAACTATAAGAGCCGGTCCACACGGCGCGTTGCGTCAGCGTTGCGTCGACGTAGCGCTGTGGCTGCGTCGTTTTACATACTAATAATCATAGTGTACACACGGTGCGCTGCGTCGACGCAGCGCATACGCGACTGAGCTGCAGCGCACGAGACGAAGCGGGCGGGGGAGTACTCACTTACGGAGCGTTACGACTCCGTCGTAGTAACGCTGCGTTGGCGCAGCGCCCGTGTGGCCGGCTATGCGTAAAACCTTTGCGTTGCGACGACGCAACGCTGACGCAACGCGCCGTGTGGACCGGCTCTAAGGTTTTAGCGAAAAACGCTGAAAAGAATTACGAGGTCGATTGCTATAAAAATTAAAACTACTTAATCACATTTTTGAAAAATCTTTCTCCGTAGTCGGGAATCATACAAGTTCATTTTGAACACCCTGTTTAGTGTCGCTTATAAGGATCAGATTCTGAGAAATAATTATACATGAAAAAGTAAAGGAAAAGGCTAATTTTTAATTCACCCTGTATACGTATATGCCTTTTTGTTAATGAGGGGGAAACCTTAAAAAGGTACCCAATACTGTGGGAGCAACATGGGGTTATGTGGGATTCTTAACGCACTAAAACCCCCCGATGGCCGTCCTCGGTACTGCGTAGATGACGCCGGGATCTCCAAAAGAACGCAACCGGAGTCCTCTTAGCGCGCTGCCCGGTCAGGTTCCACCTAGGTGAGCATGACGCTCCCAACACCGTCTGGTGGTTACGATGGTATGCGACCATACATACATCCTTCCTTATCTGGGTTACGGAGTCACTTACAAATTTTTCAGTTACAATTTTATATACTAATTTTTAATTTATAAAAAAAATACTACTACCGGATCGGATCATGACTGAGGGTTTTATTAACGCTTTGAAAGCATTCGAGACGGTTTAGTAATGCTAATAACTAATGATGTGTAACGTCCACCCTTCATATTATAGCAACCCAAAGGATGCAACCAAGTGTCATAAAATAAATAATAAATAAATCTGTACTAATATTATAAAGAGGGACACTTTGTTTGTTTGTTTGATTGTAATGAATAGGCTCAAAAACTACTGGACCGATTTTCAAAATTCTTTCAGCATTCGAAAGCTACATTACCTACGAGTAACATAGGCTATATTTTATATTACTTATATTTGATAAATAGATTTTGAGGCGGTACAAAGTTTGCCGGGTCAGATACTAAGTTAAAAAAGGGTTACAGTCAGGCTCTAATATGGAATTTGGAAGGTCACATCCTAATCCTCAAAAGAAGCAATGCTTACTCTATTTGAAGTTGATATGAGTGACAGTGACAACGTTCCATCAGGTGGAATGGATGTTCAATTTTTGAAATATTTTTTTAAAAATCCTTTATTAATTTACAAACACACGCATCCAAAAGATACATAACTATACGTAACGTATATCGTATAGTACTTATATAATATTCTATTTATAGGCGTTACGCGCAAATATTATCAGTGTTTAGGTGCCTCCACACTACCCTGGGTGATTCACCCAACGAAACACAAAGTTCAAAATATTTCGGTAATCCTATGTTAACAGATATAGGCCCAGAGGTATCCACTACTATACGATTATTATCACAATATTTTTTATAGTATAGGAGTAGCAGACGAGTATGCAGTCCAACTGATGGTAAGTGGCTACTGCTGCCCATGGACATCTGTCATCAACCCCAGATAGGATTAGATATTCCTACCTGAGTTCGGCCACAGATGCGCCGCTACCCCTGAGGACTAAGCTGGAACGCCTCGGAAAAGTATGTCTCCCTTACCACACCCTTCAAAACGGAAATTGTTATCAGGCACTGCTGTTATTAGGCAGAAATAGTGGCGGTGATGCCGCCGGAGTCGAACTACAAAGGGTTCTACCACCTTAATAACATATACGTTATTTATTAATTAGTAATAACTACGAGTATATTCTAGCTGAAAAACGGTTTCTTTTCAGAAAGGGTGGAAGGGCCTACCATGATGACTTATGTTTCGGTTGATAATTTTACAAGCCTTTAACAACAGTGTAAAAAAATCTAAATGTTATTCCTTCCGATACTTTCCTTCACAACTTAAAGAAGTATATACCTATTAATTAATTTTGTAATACCTTATATTAAAAGACTCGAAACGGATTGTTAGGATTCGAACCCGGGCCACTTGGAACTTTAGCTGATTTCCCACAAACTTTTATTACTATTTGTAAGGTTATAATATATTAAGAGACAGTCAAAGCAAATATTATATTTTACAGAGGATTTTAAAGCATTTATATTTGACACACGTTTTGTAAGTTCAAACCGATTTTGGAAGAATTTTGCACAACTTTAAAGATCTCGTTTTAAACGATTTCTTTTTGGAGAATGACAGAGTACAATTAAGCATAAAATACAATAATCAAAAAATACCTTTAATAAGTACTACAAACAATGGAGACGTTAACTATAAAAAGTTTTAATGCAAACAATACGTACTCTGTCATGCACACATTGGGATCTCCTTCCTTCTGAGCGTCACATACCAACACATACGCCAACACGGCCAAAGTCAACAATGCACACAAAAACCGAACTTCCATTTTCAATTTCGAAAATAAACTGTCAACAGTTTTGCTTAATAACTTATTAACTGGCTGGAAACGACTCCCACAATACGCGATTCGTTATCACTTCCGTTAATTAAATATTCCTCAACAGCGGTTATTGTTTCCCACACTATGTCGATACACGATCGCTCCTCTACAATCTACCGATACGACTGCGTACCGGCTCACCCCATAACAACTATTAAAAAATAACGAGCACCAATACAGGATGTTTTGTGTGCGGAATAATTAAATCGTAATAAAATTTAAAGGACGACCCCGTAATCCGACCGCGATTGAAGGAATGTTATGAAGTGAACTGAAGTGTATTTAAAGCTGTTCAACGCGGATTCTCGTGACTCAGAATGCGTACAGAGCAATTATTAAATGTATGTAATCACCTTTTTGTGTCCCTAATGTTTTTTTAATTTGTACGTTACTTATTATTGTAAGAATATCATCAGTTATGCCAATTAAGTCATGATTTTTTTTAACTAATTAAGAGAAAATTACACTGTTTAAATTTATTGTTTAAACATACTATCTCTCATTAAAGAAAAGACGTAATAATTACTGTGTTATTAAAATTTCAATGATTATTGTAATAACGAGAGATGATATGGCATATGATATAAATTGAGCTATTACCTAATTGTCACAAATATGGTTGAAAATATAAAAAAGCGGACGTTATGCAAAATTTTCGTAAAAATAATCTCCATTTGGAATTGGAAAGTTACCGTTGGTATACCATAAGTATATTATGTCCAAATGAAGCATTAATTAGTATATAATTAGTTAGTAGGATATTATTTTGTTGCTGAAGCAATAGGTAGACTACCCAATAAAATATAATGACAGTTCACAGACATTTATTACCTAGGAAGATAGATCTGATATACACACGTAGAAACCACCACTAAGTAACACCAAGCTGTACCGGCAATTTAATTTAAGAAAAGCTATATCAATTGTGTCGGTCATTTTTTTTATAATATAGTAGAAGCAGACGAGCATGCAGTCCCTCTGATGGTATGTGGCTCTTGCCGCCCATGGACATTTGCAATCAACCCCAGATAGGATTAGATATTCCTACCTGACATCGGCCATAGATGCGCCGCTACCCTTGAGGGTTAAGCTGGAAGGCCTCGGAAAAGTATGTCTAAGCTGCTGTCATGTATCAGAAATAGGTGTGGCGGTGCCACCGCAGTCGAACCACAAAGAGTTCCACCACCTTCCTATGAAGTTATACTGAATGATTCACTAAGTGTGCCACATGACGATCGTAATGAAAAGGGATGCGAGCACAAAATACTCGTTCCAGTTAGCATTTTATCTTTAACAAACAAGTGGAACGGGCCATTGCCACTGTGTTAAACCACTTATGGACATAGGCCGTGAACTATGACGTCATCAGTGATCAAAAGACACAATCGAGAGAAGTATTACTGCAGTTTTATCATTTGTGTCGATATTCATATTAATAAATAGTATAATATACTTATATTTAAATCTACATATCATCTCAATGTTCTCTTTATACTTTTAGATAGCGGTCTTCTCTCAGAATGAGAGAGGTTTGTATAGTATAGTCCTCCAGGCTGGTTAACTGCGAATAGATAAAGTTCACACAACTTTGAAAACTTTTTTGAAAGATCTCTTAAACATTTAGTTTCTCACGATGATTTATTTCTACGTTAAAGTAACTTTCCAATACCAGATGCGCGAGTTGGCGGAACCCTGAATTAAAGCGTGAGTTTGTAACACTAGGCTACGACTGCATTAAATTAATAAATCCCTATATCCTTAAAATATTATTATATTTAAAATATAAATTTAAAATATTATTTTATATTTGAAGGTGGTGAAACCCTTTGTGGTTCGACTCCGGCGGCACCACCGCCACACCTATTTCTACCTAATAACAGTGTTAGGCGCTGCTGTGTTCCGTTTCGAAGGGTGTGGTAAGGGAGACAGACTTCCGAGGCGTTCCAGCTTAGTCCTCAGGGGTAGCGGCGCATCTGTGCCCGACCTCAGGTAGGAATATCTATCCTATCTGGAGTTGATTACAGATGTCCATGGGCGGCAGTAGCCACTTACCATCAGGTGGACTGCATGCTCGTCTGTTACTCCTACATAAAAAAAAATCAGTTTTAATAATACTCTGTGTTAGTTTAATAATAGCCGTGATAGAAAAGCAGTGATAGCCTAGTGGTTAAGAAACGCGGCCTCTCGATCGAGGGGTCCTAGGTTCAAATCCCAGGCACGCACCTCTGATTTTCAAATTTATGTGCGTATTAGAAATTAATTATCACTTGCTTAAACGGTGAAGGAAAACATCGTGAGGAAACCTGCATACCTGAGAGATTTATAGAAAATCTTAAAGGTATGTGAAGTCTACCAATACGCACTTGGCCAGCGCGGTGGACTATGGCCTAATCCTTCTCATTCTGAGAGGAGACCCGTGCCCAGCAGTGGGACAGTAATGGGTTGATGATGATGATGATGAGTTTAATAATACTCTGTGTCGGAGAACAATGTCATTTCGCAGTACAGAGGGACAGTTTATAGACATCCGGCGCAATGTATAGATAAAATGCTAACACAGGATATGAATAAGTTCATGAATTAATGCCATTATCACTTTGATACCAGTTACAACACACTGTGGCAGATTAGAAGCAAACAACCAAAACTTTATTCCAAGTCCCGAATGAAAGAATTATTTAGTTATTTCTGTTTAATAGCCTCTGTGTACTACGAGTACTATTTGTGTTTGTAATTTCATAATTTATATACTTTGTTGCACCTATGACAATACTGTCAGTCATTCTTTATAATAAAGTTAGCTACTACATATAGTCATATACAACAATGCTCTACGCAACATATTGATAACCTGATCATGTATCGATATAATTCTAATTTATTTTTAATATCCATTTGAAAAATATTTAACTTTTCTAGATGCAAAATGTTCGTTCGAGAGTTCGTTCTCATTTATGGTAGATAATAAAATGTTTTAAAACTACAACCCAAATACGTATGAAACAAAAATAGTCTTACAGTGATGTTCGGGGGTAGCCGTGGAGGCCATAATATTATATTTATTTTCTTTTGACATAATATATGATGTGAATTTAGTCTGATTAGGTACAGCGCAAGAATTCAGCGTCCGTTCGTGACGTCAGGGGCGGTATATGTATTTTTTATTTTTAATATACCAAGTAAACTACAAATATATATATATATATATATATATATATATATATATATATATATATATATATATATATATATATATTTGTAATACAGGAGTAGCAGACGAGTATGCAGTGCACCTGATGGTAAAAAGCTATTGCTGCGACATCTGTAATCAACCCCAGATAGGAATAGATATTCCCACCTGAGGTCGGCTACAGTTGCGCCGCTACTCCTGAGGACTAAGCTGGAACGCCTTGGAAAAGTATGTATCTTTTACCACACCCTTCAAAGCAGAACACAGCGTTTAACACTTCTGTTATTAGGCAGAAATAGGTGTGGCGGTAGAGCTACCGGAGTCGAACCACACAGGTTTCTACAACCTTCAGAATATATTAAACGATTACTTTCTAATATTTCAGTCTAGATATCTAGATTTAACATGACGTACTAGGATTAGCGTCATTAATACCAGCGCCACGTGCGACCTGCCAAAAAGAGTTGGGGTCAAATAAATTCGGCACTGCAAATTTATTCAGTCGGCTTTACCGTCGATATACTCGTAGCGTGCGATTACCGATTAAAGACGAGTGCGATTAACGTTTGTATGCTGCCATTGTCCAGTCAATCAGATTTAAGTGTCGCTTCCTTAATTTATTTTATTACCCGAGCTGTAAATTACGCAGTTTTGTGGGCCAGTAGACACATAAGCCTTGAGGTCCACAACCATACAAGGACTCTTCCGTTTAGTACTTGATCAGCTCGATTAGAAGTACAAATGGCTAATTATGAAGTTTATTAGTGAAAGTTACATCAAGTTTCATTTCGTAGTTTCCACGATTAGCTCGTATAAACAAAATATAGTTAAAGTAGCCGACGGCAAACGTTGTGTTGCCATATAAATAATAAATTGTTAAGTGTGATCAACCCTTATCACTTAGGGGTATGAAAAATAGATAGTAGCCGATTCTCAGACCTACTGAATATGCATATAAATTTTGGTGAAAATCGGTAAAGCCGTTTCGGAAGAGTACGGTAACTAACATTGTGACACGAGAATTTTATATACAAAAGATATTTTGTAATCAATTTGGTTTAAAACATTTTTAATGTGTTCGTTTTCGTTCGGTTGTTCTTTCGTTTGTATTTTTGTTCGTTCGTTTGTTTACACCAAGGTCATAAGCATAGAAATTTATATTATTTTACTTCGGCTCATTGAAATTACAGGGAGGCACTTCGTTTTTGTTTATTACAGTATTTTTATAGTTGCAGTGACACAAATACCTACATAAAATACGACCGCCATACCTTTTTCTAGCGTGAAGCAGTTTTTTTGGTGTAGTGGATACCGGTCGAGTTGCATATGTGGCGACCATCATCGTTCTAAGGTGTGCCAACACATCTTTGATCGACATCAGATAGAACTTCTGGTTTATAAGTGGAGTTGGTTAGAGAAGGTGGTAGAACCCTTTGTGGTTCGACTCCGGCGGCACCACCGCCACACCTATTTCTACCTAATTACAGCAGTGATAGGCGTTGCTGTGTTCCGTTTTGAAGGGTGTGGTAAGGGAGACAGACTTTTCCGAGGCGTTCCAGCTTAGTCCTCAGGGGTAGCGGCGCATCTATGGTCGACCTCACGTAGGAATATCTAATCCTATCCGGGGTTGATTACAGATGTCCATGGGCGGCAGTAGCCACTTACCATCAGATGGACTGCTTGCTCGTTTGCTACTCCTATATTATAAAAAAAAGATGTTCATGGGCGGTAGTGACCATTTACCATCAGATGAACTACATACTCGTTTGTCAGTTGATTTTTATAAAACAAAGAAGTGCATGACTTAAATTTAAACAAGAATACTTTTTTGTTAATCGTTTTCGTAACTGGCAAAATACCAAAAAAGTTATACGAAAAATGCACATTTATAATATTATTCCAGAAAATACATCCTGTACGTGTCAGCACCGCACAAATCATTTGCCATTATTATAATTAATGAAGTTGTGAGTAATATTTACTGATTAGAGAATTGTTGATACTCCATAATGCCAGATTTAGACTAATCAGGTAGGTATATGAGTTCTGTGTAAGCTGAACTTTTGAACTATTGCCATTAATTTACTCCAATCGTCTAATTATTTTTATGTTCCTCATTAAATGTCGACGTTCATGCGTAATTTATGTATATTTTTTGTATAATTATATCTTTTCAAGTTTATATTATGTTATCATGTTAACATATGCTCGTCTGCTATATCATAGAAAAACATAGGTTAAAATGAGAACATTAAATAACTAAACATTCATTTACTAGATGCATAGATTAGTAAAGATTACTCACTCCTAACAAGAAAATGTACCCAGTTTTAAGAATTGAAATAGTTGCGTAAAAAAGTTTTGCCACGTCTCCGTGCTAAAATGTCCCTAAAATATTTGAAATAATTATTTATTTATTCCGTAAATTACGCAGTATTAGTTATTCATTCGTAAAGTTTATCTAAAAATGTTTTTATTTGTCAAGAATTCAAAAAAAGAACTTACTAAAATAAGCCGTTTGTGGCTTCATTCAATTTCAAAGCGGCAAAGTATCTTTACTAATCTATGACTAGAAGCATAAATGTTAATGACGAGCACGCAGTCCATCTGATGGTAAGTGCCTACTGCCGCCCATGGAAAACTGTAATCAACCCTAAATAAGATTAGATTCGATACAACTGAGGACTAAGCTGGAATACCTCGAATAGGAATGTCTTTCATACCGCACCCTTCAAACCAGAACACAGCACCGCTTAAACACAGCTGTTATTAGGCTGAAATATGTGGTGATGGTACCGCCGGAGTCGAACCACATAGGACTCTACCACCTTCAGCATCTTTTTTGTAACATGTTTACCACCAACATCTCTTTTTAAACATGTTAACTATAACTATGTGAACAATAAAACTATTTGTTTCAGTATTAGTAATGACGCCGCCTTAAATTATAATCCACACAAAAAATCGTTTCAATTGATTCCGAAGCGTACAACATATTCTCTGTACTTTGAGACAAAAACAGAATACTAATTAGATGTTGGAAAATAGAGACATTCTCATCTAATACAATTATTTAAAGGTAAATACTTGTGATTTGACTGTTTGTACGAGTAACTCTGTTTAACTGAGTTATGTTATTATTTCCTTTATGAAATTGATATAAGTAACTATATCAAAGCGGCATATACGTAATACTTTTAAAGGGACAGAAAAACTTATTCTTTACGTTACAAAGCTCTTCATTGTTCTTTTAAAAATTAATGGACCTTTTATTGTTCCTCCATTGAGAGAGTGTATTGACAAATATGGAAATAAAATTACGCCAAAAATATTTTTTAAATTAAATATTAAAAAAATATTTTTGGTTTATTATGTACCCATCTAATTTATTGGGCAATAAAAACTTAGAACACTTCGTGTCTATCTTAGCACATCATTGGTTATAATCAAACAGCGAGTCCTGACGTATTAGTTATATGGAGTTAGGTATGGTTGGGGCTTAGGACTACAATATCCTTCAGTTTTAAGGTCTTCACTTAAAACTCAGCTACACGTAAAGCCTTTTTACCGTCTTAGCTTTACTGTGATAGCCTAATCGTTTAGAAACTCTGCCGAAATCGAGGGGTCCGCGGTTCAAAACCCAGGTACGCACCTCTGACTTTTCAAAGTTATGTGCGTATTATAAATGAATTATCACTTGCTTCAACGGTGAAGGAAAACATGGTGAGCAAACCTGCATACCTGAGAAATCTTAAAAAAAGTTTTCAAAGGCATGTGAAGTCTACCAATTCGCACTTGTCCAGCGCGGTGGACTATGGCCTAACCCTTCTCATTCTGAGAGGAGACCAGTGCCCAGCAGTGGGACGGTAATGATTTGTTGCAATTTAATTATTTGTATGTAATTTACTAAAGTTTACCAATCCACGCCCGACTCGCGTAGTAGATGACTAACGTTTTAATTTTGAGGCGGGTGCGAGCCCAACAGCGAGACAAATAACGGATATGTCCGTCATACACAAGGATAATGAAAGATGAGATTCAGACTTATTACTGTAAATACCTACAATAAATTATTTTATTGTGGTCACATACAGAGTAACGATATCAACATGTACCCCATGGAAACGGAATTTTCCTATTGATAACATTCACAACAATAAATTACAATGTATATGTTATAAAATAATACTTGAATATGCAACCATTGACGTTATAATGTTTATAATTGACAACAAATAGGTTTAGTGTTATTTCCCTAGACTGAAATCTAGAACAAACATCCTCTAGCTGAACCTATTTCCTTAACGTACGTAAACCTAGAATAATTAAAGAACAAACTAGAATAATTAGAAGAAGTTAGAACCCTTTCTGGTGCGTCTCCGGCGGCACCACCGCCACACCTATTTCTACCTAATAACAGCAATGTTAAGCGCTGCAGTGTTTTAATTTGAAGAGTGTGGTAAGAAAGACGTATTTTACCAAGGCGTTCCAGTATAGTCCTAATGGGTAGCGGCGCATCTGTAGCCGACCTCAGATGGGAATCTAATCTTATCTGGGGTTGCATCTGCATCTGGGGATGTGGAGGTGCATGCTCGTCTGCTACTCCTAAATTATATTTAAAAAAATATGCCCTATTTCAATCAGTAGTATTATTTATTATCTCTATCCTGATTTACTTCTGTTTCCTGTGATACTGATACTTAGCTATTAGTAATAATTAACAGAATAATAAGCAAGTAAGATAAGATAAGATAAATTATATATTTTTTTTAAGCGGAAATATACTAGCAAATAGTATATACGAGTATATAGAAGTATATAAGAGTATTGCGAAAATAAAATAATCGTGACTTTATGATTTTTTATCTAACATTTTTGCAATAACAAATAAGAATAGATGTTTTGAAAACATCATGAAGGCTCTTTGAAACAAGTAATTAATTTAAAAAATCAAAAACCCGACTGCACCAAAAAGGCTGAAGTAGAATTTCCAAAAGCAGTAAAATAGGCATTTCATTATTTTTATCCAGAAAGCCAAATACAAAGTTTCATAGTAGGTGTCTGCTTCAAAAACAAAAAATGGTCAAACAATATTATCCTATTTTATTTTATCCTCGTAGTATTCATTTACGCTATATAAAGAACCTATGTGTAAAATTCCAGCACGCTTAAGTTCAGCGGTTTCCCTTTGCGTTGATCTCTGGCACATCAACTCTCTCATTTAGTCAGACAGTCATCTCGATGTGTATATACGAGTATATATGTACTAGCTGACCCGGCAAACGTTGTGGTGCCATATAAATAAAAAAATGTTAAGGATGAACAACCCTTATCACTTAGGTGTAAAAAAAATAGATAGTGGCCGATTCTCAGACCTACTGAATATGTATATAAAATTTGGTGAAAATCGGTGAAGCCGTTTCGGAGTACGGTAACTAACACGAGAATTTTATATATAAGATATATTATATAATGTATGTGTAATCTCCTCTTAATTTCCTTTATTTTGATACCCTACTCGATAGGTTTGGTTAACTTTTTTAAAACGTGTTACTATTTCGCGAACAAATTCATCATTTACGGTCTATAAAATATATAACTTCAGTAAATCAAAGTTTCGGTCATTATTTTACCTCGTTAGAGGTAGCATTTCATTATTTTTATCCAACAAGCCTGATACAAAATGTCATAGTGTTTGCTTCAAAATTGACGATAGTTCAAATGAACTTTTAACCCTTATTTTACCCTCTACGGGGTTGATTTTTCGGAGGGGGATAAATAAGTGCGTCCTTGTTCCTATCCAGAAAGCCAAATACAAAATTTTATAGTAGTTGCTTCAAAATTAAAGGATTTCAAAAAAACTGTTTTCCCCTATTTTACCCTCTTAAGGGTAGAATTTCCAAAAGGCCTTTCTTAGTACTTATTCAAGCTATATAGAGAACCTGTGTGCAAAATTTCAGAACTGTAAAGTCCTTGGTTTAGGCTGTACGTTGATTTCTGAAAAATGAAAAAGTCATTTAGTTAGTCAGTCACTCAGTCACCTTACTGTTTTATATATATACAAATATGTTTTTATAATCTCCGTTTAATTTCCTTTCATTTGATACCCTACTCGATAGGTTCGGTTAACATTTTTTTTTAAATGTGTTACTATTTCGCGCCAAAAATCCGCCATTTTGATTTTTTTTTACTAACACCTATCTAAGGACACTCGGGTCATTGAGACAAATATAATGACACTTTAACTGTTGAAATTCATCCAGCCGTTTTTTAGATCGGATCAAATAAAGAAAGACAAACATACAAGATACGCGCGAAAAACATAACCCTTCCTTGGCAGTCGGGTAAAAATAAAATCGTTATAATTATATTATTATATATACTTCATAGCTTAAGATAAATAATAAAATCTTAAAATGTGGTTCAAGGGTATAGATATTCGTAAATATCGTGTTGTGCGATGATTCTAGTTATATCTATCAAAGTACTCGTATATATATTTATTACAACATCAAACTTGTATCTATTCCATAGGAAAACATACATATTATTCATTTAAATTACAGTTATAATAATATAAGGTACTAAGTAAACATATTACTGATCATTTAATGTAAAAAATATTAATCATAAATTATTTAAAATATTGTGCATTAATCTGGAGGCACGGCAGTGCCTCCGCCAAGTCGAGCCAAAAGAAGCGGCACGGCCGTACCATACTTTTCCCGAAGCGATTCGGCCCATTTTTGACCCCCTGTAACTTCGTTGCATATGAAGCTAGAAGCCTGAATTTTCAGGAGCCAAGCAAGCATTGTATAGACACGGTACATTTCGAATTTCATTCAATTTGAACCAGTAGTTTAAGAATTACAAGTAGTTAAAGTTCGTAATTTTGTCACTCACTCACTGACTGACTGACCGATCATCAAAAGTTTAAGGCACTTCCAGCAGACATAGAAGGTTGAAATTGAGAATACAATTAGTGTTTAGTATATAACTCATAGAAAAACTAAAATATTTTGCAATTTCTGTCCAGTTATCTAGATACACCAACTACATTAAATAACTTTGTATCCTATATAAGTTATATAGGATTACAAAGTTACATTTGCAGTTAATGAATCTGTGTTTCTGTCCGCGAAATGTACGAGTAGTAGGGGAGCCCATTATGTTAAATGGGTAGAAACTCGAGCGTCAATAGGACGTATACGATTGTGTAGATTACACGTTAGAGTGAAGAAAAGGTTGTGTGATATTTTTCGATTTACCGTGGGAATAGTTTCTAGATGATTCGAAAAATGTAAAAAGCAGAGTCAGACATACTCAAGGCGCGGCAGGTTAGTGATAGAGTATATATCTCTGATGCCGGAAATATGTTTATTTGCTGGTTTGCATAGGGGGACAGCCATACGAGAGGTAAAAATGGAAAAAAAAGTAACCAGCACATTAGATTTTCAAAGGGGATATGAAGTTACCCCAGATGAGTCCCCCATTCGAAAGACTGACGATTCGATTCGAAAGACTGTGACTCTTCGAAAATGGGAAAAAAAAGTTATCTTGACACACTCGAGGGCGTAATATTATTATACAGGAAATTCCAGCTGATGTTTTACTTATCATAACCCTTCATGTGACGATTTAGTGGAGGGGTTTTTTATACTGACGATTTGAAAAAAAAAATAGAATGAGAATATATAAAGAATAATGTATTTTCCATAAAATTTGCCTTTTCCTTTAGTTTGTTGTACACTATTACTTTCCAGGGATCCATGCTAATAAATGGCGCTATCAGATAGTGCATATTTTCTAGCATTATTTCCTTTGTATTAAAAAAATACCGCACTCGAGTATGTCCAGGTATAGATTTTTTGCAACCTTATTACTCCCTAACGCCGCCCTCAAACCATCAGATTATAAATTTATTGTTTTCAGCATGTAATTAAGCTACTATAGATAATACGATTTTTTATTAATAGTCTGATGGACTTCCCTGGTTGAACCCCCCAAATGGATAGTTTAAGATACTCTATAGGATGTAAGGTATCTCCCATATCTTAATCTGCCGCGTTCGAGTCACTCTCGAAATCCCGTCTTGGGCTCCCCTACTATTATAGGCGACGTCAATTGTTTTTATCCTCGAGACAAAAGACGTTTTCAATTCCAACTTCAATTTAAATTCAATTCAAATAATGGGTGAAGTGCGAATCGAACTCGTACACTGAGGGTTCCGTACCACAAAAATATTTGTTTATTTTATTTTTATTTATACTAATTGATGTTATAGCAGCCATATAATGCATTGTGAACATTTCAAATGAAAAACGCTAAAAAATAGCAGGTCCTTATATGTTTGTCTCTGTAGTTCCTGGACTAAAAAAGGGTTACGATATCCCGTGCCTGTCGTAAGAAGCAACTACAAGGGGGCTTCCGGAGTTGGGAGTGGCAAGAGGGAGCTCGAACCGTCCAATAAGTGTCCCCGGGAAGGACGGCGGTATGTGTAGTCGCCTACCGTCGTGAACACCGGATAGTTTAGGAGGAGCGAAAACTGTTCTCCCAGGGCAGAGCTCGATCGGGGCATCGCGCTTAAAGGACTTCTGTTACGTTCAGTCGGAGATCCCGGAGTTCTCCAACAAACGTTGAGGACGGCCACCGGAGGATTTTAGTGCGGCTAAAGTCCCACATAACCCGGCGTCACTCCCACGTCGTCGAGTACCTTTTGAAGATTTCCTCCTCATAAAGAAAAAGAAGGTCCTTGTATGGCAACTCTCCTTTATTAGAAAGTTTTTCTTTTTATTTTTAGTACTTATTGTTAAAGCGGCCACCATTATACATATTCCGTAAAATTTTTAAATTTCTATCTATTAAGGTTCCAGAAATAGAGCTCTATGTCAGACAGACAAACGGACAGTTTAGAAATAGGGTTCCGTTTTTACCCTTTGGGTATGGAACCCTAAAAAGTTATATAATATCAAAAACATTCCGAATTTCTGACAAATGTCATGAGAAAAAAACTAGATGTTACGGCTAATGTGCCTAAATCAGTTAAAACGCAGATAGCTTGCCCACTACCTAAAGTACAAAACGAAGATTGTATCAATTTTCACCCCTTGACGTCGACCCGTGCATGCCATGATGCGTCGTCGTGTCATGAATTTACGACAAACATTGTATATTTTCACGAAACAATATCGCTTTGCGGCACGATGTCGCTATGTGTCACGATACGTTGTCGTGTCGTAAAAAGGCATGTGTTTTAGCCCTAAGAACAAGTCTGAAAAGATGTTTCGAATTTTAACTACATAGTTAATCTGCATATTTTCTAGCTAATCTTAAGCCTAGTTAATGTGTATGCTAACGTATTCTACAATCTAACGGTAACATACACAAAATACAATAACTGTCGTGAGGTTAAGCAACTGTCACCGCATTATAAAATAATAATAAGTTTGTTTCCAAGGAAACAAGTGTTTAGGCAAATTTCGGCCTTATTGAGCATAAATAAATGTCTATGAAAATAATTTTTATATGTAAGCACATAAAAAATTACAATGTTCACAATAGAAAATCCCTAATAACTTCTAAACGGATTACCCTAATTACACAATTCCTTTTGCCCTATCCGTTTTAGACATAAACCTACCAAATGGCATTAAAGACAAACCAATATATATACGAACAAAAAATCATGTTTTCAACTTACGTAATATTAGGTACGTAACATTTCAACGCAATATTACAAAAATTTAGTTAAGTTCGTTTCAAATGATTCGAAATAGGAAACTGCTATATAAATCGAGCTTAGATATCCACTTTATAACATATTCTTGCCATGATCACCAAAAATATCAGCTCCTAGTGGCTTGATAATTGATAGCTATAAAAAAACGAAAATCCACAGTTTAACGTTGAATTTAAACAACCGTCCATTGCACAATTAGGGTATTTTTTTTTGCTCCATTGCTTGTACAAAACAGTTACAAACGCGTGTCAGAAATGAACTGACAGTCGCGCACGTATGCGCTCGAGTCCCCCCGAGATAACGAGTCGGTAAGTGGTGTCTACGTGTGCGTTACTCCAGCCCACTTTGTATGAAGATTGACTTCTGTTAGTTTTTATTTTGTGGTAGTACCTACCCGGAAAAAACGTGGAAATTATTATAAGAAACCTTTTTAATATAAATAATTTTAAGTATGAATTTGTTAGCGGTGAGTAAACTTAGTGAAAAAGGATTTACTGTTAATTTCTTGAAAAACGGTTGCACTATTAGTAACTCTATAGATATTATCATCGCAACTGGCCACAACGTAAATGGTATATATACAATTTGTCAAATCACCGATATGTAATTTGACAATGTCAAATAAATATTGGCATAGAAGACTAGCCCATATTAATCCGGAATATATGCGAATTTTAAAGAATATTATGACTGGTCTTGATAATGTGAACATTACCGACGGATATGACGACTAGTGAGAAACCATTTCCAAACCTCTGAACGCGAACGAACGACATACTGGAGATCGTACATACAGATTTATGTAGTCCCATGGAAGCTAGTTCACTCAACGGTTCAAGGTACATGTTATTATTTATCGACTATTATTCTCGAATGACACGATGAATGTTTATTTTCTAAAACATAAGAGTGAGTCTTTAAGAAATGTCAAAAATATAAAGTGTTGAAAAGGGAACTAGCAAGTCGAACAAATGTATGAGATCAGATGGTGGGACGACATTTTGTAATAGAGCTTTCAATATTTTCTTATCAACAAATGGAATTCTACATTAGAAGGCGATACTATATACCCCTAAACAAATTGTTGTGGTTGAAACAGCTAACAGAACTATTATTGTATATGCGAGAAGTCTAAAACGAATGTTATCATTATTAAATAAATATTTCATTTCATTTCAGAAGTCAGAAGTCTATTATAAATTGAAACTAATTTGAGCAAGAGCAGTAAATACTGTGGTTTATATCAAAAACCGGAGTCCGACGAAGTCAGTGAAAGATTACCAATGATTTTTGTCGGATATTCAGAAGAAAGTAAGGGATGTCGATTATTTAATACGAAGACACGTTAAATCCCAATAAATAAATAAATAAATCACAATCAGTAGAGATGTTTTTAGAAGATGTTTTTCCTGAGGATAACGGGCATAATTTCAGTTGTCAAAATAGTAACTTTTTTAGATTTAATTTATTGTCATGTTCGAATGAAAGTGATGATGAATGGCAAGATTATTTACATAACTACAAAGACTACCTAAACAATTTAATTGCCTTTAAAAAATCTGTTGTTGAGATTCAACTAGTGGAAGGTACCGGAAAGGAAAAGAGTAGAAATATCTACAAAAAGGAATGAGATGCCATCAAAAACAATGCTTGTAAAAAGATCCAAGTCTCGCCATTCAATTCTTCTACCGTAAAAAGTCTTGAGATCTATGTAATACCAAGCCGGTAATGTATGCAGTCCCTACTTAAGGGACCTTCTGTCTTAAGGTATTATCTCACTATCTAACCTAACAACATCTCATGGGACCATACCAATATTAAAAATATTTTATGTTCTAAATAAATTGACGTGGCAATCGTACTAATGTTACTTGTGTGATGCGATATGATAAGATGAAAACACAATGTGACTTGCAGTACGATTGCCACGTTAATTTATTTAGAACATAAAATATTTTTAATATTGGTATGGTCCCATGAGATGTTGTTAGGTTAGATAGTGAGATAATACCTTAAGACAGAAGGTCCCTTAAGTAGGGACTGCATACATTACCGGCTTGGTATTACATAGATCTCAAGACTTTTTACGGTAGAAGAATTGAATGGCGAGACTTGGATCTTTTTACAAGCATTGTTTTTGATGGCATTTACTTTTGTCAGCGTTATTTATAATTTTGAATAAAGCCTCTAAAAGTGACATAAGTTCAATCCAGATTTGGCTTAAACAAAGACAAACAAAGGTGGTAAAACCCTTTGTGGTTCGACTCCGGCGGCACCATCACCACACCTATTTCTGCCTATTAAGAGTAGTGTTAAGCGTTGTTGTGTACTGGTTTGAAGGGTGCGGTAAGGGAGACATACTTTTCCGAGGCGTTCCAGCTTAGTTCTCAACGATAGCAGCGCATCTGTGGCCGACGTCAGGTTGGAATATCTAATTCAGTCTGGAGTTGATTATAGATGTCTATCTATGTGCGGCAGTAGCCACTTACCATCAGGTGAACTGCATGCTCGTCTGCTACTCCTATATTATAAATAAAAATAGTAATCCATATTTATAATCGTCGACCATATCCGGAAAGCAAAACTCGAAACAAACTAAAAGACGTCAATCATATTCTTTTGATTCAATAACATTAACATATTATGTTATGTGCGGTAGAAGTTCTTGGAAGCATATATTAACTATAATAGGAGGAAATGGGAGGGCTTGGGAAAAGCAACACATTATAAATAAATTGTTCTCAGCAAACATTAATTATTATTCAAAGCATCGTCGGCGTTTCCATAAGCGATCGATAAGGACATGTCTTGATAATAATTATTTTATATCGTAAATTATATTGGAGAAGAAGCTATTAATAACGTTCTTTGAATAAGTATAGTCCGCATAAAACTGCTAGTCCGCTCTGAATATAGAGATGAATCGCGTCGCCATAGTAAATTGTATGACTACTAGGGTTGTTGCGAATATCAGCATCAGCATCAGCATCCGCTGATTATCAGCTTTCTTTTAAATATCAGCATCAGCATCCGCATCCGCAACAAAAGATGCTGATATTTAATGCTGATATTGAAATTGTAACGTGCTCGTTGAAGGCGGGACCGACCTTAAATCACGTGGAGTTTTAGCCAATCACAGAAGTTTATAAACACAAGTTGTCATCAAACAATCATTCGATTGTATTGACAACGTAATTTGGTCAGACATCAATAACTTTCGATCATAGTTCAATCAATCAATAACAGAATTATGTATTCAATTCATAATGCAACATCCAGTGAAAAGTGCAATATGACCAAATATTTCGTTATTGAACAAAGATACGACACAGTGTAGTTTTTGTAAAAAAAATAACAAATAAATGCCGACTTCTGTGTCACTGCAGAGTGGAGGGTAGCTGAAGTGGATGTTGGTTTGGTTCTGAAGTCGGTGCTAAATATATTTCGTTGGATATCGGCGTAAACAGCGTGTTCAATATGAGCGCCGGCTTCGGAGATATGTGCTGAGCCAAAATTGTTTCAGTTGATTTTTGCTTTGTAGTGACATGGAAGTCGATTGTATTTTTTAATTAATTTTTTTTTCACCTTTTTTAGTGATGACATACTAAAAATCTTACAAATGCACTAGTCGCCCTTACGATTTTTGAAAGTTCCCCTCGATTTCTCTGGTCTGCCATCATCAGACCCTTATTTTCTTATAATGGAACTACTTTGGAAATATCTTTTTTTCCAACAAAATAAAAATCATCCAGTTCGGTTCATTAATGACGAAGTTATTCGAACAAACATAAAAAAGACATATATACGGTAGGATTGAGAAACCGCCTCATTTTATGAAGTTGGTTAAAAAAGACTATTCTCGTAAGGGACGTACAAATACCTCAGTATAAAATATATTTATATTTAGTATTTTTAAATATCAGCATCAGCATCAGCATCAGCTGATATTAATCTGAAAAAATCAGCATCAGCATCAGCATCCGCTGATCTAGTAAAAACCTGCATCAGCAACAACCCTGATGACTACACCTGCTCGCATTAACTTCAGAGCGGACTAGCAGTTTGGCGGGGACTATAACTCAATAAGTAACAAGTTGGAAAGATGAAATACGCAAGGACATTGTAATTAAGAATTTTAAATGATTACTAGAGCCATTGATACACTTATTTGATGGTTCATGATTTAATTTTTGTAAACTCTCTGATGATGAAATTATTTTTAATTAGTGATATAAGTACTAGCTCCTACGCTGTATAATAACTTGATGTAATACGTTATGATATTATGCAATTTTGTCATTTTACTACCAACAGTGACATAAATAAAAATAAAAATCCAAACTTCAATGCATTGAAGATTCTTCATCAATATTTCGGCTCTTAAATCAAATATTATTGCCTTGTAGGATAATATTATAAAAAGCAGTGATAGCCTAGTGGTTAAGAAACGCGGCCTCTCGATCGAGGGGACCGAGGTTCAAATCCCAGGCACACACCTCTGATTTTCAAATTTATGTGCGTATTAAAATTAATTATCACTTGCTTAAACGATGAAGGAAAACATCGTGAAGAAACCTGCATACCTGAGAGATTTATAAAAAAAACATCTTAAAGGTATGTGAAGTCTACCAATACGCACTTGGCCAGCGCGGTGGACTATGGCCTAATCCTTCCCATTCTGAGAGGAGTCCCGTGCCCAGCAGTGGGACAGTAATGGGTTGATGATGAGGATGATATTAAAAACACAAAATTAATTTATTATTTTTGTACTATTGCACAATACCAGCCTATGTGGCGGTTGCGGTGTACCCGAGGTGATAAAGGCAACATTGAGGCTAACCATAATGAATTCCATTATACGAATGGAATCAGTAAATGGGCTTCAATTATATTAGGCAGCCCACAATCCTCTACGCCACATATCTTGAAGATCGAAGACGAATTCCATTCGTGAATCATCATTATCATGAACCCATTACTGTCCCACAGCTCGGCACGGGTCTCCTCTCAGAATGAGAAGGATTAAGCCGTAGTTCACCGCGCTGGCCAAGTGTGTATTGGTAGACTTCACATACCTCTGATAACTTTTATTATTTTTTTAGATTTCTCAAGTATGCAGGTGTCCTCACGATTTTTCCTTCACCGTTTAAGCAAGTAATAATTAATTTCTAATACGCATATACCTTTGAAAAATCAGAGGTGTGCCTGGAATTTGAACCTCGGACCCTTCGATCAAGAGGCCGAGTTTCCTAGCCACTAGGCTATCACAGCTATTTATTTATTTATTATTCGTGAATAGTATCTATCAACCTACAGTCCCACATAATACGCAATAAGAAGACTCAAGAAGTCAACGACCGTCTTGATGATTCACCAAAGCGTCAGAAGCTTACCGATAGGCGAGATTGCATCAATCAATCCGCTCGCGTCATTGCCAATGCAAATGTCCACGCACAATGTCCATCCGTTTGACGCTATCACACTGATATGTGCGTGACCTACATGCTTCTGTTTCAAGCCAGCCCATATCGTACATAATTTATTGCTTAATGAGCTGACTTCTCGCAGACAGCAATTTAATAACTAAGAATAGACACAAAATGAAAATTAATCTGTTCGTGTTTGTTATGAATGAAACGGTAAAAACATAAAGATAAACATCTTCTAGCCTAGTGGTTTGAAACTTGGTTGAATCGAGTGGTCCGAAGTTCGAAACACGGGCACGTATTTTTCATTTTACAAAGTTGTGTGCGTGGAAGAAATAAATTATAACTTGCTTAGACGATGGAGGAATACGTCATGAGAATGTATGGTTCGTGAAGTCTACAATCCGCATTCGATCAGCAGCAGGATTATACGCCACTACTATGGCGTATAATCCTCTCAGTCTGAAAGGAACACGGGTTGCCATCGTGGATTCCAACAGTGCAACGAGCAATTGCTATTACTTGCCGACCAATAAGCTTTTACTGAAGTATAAAAAAAAATGAACAAGAATCGAATAGTTAAATATACAGGCTATGAACCAGGGCATATAATTTGATTATTAGATCGCCAAACGATATATTAGTTGTGTTGTTTGTGGTTTACCCCATTTTTCACTGTCGTTTTTGTTTCACTACTAAAAATAAGAGAAGTTTAGAAGTTGTTCATTATCTTAATGTACTATTAATTTAACGCGATAAAATATTTTTATTGATTTACTTAGCAGTAGCCTATACTTAGCAGAAAATTTAACCCTAAAAATATACTACTTCCTTACGTTAACGTTTTTCGATAACATCAGACAGGTCTGACCCTACTTAATAATGTTGAGTAAATAACTCAAGTGATAATAGTAAACAAGTAATAAATCAAAGGCATACTTACTATTTCGGAAGTTTACAATTCTCTGGGACGCAACCTCCTCTATCGCTATGCACTCCTTCAGGACACAGCTTTGAACACGTTTGACTGGTTCCATTCTTGAGGTACCCTTCGTTACAAGTACATACGTTCGGTGCTACACAGAACCCATTTACACATTTCACATCACACACTGGTTCACAATCACCGTTTAAAAGTTTGTATCCGTCGTCACATTCACATTTGTCTGGTGCCACACACCGCCCTATTGTACAATTCTCACAAAATGGTACGCAGGTCGTCTCGTTAAGTTTTTCGTAACCGTCCAAACATTCACACGTATTCGGGGAGACACATTTCGAATTGACACAACCTTCACAATGAGGTTCGCATTTGAATTCATCAACTTTTTCGTAGCCATCGAAACAAGTGCATGTGTTGGGAGCAGTGCAGGTTCCGTTAGCACATGGAGTGTCACATGTTGGGGAGCAGGACATGTCATCCTTGATGACAAATCCAGGGTCACAGTGGTAGCAATGCGTTGCGTTGTAAGGTGTGAAGGTGGAGTTGCAGACGCAGGTGTTATTGGCATAGCAGGTTGCGTTGAAGCAAGGGGGGTCGCACGTGGGGGTGACGCAAGTGTTGTCGGCGAGGGTGGCGGGGGGATCGCACACGCACACGTTGGGCGCCGCGCACCGCCCCCCCGCGCACCCCGCGCTGCACACCGCCCAGCAAGTGTCTGACTCGCTTCGGTACTCGAAGCCGTTGCAGCATAACGTTTGCTTCTTCGTCACTAAATATGCCTACGAGAAAAAATTATGTGTTGCAATCATTTCACTAAAGTACTTTCATTTCTTTTATTCTTAATACTGAAGTAGTCGGAGGAGTTTTGAAGGTGGTAGAACCCTTTGTGGTTCTTTGTGGCACCACCGCCACACCTATTTCTGCCTAATAACAGCAGTGTTAGGCGCTGCTGTGTTCCGTTTTGAAGGGTGTGGTACGGGAGACATACTTTTCCGAGGCGTTTCAGCTTAGTCCTCGGGGATAGCGGCGCATCTGTGGCCAACCTCAGGTAGGAATATGTAATCCTATCTGGGATTGATAACAGACGTCTATGGGCGGCAGTAGCCACTTACCATCAGTTAGACTGCATGCTCGTCTGCTACTCCTACACTATAAAAAAAAGTAGTTCGTTTGCAGGCAGTCCACCTAATGGTACTTCCTACTGCTGCCAATGGAAATCTGTAATTAACTTTAGATAATACCAAAGTCCCGGGACGGCTACAGCCGCGTTGCTACCCCTGTTGAATCGCAACGGATAGGTACCTGTCTCTAGCACACTACCACGCCCTTCATAGCAGAACACAGCATCACTGAACAATCCTGTTATTAGACAAAAATAGATGTGGTGCCTCTCGAATCGAACTATAAACTGCACATATGCACATAATTCAAAACCTCAGTCCTCATGTTTGAAAATCTTCAGACAATTGAGGAATTACTTTTTAACAAGTATGTATTTTTGGCAGTGATCAGCTGACCCAAGTTCTTTTATTGCAATATTATATTATATAGTAGCTACACTTATTAATCAAATGCGTACAAGTGCCTGGTTAAGTGCCTATGTACACATAATTATAATGTATTGCTATCATTTTTATATAGGCGTTAGAATTGAAACGCAGCTATTTAAAAGCTCAATAAAATGTTTCACAAATTTATTACCAATGCAATCTGTTTATGAAACTAGGCTTGATTAAAAGAGGTTTAGATACGGGGCCCAGTACCCTTACCATGAGATTTTACGTTTACCAAATATTACTGTTTTGGTATTTGTTTACGTATTTGCCCATACAAATTCCAATCAGCGCCCCTAACGGATTGTATCAAAACTATAGTGTCAGTAACGTAACATTAAATGTCTAAATTGACAAAATGGCGCTTTATATTTTGTCTCACTTTGTTAATCGTCACTTGAGCACTTACTTATTGTTACGTTTACTCATTCTACTGAAGCAAACGGAACAGAATAATGGATTGAGTAAACGTAACGTAAAATTGTGGGATGTTCTGAAAACTCGTACTAAGGGTACCTACTGCAGAGGGACATAATGGGATGTCGACGAGGGATATGGTGGATGTCATGAAAGTGGTAGAATCCTTCATGGTTTGACTGGAGGGACCGCTACATTTATTTCTGTACTGTATTCTAGATTCGAGTGGTAATAAAGAGACACTACCTCCTTATTATAACTCTGGAGTAGGAAGACATATGTGGTAAACTCACGCGACAGTACCATTTACAATCAGGTGGACTACATGCTGGCTTGCTCGTACCATAATATAAAAAAAATCATCTATGGTATGTTGTAGGATACATTATTTATTGCATTGTAGCAATAAAATGTGTGCAATAAATTAAACGTAGTTATTAAAATCATTAATAGCTCAGTGGTAAGAAATAAGCTAATTCTGAAGTCTGGAGTTCGTATCGCGGAGATTTTTCAAATTTATGTGGCCATTATAATACGAGTATCAATTATCACTTGCAACGGCGATGAATGAAAATACCATAAGAAAAAATTGCCTAAGAATTCTTAAAGGGGCGTGAAGTCTAGGTGGCCTTACGTAGTTTATATCCTATAGCCTACGTCCTTGTTATGCAAAATGCAGAGTGGGATTGTGCCCAGCAGGGGGACAGTAGTGGATTGAAATATCTGAGAATGTTCTTACTTCAGTTTTAGTTCGTTTCGCCGTACACCTCTTCTTCCCGCACCATTTCTTTGTTGACACTAAATAGGTTTTCAACCTTGTCTTGCGAACGCTGAAAATAAATAAAAATATTAATTGTCTATTCTTATTATGGACAATATTAATGTTTATGGAATATGGTTTAGAAAATTTATTCTTTAATTAATTTTTAAGTTAGTAGAACTCATTGTGATTCGACTCCGGCGCCACCTTCGCCACACGTTTTTTTACCTAATAACAGCACTAGAGTCAAGCGCAGCTGTACTCTGGTTTGAAGAATATGGTAAGAAGAACGTACTTTTCCGGGGCATTTCAGCTTACTCTTCAAGGGTATCGACACATCTGTGGCCGACTTCAGGTAAGAAGGTAATCTTACTATTAGATTGACTGTATTCTCGTCTGCTACTCTCATATTATAATATGAGAGTAGCAGACTTGTTCTTGTACTTGTTCAGTCTTTTCAAATAAACTCTTAGTATAGATAGCTTACAGACAACTAAGTTGGCACGTAGTATGTAGAAGGCATATGTCATGCATCCATATAATATGAAATTTTATACTCGTATAACTGCATCTAAGTTGTACTAGTCGTTTTCATTAGCACATTTTTATCTTCGTCCTTTTTTCGGTTTTCGCAAAATATTCATTATAATTTTAAATAAAATAAATAAATAGATAAACGCGAAAATTTCAAAATCATTTATCTTCTGTATTGTCGAAAGAAGCGCCTGGAGATTCAAATATAAAAAATACAGAAGACGAAAGCAGCTTACGAATCACAGACACGCCACGTAGAATTGCCACTACTAAAAGAGCCACCTCCAGTAACTTTAGATATCTGATGGATATCAGATAAACAATACTATTTGAGATTGGTTGCAGATGACTACGTTTGAAAATTATAGACTACTGTTTTATATTATATGCTCTGCATGCATTTTTATAGATATAAAGAAAACGAATATTTACAATTTTAGATTTAAGTATAATACAAAAAAATCAATTACCTTATTTTGGCTGTGCACACACCAGTATCATTCGCATTTAAGCTTTCCGAAAACATAAAACAACAGCACAGAACAATTAAAAAACACAACATTATTTTTAAGCACATTTTTTCCAATGTTTTATCTGTACAAATTACAAATTAAATCACACGGAGTGGAAGATATCTGAAATAGATGTATTATATTTTCGAATTTTGTTTTAAATTTAGAAGGCACTACCACTTAATAAGAAGGACAAAAACAATGTGAGGGACTATCACTTACTTATGGTTGTTCAATGCACCCTTTGTGGAGGGTTCCTATTGTCACTCCTATGGAAGTAATAATAAGGTTCACGCAAAAACAATAGGACAGGACATAGAATGTGTGGGAGAAATTATCTTTTGAGCGCGTAGTCCCTTATTTGAATAGGACTCCGAATGCTTTGACATACATTTTTTAAACATTATAATAGTACAATTGATATACACTATACAAACTGTAATGTATTTTTAATGTCCTTATTTATTTTATTTTATATGAAAAATAGCCAATTATTACTTTTTATTAATTTATAATTAATATTAATTTAAATTAACTTGTAAAAATACGCGAAATCAAAAAAATATCCAACAATTAAATATAAAGAAATGTTTTTTATGTCATTAAATTCGAACTTTAAAATAATAAATATAATTATTTTAAATTAAGAATAAGAATATAAAAACAAATTGGTACTTTAAATTTTAAAGTTTTACATCTTCGGCCAAAGTCCATCGGTAAAAAACAGTAAGTATCATTTTATAAAAAATAAAAATCAAAAGTGAACGCGCTAAATATCCTTTTTAACGATTTTGACTGACGAACGGACATACAGTGCCTCATTGTATGGAGATACGCACTGGAATAGGGATCAATGACATTGTGTTAATGTTCCGGACATACATCAGGCGACACAAGTTTTTATTCTAACACAAACCGATTGAATTTAAATTTTATATCAGTCGTTGTAAGAGGTATTGTGGTGTGTTTATTGCTTGTCCCGCAAACTTGTGTTGAATGTTGGCACAATTTCTTGGAATGATTTTTTATTTATAAAGAGCATCCACGCGCTTCCGTTGTTCTCTTGCGTGTTTAGTTTTTAGAATTTTAGGCAGGATCCCTAAATATTTGCAAAGTAAAAAATACGCTATGTAATTAAAAATCATCTCTGTATCATGTCTAAATCCCATCAAAATCTATTTAGTAGGATCCAAGCAGGGTTGTTGCTGATGCAGGGTTTTACTAGATCAGCGGATGCTGATGCTGATGCTGATTTTTTCAGATTAATATCAGCTGATGCTGATGCTGATATTTAAAAATACTAAATATCAATATATTTAACTATCAGATAACTTTAAGATACAATTATTATGAAATACTTAAACTAAATTTAAAACAAATATAAATAAAAATAATTTACAGTAATCAAAAAAAATAACTAAAACTATAATAAATAAAATAAATGAGCCAGATCGCTGCCCCGCGGTAGTGTACCCAAGACACTAGCAGCATTACCTCGTTGTATTGCCAAACTTATTTGTTGACCGAGGTAAGCTCCAGCTCTTGGGTCACCAGAGGTCTCAATCAAGCGCGAAGACAATTCTTTATAAAATTGCTTTGCTTCTGGTCCCCACGGTCCCATCGTCTCAACTGCGAAGGGCACAAATATGTAATTCTGTGAAATAGCAGCATATTTGCGCCGCTTCACAGCCTATATATATTTTATACTGAGGTATTTGTACGTCCCTTACGAGAATAGTCTTTTTTAACCAACTTCACAAAATGAGGCGGTTTCTCAATTCTACCTTATGTCTTTTTTATGTTTGTTCGCGGATAACTTCGTCGTTTATGAACCGAACTGGATGATTTTTATTTTGTTGGAAAAAAAGATATTTCCAAAGTAGTTCCACTATAAGAAAATAAGGGTCTGATGATGGCAGACCAGAGAAATCGAGGGGAACTTTCAAAAATCGTAAGGGCGACCAGTGCATTTGTAAGATTTTTAGTATGTCATCACTAAAAAAGGTGAAAAAAAAAATTAAAAAATACAATCGACTTCCATGTCACTACAAAGCAAAAATCAACTGAAACAAAATTTGGCTCAGCACATATCTCCGAAGCCGGCGCTCATGTTGAACACGCTGTTTACGCCGTTAGCCAACGAAATATATTTAGCACCGACTTCAGAACGAAACCAACATCCACTTTAGCTACCCTCCACTCTGCAGTGACACAGAAGTCGGCATTTAATTGTTATTTTTTTACAAAAACTACACTGTGTCGTATCTTTGTTCAATAACGAAATATTTGGTCATATTGCACTTTTCACTGGATGTGGCATTATGAATTGAATACATAATTCTGTTATTGATTGATTGAACTATGATCGAAAGCTATTGATGTCTGACCAAATTACGTTGTCAATACAATCGAATGATTTTTTGATGACAACTTATGTTTATAAACTTCTGTAATTGGCTAAAACTCCACGTGATTTAAGCTCGGTCCCGCCTTCAACGAACACGTTACAATTTCAATATCAGCATTAAATATCAGCATCTTTTATTGCGGATGCGGATGCTGATGCTGATATGTAAAAGAAAGCTGATAATCAGCGGATGCTGATGCTGATGCTGATATTCGCAACAACCCTAGATCCAAGATTATTTTACTATAAACAGACATTAAGGATCAGATTAGTTTTATTTTTTTTTATAATATAGGAGTAGCAGACGAGCATACAGTTCACCTGATGGTAAGTGGCTACTGCCGCCCATGGACATCTGTAATCAACCCCAGATAGGATTAGATATTCCTACCTGAGGTCGGCCACAGACGCGCCGCTCCCCCTGAGGACTAAGCTGGAACGCCTCAGAAAAGTCTGTCTCCCTTACCACACCCTTCAAACCGGAACACAGCAGCGCGTAACACTGCTGTTATTATAAGAAATAGGTGTGGCGGTGGTGCCGCCGGAGTCGAACCACAAAGGGTTCTATCACCTTCAAAAAAATTTAAATGCATTTTATTACTGCATAAATACGCATATGAAAACAAGCTGACCCGGCAAACGTTGTGTTGCCATATAAATAAAAAAATGAACAACCCTTATCACTTAAGGGTATGAAAAAATAGTTAGTAGCCGATTTTCAGACTTACTAAATATGCATATAAAATTTGGTGAAAATCGGTAAAGCCGTTTAGGAGGAGTACGGTAACTAACATTGTGACACGAGAATTTTATATACAAGATTATAGATACGTACTGAAGGTCATTACGGCAGGTATCATAGCGGTCAAAAACGCAGGGATTCCAAATTCGATTCCTGGCCAAGCTGGCATGTTATTGATGAATTTAGATTTGTTCTGGTCTATGTTCTAGAAGTAACAAGTCTCAGTAGCAGTCCACCTGATGGTAAGTGGCAACTACCACCCGTGAACATTTGTCATCAACTTTAAATACCTCAGGTAGGAGTCGGATCTAGTCCTTTCTGAGATCGGTGACGTCACTACCCCTGAGTATTAAGTCTGAGTGCTTATGTGACTAAGCTACTCGGGAATTTTTGTGTGCGTGTAGTAAAAAAAATCATCTACATAGACTACATAGACAGATTAAATAAAAACAACACAGTTATCTATGGTTATTTTATTAAAAACAAAAAAAAGTGCATCTTCAGTTATCTTCAAGATGTTTTCTTCTTATTTCTTAAAGTTGTGTATTTAACGATAAATACCATTAAGCATACGCTGAAAAGAAAATGTTTGGCACGTTATATAGGTTTTTCGTTGAAATAAACATATTCTACGTTAAGTTCTAAACCAGGATTCCATTTCATCTCGAGTCACCGCGGTCACCATCATCAACTGGCTTACTGCTGGGCACGGGTCTCCTCTCATAATTAGAAGAATTAGGCCATAGTCCACCGCGCTGGCCAAGTGCGTATTGGTAGACTACACATACCGTTGAGTTTTTTTTTTAAATCTGTTAGATATGCAGGTTTCCTCACGATGTTTTTTTCAGCGTTTAGCAAGTTTGTGATAATGATTTTCTAATACGCACATAACTTTGAAAAATCAGATGTTTGGATGCTGACTTACTCGTACACATAAGACGACCATCTTATTCCTGAAGAATGGCACCGCATTTGTAATCAGCTCCGAGT
The DNA here is from genome assembly GCA_014595695.2 of Epargyreus clarus clarus. Taxonomy (NCBI): domain Eukaryota; kingdom Metazoa; phylum Arthropoda; class Insecta; order Lepidoptera; family Hesperiidae; genus Epargyreus; species Epargyreus clarus. The sequence goes on along the minus strand of JACTTY020000059.1, from coordinate 647,459 downwards.
ATAACCCATTTTGTACATGGAGTTGGTCAGAGATGTTCATAGCAGGCAGGGACCCCTTACCACCAGAGGAATAGCATACTTCGTTGATACTTAATTGTATCAAATAGTTAAATAAAGAATCATATTTTCAATATTTCGTTACTCACCTGATCTAACATATTTTGTTCTTCGATACATGCAGCATAGAAAGGAAATAACTGTTACAATTAAGATGCTTACACTGCATATCAACCACCAGATGCAATCAGATACTCTGCAACGGAAATATTTAAAGGTATGAACTAAACAACATCATACAATTTTTTTGTGACCCAATCAACCGAACTATGGAGTGCGTAACTGTTTGTCCACCGCCACCGTCACCGAGCCGATACCGATAATTAATGACGGCGCCGAAGTATCGTAGGTACATACATTTACTATAGTCGCTTGTCCACCGCACGTTCGTTACCCGAGCACCGTCATCCCGGCCGCCGATAATTCGAGTAGATCGGCGTGACCGCTAGATCGGCACCGAGATTTTGACGGGCCGATGTGCCGGCAAGCCAACGAGTTACCACCACAACCGCAGTGTTAAGTGCTGTTGTGTTCCACTTTGAAGGATTTGGTAAGGGCAACGAAGTCTTCCAACTTATTCTTCAGGTGTAGCAACTAATCTGTGGCCTACCTCAGGTGTGAATCTAGTCTTCTGTGGTTTAGATTACAAATTTTCTATGGTGTCCACTTCAATAATACAAAAACTTGTAAATAAGCATACATACTCATTTTCATCTTCTGGTAGTATACAAAAGTATTTGTCCTTGAGTTGTAAAGGTGGTTTACATTCACACACGTCGGGGCCCACGCAATTGCCCTTAATGCAGTCGTGTGCACATAATGGGTTTCTTGGTTCCCCAAGATGTGGACACAAATGTAATATTTCTTCAATCCGAAACTGAAAAATTAAAAATTGCCTTGTATCATTCTGTTTCAGCTAGTTTGTATTGAAGGCAGTGGAACCCTTTGTGGTTTAACTCCGGCGGTACCACCGCCACACCTATTTCTACCTAATAACAGCAGTGTTAAGCGTTGCTGTGTTCCGTTTTGAAGGATGTGGTAAGGGAGGCAGACTTGTCCGAGGCGTTCCAGCTTAGACCTCAGGGGTAGCGGCGCATCTGTGGCCGACCTCAGGTAGGAATATCTAATCCTATCTGGGGTTGATTACAGATGTCCATAGGCGGCAGTAGCCACTTACCATCAGGTGGACTACATGGTCGTCTGCTACTCCTATATTATAAAAAAAAAGTTAAAAAATGTTGGGGGTACCATGACAAATAGAGAATTATAATAAAATCAAAAAACGGGACTATTTAAAAATATAAAAATAAAACAAGCAAACCTTGTAGTAGAAAACATAACGTACATTTCAACTGCTAATATACAATATCGAGTACTCTAACCTAAGCGAAGACTCAAAAATAAAAGTAATGTTTGTCATAAAAACTCACCTTCGATTTACCATGTGTTGTAGTACTGAAAAAGTAAATATGGTATTTAATTAATATATTCTTGTTTATTTAAATATTTATATAAATTCTTGTTTTTATTTATACACCCAATACTTATGTAATTCACGCTATAAGTTCAGGATTCGAATTCCAGGCTCACACTCACACAGGCATTTTCAAAGTTATGCGTCTATTAGAAAATTAATACGCAGGTAGATAACAGATACATAGGTAGGTACATAGTCGGCAGTGACCACAAATCATCAGGTTGACAGTGACTACACGCTTTGGTATTTAATATTGTTAAACAAATTAAAGAATCATTTTCGCATCCTTCTCAGAGAAACCATTTTTGTTACCCATATCATGGATACATAAAAAATATTTTTTTCGCCATGTTGGAACTGCCGCCATATTGGATTAAAATTACGTCACTAATCATGACATAAAACCAAACAAGCATGTGAAATTTCACCTTTAAAAAGCTTTCACCAAAACGTACGTAGCTCGGTCCTGTACCCTTACCATGAGTTTTTACGTTTTGACAAATGTGACTGTTTTGGTATTTGTTTACGTATTTGCCCATACAAATTCCAATCAGCGCCCCTAGCGGATTGTATCAGAACTATAGTGTCAGTAACGTAACATTAAATGTCTAAATTGACAATATGGCGCTTTATGTTTTGTCTCTCTTTTTATCGAACATGTGAGGCAGACAAAAAGACTTGAGCACTTACTTATTGTTACGTTTACTCAGTCTACTGAAGCAAACAGAACAGAATAATGGATTGAGTAAACGTAACGTAAAATTGTCGGAAATTTTGAAAACTCATTGTAAGGGTACTGAGTTTCCATTGCTATCAAGTGGCATATTGAAATTAAGGTTAATATTTATCACTAATGCTCATATTAGTATAAAACAGATACATGAAAGAATACATGAAATAAAAGAGATACATTGTATATCATTTTGAATGTGGTAGAACCCTCTGAGGTTGGACTCCGGCAGCACCACCGCCACACCTAAATAGGTGCATAATAACAGCAGTGTTAAACGATACTATGTTCTGGTTTGAAGAATGTAAGAGAGACATACTTTTTCCAGGCATTCCAGCTTAGTCCTCAGGGGTAGCGGCACATTTGTGGGCGACCGCAGGTAGGAATCTAATCTTATCTGGGGTTGATTACAGATTTCCATGGGCGGCAGTAGTCACTTACCATAAGGTGGGCTGCATACTCATCTGTTACTCTTATATTATAAAAAAAAACTTCTACGTACATCTCGGAACAAGACTGATTGTGCTTATGTTCAGAATCGTAAAAACATTCTCCGCCGAGAGTACATCTTACTTGATCACAAAGCTCTATACATATCTCGTAGCATATGTTTGGATCGGTTACTTTTTTCACATAGCCAGGATTACACGAACAGTTTTCCGGCGATTCACAATATCCATTAATACACTTAGATGAACAAACCGGAGCACATGTTTCGTTATTCATCGTGAATCCGTCTTTACACCGACAACTTTCTGGAACAAGTAATTAGGTATTTATTATAAAAACAAAATACCTAACTGGTTAAAAATAATTAGCTGAAATAAGTAGTAATGTACCCTATCCGAATCCAACAAACTTGCTATGTTAAAATCCATCGAGCCATTTGGACTAACCATTGGTGGTCGTGCCATATAATGAGAAATAGGTGCATTCATATATAGATTAGGTACCTCCGCGGTCGGGTAAAATCTGAAAATCGTGGCCGTCAGGACATGCCCCACAGATATAAAATTTATGGTTATTTAAAAAATCTCGTATATCTCTGGTAGAAAGCCACCTAACCCCGCGAAACGGCAATAGACGTTTCATTTTTAATTGCATTGTCTTTACATCTTATATATATTAAATTCTCGTGTCACAATGTTAGTTACCGTACTCCTACGAAACGGCTTTACCGATTTTCACCTAATTTTATATGCATATTCAGTAGGTCTGAGAATCGGCTACTATTTATTTTCATACCCCTATGTCATAAGGGTTGTTCACCCTTAACTTTTTTTTATTTATATGGTAACACAACGTTTGCCGTGTCAGCTAGTAAGCTTCTAAATTTAACTTTTATAATATGCTCACTTATTACCTAAAGTGTCGCCACAAATTGAGTTGATTGGTGTTTTTACACAGGTGTTTTTATCTTTTAAAATTAACGGTGTCTCGCAGGAGCATTCATTGGGCCCAATACAGAAGCCGTTCTCGCAACCTGGCATACAATGTGGCATGCATTGGCTTTCCTCGTCAGACCAAACCCGACCTGAGTCACAAGTACTTGTCTTAAACCCCGTCTGAAAAAAAATCACTAGTAATTATTATAACCAAAATTATTAGTCTATAATAATAAATACAAATGTTAGCCTACGACATACTGATAATTTAGACGAATTTAACGACTAGATATGTATAAGTTATATCTGTTAAGCCGTTTGGACTGGAACGTATGCTATTTTTTTATTTTATTTTATTTATTGAACACCAACATAATGTACATTTATACATTTAAGGTACAACAAAACACATAAGGGGCTAGCTTAATGCCATAATAATTAAAGGTTAAGTAAAAACAAACATAAAAGAGGAAAAAAAAGAGAAAATAAACGGAATTGAATGAAGCACAATAATATCTATATACATACATAATTCTAATTAAGTGTTACAATCATAACACAATGCAGTACACTTGATGCAGTACACTTGATTTTCTTAACTAGTAGAAAAGATGTCAAACGGCTGCTAAAGGATTTGCAATAGGCCCGGGGCGCAATTTTATTTTTTGGTTAGGGACATATGAAGATAAACCTAACTCCTAATTTGTGGGGCCGTAATTTTTGTCCCTCGGCCGACGTCTTGAAAAAGGATTTTTACGCTTTAGCAGGCAAACTATTCGTCGTACAAAAATGTAAGAACAATTATAATCTCAAATTGAATTATCTTTAACCTTTTATAGCTTGTTATTGTAAATCCAAAAATAAAAAAAGATAATAACGAAAATTGATCAAAGTTGATCTACTCATTTCATAGAAAATGATATTAGAGTATTTTATTGACGAGTTTTGAAAGAAAAACAATACCTATAATTTTTTAAAATAAAATTTAAAAAAATATTTTTTTAATTATTGCCTAAGAAAATTATTTAACAAACAAACTTGGATTTAGCTTCATACACACCGTCCCATGACATCCAAAAATGAAATGGCGTCCTTTTTTCCACGCCAAGGACAAAAAATAGTAACATTTCAATGGATTACTCGTATAAACAAAATGAAATACAACTCACGGTTTTATTTTTCTTGTTAGGCTTCGGGAAAACCAAACGTTCAGTTCCGTTCTGTTCCGAAGGCCTAAAATAAAAACAAGAATTTATTCCGCTCTTTACATAGAATGAAACCCTTTATGGTTTCACAGCGGCGATATCAACGCCATACGTGCCTTTTAACAGAAATATTAAGAACTTAACATGTTATGTTTCTGCCTCATAACAGCAGCGTTAAGCGCTGTTATGAGGCGTTAAGCCTATCTGGGGTTGATTACAGATGGGCAGCAGTAGCCACATACCATCAGGTGGACAGCATGCTCCTCTATATTATACTCCTATACAAGTATTTGCGTTTATAAATAACCTATTTGTTTACTGAAAATGTTGTGAATATATATTTTTTTTATTTGGACGTAGATACAGATTTATTAAAAATATTATATCAGGTTCTGATACGGTTACGGTTATGGAATTATATCGGATTAGCCGATTTCCGTTACAGATATTATTTTAAGAAATCGTAAAAGTAAATAAAATAGAAATAGGTGGGTCCTTAACTAATGATTTTATTTGTAAAGTAACTGTACTGTATCGAATTGGTCGGGCAAATTCTTTTCATAATTGTGTCTCGTTTACTCTTATCCACGATTATTCGAAACTTTTATATCGGATTCATTTGATCCTTTCTTATTTCGGATATCTGACAGTTACGATTATGGTTACGGAGCTCCATAACATTTTAACACGATAATCAGACATTTTCTTAAATAGTTCACTTTACAAGTGTCTAAAATATCGAAAATTGTACATACATTGGAAGAACATCTAGTTTCCATTCAGCCTTACACAAGAAATCAAAGTCGAAAAGCAACAACATCAGCAAACCCCGCCAACAGCCTCTCATCATCAATATTCAAAACTTGACAATTTTAAATCAAATTTGTTCCTTAAAACACGGTACGATTTGTTCTTTTATCACTATATATTCGTAGTAAACTTACTACATCTAACACGGTAGCCACTTAACGGTTATTCGATACGAATGCGTCTTAGGACGGTTGATAAAAATAATGAGCTTAATACAGGATGTAATGTAAAAGAATTAATAAGATCATTATAAAATGTACACGGAAAAGTTTGCCCAATACTTAATCGTTCAAGTGTTTATTTCATTATTACATTTTTTTATTTTAATATAAAACATTTTCCTGTTTAAAACATAATACTAACTGATACGGATAACTATTTCCTTAAAGTGCCGATATACTTATGGGGGTGATTAATTAGGGATATAAAATAGGTTAATTGAGACTGAAAATCGGAAAAGAACGATTAGGATTCGCAACATGTGTTCCGTACTTATTGAAAACCTATATCACTATTCTATACGTGGGAAAACACTGTCTCCTTTCAGCCGCGGGAGCAGCGAAGAGGTTACACCGGACTTCTGCTCACTAAAACCCCACAGTGTTCTTCTGTACGCCCTTTTTCGGGACCACGGGTTTACCCGCATCCCATCAAATGGGAGAGACCTATAATTTGTACCACTGGTGGGCACAGAATCAATCAGAATGAGATTATAGGCCACAGTCCACAAGTGACTAAGTGCATCTTGGTAGACACACCTTTATACTCTATATATAGGATAGTTAATTGTATCAGGCGTTACTTTGCGGAAATCCATGCTATTAAGTTAAGATTAAAACTACTTCGCAACAATCTACTACAAATATGTATGATGGTATATATTTTAAACCATGCAGTATGTACCACCTTCCACCATGTGTATGTAGGGTAAAACTAAAACTACTAAACACTAAAACTATTTATATGGAGTCTCAATTTCTTTTTATTACTTATTTATTCAAATCTCTAGGCTATTGCTGTTCACGAATATACTTAAAAACACCTAGAAAACCGAAATTTAAATGCGTATCATTTATATATTTGGGTTGTTGAGGATCGAACCCAGAACCCTCTGCGATACATTAAGTCTATAACATTTTCCGTTCATTTAGAGCAGAATTTATCTGATATAGCAAATATAACGAACAAGCAAACGAGCATACAGTCTGACTGCTGATCAGTGTATTCTGTAACTGAGTCCATATACATACATAGAAGACTAGTTACTGACATATACCCAAGAAAGTCAGCCTGCATCCACACCCGACACGGAAGTTCTGCTTCACGACAAAATAGTAGCAGACAGTATTGTAGGCATTCCAGCTTGGTCCCGAGGAGTAGCGTCATCTGTGGCTAAATCGGGTAGAAATCTAATCATATCTGGGGTTCATTACAGATGTCCATAGGTGGCGGTAGCCACTTACCATCAAGTGGACTGCATTCGAGTCTGATACTCCTAGATTATGCATAAAAATAATCTGCAAGTGTCTTTGTTGTACCACTTCAGACCAAAGCTCGTGCTTAACACTAGAAAATAGGTGTAGTAAACATAATCCCTTCAAACTTACACCTCAGGGGCAGCAAAACACCTGATTCAAGCGAAGCGTAGCGTAAATCCTGAACAATAATAATTAGTCACAATGATATATTTATAATATTAACGATGAGCTCAATTTAGCTATACGAGTAAGGTGAATTGTTTATAGACGAGCAGGATAAACGTTGGAAATAACTTTAGTATATCATTATATTTTGTACAATTCAGATGTTTAATAAGAAATAACTATACGTGCTATGTACCTCTTTACGCCTGTTAATTCAGCCAGAAATTAAATCAGATTATTATATTTCTTATATACCTAAAAAAACAAAGCACATAAAGATAGAAGATGTGGGACATCGTGAAGACGGTCATTATATGTTACGGGGTAAGTCAATTTATTTTGAGCTGGCCCGCTTTTGTGTAAACTTGGTGTAAACGCTGTGAAATTATTTTGAAGTATAATTTTTTTTGCACGGAACGCTATATTTTTTCGAAAAAAAATAAAGTAGCATAAGTTGTTCATTATAACATAGCTGCCAGTGAAAATTCCGTCAAAGTCGATAAAACCGTTTCGGGGATTAGCCGGACAACAAACAGATAGACGGATTAAAAATTTAACAGTTATTTTTTGATGTTAAACTAGTATACAGTACGTATGTATGTACGTACGTACGTATAGTGGTATGTATAGTAGTAGTCCTACCTGGGGTTGCTTGCCGGACGGTTCGAGCTCCCACTCTTGGCGCCGGCAACCCCGGAAGCCCCCTTTTAGTCGCCTCTTACGACAGGCAGGGGATACCGTAGCCCTATTCTAGTCCCGGAACTACAGAAGTAAACCTGAAATTAAAACGAAACGTGTTCGTTTCGTTTAAAACAATGTATTAATTTGTTTCTATTCCAATACATATTTTTATTTGTGTAAAATAAATGTGTAAATTATATTTCGTTTATTTCCAGATCCTTGGACTTGTAGAGTTACAAGAAGTCGACTTCTACACTTTTCAAATCAAATCGATCGATGTAGTTTTACAAAACTTAAAGAAATTGTGAGTTTTAAAACAGTTTTCAACATATACACACGCACATTATTAAGTGATAAATGTTATTTTATTGGTTAGTTAATAAGTTTTGTAGCTCCATGGTATGATTATAGTAGGTCATTGTTTCAGTCGCATTACATTAGTTCATCAAATTTGATAATGCAACTTAACTTTTTTACAGAGCTCGAAACTATTCGAACTGTACCTGTGGGGCTGGAAGCTATAGCTGTTACGATTTTACAATAACAGTCGATCGAAAGACAGATAATTGCAGTGTTTACGGATTCCTACAGAGCCGAAACAGTAGCATGCCAGAGCAAACGATAGATGTCAGCACGGGGTTAAAATATAGACTTCACTCAGCCAACCCACATGAACCCGTTGATAATGGAAATAGCAAACAAATTGCAATCATCACAGTAAGTAGCGTTGCCGCAGTTGGGGTAACCGGAGTTGGAGGGTACTTCCTCGCTGATGTCGTAAGAAATGTACTTCAATCAAACTCGTATAGAATATAGGCCCTGCATACGGTCTTTATCACCCGTTATTGATAATCAACCTATGCAATTTTTACTTTTTTTTTATAATAAGGGAGTAGCAGACGAGCATGCAGTCCACCTGATGGTAAGTAGCTGCTACCGCCCATGGACATCTGTAATCAACCCCAGATAGGATTAGATATTGCTACCTAAGGTCCGATACGGATGCGCCGCTAGCCCTGCAGACTAAGCTGGAACGCCTCGGAAAAGTACCTATGAAATGTACCTTACCAGACCCTTCAAACCAGAACACAGCAGCGTTCAACACTGCTGTTATGTGAATAAGTGTAGCGGTGGTGCCGCCCAAGTCGAACCACAAAGGGTTCTACCGCTTTCGAACCAAATATTGAAATATGATTAGTCTAGTACAAGCAGAAATTGTCAAATGTTTTATGCGTAAATCTTCTAGTTTATGCTGTATTTATTAACACGCTTTTATTAGCTTCAGACGTATGTATGTTAGTATGTAACGGAATCTTTCAACATGATTTTAACCCCCTTCAAAACGTCGGATTAACCCGAAATTTGGCATACTTATTAAGGACCGATGACAATTCAATATTTTAAACATTAATAGTTTTGTACCATTGTCCTTATCAACATCCTCTGGATTAACGATTTTCGAGGCGAGATTTTTCAAACACCTTCAGCAAAGTTCATCGCAACTTTAGATTGCAAATAATAATTATTGCTATTTAGTTTCAATAGGCGTAACTTTTATATCGTGATTTTTAGTTTAGAAAATAATAATGTTATTTCCCTATAACTCAAATGTTCTGAAACATATCTATAATGCCCTCTTGTAGAATGATTTTTAGGATTCCGTACTCAAAGGTTAAAACGAAACCCTCTGCGGTCTGTTCGTCTGTCGTTGGGCTTTATCTCTTAAATCGTAATAGATACTTGATTTTTTTACAAACGATGAATAATGGTGGTCGCTATAACGAGAAATACTAAAAATTAATAAATAATTATAGTTCAAAAAACTAAAAAACACGCTTTTATGATAAAATCAACTAAAAAGTAGAAAATAATTTTCAATCTAAGAATCAATTAAGGAACAGTAAATAGTATAATTGTGGAAAAAGTGTGGGGTGCTTTTCGAACCTGATAAATGGAGCACCCCACCATACCTACACCGCACTTCGTACACCAAATTTATAATCTACTAATTTATAAAAAGCATTTCCTGTTAATTGCGTTCTGTACGAATAAAATTACATATTCAAGGTTCTCATTAGTTAGTGCACTAATGGCGCGCGCTTAAAGCCACTAACATTTTAGGAGGTGGTAGAACCCTTTGTGGTTCGACTCCGGCGGCACCACCGCCACACCTATTTCTACCTAATAACAGCAGTGTTAGCGCTGCTGTAAGTGTAAGTGCCGGTTTGAAGGGTGTGGTAAGGGAGACAGACTTTTCTGAGGCGTTCCAGCTTAGTCCTCAGAGGTAACAGCGCATCTGTGACCGACCTCAGGTAGGAATATCTAATCTTATCTGGGGTTGATTACAAATGTCCATGGGCAGCAGTAGCCACTTACCATCAGGTGGACTGCATGCTCGTCTGCTACTCCTATATTATAAAAAAAAGAAAAAAATATATATAAATTATATAAGTGCTAATTGTATTTCTAACACACAACTGTATTTGTTTTGGGTAGGACTATGATTTCTATGCATATTTTCACGAAGTGTTGTCATATTATTTGGTCAGAGGTCCTACTTACATTTTTTTAAACTAATTTCAAGCTGTGAGTAATAAGAAGCTAAGGATCAGTACCCTTCAGCGCCCTAAACGGACTGTATCAAAAGTCACAGGAAATGTACGAGAAATACGTAAACAAATACAAAAACAGTCATTTTTGTAAAAACGTAAAAACTCATACTATGGGTACAGTTGTCTATTATTATTAATATTAGATAATAATTTGTAATTAGTCAAACTGTACGCCACAATTCTATTTGATTATTGTATATGTATATTATTATTTTCCTTATTGACTTCCTCTGTTTTATGTTATAAATGTAGAGTTGTAAATGTAGAGACGAAGGAGTTCTCAAACCAGTGCAACTTCAGTCAGGTTGGCGTTCGATAAAGATCGCCTTCAGTCGGGAAGCCTCGGCGTAGTAGAGCCTTCGTAGTGGTTTTTCAGGTGACAGGCACGGATTCTGCAAAAAAGTAATAAATAGAACAAAGATATTTTTTGCTATATTCGTTTTTGAATCGGGCACCAAAGTTGGAAAATCAATGTATTTCGGTGTTAACGCTACCTCACATATAAAATTATAATTTATTACGTATACTAAATATATTTTTTACTCATGTCATGTTGAAAATAATTGTGTTATCTTAATTTTTAAATACCTATATGTATGCTTGTTTTTCCTAGTATGTAAGTAGATAAGAATTTCGTGCTATACGTTTGTATACAAAATAAAACTGAAATGTATTGAAATATACTTTTAAAGTTAATTCTTTTAGTTTTTCTTTTAATTGTTATTCCACGACTAATTATTGATTTTACGTACCTGGATTATTGATTTTAACAATAAGATAATATGTATACAATCATAAATTATATGTGTTATATGTGTATTATGAAAAAGTTAGACGCTAAGTAGAGATTTAATTTTTAATTCACTACTTTGATTCCTGGAAGTTTATGCAATGCTTTACATAATGCAACTAATTCCTTTCCAAGTGCTCAAATCATTTGTTTGTGATTTTGTATTTGTGTAATGCTTTAACTTTCAATTTTATCGAGACAATTTGTTGCAATATCTGACGCCACTTCATAGAAAACGACATATTCACCGTCTTAAATCTTTATCTGATGTTAAGAATCCCAAAAAATAATGCATAAACGTCGCATTTAATTTTGAATTGAATGTTAGGTGAAATTTGCGGATGGTATTAATTGTTTGAAATCTTCGTTAAAACTTTTTATTTAACTTATTAAATCTTTTCTACCAAAAACCTCCCCACCCATAAATATGTCAGTTGCGAAAGTGTCATCGAATAGCAGGCGATTATTGAGTGAGTTGAGTCCGACCCCTCGCTAAGGGGTGCAACGTCCGCGCCGGCGCGTGGCTCGCGACCCACCCGCGGCCGGCCGCAGCGCTACACTCTCGACAAAAGAAACCTATTAAAATACCATCGAACACCTAACACACCGAAAAAATCCAATCTATACGATCCCCTCGACAAATGTTCTCCATCTCTCGAAAATTTTACAAAAATCCGCCATGAAATAGTGTTGTGTGCCAGTGACAAAACCGAGGCCTAATCTGTTACGGTTTTCTAAACATTTTAGCAATCGCGATGTGTTTGTGAGGTGTCTGCGTTGGGCATGAAGACCGAACATTAAGTAACTGGGACTGTATAAGGTAAGTCTTTCTAATCGGTATCCACGTGATGACATAATATAGCACCTGCCCTCCAGCGCCCCGCGGTATATTCAGAAATTTTCGCGAGATATCCAATTTATTAACACTTTCCGATGTGATAAATAAGCTGTTTGAATGTTGGCTCTTTTTCACGCAATTTATCCCTTATTTTTGTTGGAAATATTCCCTCTCAATTGCCTATTAATTTCCAGTTTGTATTTATTTAAAAGTTAGTCCTATTTTTCACTCAGGATTTTTTGAATGGAATAAACAAACAAACAAACATTCTGACAATCCATTAATCCTATGGATTACTATAAAAACTCAACCGTAATTTTTTTGTTGCAATATTTCTATCTGTAACCTAAGCAACGAACAAGTAATAAAAACCTTCTTCAAAACTATTTTGATAATAATATTGCAATGGTACTGTTAATATGACAACGATTGCATATATTCGTGTTATACATCTATTCATGATTGTCCTCCATAGCAGGGTTTGCGCATTTGTTTTAAACGTACCGTAATTCTAGAATGATCTGTATTTTTAATCATAAACGATATTCTATAGGATATTCAACAATCGGTGGCTATGTGAATAATTGCTGAATAATATTGCTGCTAAATAAACAAGATCCATTACCACCTATCACTTCTACGCCTTATAATATGTGACAATACTACAATTTATATCAGGTAGCTTTCATATCTACAAGGACTTTCGTTTGAAGGGGCTTTCATGAGTGATTTATTATCGTTTCAAATAAGCAAACAATTACTAATTGCCTATACACAAACAGATACTTTGATATTGATTAGCATATCCTGATATCGTTTAGAAGCATTGTGGTATTAACAGTATTCAAAGCATCCTTATCATGATCACCTCGAGCCAGTAGGTCATAGGTTTCCCCCTCGTTAAGAAAAAGAAAATGTCATACATAGTTTGCCCCAAAAGTTGTGAAAATCGTGACCCGAACATCGTATCTTTAATAAAAAAATATAAAAGGACAACTAGCAATTATGTGTTAAACGTGCCTCCCTGAACTTTAACACGCATTTGTCAACGCCACAAACTTTGTCACGATGATGTATGGAGACCCTTTAGTGTCCTCTCATATAAAATTGCGTGGTTCAATATGACATGAGATTTCTTAACCCTACACCGGCATCATCCGCTAAATATAACAAACACTGTCCCGTTATATACAATCAATCTGTCCAATGTTTTGCTTAGCAAAGATCTTATTAGACAATTTCTTTATACTAGTCAAATTTCGATCTTTGGAAATAACCAAAATTTTTGATAAGGGGCGTAATATCTAAGTATGTCATTATAGTGAAGACTGAATACTGAAATGCAACAAAACATAAATTAATTATTCGGGCAGCTAAAACATCGATAAGTGCCTACCTATTTCTGCCTCATAACAGCATTGTTAAACGCTGCTAAGTTCTGAACTGAAAGGTGGGTTAAGGGAGACATTATTTTCCGAGGCGACCCAGTTTAGTCCTCAGGGGTAGCGACGCATCTGTGGTCGACCTCACGTAGTAATATCTAATCCTATCTGAGGTTGATTACAGACGTAGACGTAGACGCGGCAATAGCCACTTACCATGAGGTGGACAGTTAGCAGTTCATCATCGCTACGTACAGATTCGAAGGGTGTGAATCTTGGAACAGTGGCCACTTAGTGCCAGGACTGCATGCACGTTTGGTACAAGTATTACATAAACACAATTTTAGGTTCTTAGTAGGTAGCTATCGAAACAGCATTGTGCATCTACTTTAGCATACTAGGTCAAATCTCTTGACATTGTACATGTCCCTCGACAACAAACACGCGCTTCTAATAGACAATAAACTCACCAACCGGTTCGCATATTTAGGCATTATTTGTGTGATTTCACCGCCTCCGATATTTCAGTCCGTTTAATGTTTACATCAATTTACCAGTTGAAGGTGGTAGAGCCCTGCGTGCTTCGACTCCGGCGGCACCGCCTATTTCTGCATAACAGCAGTGATATGTTCTGCTGATTTGGTAAGGATGTTGTAAGGGAGACATACTTTTCCGAGGCGTTCCAGCTTTTTCCTAGATAGCGGTGCATCTGTAACCCCGTATGATGTAACCCGATCCCCGAGTGGATTACAGATGTCCATGGCCGGCAGTAGCCACTTACCATCAGGTGGACTGCATTCTCATCTGCTATTCAATTCTCCAGTCCCTGACAAGTTTCATCTAATGGATGGGCACGTGGAACTCATCCACTGTACGTTTTGCATACTACTTTGCATCACAGACAAGAAACATGTGGACAGAACTCTATCTCTTTTGAGTACTTCATGCGGCAACATCGGCTTCTACTTTCTACATTGAGAGAACTATACTTAAACTGCTTTGTTTTATAATTGGGAGTAATAATTCTAAAAGATGAATATTATTAACATTATCTCGTTGTATCTCCCTCGTCATAATTAAAAAAAGCCTTTCGTACAACATTGACCTATTTGGGGTTGAGTTAAAGTAACCTTGACATTCGATAAATACTTAACATCAATAACTTTTGCAACATCCATGTCGCTAGAAATGTGTTTAAGTGATCCTACATAATTGGCAAATAACACCGAAAAATGGTCAAGAAATAGTAACCAGAACGCTAGAAATATCAAAGAGTTCCTACATAATTGTCCAATCGCGTCGAAAAATAAACAAGAAGTAAATCCTATCCAACGTCCTATCTAATCGTTCAAAGCAAAACTTAATCCAACAAATGATACAAAGTTATCACAACATCCATTCATTTGTCTGTAATTAGAGAGCAAATATAGCTCTTTGATTAGTCTTTCTCATTTCTTCAGCTCTGCCTTGAACTTCGCTTTATCAATAAACAGATGACCTTCGAGCACTGTCTTTGCCTTATCTTCCTTCGTTATTAGTAGCTACTCATATTTTTATTTCTTTTAAATACGCCGGTGCTTTGTTTTTCAACTATTAATTACTTCCGTAGACCTATAAATAATTTGTTTATACATAAAAAATATAAAATGGTACTTCATTTTATGGTACTAAAGTGGGGTTATCTTCTTAAGTTCAATTTAAGTTCTATTCAAAATTAGTTAAATTCTGTTCTTAAAAAAACGAGCGACGTCTTGGTGTCTTGCCTTTCAGTTTCTTAGTTATAATTTTCTTGTCCAAATTGCTAGCTGGTTTTTGCTACAGTTTCTTAGTTATATCCGAAATAGTTAAAAAAAAAATTAGTTACCAGATTTGACCCATACATATTAACAGAATTATAACAGTATTAGCAAATTATAAACTTATAAGAATAGTTACAAATTCATTGTCACACGTTAATTATCAACTAAAAGTGGTTTTAACAGTTTAGTTAAAGATTCGTAATAGTAACGTGGTTTTCTTCAATGCGCGCAGAACTTCCAACTTAAATCCCCAAACAGCTTAGCTGAGCTCTCAGGCACAATTAGAACTAATACCTACAAACAATAAGCGCTAAAACGATTCTATTAAGTGACTTAACACTATGTTATAGTTCTTACTAAAGATGAAATAAAGGTCTACAAATCTTAAATCTTTTAGAAATAATATAAATTATCAGGTAGTTTTAAGAACTCTATAGACCCAGCAATTCTGCATGGCTTCAACCGGGGGTTTTTATAATATAGAAGTAGAAAACGAGCATGCAATTCTCGTGATAGTAAATGGCTACTGCCGCCCATGAACATATGTCATCAAATCCAAATAAGATAAGTGTCCTCCCTTAGATCTGGCATAGATGCGTGGCTACCTTTAGAACTAAGTAGCCACGAATAAGTTTATATCCCTTACCACGCCCTACAATACAGCTGAATATAACACAGGTATTATTAGGCGGAAATAGGTGTGGCGGTGGTACATCCGTAGTTACTACAAAGTGTACCACCATCAAGCTAAAAACTGTGTGTTCAAAAATTGTCTCCACAGTATTTTCCCTTCTTTTCCAGTTCGATGCAATGATATAAAGTGAAGGGGATTTAGCGAAGTCGGCGATGGAGTGAAAACATGAATAATGTAAACTGAACACCTTTGTAGCATTATACCTACATGTTTACCTTAGGCAAGTCATACACGGCACGGTTTACAGTAGAACTAAACTTAAACAACTTACATAATATATTTTAGCTTTTAACGGACTTTGTACTTGATTTCTCGGCGTATGAATTGCTCTAATAATTATTCCACTCCCTCACGCATACATAATCTAAGCCACTTGTCTTGTGTCTTGTCTTCCTCAAAATTCATATTGTGCTGCAAGTCTGTCAGTCACACTGTTGTCAGTCGCTGCTAGTCAAAACTGCAAGTCAATTGTGAACAGCTGCAGTGAATTGAAATGGAAATGACTGCGTCAGAGATTGGAAATGACTTATAAAGAATTTAGAAGTATTTGTTTCAAGCTGTTGGGACCCTACAGCTTTTTCAACATTTTAAACTGTTTAAAACTGCCCGTGTTTGGCCGCCCTTAATCGTATTAAGAAACGAGGTGACAGACTCCCTTTATGAGATCAACTTGGTTAATGCAAGACGCAATGCCCTATTTTACTTAAGCTATGAACGCATCATCGCTATACATTTCTGTCTTACAGCATATGCTCGTATGTACAGCCAGTTCTAAAATTTGGTTAGATCTAAAATGTTGGAGAGCCATTTTACAGCTATATTTAAAGCGATCGTGCTGTTTTTTAACCGACTTCAAAAAAGGAGGAGGTTTCTCAATTCGACCGTATATATATTATTAGAATCGGAGATAAATTAGGGGAAACATGACCATAAACCAGAACAATATTTAATGGTGCGGTAATATTACAACATTGACATATCCAACACGCTTTTCTATAAAACAATAAGCCAATTCTAAAGAAACAATTCTCAATAACCACGCCACAGTTTTTTAGACCTCTGTCCCATCCGTCATTCCTGTTATCGTCATCGAGGTCATCAACCATTTCTTCTTTCTATTCGGCCAGCTTAGCATCGTAGTGGTTATATTCTCTTTGCTTAGCATTTTAGACACAGTAGTGACATCTATGTAGTTTCCCATTTATAACAATATATATATATTTTTTTTTTCGACATGATTCATACACCATTGTATGTGGCTAGTTTCACAAGGGGTCCCATTTCGAGGAAATTTGAAAATTTCCGCCAGTTTTCCCGGAAAATTGGAAAAACCCGATTTCATATAAACTTGAATAAGTCAAGTATTTCTTAACCAATTTTAATTTTCTTTTTCTCATATGAAAGAGAGTTTTGTTGCGGTACTTTCCTACCTTAACATTAGTATGCTCTGATGATTAGAATTTAAGTTATGGGGTGGAACTCATCATCACTACCCCTGCTTTTTACATATTTTATGACAACTTACCTTCTGCTCACTCAATTCTCATGAAACTTAAAATGAACATTGAGTATCTAGGTTAACATGATATGATGGAAAATTTGACCTTCAACTCTTCAACCCTGGTAATGCAGAAGTGCCTCCTGCCTCAACCATACAAGTTAGGCATTTGGAACTTATGGCTATTTAAATAAATCGATAAGTTGAGATATATGATGGAAAATTTGACCTTCTACTCTTCAACTCTGATAATGCAGAGGTGCCTCCTGCCTCAACCATAATTAGCCAACCAAGTTAGCCATTTGATGCTTATAAATATTCAATAAGGTTGAAAGGTAGAGATATATGATGGAAAATTTGACCTTCTACTCTTCAACACTGATAATGCAGAAGTGCCTCCTGCCTCAATCATACAAGTTAGGCATTTGGAGCTTACGAATATATGATGAGGTCTTTGAGTAGAGACATATGATGGAAGATATGACCTTCAATTCTTCAATCCTGATGATGCAGATGTGCCTCCCATGTAAAGTATATAGAATATACATTTGTTGTAATGAAGTTGCTAGACAGAGACATATGATGAAAAATTTGACCTTCAACTCCTTTTTCTTTTCTTAACTATTGAATTAATGTAAATTGGACCGGTTCACACGCAGAGTTTTACCACCTAGTTTGATTTATTTACTCATCTGTTCCTACCAAACCTAGCCAATAATTAGTATCTCATAAAGCCTCGCCTATAGTGTTTCGTATTGAATTGGTTAGGTTAGGTTGGAACATATAAGACAATATAAAATTAAGCGAGAAGGGCGCGGCAGCACCCTGCGAGCGGGTGGGTCCAATCCGTATGAATTCAGACCTTACCTTTATTCATGATCACCTTTATACAATTTTACATAATATTAATACAAACGTTAGCATATCATCACTAAAAAGGGTGAAAAAAAAAATTTTAGGAAAAAAATAAAACCGACTTCTATGTCACTACAAAGTAAAAAAAAGTCGGCGCTCATATTGGACATGCTGTTTACGCTGTTATCAAACGAAATATATTGAGCGCCGACTTCAGAAATATGTACTAAACCAACATTTATTTCAATTATTTTTTACTTTGTAGTGACATAGAAGTCGGTTTTATTTTTTTCTTAAAATTTTTTTTCTAATAATTATCTGGTTTCTTGTTCTTGTCGTATCAGAATAAAGTTATATAGTAGAAGAGATATAGTCAGCAGCATTAGTAGATGAGCAGCTCAAAATTACAAAAATACCTATACCTAAAAATTCACAAGTAGCTAAACACCCCTAGAATCAGTATTCGATGAATCGTAAAGTGTCAAAATTAGATGAACACTAACTAGCGTAAAAAGTAGCTGGACACCATATATGCAATGGCTAACATCACTAAGGTGACGTCAGTAGGATAATATATCTATGGACGTGACTGTTCAGGTACTTTTGACACTGTAGTGTTGACACTGTAGTGTTTCAAAAGTAGTTGAAACTTTACGACGTTCATCTAATTATGGCGCTAGTTGTGTTAGCTACTTATGAACGCTTGGGTGTATCTTAGGTATTTTTGAAACCTTAATCTGTGCATCTACTTTTGCCAGTACATATAATTATTTATTTAACAAATAGTAATTTTGTAACATATTTAGCTCCAAGGACTAAAGCTATCGGCAGGATGCAGTTTCCGGAATGCATTTTAGTGCATTGTTATCGTAACCTAATAAGGATAATACTGTAGTTTCATTGCCATTCAATCTGGGTTGCAAAGACCTTGTTGACCAAAGGGTTTAGATAATATGCTAAAGTGGCATAAATAATAATATAGATAATATTTATTCATTCTGCTATTTATCTTTTAAAATAGACGATTTTATTATTCATAGCAACATAATGGATTTAAAACTCTTGTTCCATATAAAAGAAATGAATGAAAATCTATGCAAATGGGCACTTTTCCATAAATTGAAGCGTACATGTCATAAGTCGTAATAAAGTATAATCTACAGTCCATTTTACTTCAGTCTGCCAAGTGTAGTGTAGTCAGTAGTCTAGAACACTTAGTTACGCAAGGGTCGCGTGCATTCCACTACTGGCCTCGTTGCCTCCTTCACAAAAATGCGAAATGTTTAACCTACTAACTGAAATGTGCATTACGTATCTTACTTTACGACTATGTACGACTCTATTATCCATGGGTTGAGGAAAGAGGTCACAGAACTTTGAAATATAACTTTTTACCCGACTATGGAGGATAAAGCGTTTTGAGCGTATGTACGAGTATGTATCAGACTTTGGCACCCTCTGCAGCTCAATAGCTAAAAGGATACTAACATATGAGGTGTAGTTGGATTCATCTAAATTGTGGGAGTAAGTTAACATTTTTAAGTAAATCGGGTTTATGGTTTTGTAATAATTCTCTAATTAGAAACAACTTTTGGATATTTGAGATAAGTAGTAGTAATTGTAGTTGGAATTTAAATCCAAATTAAGGCATGCATAATTTAAAGTATATTAAAAAACTGTCACTCGCTTAATCGGCGAACTTAAATATCCTCAGGAAACCTACAGCCTGAAAATTCTCAAAAATGTATGGAGTGCATCAATAGCCAGCATAAGGAACTAGAAAACTTATCTACAAGATTGTAATTTTGTGAGGTGACTCTAGGTGACATTGGGACGGTAAAGGCTGGATGATAATGGATTTAAAACTTAATATTGTGAATTAAAATAACAAAAATTTCGTAAATTATATTGCATCCAATAGCAACCGCTCAATTATAGTGAGAGTGAAATGTTGTTTGTTTAAAGTAATGGACGTATCGCGTGCCGACATTTATTTTTACCCCTTCATTCAGTTTTGCATAACTTTTGTTGCCTAACAAATTGACTAGCATTTGTATCGTATTTTACTATCGCAGGTAACATTGAAGTACGAGCGTCGAGCATACCTATTTGTTAAAAACCTACCAAAGTATAAAAAATCGAATATAATATTTCTTCTTCTTGATTGATTCATGTGATCTTCTTGAATGATTGATTTATAGTGTAATGTATTAATGTAATGTATGTATGACTAGTTAGTAATACAATCAATCTATGAATATGCGGCTACCAAAAATTTTAATTTGACAATTTCTATCAAGCAGAAATGGTCAAATTCGAATCAAAATCGATCTTTATAAGGCAATATTATTGATCGACTTATATTGCGTGTATTAATATTCCTGCGACGTAGATAATACAGATATAGTGTGATGTCTCCTTCACTTCACGTGCGATTCCACCAAATTAAATTAATTATAACCACTGAGGGCCTTATTTGGAGGGCTTCAATCACCACAGATAGCCATTTGACGATCAAACGCAATCAACTTAGACCGTCTTTTCATTGGGCAATCACATATAAGCAAATCAATCAGCAAATCACATATACTTTAGCATTATATACAAAAAAAATCATAGAAAATCATATTGAAAACATAAAATTAGTTGGCAAACAAAAATTGAAAAGTGGGAGGGAAAAATGTCAATTGCAAAGGCTTTAAAGTAAGATTCGTGGAACTGAAATTAATTTCCCTTTCGAGCGATATTACACTGTCCTTGGCATGAGGGGTTACGGCAAGACCTTGTTTGGAGACCTCTTCATTTCCGATTTAGGCTACAATGTGATGAAAGAAGATATAATATGTAGAGTAAATTATATGAACAAATAGATAAAAATGACAAAACTGGTAATGTAATTAAATGTTGACGCAAATCTGAAAATGTGTAAACGAAACTATTTGTAGAATACATGAAATAGTTACGGATATGTAAAAATATGCAAAACTTAATATATTTTTTAAAAACATGTTTTAGTATCTATTCATTAAATAATACAGTTTTGTTCAAGCTAATTAGCTGTTAAAATCTGTATTATTTATTATTAGTCTTGAAAATTTATTTAATTTGTCGAAATAAATGTTAATTATTTAATTTCAAATTTTAAAATTGCTTCGAAGATTTTAATAGGAAACAGCATAATTTCATGTGCTGTGACCGGTGTATAAATATGCACATTCATATAAAATAAGACAGCTATCTTAGTCCACAGGAGTAGCAAAGCGTCTGCATTATTCTGTATGGTATTGATTGCAGATATCCATAAGCAGCAGTGTCAACTTACCATCATATGGACTGATTTATAACTTTAACCTTAAAACCTCAATAACGTTTTGAACGCATCGAATAAAAATCAATAAAGCAATCGTTACAAATATATTGATATGTTGAACACATTAACATTGGCACGTGAAAATTAATCTGTATGTGACGGGTCTTTCGGGGCGTGGAAATGACTTAGTGAAGTATCCGCCGATATCCGAACCACGAGAATGATCTGCATCCATATCCGAATCCGTTACTTATTAATTAAATTTTGAATGAATCTTTTATACGTAGCAATAACCTTATAATATAAATTAATTACATACACGAAATATTCACAAGCAATTATGTAGCGATAACATACTATTAAATTCCATTTAAAATTGTTTATTTCTCAGAATCACATATTAGGCTCATTTATATAGCAACAAATGAATATTTAAACATTATGTTATGTAAGATACTATTTAAAGTAAGCGCTTAAAAGTCTAAAAACAATAATTATGCATTATATAAAGCAATGTTGTTTAACGGTTACGTGCACTAAATAAAGCCAGTAAACATTATAGGAAAGTTGAGATCCGTATCCATATTCGCCGATGTAGACACCAATGATCCGTATACGGATTTATTATTTGCTGACCCGGCACATCTCTAGTGGAAATAATGACGGCCACTTAATTGGCTCGGATTTGACTGCTGACACTTTAATAAACGTGAATTGTTTGCGAAATTTGGTAATGATGAATAATTTATATGACATGTATTTAATGTATCATTGTTTTAAATGTATGTCATGTATGTAAGTATTATGTTGTTAATTGTAATGTATTTATTCGTTGTAATAAACTCATTACTGTCTCACTGTGACATGGGTCTCGTATTAATTAAGTCGGAACCCAGTAATTTTAGTTGTGAAGATCGGAACCGATTTACGAATTTAACAACATCTTTCGCGGTAATGGCAAATATTGATGATAAAAGTGAATCAAAACACTCATATAGAAATTCAACGTTATGTAAAATTCAAGTAAATCATACGTATAGGTTACCTACCTTTTGAATTTTACCTTTTGGACACACACCAACAAACAGAAATGCTTCTTACATTAAAGTTCATACGTCTATTTTGACTTGCAAGTATATGGAGATCTGAATAAACAATTTAATTCGTAAAACATGTTGCCAATGTCAACATTATAATAGGTATATATAAGTTGTACCAAACATTGTAATAGGTATATAAGTTGTACTTAATATGACATACATATTGGAATCTACATAGATTGACTAAATCAAGTTAACAAGGTTTTACCGTTTTATTTGTCAATCGATTATTTTTCTTCTTTTTCTATTAACGATCTCTAATGTTACCAATAGAAACATTAGAAAAAAGTACAGTTGTGGTCGAAATTTTACCTATATA
Source organism: Epargyreus clarus clarus (assembly GCA_014595695.2). Lineage (NCBI taxonomy): Eukaryota > Metazoa > Arthropoda > Insecta > Lepidoptera > Hesperiidae > Epargyreus > Epargyreus clarus. Next base: position 624,274 of record JACTTY020000059.1, on the reverse strand, counting down.
CGAACCTAGTAAATATTATTAAGCTCGAACGTAAATAAGTGACCCATTCAGAAATCCTAGCATTACCTTTGATGCATTGCGCCAGCCTCCACCGCAGTGCACCACTCGGCTCTTACGACCTTAACACTTCAAGAATAAAGTCGCTATTTACTTTTAATGAAATAAATCTTAAGCGAGTAATTGAAGAAAGTCGGCTTCCACCAGGGTCGTTCGTAAATTGGTGAACAACTCTCAAAAATGTCGGGTTTTGCTTTAATGTCTGATCGAGATTTTTCGATGTGAATTTCGTTATCTGTTCGAACTCTCAATAATTACTGAAACGATGACATAAAATAATGACGTCATAATGAATTGTGTGAAGGTATACCTGTGTCATAAAAATATGATGAATAATAAATTTAACATCCAATAGGTAAGCACATATCCACATGATATAATATCAGATAATATCTAATATCAGATAGTACTAAATCGGCTAAAGTGTCCTAACATTGAAAAACCACCCCATACTCCGTGCTTATACGAGTAAAGCCAAGCTTGTATTTTGAACGAGTTTAAAATAATTTATTTTCTTCAGCAAATTATTATAAAATCATAAAACAATACTACATAAGAACAATTTCTCAAGAGGGATAAACGAGAAAAATCAGTTTATATTTAATAACCGGTTGTCTTAAGCAATACATCTCTATTGGTATTTGTCTAGTCTGTTGACTACTCGATAATTCCGCACAGAGCTCGATTGTCACGACATTCCCCTTGTACTTATTGCTGATGCGTATTGTTGATGCGAACTATAGGCTTTGCATTTCAAACTTGTAGTCTCTATTTGAGAATAGAAACGCTTCTGTAAATCCGTTTCAAATTCGAAATAGAGCTTTTCAATTCAAAGTCAATCCGTCCATATGGATATGATATGATATATATACATAGACTTAGAATTTTTTCACTACGCTAAAGACCAACAAAGCATGAGAAAGACATATGTCAACTTATAGAGAGAAAGAGATGCCAAGAAAAGTGACAGCGTGTCAATTTCTCTTCGAATAAGCGGCCTTAAGCTCCCCCGACTACGGCGCGTTATTTTATTTTACCAAAATCAATAATAGTGTAGATTATGGGTTTTCAAATAAAACTCCAACTTGAATCTTCAGTTCTTTTCTTCTTGTTTTTATTCCGAGGCGTACACATTTTTCCATACAAAAAGGCGAGCTTAAGTACTTATTTTGGGTACCGCAACAGGCGCAGGCTCAGTCAGCAACCGCGTCCTATTGCCGTCCCTTTCTAACATAGCCTGTCTTACTCTTACAATTCTATGCTTACACTCTATTGCTATCCTACTCTTACATATCTATTCTTATTACGTAGGACTTATATCGATTGCAATAAAATGTCTTATTTACATAGTCTTAATTACATACACAAGTTACATTAATCAACATTTACATTTAAATTCTTAGGCCGTTGTCGTCCGTAATATTCTCCCCCCGGCGTAGATTCTTCGAAGCCTCCTCCATCTGAAGGACGGCAAGCTTCGTCGCTGGCCTCTGGAACACACCTCCCTTTGTGCGGACGTCTGCAGACCGGACGATGCCATCAGGTCCCGGGTGAACTCGCTCGACGACTCCTCTCGGCCAGGTATTGCGGGGTAAGGCGTAGTCGACCACAATTACGAGATCGCCTTCCCGCAGTTGTGACGCCTGTGCGTTGGACGGCCCCCGCGGAATGAGCGTAGGCAGGTACTCTCGCAGCCATCGCTGCCAGAACTGGTCCGCCAGTGCCTGCGCCCTTCTCCACGTGCTGCGGTCCGCCTCGGTGCATGGCCCCGTCCGCGGTAGCCCCGTCGATGAGCCGATGAGGAAGTGATTCGGCGTTAGTGCTTCCTCGTCCTCGGGGTCCACGGAGACGTGCGTGAGCGGTCGCGCGTTCACGCTGTACTCGGCCTCGGTGATTAACGTCTGCAGTACCTCTTCTTTTGGCAACTTTTCTTTGAGCGTGGTGCTTAGTGCGGTTTTTACTGAACGCACTAAGCGCTCCCAGGCTCCTCCCATGTGTGGCGCCCCCGGCGGTATGAAACGCCAGTCGGTGTTGTACTGCAGACCGTAGTCCCGTAGTGCTGCGATCCATGCTCCGTATGTATTTCTCAGTTCGACGTCGGCCCCTCTAAAGTTAGTGGCGTTGTCGGAGTATATGACGCGCGGCCAACCCCTTCTGGCGGCCATCCTTCGCAGCGCCATAACAGCTGAGTCCGTAGAGAGCGACTGGACGATCTCTAAATGAATGGCCCTTGTGGTGAGACAGGTAAATAGTGCACACCACCTCTTTTCGTGTCTTCGTCCGATAGTCACCGTTAGGGGCCCGAAATAGTCCACGCCACAATAGGTGAAGGCGCGGTGCCCCGAGTCCAACCTCACTTTAGGTAGGTCTCCTTTCGGTGGTGTCGTCGGAGTCGCCTTGTACACGCGACAGTATTGACACGCTCGTGCTACTTTCTTGACTGTAGGCCTCAAGCGCAGTATGATGAATCGTTGACGGAGCTCGTTGACGACTCGTTCGTTATTCGCGTGTCCCGCCCGGCGATGATAATGCTCGACAAGCAGGTGAGTAAAGGGATGCTGCCCGTCGAGTATTACCGGCTCATTAGAGTGCGTTGTAGAATAGAGCGCACCTATACGGCCTCTTGCGGTTATTAGCCCGTCGTTCAATACTGCGTCGAGCCTTTTAAATTTGCTGTGTCGTTGTAGCGGCTGGTTGTGACTTAACCGCGCTAAGTCTTCGCTGAAGGAGTCCCGCTGCGCGCGTTGAAACCACCGTCGTTCGGCCGCTTCTAAGTGTGACACTTCTAAGTGTAGAGTCTTGTCTCTAGATCGAAGCTTCTCGACGAATAGCTGAGTAAGTGCCGTCGCCCTTATAAGCTTCAGGTAACTGGAGAACCTTCTAATGTCGGGTAATGAGTCGTTGCGGTCCGAGTCCTCTTCTGAGACGGTGTAACACGTCTCCCCGGTCTCTTCACCTTCCCCGTTCTCCGTAGGCCAGTGCTCTTCTGTGGCTCGTAGGAATTGCGGTCCCGTGAACCACCGGTCCCGGCTGTCGATCCCGTCGGTTTGAAGCCTGGTCGCATCGTCGGCTACGTTGAGTGTTGTAGGCACCCATCGCCAATCCTCTGTATGTGTGAGCTCGGCGATCTCAGCTAGGCGATGTGAGACGAACGGCGTGTATTTTTTCGTCTCGTTTCTTATCCACTGAAGGACGGTGCGGGAGTCACTCCAGTATATGACTCGTTTGGGTTTCCAACAGCTGTGCTCCCTGACTATAGTGTTAGCCATTCGTGCCCCGATTAACGCAGCTTGGAGCTCCAGTCTCGGAATGGTTAGTAACTTCAGTGGAGCCACCTTCGCCTTGGCCATTACTTGTATTGTTTCTATGTGATCGCCGTGTGCGATCCTCCAGTAGGCCACCGTAGCGTAGGCTTGCTCGCTTGCGTCGACAAACACGTGTAACTCGATGTGAGTTTCCGGCGTTACGTTGTAGCTATAGCACCGCGGTATTGCTAGTGCTGAGACATCTGGGAGTCGCCTTATCCACTCGTCGAATAGGTTAGCGTCTTCAGATGGCAATTCCTGGTCCCAATCAACCTTCTTGAGCCACAAGCGTTGTAATATCATCTTGCCGACGATCGTATATTGACTGATAAGCCCCAGTGGGTCGTACACCGACATAACCGCGCTTAGGGTTTCGCGTTTAGTCGGTGCTCTCAACCGCAGTCTGACCTCATCGGGAACCCTCTTGATGTCAGTGTTGAAGGTGAGGGTGTCGGAGCTCGGGTCCCAGCGCAGCCCCAATGTCTTTTCCTTCTGGTGTGCTGCTAACTTTACATTCGCGCTTTCAGACTTCTTATCTTCGGGTATGCTAGCTAAAACTCTCTTGCTATTTGAGTTCCATCTTCTTAAGTTGAAGTCCGCTTGTTGATGGATGTAGGTAACTTCGTTCACCATTTTAATAGCCTCCTCTTCAGATGGGAAACTGTCTAGGTAATCGTCCATGTAGTGTCGCTCCTTGACCGCCGTGGCCGCCTCTGGGTATTTACTTTCATAGTCGACGGCGTTGCGGTTTCTTACGCTGTGAGCGAGGTATGGCGAACTGCTGGCTCCGAATATCATGGAGACCATTTTAAATCTTCTCGGAGGGTCCGTAGGCTTGTCCCTCCATAAAAACATCTGTGCCGGTTGGTCCTCGGGTCTGATTTTAACCCTAAGGAACATTTCTTCGATGTCCGCTGTGACGGCGATTCTCTTTTCTCTGAACCCGAACAATATTCTTGTGAGTGAAGCTAGTAGGTCGGGTCCTTCTAGTAGGAAGTCATTGAGACAGACTCCCTTCACCTTAGCCGCCGCGTCGAAGACCATTCTAACTTTTCCCGGCTTGTTGTGATTGGTGACGGCGAAGTGCGGCAGGAACCATTTTACGTTGCTATCCCTTTCGCTGCCGTCGCATTGCACCGCGTAACCCTTTTGTATAAGGTTAGCGATCTGAGCCGCGTATTCCTTTTTAAACGCCGGCTCCTTAGTCATCCTCTTCTCGAGCGTGTGTAGTCTCTTAAGGGCAGACTCGTAGCTATCTGGGAACGTGGGGTTATCTATCTTCCAGGGCAGACCCACTTCGAAGTGGCCGTCCTTTCTTGTGGCGGTCGCTTCGAAAATGTCGTTGGCTCTCTTCTCATGCTTATTAATTTTTTCTTTAGTCGATACGCCAAGCGAGTCCACGTCGAAATGTGACTCGACGAGCTTCTGTAGTTGGACGTCGCTCGCGCAGATGTGAAGTACGGCCGCCTGGTCTTGATAAATCGATTTCCTGGGTACCGACCCGTGCAGTACCCATCCCAACTTCGTTCTCGACGCGGCGGGTTCATTTCTCTTGCCGGCGCGCAGCTGTCGCGATATTATTAGATGCCAGTTGTCGGCACCTATCAATATGCGAGGTCGAGCTTCTCCCTTACTGATGCTATCTTGTACAACTCGCAGGTGCTTGTACCGTTCTAAGTTGTGCGGTACGCGTTGGTGATGTAGCTGTAGTCCTTTTACTGTGCGGGCTGTCACTAAGTAGGCTTTCTTGTTCGTGTACCCCTTTGACACGAACCTTGACCGCTTCGCTGTCGATCCTTCTCTGATCGTTAATACCCCTTATGTTCAGAGGTCGATTCGGTCCGCCGTTAGTGAGTTGCTTCGCTAATTCTTCGTCTATTAGCGTCACAGTAGACCCTTCGTCTAGGAGGGCGTACGTATTTACCTCCCCCCGTGGACCGCTGAGTTTCACCTCGCAGGTTTTGAGCAGTACTGATGTAATAGGCGACCTCCTTGTCGTGACGCTCATTACTAGCGCGGCTGCTTCGTCTTCCCTGCCGTCGTCCGGAGTGCTTCACTGTAGTCGTAGACTCCGTTACTTTTTCTTTATGTAGTAGCGCGTGATGTTGGTAGGTACATCCGTGGACTCCGCAGGCCTTGGCTTTGCATGTGAACCTGCTGTGCTTCCTTTCATGCATTTTGAAGCACATCTTGTTGTCCTTTGCCCACTTCCATCGCTCGTTGACGTCGAGTGCTTTGAGTTTATCGCACTCAGTAGTGTAGTGTCCCCCAGTTGGACACATGAAGCATTTTCTTTCTTCCGGTTGACTTTCCCCCGCAGTGTATACGCCCTTGGTAGCAACCCGCTTTGGTGCTACTTCTCTTCTGACGGGTACCGGAACGCTTCGCTTCGTTGTGTGGGTGTACCTTATCATAAGGTCCGCTTCGGCCATTAAAAACTCGGAGAGTACTATCATTTCATTATCTTCCATGATGCGTGCTTCGTTATTGGCTGCGTACTCCGCCCATTTGCTTATGAGATGAGGACTCAGTTTGTCCATTACGTCTCGAACGAGTAGCGGGTTTCGTAGGTAGCCTCTTCTATCTATACTTTTTATCGTATAGACAATATTTTGAATCTTCACCGCGAACTCATACAGATCGGTGCTCGCGCTCCCTAATTTCGGGATCTTTTTGAGCTCTTCCATGGCCCGATCTATTATGAATTCCGGTCTTCCATATTTCATCTCTAATGTGCGCATGATGATATCTGGGTTAGATGCGGTGAATAGCTGTGACAGCACGGTTTCTCTCGCTTCCCCTCGCAGGCTGTTTCGCAGTCGAAGGAGATTTTCCGTTGGAGAGAACTTAAAGAGTCTTGTAGAATCTTCCATGGCGGCCTTATACGGTAGCCACTCGGCGACGGCTCCCGTGAATATAGGTAGTTCCGCTGTTTGGCGAGGCAACGGTCTTGAGGCGACTAGTTTTTCTAAGGTGTCGGCTAGCCGTTGAATGCCTTGGAATTTCGCGTTCTCCCCCCGTTGCTTACTAACGGGAGGGCGAACCTCTTCCGGTTCTTCCCTGTATTTCGTCGCCGTTGGTTGTTCCATGCTTCTATCCACCCAGTCTTGTACCCTTTCGTTGCATGAGCTCGCCGCATATTCAGATTCGGCTTCGATTGCAGTCATTTCGGCGGCTAATCTCGATTTGATTAGCTTTTCTTTCATAAGTAGCCGCTTCTCTTCTATAGCCGCGAGTTCTTTCTCCGCTTCGTATTGTGCCATCTTCATACGTGCGTCGATGCTTCGCTTTGAAGTGTTACTGCGAGCGGTGTGTGCCGGCGACGTAGGTCTCCGCACCGGCGATGTAGGTCTCCGCACCGGCGATGAAGTTTCACGCCTTGGTGGCGTGCTAGCTGGTCGTGCAGGTGGCCCCATGACGGACGTCCGCGTTGACGTCGCTGGTGCTGTCTCTCTCGCCCCTTCTGGCGGAGAGTGCTCCATCCTTTTTTCTTGGGAATTTCCTGCGACCGTCGACGGCGACTGCGGAGAATCTTCATAAATTCGGTGTAGCGATGGCCCTGGCGCACCCTTAGCGCCCGGGGCTGCTTCTGACTCGCTGTACCCCGATTCGGAGCGAACACGACCCCTTGTGTTCATTGCGATCGGCGTATTCATCTTGAGTCTTCTTTAAATCCGGCTTCTCGAAGGACCAATGTAGATTATGGGTTTTCAAATAAAACTCCAACTTGAATCTTCAGTTCTTTTCTTCTTGTTTTTATTCCGAGGCGTACACATTTTTCCATACAAAAAGGCGAGCTTAAGTACTTATTTTGGGTACCGCAACAGGCGCAGGCTCAGTCAGCAACCGCGTCCTATTGCCGTCCCTTTCTAACATAGCCTGTCTTACTCTTACAATTCTATGCTTACACTCTATTGCTATCCTACTCTTACATATCTATTCTTATTACGTAGGACTTATATCGATTGCAATAAAATGTCTTATTTACATAGTCTTAATTACATACACAAGTTACATTAATCAACATTTACATTTAAATTCTTAGGCCGTTGTCGTCCGTAATAAATAGTATTAATATATTGCTGAGTTTTTGTTACAAGGGTGTGTTGATCTCTTGTCAAGTGTATCGTTACAAGGAAAAGTAATCCACGGAAGTAAACGTTTCACAGGTAAATGCGATTATTCTATCCCAGGTTTTTAAGCAATAGTTGGTCAAATTTCATATTAATTGGTTTCATACATAGTTGTTACAATTTTATATTCATTTATCTTGCTATAAATACATATATATCATAGATAAATGAAAAGTTACCAAAATATGTACGAGAATTATATTATTTATTTACGCTAGGGCTTGACAAGATGGTGACGTCATATTATATCGATAATGTGCCGATAATATAATAGAGATCATTTCATGCATCACATAAGTAGTATAAAAGTAAACTTTGGTGACGTATTGTAACGGAATTAACATATTCTGAATTTTTATGTTATTATAACTGGAATAATATTTGTATCACCTAAGTATATCTTTTCAAGGATACCAAGTCGATCAAGTGAGGTACGTGAAAAGTGGATAAGAATAATAAATCGGCCAGAATGGACTCCTATTAAATCATCGGTAATATGTAACAAACATTTTGAGGAAAAATAGTTTATACCAAGGAAGTCCTCGTATTAATTTGTATATCATAATACTTGTTTTTTAATATTAATAAATAATCATCTATGAAAAATATGGTATTTATTTAATTTGTGTAATAATTTGGATACGAAAGCTACGTTGCCACGGCAGGCTCATCAAATTAATACTGGATATCAATCGATAAAAGGTATGAATGTAACAACACTATTACGCACACATACACATATCAATTTTGGTAACGCGTTTAAACTGACATTGTGTATCTTTGACATCCTATATCTATGGATATATATCATAATCTTATAATAAGATTTTTCAATTTTCGACCATAAGTTTCTCGTTATAATTGAAGAAAACCTATAAAGCCAAAATAACATAAATTATTTGAAAATTTTGCCTAAAAATGTATTGATAAGGCCTAAGTGTCCTGGTAGAAATGCCATCATGCAAACTTCTTCGAAAGTAGATGCAGCAATGAAACGCTCACACACATTTAAGCACCGGTCGCAGGTACTCTTTGACTCTCGACGCAGAAGCGGAATATAAATAAAATAAATTTCAAAATGTTAATAATTATAGTCCGTAGTAGTTTCCGATACCGCGACCCAACAATGCTAAAAGTAGCTAGTCTATTAAGACTATGTGTTCAAATAATGCTATAATTAGTGAATTTGATGTATTTTCCCTATGTAATGAAATAGTTTATAATATAGGGAAAATACAATAGGTTCAATATTGCTGTTAAGAGACGGATAACACAAGATGTAATGCATATTTTACATCTTTTATTATTTTATTTTTAAATACATTTTAGCTGTTTTGTTAACGTTTTATTGCGTGAAGTTAATTCTTTTTTATCAATAACACAATCGCAAATTAGTATAGTTATCAGATGCCGCACGCACTGTTTATTGTAATTAAATACGATTTACTTAAGTTTCTAGTAATGTTTACACGAAAAATCTATTTAGATTACGTGAGAATTTGTTTAATATCCCATTAGTCCGTAATTGCAGTAATTTATTTTTTGTTGATGAATGTATTTGTGAGAGAGAAAGGTTCAATGTTCCATAAGCACAGCCGTTAAATTACCCTTAAGTCAAATTATTTTTACTGAACCAAATGGCAACTGCTATGAATTAATAAATCATAAAATGCTGTTTCATCCCACGAATGTAGCGCATATGGGCATCCGCCGGGCCGGACGTAGCCAAACCACGGTACGTCTTTTTCGTACAGCCCACGACTTCATTAGAGTCAACAACTTTAAACAATAGGAGCTTTTTTGCCGACAACTATACGAACTTTTTAGTCGACTTTAATTCCCCAGGCGTCACGCTAATACACGGTACACAGCTTTGGACCCCCACCCCCTTCTTTTTGATAAAACTTTAGCTACCATGGACTAACGCTGAACAAATAAGCACATATTTCTTCTTATTCCATTTATTCTAACATATATTTCTCTTTTGAATATGAAATAAACAGCGCAACTCTATGAGATACGGCTTCTTGCTTGCACAAAACTTCTAACATTGAATCACCGGTAGGAACTAAACGTATTATATGTGCTTGTGCTTTTGTATCCCAGTATTCCCTCGGCGCTTGTAACGTTTTCAATGAATGGCGCTGAAATAGAAATCTGGCTGCTTTTACCACATAGAAATTCCAAACGCAATGAAACGAATACAATTCAATTTTACGGCATGGACGTCCAAGATAAAAAGGTGTTAATTAGACAGATAGGTGTTAATTAGATAGATAGATTCTAAATATAATATTATTAAATTTAGAATAAGCCATCTTTATATATTAAAGGAAGGAAATAGGATGCAAATCCTATATAATGTTAAAATGACGCATATATTATTACTATTCGGCAGGTCGAAATGCGACCGTTATTAAACACATAAACTAAACTTGAGGATAACCGAAGTAATACATGAATTTTATTTAATTACATTTATTTCGTATGTCAAACCTTCATAATGTTTATCTTTCTGCAGTCTTTCACCTTATGAATTGATATTATTTCAAATCTCGCACTCCTCCATGCGCGCAATGAGTATAAAATGTTTTTCTTCAAGATCATTAATTTATAGATTCTCGTCACCTTCAAGAAACAACAGTAATTTTAATAAAATTAAGAATAGACTCTCACTAAAATTCGAAATGCCATGAGTACTATTGACACCGATCAAATCGATCGGAATCGAACCCGGAAGTAATAATACAAGTTTAGACTTCCAGGGATCAAATTTGCCAATTCTATCAGCTTTCACAGCCCATACCAACTTGTTGCGTCTTGTAAATTCAGGGCTGCAACAACAAAATAAAATTTTATACCTTGTTTCATAGTTTGTAACATAACTCGCTATCGCGTGAGCAAAGTAAACAAGTTTTACATGATTTAATAGCTAGTAGCTTTAGTTAATTGGAAACGAAAACTAACAAAAATGTTTTATGGTATCGTGTTCGGAGTAACCGTGTTATTTTTAGATAACCTATTAGACTTCTATTTCGAGATACAAACTTGCAGTTTAAAATGCATTTAGAAAGTTTAGAATTTTCTTATTGGTACACAGAGTGAAAATGTATAAATAAAACAGATATCCATGGTATGGAGCTATGGCTATGGAGCTATGGATTGATAGCTACAGAGGCCTAAAAAAGAACCTCTAAATATTTATGGATTAATGTATCGTAATCTAATAATTTATATCTGTTAATTAATATGTAATCCGTGAGATGAGGCTTGTCCAGAGGGCTCATCCCCTTAGACAAGTCTCATCTCACTCCGTCTCGTTTTGAAAGTACGCAACTCGATACACATCCAGGCACACGCCTTAAGAGATGCAAACACCCGAGCACAAGCCTATGCGTAGTACACGCCCGAGGACAGCGTGCACCCGAGCACAGCGCAAGCCCATGCGTAGCACACGCCCGAGTACAGCGTAAGTTCGAGGGCAGCACGTCTTTACGTTCCTAAGGCTATGGCATTGTATATCAATAACTTCATTATACACTATTCAAGTTATATTATTAGAAGTACACAAACAATAATGCTACGTTGCTACTGAATTAACTCGTGTCAAAGGGTTATAAATAGAACAGAACCTTCGCCGGTTCGACATGTGAGAATAGTTAACAATGAATTTGTCTTATAATAAGCGGGTGACGACAAACTTTTTGCAAGTAATAATGTCTTTCTCGATATAAATAGTCAACAATGAAAAACAAGTTATTCAGTACATAAGTAAAATCGTAGTATTGTGTAAAACTATAAAATAGCTACATTTTTCTAAGACTTTATTTAAAATTGGAAACCTAACAAATAGTCTGCCTAATGGTTATTAGTCAACCGATGTAGAATTTTATCTACAAATACGTCGCTACCCTCAAGAACAAATTGAGGCAACGCATGTAAGCTTTTTCCTAATCACAATCTGCAAACCGAAAAACAGCAGTGCAATACATTGCTCATAAGATACAGAATCAGCTCTACATGTAGGTCATTTTAGCTATTCTACTCTAATATTATTTCGACGATTAAAACGTGCATGTCACTCATATCGCATTCTCACAAAGCTCAATACAAGTGATACAAGTGTTCAAGCCCTATGAGAATAAAATCTGGCCGACACTCCAAATAAAAACGAATTGCGGTGAAGCCCGCCATCTATCCAAATAAACTGAATGAAGAATACAAATGAGATACCTTACCGTCCGCCTTAAGCAGGCTAGACGGACGAGGCGTAGAGCGAAAACATTACGCCAGACAATACTCCTTTTATTAACATTTCTAACATGCATCTTCGTTGCCTTGAATATAGCCTACTAGTTTTTGCCCGAGGCTTCGCCCGCGTTAAAAGAAAATAATATGACATACTAACATACATAAAACTGAAAATTAGTACCTTCATTGGAATGGCAGCGGCGAAAATTGGTCGTACCAACTCAGAAACCTTTGTGGGCTCATGGACAACAACTTTGCTAAAGATCATCACTTGATCAAATGCATAGTTTACGATTCAATTCCTACTAATATCGATTAAAATAATCGATTTTTTGGTCCAAAAGATCGATTCTCCGATTAATCGATCTTAGATCGCCATCCCTACTTTCCGTGGGATTTCCGGGATAAAAATTATCTTATGTCCTTTCTCGGATCTCAGACTATCTTTGTACAAAATTTCATTAAAATCGGTTCAGTGGTTTAGGCAGTGAAGAAGAGACAACCAGACAGACAGACAGACAGACACAGTTTCTTTCGTATTTATAATATTAGTAAGGATTAGTTAGGATATACGAAACATGATGAAACTGATGTCACATCAAAACACACTTTGTAAATAAATCAGTGTATCTACGGTTCAAGATAGATAACTTTGTGATAGACGGACGGACAATGGACCCTTAGTAATAGGGTCACGTTGCCACCCTTTCAATATGGAACCCAAAAAAATACGCGTAAATTATACATTTTATGTCTTAAACATAAGTAGATTATATTTGTTCAAGAGTAAATTACATTTACAAGGAAGGAAAAAACTGAATTTATTGTATCCTTGCAAGACACGTCATTGCTAATATTAGTTACATTATTTAACCCAAAGTTATTTCAATTGCTGATAGGTATAGGTATACTAATTAGTTATGTGTGCAATACTTGTAATGTGTAATAACGTAATGAATTTTATTGTTGTGTTTATTCATTAAACTTAAAAACTTATTGCCATATTAACAATATGTATGTCGTACATAATTTATATTTAGTCGAATTTACATAGATTAGTACGAATTTATAACAACAAACAAAGGGCCCGGACTTCCTCTTCCCTCTGTACAAAAAGGGTAAAGATTTTTTTTAAATAGTTTACCTTGATTTACTTTACCTTTGGAGTTCAGATACGATTTTGAAATTTTATTATGTATTCTATGACATTATATCAAATAATATTTATGTTATTTTGAAGCATTTTAATTTGAGAAATCAGTGTATTTCAGTGACACGCGGTGCTAAAACATTAATTCGGTGGACGTAAGTGGGACGTATCAATGTAACACATATTATATTTACCCGACTACGAAGGGTAATATTTTTGAGATGTCGTTGAATTCCGAAATTGTGCCTATATTGTGTGGGTAACAGAGGGCATTTTTTAAAGGATTCGGAATTATCTTTTTATAAAACTTTATAGTTATTTTTGTAATCAGCGCCCTCTAGTTTAAAAATTTGTTTGCGCAGCGCGTCGGCGCGGTGATGTCGGCATGGAGGTGGTCGCGCTGGTGGTGTGCGCGCTCGCCGTGAGCGCCGCGCCGAACGCGACGCGCCGCCGCCTCGACGCGCACGACGCGCACGACGAGCGCGAGCCGCGCGACCTGCTCGACGAAGAAGAGGACGGCCGCAAGTTCGACTACTATGATGAGGAACGGCTCAATATATCCGGTAAGTACATTGTAAAAAACTAGTCTTAATAACCTTTCTTTTTGTTGATGAAGTTTCAACGTACCTTCATGTACCAGATGCCGTGGAAGTAATAAAGGGTTTTGTGGGATGTTTTAACGCACTAAACTCAGCAGAAGTGCGGACAAATTCGTAATGGCTATAACCTCGGCCTTTCAATCTCCAATTACACGAGTCTAAGTCGAACATCGGTCGCATCCGAAGCATCGTCTCTGATTGTTCAAAGTGATGTGTATTTGTGAAAATAAGAAATTAATTATCACTTGATTAAATGATGAAGGAAAACATCGTGAAGTAACTGAGTGTTCGTACAAACCTGCAAACAAGAGAGTTCTTAAAAATAAGTTCTTAAAGGTCTGTGAAGTCCACCGACCCGCACTGGACCAGCGCAGCTATGACCACTCTGAGAGATAGGATAGGATAGGAGAGATAGGATGACGACGACATCATAAAGACGAGCAGTTTGTTTTCGTTTCGTTCAACAAATGAGTATTATATTCAAATATCAATTCATGTTATATTCGCTTCATCTCAAAACATTTTTATTTAATATATGCAACGAGATAACAGCTATAAATATACTCCGAGCATTTCAAACGTCATTGTTGTTTCATACAAATGTGATCCGCCCACGTAATATCCGCTGTTCTTAACATAATGAACCCTGCTCCGCTGTGTTCAGATTTGTCTTTACAGTATGTTATACAATAATATGACCTCATCAGTAACAGGGAAGATCTTATTAAGGTTGTCCGTGTAAATGATTGTACAGAAACTTACGGGTGATATATTTTTTGCTTCAACTGCAAAGTTATCCACAAGCTTATTTCTATCGTGTTCTAATTTTGAAATAAGATGTGTTTTATGGAGTTTCTTTCGCCGCTTCTTGTCCAAAACAAAACACCTTGTGAAGTGGTGGTAGTCGTATTGACATTCAAAAAGCGCTGTATAAATAACCTATTTTAAATTTAAAATAAATGATTTGATTGATTTGATTTGCAACGGGTACTAAGACAGAAATGTTCCAACTATTCAGCTAAATTCTCAAGAGTAGCAAAGCATCAGTGGATAAGCAGTAGGACTCTGGCTCTATCTGGGATTGATTACAAATATCTATGGGCGACAATAGCCACTTTCCATCAGGTTAACTGTATGATCGTTTACTACTTCCATTCTCTGATAAACTGAGCCTCCATATTATAAAAAAGTTAGTGTGACTGAAAGGTCAATTGAAAAGTAGAGGTTTATTTATAACAATTGTCATAATTACCTACTTACACATCACCCAAGCTAACGCTTCGCTTAACAATACTGAGCCATAGGCAGGTGTAGCGCATATCCTATTACGGTTATAAGGTTTCGCAAATGCGCTTCTTGGTAACTTTATATATATTTGAAACAAAAGTAATAAACACGTCCAAGGGATCTTGAATGTTTTTTTGTATGATTAAAGTAAGTTAGGAATATGCTATGCACCTAATGGTATTTACCGCCCTCACATCTAAGACATACTCCATATAATGACTCCAGACGCATTGACACACCTGAGCATTAAGATGATAGTCTAATAATTAAGACAACTGGTATCCAATATCCATGCCACCAAAATGCAAAAACTGCCTCAAGCCTGAAACTGGTGTGGCCTGGGAAGCCCAACGCAAATGCACTAGTTCTAACTCTTATTATCTATTTGTCTCACACTTAAATAATACAAAAATAAAGTGGAATATATTAAAAATGAAAATAATTAAAAGAACCATAGGTACACGGACTAACTATGATCCGTATGAGCAAACCTATATTTTAGTTTAGGTTAGGTTCTAGACCAAAAATATTTGGTCATCTAATTAAATCGCAGGTACCGACTTGTATTACGAATGAAACTCGTAAACCATACCATTTCAGAAATTCTATTTATATCTCGGCGTGAGGCACAAAAGGGCTCATTAAAAGCGTAGTTTTGGAGCGGAAAAACTCAATTTTCTTATGAAGTAAGCACAAATTGTACATTGCGATCCAATTAGCGATACAACTGACGTGTACTGTTACGCATGGACAATTACTGAAAAGTATTAATAAGGGGCGGATTATACATAAGATTTTTATTATTACAGATATGCTTCTGTCACTCAGTCTTAAGGTACCTTTCCTGTCGCGCGTGCGCCTAAAGCCGCGCAAAACCTGCCCGCGTATCCTACCGGCACGCACACCACTTGTATCTTGCTGTTTAAGGTGCACACGCGCACAGCTAGCGAACCGTAGTGGTCTGAAACCTGCAACCAACACCATATAGAACAGATAGTACTGTAGCCAATCACAGATATGTAGGTCATAAAAACAGAGGATCGCTTCCCAGGCATGCATGTCTGATTTTTCAAAGTTATGTGCGTATGAGAGCAGTAGTAGTAGTGGGACAATAAGGTTGACGACGAAATAACTCACATTTTACAAAGCATCCATAACCAGCAAACTAAAAGCAAAAGTAACATAACTCGTTCATTCGTATAAAGCCGTATTGCAAACAACTGAAAACAAATCGAGCCGCCGAAAGCGATCTCCAACTCGAGAGGCGAAGCTGGCCATTCACTAGTGTTTTTTGTTCGCACTTTCAACAGATCGCCTGTGGAAGCTAGGGGTATTTACTTCAATTATACTTCGACTTGTATTGTTTAACTTTACTTACTGATTTTGTAGATGCTTATTCTTATGTGGCATTGTTCAACTATAACAAGTAATTAATTAAAAAAATCAAAAACCCGACTGCCCCAAAAAGGCTGAAGTAGAATTTCCAAAAGCAGTGAAATAGGCATTTCATTATTTTTATCCAGAAAGCCAAATACAAAGTTTCATAGTAGGTGTCTGCTTCAAAAACAAAAGATGTTCAAATATGTAATATTATCCTGTTTTATCCTCGTAGTGCTCAACCTATGTGTAAAATTCCAGCACGCTTAAGTTCAGCGGTTTCCCTTTGCGTTGATCTCTGGCACAGCAACTCACTCATTTAGTCAGTCAGTCATCTCGATGTGTTATACGAGTATATGTGTACTAGCTGACCCGGCAAACGTTGTGTTGCCATATAAATAAAAAAAATAAGGGTGAACAACCCTTATCACTTAAGGGTAAAAAAAATAGATAGTAGCCTATTCTCAGACCTCTTTTTTTTTTTTTTTTTTGTTGACGAGGGGGAAACCTTCAAAAGGTACCCTATGCCGTGGGAGCGGCACGGGGTTATGTGGGATTCTTACCGCACTAAAACCCCCCCGGTGGCCGTCCTCGGCGCTGCGTAGAGGACTCCGGGATCTCCAACGGAACGCAACCGGAGTCCACTTGGCGCGTTGCCCCGTCGGGCTCCGCCCAGGTGAGCTTGAAACTCACCACACCATCTGGTGTTCACGACGGTATGCGACCACACATACCGCCGTCCATCCCGGGGTTGCTGGCCAGGCGGTTCGAGCTCCCACTCTTGCCGTCCGCAACCCCGGAAGCCCCCTTTTAGTCGCCTCTTACGACAGGCAGGGGATACCGTAGCCCTATTCTGGTCCCGGAACTACAGGGACAAGCCTATTCTCAGACCTACTGAATATGTATATAATATTTGGTGAAAATCGGTGAAGCCGTTTCGGAGGAGTACGGTAACTAACACGAGAATTTTATATATAAGATATATTATACATATAATGTATGTGTAATTTCCTCTTAATTTCCTTTATTTTGACACCCTACTCGATAAGTTTGGTTAACTTTTTTAAAACGTGTTACTATTTCGCGAAAAAATCCACCATTTACGGTCTATAAAATATATAACTTCAGTAAATCAAAGTTTCGGTCATTATTTTACCTCGTTAGAGGTAGAATTTCATTATTTTTATCCAACAAGCCTGATACAAAATTTCATAGTGTTTGCTTCAAAATTGACGATTGTTCAAATGAACTTTTAACCCTTATTCTACCCTCTAAGGGGTTGATTTTTCGGAGGGGGATAACTAAGTGTGTCCTTGTCGCTGTCCAGAAAGCCAAATAAATTTTTTTATAGTAGTTGCTTCAAAATTAAAGGATTTCAAAAAAACTGTTTTCCCCTATTTTACCCTCTTAAGGGTGGAATTTCCAAAAGGCCTTTCTTAGTACTTATTCACGCTATATAGGGAACCTATGTGTAAAATTTCAGAACTGTAAGGTCCTTGGTTTAGGGTGTACGTTGGTTTTTGAAAAACGAAAAAGTCATTTAGTTAGTCAGTCAGTCAGTCAACATGCTATTTTATATATATACAAATATGTTTTTATAATCTCCGTTTAATTTCCTTTCATTTGATACCCTACTCGATAGGTTCGGTTAACTTTTTTTTTTAAATGTGTTACTATTTCGCGCCAAAAATCCGCCATTTTGATTTTTTTTTAATAACACCTATCTAAGGACACTCGGGTCATTGAGACAAATGTAATGACACCTTAACTGTTGAAATTCATCCAGCCGTTTTTTAGATCGGATCAAATAAAGAAAGACAAACATACAAGATACGCGCGAAAAACATAACCCTTCCTTGGCAGTCGAGTAATAACCCTTCCTTGGCAGTCGAGTAAAAATATAAAGCTTTCTAGTCTTGTCACTTAACTAATTATCAACGGCGGTTAACACAATAACTGGTTTGATCAGAAGGGTATGACAATGTGGTAGAACCATTTCCTAGCCACTCCGGAGACACCACCGCCACACCTATTTCTAGGCAGAAATAGGCAGTAATAGCAATGTTAAACGCTGTTGTGTTCCAATTTGAAAGGTGTAGTAAGTGAGACATATTTATCCGAAGCATTCCAACTTAGTGCTCAGCGGTAATTCCGCATTACTGGTCAACCTAATCTTACATGGGGTTGATTATAGATGTCCATAGGCGGCAGGAGCCACTTACCGACAGGACTGCATGCACCTTTGTTACTCGAGCATTATAAAAAAAAATAGTTCTTATAGAGAGCAGTGCGTAACTATTTATTAATCTGTGGCAGTGCGTCTGATTTGTCATATGATTCAAATTAGAACTTGCAGTACGTAACACTGCCGACATCGCGTTAAGAAGGTTCTACCACATCTTAAAACTATCCATGTATTTAGGCCTTTAAGTATTCAAAGCCAAATGCCAATGTGTAAGTAGGCAAAATAAATAAAATGTGATCTTCTTGGTCACTTTGCAACATTTAATAAGTAACTATACTTTAATATAATGCGAAACGAGAACCGCTGCCAAAGCACTTGGCAGTTGTAAAGAGAACTTTTACACTATCTGTAAAGTACACTTCAGTCCGTTTTCAATTACATTGACTGTATAATAGTTGTGAGAGCACTCCTCGCTCTCTTCAGAATTCATGTCGATATCACTTGAAGTTAACATTTATGAAGGTAGTAGGTGGTAATAGCCTAATGGTATGAAATTCGGCCTCTTATACTGAAGATCCACGTTTCGAATACCCACGAACATTTTTAAATTATGTTTATATGGGAAAAAATATTAAAACTATCTTTAACAGTGAAAAGAAAACATCATGGCCTGAAAGTTTTCTAAGAACGTACCTAAAGGTGTACAAAGTCTAACAATTCACAGTTGACCAGATTTGTAAACTATGGAGCAATCCATTCCCACTGTGAGAAGATAGCCGTGAAACAAGCTTGTTAGCTTGTTCATGGTATTATGGGTGTCACTAATCCCCTCTTGTTGAATGCGAATGTATTTTATTTTTTATTGATTTGATTAAATTTTCTTTATGTGTTAAACAAACGGCTACTGTACAAAATAGCAGTTCACTAAAATGGGTTTTTTAGCGTACCGAAAAAATCAAACAAATTTAATGCAGATTGAATTTAGTTGACATTGCGTATCTATTATTTTGAAATAAATCCCACGCGCCAATTAAAATTTTGTAATTTTTATTGCCACAAAAATAATATTTTCAAATCGACTAGTTTGTACTGGGTAAATATAAGATTAGCAGACGAACAAGCAGTCCATCTGATGGTAAGTAACTATGCGCCGCCCATGGACATCTGTAATCAACCCCAGATAAGACAGTTATTCCTATCTGAGATCGGCCACAGATGCACCGCTACCCCTGAGGACTAAGCTGGAACGCCTCAAAAAAGTATGTCTAACTTACCACACTTACCGTTTAAAACTGTTGTAATGAGGCAGAAAGAGGTGTGGCTGTAGTGCCGCCGGAGTCCAACCACTAAAGGTTCTGCCAACCTACCTTCAAATTACCACATTCCGTCGATTTCATGTATCGACGTGTGCACATTATTTGTGCCGTTAATGTTCGCAATAGTTACAAATAACAACTCACGAGTTGCGAAGAGATTCAGCCATGGAGTCTAAGTATCCGAATCCACTTTCCTCTTCAAAATAGACGACAAACTTCTATTATTGCGTCAAGAAATACATTCAGATTCCTGGAAGTTTGTCTGTCTTTCTTCACCAGAAGAGATTTAGATACCTTAGGCACGATAACATCGTTTACTATCAATTAAGTGCTGGCAAGATGCCAACGATCGAGTAGTAGGTCCAATAATGCCCAATGGAACTTCCAATTGAAAATAATACTGGAAACTTTTGTAATCCATCTGTAACTTTCGACGGTTTGACTTTCATTTGGCATAGTAACCCTCGTCTTCACAGATGTGGTCAAAACATTTCTTTATTATGTAGGAATTACAAAAAAAATCGAAATATATAGTACACAATTTCACTCCGTCATAAATCCTCAAAACTAAATAGGCAAAATAAGAAAGTAAATTTGTATTTAACAAATTTTCTACCTTCACCCAAGGTTGACTGGTAGAGAATGCCACCAGGCATTGAGTTTACCCTATTATACCCTAACTTTGTGTTTGTGTGATACAATAAATAAATACAGTAAAAAACAGAAATACTCGTAGATGTGTCGTTTATACCTTAAACCGAAGTAGAGCAAGAAAAGGTTCTTAGACACTAATCGTAATTGAAGATACGTGTAGAGTTAGACACATACTCGTATCTTACCTAATAGTTACGGATGCCGTAATGGTCAGTGGTTATCTGACCTTCGTAACTGCTTTCACTGTATCATGAAACTACGATGTTTCAAGATTATCTCGTCGTTGCATTTCATATTATATTTGACGACCCTGAAGTATTCCCTGAGCGCTATGACATGGGGCTCTTCAAGCGGGGTGCAAAAATGGTTCTCCTCCAAAGCCGGCGATGCATTAGCGACTCCTCTGGTGTTGCAAATGTCCGTAGGCGATGATGACTGCTTTCCACCAGGTAGCACGTCTCCCTTATCATTAGGTATAAACATAAAAAATAACGCGTACCTGTCTGTCACGCAAAGGGTTCCGGGTTCGATCCCCGGCCAGACTGATGCCTGAATGATAAATTTAGATATCTGTTCTAGGTCTGGATGTTTGTGTATTCGTCTTTGCGAGTGTCCATAGCACCCACAATACAGGGAAATCCCAGTGTGTCTGTAGAAGGTGTTTCTTATTAAGTCTTTTATCTTGGCCATAATCGCGATAAATATCGGGCTTTATCTCTTACCTTGGCTAGATCTACTTAAGCCAGCAACAATACGGGCGATAGATCTCATTCTGTTATATAATCAGGTGGGCGCTGGCGCGTCGCCAGCTGTCTGCACAAACAGTCCCCAATAAGGCCTGGTAGAACGTCAACTGAAAACAATTCTGAAAATTTCAACGTTTTTGTAAGTTGTTTGTTGTTTTTAAATCTTCCCTTATTTTAGGTTTCGATTGCAAACTTGAACCGGTTATTACTACTACTTGTTTAGTTGTTCAGGAAAACTTTACATCATCTATGTATAGTTTATGTATAGGCACTCACAGCATGAATCTTTTTTCCCGTAGATATCGTAGAGGACTAGGAGAGTCCAAGAAGTGGGTAGCATCGTTCTATTAAGTTTATCATCGACAAATCATTCAAGCACGTAAATATAGCCATATCCCTTTTCTGGTTGTGACCTAAAATATGTTTTCATTGTGGTACTGTAACGATCAATTAATTATAGATATCATTGTTGCAATCAACAACATCCATGGATTCTTACAGGCTTTATCAATCAATAAGAATACTAAGCTAAGATTAAATCAATAAGAAGTCGTTGAGATACACACAGCTAAAGAAATCAGTAATAAGAAGTTAAAGAAGCGCTGAGACAACTTTTTTCTGTTCTGTTAAGGTTTGAAGCTATTAACGTACACTATACATAAGCAAGAAAATCATATAATAACAGTTTAAAAAGTGTAAACAAAAACAATTAAGAATGTCATCTCATTTAGCACTTGTCACAAATGTGCAGTAAGTGCAGAAAAGTTTACAACTTCAATTACGTAAGTCTTAGTAGCATCTTAGTTGAAAGCCTGGTTGTGGAAGGCCAGCATTTGCGAAACAAAATCTTCTTACTTCGAAGCTTGTTACCACTTTCAACGTTTAAAGGTCAGTGTAATTACACAACTTGCGAAAGAAGGAAACTTGCTTCAACTACTGTTAGGGGATGTCATTCAATCTTTTAAATTAAAGTTTCATCCTCAAAGCTTTTCCACAAAAACGTGTTTCGTTTATTCTCTTGTGTCTCGGGTTACACATAACCATTTTTAATAGAAAAGAAGTTTTAATTAACCTTCCCTTGTTAAACCCAAACCGAATACTTTTTAAACTCACTTTACATCTGGTGGATGCTTCAATCGAAAGACCTCCAATAACGTTACGATCGCTATTGAGTGATAACGACTGGGATTGTCCGCTTAAAGTATCACCTAAGCACGGAAGCTCGCATAATTTTGCTATTAGCGGTCACCCATCCAACTCCCTACTGGAGCAGACATTGCTTAACTTAGTCTATTAATAGAGATATCTATAGACATAGAATCTATTGATAATATTTCAATTCTACTTCTTCTACTTACTTTTTACTTACTTACTTATTGTTTCTTTCTTCTACTTACCTACTTCGCACTTTTAGTTAGGAAACAATTTGCAATAAAACATACCTTTAACGACCCGTTGATAAAAGTCGTTGAAAATAATATACAGGCGCCATAATTGAATGATGTTACATAAATAAGGTTACGCGACCCAAATCTCTGGGAACATCGACGGATATTCACGCACACGTAGCGATAATGACATATTTGTTATTTTATTTTTGTTTTACACTATTTACGAACGAGATATTAATAAACAAGCGACCACAAAAAGGACTTCGTCGTCCGGTCTGAAACCAGTGAACGATATGTTTACAAAACTATAGAAACTAAGTTTCACCTAATAACCTAAAAGGGTTATTTATATAGGCTATAGCTATTTAAAAAAAGGTCAAAATAGATTTTCCAAAAAAATAGTTAGTACCTAAGTTGAGGTAACTATAATTTTTTATTTATAGTTTTATAAGCCTATCTTGAGAACATGTACTTGTTCTCAACCAATGATATATACCAAAAAACTATCATTGTTCTCGACATAGACCTATATTAACACATCACAATAAGCATAATGTAAACAAGTAGAAAGATACAAATAAACGTATAAGTCACACATACATCGGGTATACGAAAGAAGTAACACGCGTTGAGAGAACCTTTTCTTTTAGAAGTTGGTTAGATAGTACAAAATCAATGGCCATACATTACCCTCGTATCGACAGCGCACGTACCGGCGTGTCTTGTGGACGCCGCAATTCCAGCTTTTGTTTTCCCCTTTCTGCTTTTCCGAGCTCTGTTCGGAAATAAAAGAAATTTCTAGTTATTCCTCTTTGGCTTATTCCTGCTTATTGGCTGCAATGTTCGCACTTATGTGGTCGGGTTTTAAGACGATGTTGAAGATACGGGATCTTCAATTTTGTCGTCGGATCACGTTCAATGATAACAGACTATATCATTGTTATCGTCTCTACCTTACTATTGTTAGGTTTATCAATCAATTCTTCAACCAATCAATCTATCCCCTTTTTGCTTACCAAAGACCGTTTGACAATTGCTAGAAGGCAGGAAATGTCAAATCTTCTTTGGATAATTTCATTAGTAGATTGAATTAGAAACGGGCGACATAGTGGTAGTCACCACAGATTGGGTTCCCACCGGCAATCAGTCACAGATGGCTCGCTACCCCTGACGACTAAGTTAAAAAACCTCGTATGAGTTTACAAAGTTAATAACTTATGCATGCAAATTGCTCGTTGAATAACATTGCACAACACGATGAATAAATTACGAGAATTGACTCAAAAGATACAAAGTTACGTCTCGTTACGACTTCGAAGTAAACAAATCAAAGAAACTCCTATCTCTAAAGTTTTCCTTTGAAAAAAATGTTTAATTGCATTGCATTCCGGGGAAGTGAGCGAACCGGCTTTCTTACGGAAATTCGAAATAAATTTCAAACATTTAAACCTAACTTGCTACGTTTAACATTGTAATATCTTGTCAAGCGTGTTGGGAAATTAACTCACACCTTTTTCAACCATCTCTCTGTTTGCGACGTTGAAGGCTGTACCATAGTTCAAAGAAATAAAGTTCAGAGTCTTCCTTTGCTGGCTTCACGCTACGCTGTGCTCAGTTCTTTGTCGATTAAATTTCCAGATGGGGTTGAGAAAAGGTGTTCTTTTGTACCCGGCTGAACTGCCGACGCAAAAACTCATATTTCAATTACAATTTCAAAGTGATTCGAGTAACATTTCAAGCTACACAATGGGGAATTTAGCAGTAGATTATATAATTTTTAGTTTAGGATTTATTTTTAGGATTAGATATTCCTACCTGAGGTCGGCCACAGATGCGCCGCTACCCCTGAGGACTAAGCTGAAACGCCTCGGTAAAGTATGTCTCCCTTACCACACCCTTCAAAACGGAACACAGCAGTGCCTAACATTGCTGTTATTAGGCAGAAGTAGGTGTGGCGGTGGTGCCGCCGGAGTCGAACCACAACGGGTTCTACCACCTTCAATTTCTAATTTCTAAAGATTAACCGTTCTACACACTGTAAGATATTTATCTAAAGATGGTAAAACCTGTCGTGAATCATGATTGAACACAGGAGGCACTGGCACCATATAAATATAAATGTGTTTTGTGTTAGGAATACTTGCGATAACTCTTATCAAGGGTATTTTGATTGCCGATGGTCACGGCACAACCATGTTATTTGCTTATCGTAAATACCATCCGGCGATATTTTTTGTAAAAAATACAATTTACGTATGTCCAACACAATTTTAATTAATTAAAAAATGTTGCAAAGTTAAAGTCATGGTATTAAAATTAAGATAAAGTAAAACAAAGTAACATAATATTCAAGAAAATGGAAGAACTTTTAAACAAATGAAAATGCAAGCGCGCCTTCCTCTTATTATAGATATAATGAGGCCAGTTTCAAAACCAATTATACGTGTTCATAATATTAATCTTTTATCGTATTATTTTACACAACGAAGTTTTTATCGTTTTCTCGAAGATTCAGGAAAAAATTGTTTTCGCCGCAATGTTGACTGCAATTTTCAACCAAAAATTAACCGATACTTGTGAAGTGCAAGTTTATACAGACAAGCATTTACTATTTCGACAAACATTTCCACTTACTAATCAAGGAAATATAGAACAGAAATACTGAAATCGGTCGGACCTACACTTTAAATGTAAACGCCTACAGAAAATTATACAGCAATATTACACGCCTACGTAATTGTAAATCAAACTGATTTGTAAGATTAATTGTTCTGCAAATCCATTCGTAAAATATTACAGCAAATTCTAACAACTATTTTAGGTTATTCAACCTGTAATACCTAGGCTCGGTAATCGCGGGCCGAGCGATAATCTCTCCTATCAATCATCTTTTCTCCTGACATTTCAATGTCGCTGACCTTCCTTCGCTTACAAGAATATATTGCATCCTTATTTTGTAGAGTCCAGGACAGTGCTATTATGCGTGATTAGGAGATCACTGCTACAGCAAATGTAGCAGTGTAATACGACAATAAAATTGCGTACCGGGTTACACAGGTTTCAAAAATAAGTTGAAAAATCTTTAAAAACTTACACACCTCACCACACGTAATATAATCTAATTGTGACAATTTTAATTAAAACTTTATACTTGCACTTTATTTTACTTACTTTTCCCTTCCTTTTCCATTTTAAAAATGTCGATGTAGCACTGCCAAAAAAATTTTTATATTAGATTATTTCCTATTATAAAAAATCTTAAACCGCTGCTCAGAAACTGTTTAAATATAGTTATAGTGCAGATAAAAGTTCAACAGCATCCTCGCTTGTTACTTCCACAAAAAGAAACAAAAAACAGAAAACCGCTATCTGTTTACAAAACCAGTAAACGTTTTTCCTCCGACACTGAAAAAGGAAAAGTGGAAACGCTGCGGTCGAACTTTTCCGGAGTTACAAACAATACACTATATGGGCTATATTTAGTAACGTAGTATTATAGGTTATGTTTAGACCTAGTGCTACGAGAAGTTTCTAAATAGAACACAGATAGTTTAGTCAGTAAAAATAGTAATAAATAGAATTGAGTCTACAGAGAAAATGTTGTTGAAATAACAGTTCGCGTAATGTGAAGTTCTGATATTTTGATTAACTATTTAAATGTTAATAATTTATCCATACTAGGTATATATTTTATATGTATACCTACATTTTATTATGTAACGGGTACTCACGATATGCGTTTTTAAATTTCTTTATTGCCGATATTTCGACCCAGTTGCATGGATGGATTTATGTCATAAGTCATAAATAGTACAAAGTACGGTGCGTAAGGATACTGGTAATGTTGTGTGTCGTGATATGGAACCTAGAAAAGAAAAACGAACTACACGTAGGGTAGACAGATTAATCTACCACTAGTACTTGTAAAAGGTTTCTCCCCCCCACCGCAGTATCGCCGTGACCACAATCATAATAAAATGTCTCAATTCCACGATAATTTTAGTCTAAAAGCATATATACCTACATTGTCTATACGACAGGTGATATTTACGGCCTTTTATATTATAGAAGTAACAAACTAATACGAATACGCAGTCCACCTAATGAAAAATGGCAAATGTAGATCATGGATACCGATAATTTAATTATCCCAGATAGAACTAGCGTGTTCTTTGAGATAGGCGCAGGTTCTTTCTTTCATGAGAAAGTTTAAATTTCTTGTATAGTGTCCAATTCTAAAAACATCATTTATTTTTGTAGCTATTATAGTATGAATTGAAGTTAGAATACTGATGAATAAGCTGAAGTTAAAAATTTGTTCAGGTTAAGAGAAAATACTTTCCTTTTTTAATCCCTTTCAAGAACGTCAGCGGTAAGTATATTTTTTATTATTTCTTTATTTTATTACTTTTGGGACAGGAATGAAATCACTCTTACTACAAAACTTTTTGTGAGACATAGATGTTTGAAGAAACAAATTTTCCTGTCATGTCTATTTTCAGTAAGACTGCATGTTTTGTTTAATAAAAACATAACCTTGTATAACAGTTGCCCGAATTTCCATGTCATAGATATAGATATAGAGAATTGGAAATTCAGCCAATGAATTGTTTGAAACTGTACAGAAGTTGCACAGGTGTGCACAAGGCCGAAACTAGAGCCAACAATTAAAAACTATCGACACCTTCCCGATTTCAATTCTGTACTTGTGATTAATTAACTGGTTGTAACTTGCTGTAACTGTGCAATTTCGCGATTTCTAAACGAAAACGCCGCGTATTATTTGTATAGATTTTTTTGTAATTTTTGTTTAAGTACTCTACAAGGTGCAGACACTCTACCTGTCGTGTATAAATGTGTGTTTTATACGTGTACACACACATCTGTCCAGTGTTTCAAAAGCCTATACATATATTTTCGGAGTAAATATTCCAATCTTTGCATGAACTTTATCTTTTAATATGTACTAACGGAAAAAAAAACATTCAAGGCCTTTTTCGTGTGTTGATAAATCGCTATGGTGTAAATTATTACATTTCTCATATTGTAATTCACATCACGTACCTACTTAGTGCGAAATAACGGACAGACAATAAATTGTATTTATTCATATATATGTATATCTACTATGACACATATGTATGTCGGAACCTTGAAAATTGATGATATTCATGAATTCGAGAGCAATTGCACAGGTGCATGCAGAGCTCGATCGACCGCAGCTCAACTCAGCAACTATGTAAAATCCATTCCCGTCTTTGTCGTTTCAGTTTTAGATGTGTACACCTCTGTTTGTTTACGTAACTTGGTTAAAAGTATTGACAAAGGGGCAAAATATTGCATGTAGAGTAATATTACTGCAATTAAATGTAATTAACGAAATGGTAATAAACGACGAAACAGGGTTCCCAATTAAAAAGATAATAACGAAAAAACAAGAGACTAATAGAAAGAAAATAGAACTAAAAGTAAAATTAACTAGACGGAAAGAAAGGAACTACTTTCCTTTGCAATGCAATGTAGAAAATTGTATTATTTATTATTGCTTAGAGTTTATTATCACCACGACCACGAACCACGTTAATAATAAGTAATGATCAATTTTGCATATAAATTTCGAAGGTTGCAATAACAGAACTTTGTCTGGACTTCCATTCAAAACCTGAAAGTCCAATGAATAGCGACGAGCATTACAAAAGTACAATGCAGTGCAGTTGTGACTGTGCCACAAGACCCGACTATTATCCAAATGGCGAGATTACCCGACAGAAGCCGTGTGTAAACTTTAACTGCACAATTTCGACACTGCAGACTCAGGTGACGCTATACTGCAACTGTATTGGTTCAGGTGTACAGTATTAGAGTTAGTAGTTTAGATTAAGCCTCTGCATAATGGCTACAAATTGAATAGTCTTTTTATACAATAAAATTTAAACGCCCTAGAGTTTTGCTACCCTAATACAAAATGCTACGGATTATATTTTATTATTTTCTCTTAATACTGAAACAAATATGATAAATGTCATTAAGTTATGCAGGTAACATTTTTATAAAATATCCTATACTTAATAAAATAATAGATGGCGTTGTCATAGACACTAACATTATACATTGAATACAATTGAGTTGAAAAATCGTTTATAAATCGTGAAATCAATAATTTTCTAATTAAAACCTCAATCTAGTACGCAGTTTTCATAATGTGTTATAAATATAGCTACTTTTAAAAGTAAAACTCATCTGAATAGATGAATATTTAAGAAAAACTATAGCTTCGATAAAAAAATATAAATAGTATTCAGTTGAAGCTACCTTTAAATAAATTTCCTTGAAAAAACAATAGGGTTGCCACAATACGCTATCGTATTGGTTCAAGGTATTTCAAGCAGTTTTATTACGTAAAGTGGCAAGAGGCCACTCCAGCCCACAGACGTGCTCCGTAGGTCTATGACACAAAGAGGTATTAAAAATAGAACCTATCGAGATTGTGTAGAATAGAGACCGATATGTGAAGAAAGATTTCAATAGATCTGTAACAATACAGTCTTGAGTATCTTACTTTAAATCCGTAAACATTTTTGATTCGACAAACTAATATGTACACTTTATACAAGAGTGTCTGATTGATCTGTTAAGATTAAAGAGAAGAGTAAGGAAATCTTAAGTATTAAAGAGTAAGGAAATCTTAAGTACGAGGGATTTTTAACCTAGTTGTCCAATCATGCGTCATTGCATGTGTAGCCAACTTCAGAGAAGACTCAATCATATTAACGAATATGTTTCATTATTACAAATGTTCATAGGCAGCAATGATTACTCGGTAGAACAAACCATTGTTACCACCGCCACACTTGCTACTAGCGTTTAGCAATTGAAGCAGTGGAGGAAAGGGGTGACAGACTTTCATATGAGGCAACCATCATTAATCCTAAGGAGTGGCAACACATCTGCGATCGTTTTATTCTGAAGTTGCCATATCTATCACATTATTTATGTCAAAGTAATGTATGTTCAGCAGATTAGAAATAACATATACAGTAGAGGCGAAAATGTCATATCATTGAAATTATTCTAAAAAATTCAGACTGCATAAAATATAGCTCATACTTAATTAGTTACTCTCGAAATTTGTACCAATGAAACGACAACTCATAATTATTTTGTTAAAATCCGTCAAGCCGTTTGTGCTGTAGGGTGTGATAAACAATAAGACATAAGTAAATTACTATAAATACATACAGACATACCTACATACGACCGAAAAACTTTACCCACCGCAGTCGCGTAATTAATATTTGTAACATAAAGCTTCTGATCCTATAGTCTTTATACCGTACTCAATGGACTAGCTTTTTGTTCATAGCCGGTGACAGATTGAGGCCATAACATTAGCCCGTAATATAAAGCGATTTATTTGTGTAAGCTTTGCAGCACGACTCATTTGAAGTGACGTAACGCTACATAAAACTGATTTAAATCCGTAATAAAATGCTTTTTAACTATTTTGTGTACTAATCAATCTCAATAGAAACGTCTGAATACATTATTTATATTACTGACGTACTTATAGTTTTAAAACTTTTACCAATCACATAGACTCATAAAAACGTCTCCCTTTAATTAAAATTATTGTCTTAGTACTATTTAAACTATTTCTAGAGACATTGGATAAAAATACATTTTGTAAACTACAGTTAGAAATTCAATTATATTTTTTTGTTTTATTGTGAAAAAACTTACCGATTTGCGATATTATTATGAAAACTAAAACATGGACTAATTACGCATTTAACTTGTAATAATTTTGACAGAACACGTCCAGACGACATACGTTCATTTGTTTTTTCTTACGTAATTAAAAATTTCCTTTTTTTATGAAATCATACTTTTTTATGCCAGTGCCTGATATAAGAAATGCAATAAAATGATCATAAAAAATACTTAATTTGTAATATACATTTGGCCTGCAATAATTGTATTAAATATTATTATTAAATACTAAAATGTTATAGAATTAATTCGGTGAATAATTTCACGGAATATTTATTAATCGAATTAATTGACGACTTAAACACGGACAGCCAAACCATAGACAATATCAACAAGAAACTAACGATATTCGGATGCGTACTCGTAACTCTCTCTCAACAATAACGTGAAAATTTAACATCTGTAGCTTCGTTCCCCGACAATGACGCTAAAGCGGGCCCGAAATTGCGTCCATTGTCCGCTCAAACGACGCAGGTGCCAGAAATATGGGCTCTGACTGTATTTTCGCTTCCAACTGCATTCTTTTTTTGCTTCCTGATCTATAAAGTTAGGCAAACGCATAAATCAGTTTTTTTATTTTTTTTACCTTGCGGGTAGTTTGTCTCGAGCGCATACGATACGGATTGAGAGCGGACTGTGTGGGGGCAGTCATGCTAGTCCGTCGGTGAGTACGGGCGTGTTGGTGCATCAGAGAGCCAAATGGGGTTCAAGTGATACTACTATCCCGACGTTGAATCGGGAACACTACAGTGGTCGATTTCCGCTAATAAACTTTTATAATCCGACCAAAGTAGACGTCTTAGGACTTAGTTGAAATGCTTTGTTATTGCCTAATTTACTACTGTCTGGAAGTTAGAACGCGACAGAAGCACTTCAAACTGTTGGTATTACACAAGTAACGCACATCATCATCACATCAGCTATTTTCATTCCACTGCTAAGCAAAGGCTTCCATCTACCAAGGTGTGCACAACATTCGGTCCTCCGCTGCTCTTGCCATATTATGCAAGCTCCTTATTACGCAAAGAAACACCAAGTTAACTCGTCCAGTCACGTAGTGGCCCCTAAATGTATTTTTGTGTACGCTTTGATTTATTTTATTCAAAAACTTTGAAATAAATCATGTGAGCTGCAAATTCCGACAGTGGAATCGTATATTCTTACGTAACCAACGGATGCAGATTATAAGGTTTTGGAAACGTGGTTTGAAATTATTTATTAGTAAATCAGTGGCCATTTCTGTTTTTTAATCTTTTAATATTTGTATTTATTTTTGATTACCGTGTTTCATTTTTTAATGATAATTAGACCTTTACATATATTATATTTAAAATGAATACAGTCTATAAAATCTTTGTAAGAGCGAAAATAGAAACTTTTTTATTTTTTACATAAAATATATCCGCAGAGACAAAGGGGTGGATTTTTATCATTTGGTGGCGCCGGAACAGGAAAAACTTTGTTGCGTTTCAAGGACCACGTAATATTTTGAACTTTCTTAAAAAGCTACTCAAAGGAAAGTATCTCGTGTTCCTCTTCATAGAAAGCTCTCGTTACAAATTAATGTAACATTTTTTTTTCAAGTATAGCACCTTTTTTAACGTGATAGCGTGTATACCATTTTTTTTTATCAAGTAACAAAAGGTATAATGCAAAATAATTAAAAAAGAACAAGAAATAAAAATAACGCAATTTTTTAATACAATATTTAAGACACAAATTATACTTTCTCCATAAGTGTATAATGTAATTCACTTCAATTCAATTCAATAGTAGGTTAACTAGTACGAGGCTACATCATCGACATTATCTTCACGTTAAGCAGTCGATACT
The DNA here is from genome assembly GCA_014595695.2 of Epargyreus clarus clarus. Taxonomy (NCBI): domain Eukaryota; kingdom Metazoa; phylum Arthropoda; class Insecta; order Lepidoptera; family Hesperiidae; genus Epargyreus; species Epargyreus clarus. The sequence continues at coordinate 592,220 of JACTTY020000059.1, read as the reverse complement.
GCAAGGTAACTATTGCTTTCAAAGGCTCATGAAATACAAGGCCAATCGAATCAAATATTCCTAAATTCCTACGTCTGTCCAGATTAGCATTTCAAAGTTTCAGACCGTGAACTGTCCGGTCCAGCTACGTTCAGAATTCCGAAATTCCGAATATTACTGCTCCAATATTCTTAAACGGTAACACTCTGGCCTTATTAGGATAGAAACGTATAAGCTCTGAACATTCAATTTCTAGCTTGCAATTTTATATAGGAAAATTTGAGTCAATGTCACGTATAAATGTCTTTGTAACGAGCCAGTATTTTAAACTAGAACAGCTATTATTCAGTATTCTAGAGACAATATTACTTTGCGGAAATCCATGCTATAAAGTTAGGATAAAACTACTTCGCAACAACCCGTGACCGACATATATGATGATATAAATTTGTAAACCCTGCAATATGCAGCCTGCCTTCCCACATAAACCACACGCGCTTGCAAACAATATGGATGAACGCACTACTATTGTATAAGCAACTGGTAGTTTGAATTAGTGATTAAAGCGACTGAGGTATCTTCTCAAAAGTTGCTTAAACATTTACATGTTCGTAGACAATTCGAATCGCTCATACAAAAAATTGGAAGCCTGGATGAAAGCACAAAAAATCGGCTCAAATAACTTCTCAGTAGCTGAAGCGACAAGACAGTGGCCTGCGCCACAATCGCCGTTATCTATCAAAGTTTGTTTTGAGACATCTAACATATTTACTACGACATATCGATACCTGTTATATTAAAAATATCCTAGAAAGTGCAAAAGTCAACACTTTCTCAATTTAAACATTATCAGAGAAACCCAACCAGAATTATCCGGACCTTCCAATGATAGTCAAATAGAGCAATAGCTCATACATTATGAGAATAATGTCTTCATAAATTTTAAAAATCCTAGGAAAACCTCAATTTATTATACAAAGAACCAAGAATTTTTCGCTCGACGAAATCTCTAGATATTGGCTTCATAGTCCACTGGAGCTGAACTTCATTCGGTCGGAAGATTCGATAAGGTTTGAATTGTGTCCGCTACGTAATTTCTTCAGTAACGAAATATATTTACTAAAATATCTCATTTATATTTATTTGTAATAACATTTCTGCCCATTTTCCCACTTAAAAAAAAAAACAAAAATATGACATTTAACAAATGTAAGGGTAAATGATACGTCAAATTGTTTTCAAGATGCACACAATAATAAAATAAACATAATTATAACAAAACCAAAAAATATACAGCTTATGTCTCTCCACAATTTAGACGTATCCAACAACACCTCATATGTTAAAATCTGTCAATATCTAGACTCTAGGGCCTGATAAGAAATGACACATAAAGAAAGTAAAAGAGTAATTTTACCAGCCTTACCTAAACTGCCACCATTTTTATTATTATCTATGGGTATTGTCGCCAGGTTGAGATATTTTTGGCAGAAACCTGAAGCATACTCCAACGAGGATTGGTGGTTGGTGTGGAGACTTACTTTATAGCATTCATTTTTCATTTAAAACCACAGAAAATTCTCAGTATAAAATTCTCTCTATACAAACCACTAGATCGATGCAGCCTTCACATTCACGTATTCAGAACCAAATTTATTACTTAGAAAATCGCATACTCGTAAATTTCATCAAATACTCGTTCAAGGCGACAACGGATTTGCAGAATAATACGAGTAATAGAGATCCGACCTTAGGCTTAGCACGCACTACGATAAAACGCGCGCGTTTAACCGCAAGTCTAAACTGCAAAAAAATGTAACACAGCTAAACGCAATACGTGCGCCACCATAATATTATTATGTGACACAAAAAAACGCGCTTGCCGAAATCGAAATATAACAATTTACGTTTTTAAATCAGTCTCTGAAAAAAGTCACTAGTGCGTGCACTTGTACAGAAAACAATGTGTTACATTTTTTTCGGTTTCAGGCTTGCAGTTAAACGTGCGAGCACAATCGTAGTGCGAGCTAAGCCTTACACGATAGATCTTGTATGTAGTACTTGATGAGATTTGAAATTAAAATCAATCCGATTCAATAATGGATACCTAAACTCAATTTTAGTGCACCATGTGTGGCCATATCATTTGATATCGTTATCCGCTTTCCGCCTGCGTCTATGCATTATTTTCTGATTTAAAAAAATTGCTGAAGAATGTTAAAGAATTGTTAAGAAGTTCAGTTACGAGCCATATTTAAAATTTCCTTTGTAATTCGAATCCGGTGGTATTTCCGGCAATGTTAAACGCTGCTGCATTTTTATAAAGAGTGGTTAGAGAGACACTTACACAAGACATTCCAACCCTTATCCTTGAAGACTAATAAGACTAGCAACGCATCTGCGGCCGACCTCAGGTAGAACAATCCTCTTTGTAGTTGACAAATGACAAAAAATGTATATAAACAGAAATAATCACTTACAATCTAATTCATAGCATGCTCATTTCCTACGCCAATTTCAGAAAACATAAAAATAAATTTTAAAACAATCATTTAAATATGATTGAGGGTGGCAGCAAGGGTAACAAGGGCGCCGTGGACAGGTAGTTAACCCAGTTAACACGTAATGGTAGGAATGCGTGATATGTACGTTAATTGCCGGCAATTTGCTTTACTGTTATGGCACATGAGCTTTAGTGCTACTAACTTAGAGATCCACTTACGAATGATGTATGATTTAAAAAGTTCTACAGATGTCCTACGAGTGCTGCAAAGAGGCCTATAAATATTTAGACATATATTTTTTAGATTTTACGGAACACAATATAACTGTAAGCACATTTTATTACATTATTGGTACGATTTTCCACAAAAAGGCATACCTACTTCACGAATTGTTCGAAAAAGAACAGCGATTAGACTCCAATCTTTCTCGGAAATTTTTAAGACCTGAACTAAGTTTAACGATAGCTATTCGGTTATAGAAAGAGCGGCTGACAGCTTTCGCCATTCAGCGTTAGAAACAGGGGCTTACAGTTTTTGTCATTCAGCGATAGAAACAGGGGCTGACATCTTTTGCCATTCAGCAATAGAAACAGAGGCTGGCAGCTTTTGTCATTTAGCGATAGAAACAATGGCTGATAGCTTATCAGGATAGACACGAAAATTTAGCCACTATCGCTCACCTATTCTCTATTCAAGACTGATATGTAGCTGTCACAAACCGCAACGCTACATACTTGCTTCAATGCTTAACTATTTAATTTTTCTTCCCTAACAACCTTTTATTATCGCAGAATCGATTTAGTTGTTGGATTGTTATTAAGCATTCATGCCATTTTCTGTGCAAATATTGAACACCGTTCATTCATCATTCAAGTCGTTTGTTAAGGTTTTCTTGTTGTAAATTAGCAAGACTAGGTAACTAGGTCAAAGATAATTTAAAATCTAACTAACAAAAAATCTAGGTCAATTGAGTAAAGGGTGTCACGCTTCTTAAGGGATTACTATCTAGGTGTTACTTGTCGTTTGTTTTTGTTTCTTCAATCCATTTTACTATTTAACTTTAACAAAATGTGTAGTACTGATGTGTACGGCTTTTATTTATAACAATGGGACTAAAAAGACCCAAATACAATAACATGACCGAGTTTAACCCTTATTGATATTTACTATTACCAAAGAATGAATGGTGGTAAAAGAAAAGAGGTAAGTATTTTTAATTGATTACTTAGCTCTTAGTTTAAATTAATTCATGTATTTTGAGCAAACAATAATTGTATATGAGACCTGCATCAGGCCTGACACTGTTGTATTGCTATCGAACTTGGACAACCCATTTTAGAGCTAGATCAAAAAAATCTGCTTAGGAAGGTGTTCCCACAAACAGAAGTATAGCAGCGCCCACACTGCTGTTTTGAGGCAGCAATAAAGGTCAATGTGGTTTGCTACAGTTAAACTACAAAGAGTAAATAACCTTAATATCCCTTAACCTTATAACTTTCAATATATCAGTTAGTTCAGAACAGAGTCTGATAAAGTTTATGAAACAAGTATTGGAAACAAGGAACTATTTCTCAATATAATCTCCAAGGAAACGGTAAAACACCTCAGTGTTCATGACTTTGCAAGTTTTAAAAGTGATCAATATAAGTACAGCAAGAAACAATTAACAAGACGCTAAAATATCAACATTTTAACAGCAGCAAAGACAAACTTTATAAAACAATTAAAAACATGCAATTTTCTTCCATGGTCCATAAGTTCTGTTAACATCGGTAACAAATTAAATAGAACTGTAGTCCTCCATATAGTCGATCACAGATACGTTGCTGTCAGATTATGTTGGAACATTTTAACCTTAGACATATAAATAAAGTAAGACTGCTTTAGGAATTGTTCCCATTATGCATACATCGATCACAGATGCTTTGCTGTCAGATTATATTGGGACATCCCAAACCTTTAATATATGAAAAAGTAAGACTGATTTAGGAATTGTTCCCATTAAAGAAATCTACAGCAGAACCATTCAGCTGCTTGAAGTCAGAAATAAAGGTCAATGTGGTCCCGCTACAGTTGAACTACAAATGAAATCTTAATTTATAACCATACGGCGATTAATTTACAGGGAAGGCAAAGGTTACGAAACATGTATTTGAAACATCGAACTTTTCAATCAAACCTCGAAGGACACGACAAACCTTAGAGCTTGACTTGGCAAGGTGTAAACGTGATCAATTTACCGCTAGCAACAATTAACAAGACGGTGAAGAGGTTGAAATATCAATTAATCTTGAGAGCTGTGGAGACACGGCCTTTGTGGATGACCGTGAAAGTTGGAGCGTCCTCAATGAAGTATCGGTTTCCGAAAACCGATACTGGGTTCAAAGGAAAACATTGATTTTTCAGTCTTATGTTTATGGATGAAAAGTTTAAGGAAAGTAATAACAGTGGCGCCATTTTGTCCTTCCTATTTTTTTCATTAAACAGTAGGTTTCTGTGTTGAGCTTTTATTTGTAGGGTTAACTATAGAGTCTAAAGAGTTCATAGAGAGATAATCATAGAGTCCGGATATTGAAAATATGTGTAGTAGAAGGACGGATAGTCTAAAATAAACTTAATATAGTTACCAATATGGGTAACGAAATACATAAACAATTTAGATAATTGATATGTAATTCCTATTTAAAATTGACTACTAAAACTACTATTACTACGATTACTAAAGCGTTTTACTAATATTCTGCTATTAATAGCAGTGTAGTAGGTAAATCTTATCTTCTTATCCAATATTCTTTTATCCAAGGCTAAGAATTGTTTGTCCGGAACTGGAAGTTTGAACATTGCCTTCACTGAGCGATGTTCCTCGATAAAATTGAGTTTAAAAACCATTTTAAAACATTAAAAATTATTTTGAAGGTAAAATGTCTTGCTTAATATTTTCTTGAATATTCTAGTTTGAAGGTTAATAAAATCAATCGATGTTTGATGGTTACTTAACCTCGTGGCTTTTCAGTTGAAGTCCTAGATTGTTTCTAAGTATAGGAAAGTCTTAAGTTAATAACTTCGAAGATGGCTCGTTATTCCAGGCAATTGCCTTATTTCTTAATTGTGTAACTGACGTATTTATAACAACCCTAATGCAGTCTTGCCTGTCAATATATTGTATACAAAAATATGAGACTGTCTGCCACGACCCGAACCGTGTCTGATGCCTTCAATATATGTAGATAAAAAAGATTTGATTTAACATTTTGTAAAGTAACGTTTTGGCTTTGATGCCGTCGGTTGCGGAGTGTGTGTCGGTAAGGACTTACGCTCACCGTCGGCACGGCACCCCAGGAGATTTTTGTGGGAATGAACGTGCAACTTAGCAATATTAAGGTATAATTAAAATTTGTATGTCTTTGGTAAAGAACAAGGATACGGTATGCTTGGACATACCGTGGATACAGTTATCAATTTTATTCTCGTACTCTTATGTTATAATACTATTTGTCGCATAAATAGTCCCTTACCATGCCGTGCCGGCAGTAAGCGCAGGTGGCATTGAAAGTGGTAGAACCCTTTGTGGTTCGACTCCGACAGCACCACCGCCACCCCTATTTCTACCTAATAACAGCAGTGTTAGGCGCTGCTGTGTTCCGGTTTGAAAGGTGTGGTAAGGGAGACAGACTTTTCCGATGCGTTCCAGCTTAGTCCTCAGGGCTAGCGGCGCATCTGTGGCCGACCTTAGGTAGGAATATCTAATCCTATCTGGGGTTGATTACAGATGTTCATGGGCGGCAGTAGCCACTTACCATCAGGTGGACTGCATGCTCGTCTGCTACTCCTATATTATAAAAACAGGTTCTTATGTTTCTACATCCGCCGTCGACACGGAACATACCCACCACCTTGAATAAAGCATAGAAATTTCACGGTTTATGTAAATTCCAGTGCCGTTATGTGGACTAGGCCAAATGTCCAAATATTTTAGAATTCGGCCTTGCGTCGCGGGTTGTGGTCGTGTGATTATGCAACCATTAGCTCCATATTATATAATTTATTAGCGAATGCTAACGTTTAAAATACCTAATCCTTACAATGTTTTGTGTACAACTGAACTAGATTTCCACGGATCTGAATTGATTGCCTTAGAAAACATTTTTAGTATTCCGTATGAAAAAAACAAAACGAAAACGCAACCCTAATAAGACTAATTTTGTTCCGATTATCTGTCACAGCCAATTTTTAAAGAACTCAGACGTACCTACGGTTTTCCTTCAGATGTGTTTTTAAAGTATAGAAGTAGCAAACAACTTGATGGTAAATGGGTATTGCCGCCCGTTACCCCTGAGGAATTAGTGAAACACCTCGAAAAAATATATCTGTCTTACCAAACCATCCAAACTGAAGCGTATTAGGCAGAAATAGGTGTGACGATGGTGCTTCCCGAGTGTAACCACAATGGGTTCCACTACCTTCTTGATGCCTTCACAATGATTGATTTCACCGTTATAGCAAGTGATAAATAATTCCCAATCCGCTTTGTTTCAGAGAAGGGCATGTACCTGGGCTCCCCGTGCGAGTTCACGTGCAACCCGAAGCTGGTCCACGTGTACTGCGAGCCCACGACCAGCACCTGCCAGTGCGACCCCAAGCACCCCGTCGTGCTCGGACCCGCTAGGGGATGCGCTAAACGTAAGTATACTACTTACTATGACACTACATTTCTTGAGCATATAAAAGAATAAATAGTTAAAGGAAAGGATATTTTTAATAAATATTTTATACCAACAAAATATATTCTCTAATATTCAAATTATAATGACGGCTCCACCGAATTACAATCTTTCCTCTCTTCGCCTCAACCTCCTTGTCACTGCACCTCACCATATTAAGCCACCTCACCACTGCTCCTTTAGAATATGTTCAAGAAATTGTGTGTGGAAATTCGGATATTTCATATACTGGTTAAGGCCTCGTAATCCGTATCCGTAGCATCGTACGAAATTTCGGATTTTACGTCCTATACAGTTTTAAAATTGTTGACCCTATCATGGTTTGACTCTTATGGCACCACCGCCACAGCTGTTTCGCCTAATTACAGCACCGCAGTTTTTTTCTTAGTAGGATAGGCAAAGACACCAATAGAAAGTATTTTAATTTACTCCTTAAAGAATAATGCACCTGAAGCAATACTCAGACTTCCAAGACCACTAACAGACTGCAAGACTAAGTGTAATTGTAATATTAACATCTAACTGGCAATTTACCTAAATGTTATGTCAAAATAGTCAGCGAAATAGCTAAGCTAGCTAACTAGGGTTATAACCGTTACCGAGGGATTAAGTACGCTCAAGCTAGTTCTCCGTGTAGTTCACACTAGGTTTACCGAGTTATACCGAAAGATAAAACCGTGATTTGAATTTTTCGAGTATTTCTTGCAACATTGTGGAATTATCTTGAAAATGTTTTTTTACATAAAACACAATTTTTCATAAAAGTGATTTTCAAGCACTATGCATAATGCATTACAATCAACGGGTTTCAGGGTTTGATCCCTAGCCAGGCAGATATGTAATGTATTAAGATATCAGTTCTGGGTCTAAATGTTTGTTTAATTGTATGTATGTATGTGAATGTCCATGGCTCTCACGACAGAATATCAATATGTGATTGTGGGGGTTATAAAAGTGAAAACAATTCTCTTTCTTACTAACACCGCGACAGATGCAGGCAGAAACTCGATACGAAGGTCGTTTATACGAATAAAAATATAATTATCATTTAATATGTCTAAGCTTTAAAATATGCTTAAAATACGAAAATTTGCATCTGCAGCTTTGAGCATAGCTAATTAAGTTCAAGAATTTTCACATTAAAACTGAAACTAGCGTCGGAAACTCGTCTACATTTTTACTGCGCCAATGAGTTTTATTTTTTACAGTTCGAACTCGCAAATGTACTAAAAGCACTGGGTATTAAACCTTGCAAGTTTAATATTTTATTCATATTTTTTTTATATTTTATATATTTTTAATTTCTTTAACAACACCGTACAGTGCTTGCTAACGTCTCTTGGATATCTACATCGATAGTTCTGTTCAAGGTACCTTGGTACCTTGGTAGATACTTAGATAGGTAGGTGTTTTGTAGGTGTAGGTAGGTGTAGGTATGTTACGAGTGTATTGCGACAATGTCCCTGCCTTAACTCTTTCTAACAAATGAACATGCAATCTACTTAATATAAACTATTACTGCCAATTGATATCTATAATCAAACCAAACAATGATTAGTGTCATCTCTGAGGTTTACACTCGTGTAATGCATTTAAATCTAGCGCTCAATAATACTGTTATGCATAAATGGGGGAATGATATGCCACTGCATTTAAACTACGAAGGTCTCTTTAACATGGCCCTGAAGGCTCCTAACCTTGTCTACGATACTGTCAATGTTGAAAGTACTTTAATATTCCAAGATTTTATTGAGTACATATTTATGTTGGATTTGTTTGTATAAATTAATTTCTTGGTTATACAAACATGAACAAAGGAAATGGTTTCAAAGAAAACAAAGAATACCATTTCTTTTCGAATATAAATATTAGTAGCCGGCGGCAAATCACATAAAGCAGTCATACGATACTCTTCGGAACACCGATTGGTTGTCGTAATAAAATTGATTACATATTTTTTGATGTGAAACATCTATAGCCGCACGTAAAACCGATTTCTGGCATGGCGACGCACGTCGCCACGCTATACGATGGTATATATATACAGTCTATATGCACTAGTGTGTACGGTGTGGCGACGCGTCGCCATGCGCAATCGAATTCAATAAATAGTCATCGTTATCTGGAAAAAAATCGTAATATTTTATTTTATCATTATGACATATTTAGTTCCTATCACAATATGTTCTTTTCTGCATATTACTTTTACAAAATAATGTCGATGTTTCACATCTGCCAGGCGTCCCGTGACGGCTCACATTTTTTTTTTCTTCGTAACACGACTAATTACTTCAGAGACAATATTCACATGTTTAATAAATTGTACATAATAATGTTTTATCTTTTTGGCTTATTTAGTGATTAAATATTTGAGATGGTTTGCTGTTTTTCTTTGTCACAAAACAGTAACATCGCCCTATAGGTACTGGTATAGGTACTACTATAGGTACCGGTACCTATAGGTACCTTAATACATAATATGATACGAAACAGTTGATTTTTCCGCTTACTAAAGCCTGCCTAAGGGACCATCTTAGTAATTAACGCCTGCCATTTCATACATTTATGCGTCTTGAAAAAACGTAGACTATTTCACTTCTAGAAAGTGCTCCAATAACTTAAATTATTCATAAAACTCAAATCCAATCGGTTCAACCGTTCAGGAAGAGAAACAAAAAGAAATGTGTTAAGTTTTATAGATATATTACAGGTTTATTTTTAATTTTTTTTTTATATTATAGAAGTAGCAGACGAGCATGCAGTCCACCTGATGATAAGTGGCTACTGCCGCCCATGGACATCTGTAATCAACCCCAGATAGGTTTAGATATTCCTACCTGAGGTCAGCCACAGATGCGCTGCTACCCCTGAGGACTAAGCTGGAACGCCTCGGAAAAGTCTGTCTCCCTTACCACACCCTTCAAACCGGAACACAGCAGCGCCTAACACTGCTGTTATTAGGTAGAAATAGGTGTGGCGGTGGTGCTGCCGGAGTCGAACCACAAAGGGTTCTACCACCTTCTAGAAGTAAATATAATGTAACAATCCTTTATCTTGTTATAGTTATATTATTACAAGGTTTCTGTCTACTTATAAACTCGCTAGCGCTCGTCCGAACAGATGTTCAGCTTGCTTTCAACCTTGTCCAATAAGATTGTTTTTCTTAGTTTGAGACGAAAGACTAATAGAATTCTTGGATTACAAATTTCATTTCGACGTCAAAGCAAATACTCAACTTATAGTAATGTCTAGGAAATAGGTTATGCATCCGTTCACATAAGGTCGTTCTAACTTGAACAACTGATGCTAATGAAATATCTACACATGACAATATGCATCGATTTTATCGACGTTTATATACAGTTAAGTACGTGATCATCATAATTGACATCATCAACCCATTACCGTCCCTCCGCTGAGCACGGATCTCTTCTTAGAATGAAAGTATTATGTATATCGCGCTGGCCAAGTATTTTTTTTCCGGCATGCACGTTTCCTCGCGGTGTTTTCCTTCGCCGTTTTAGCAAGACAATTAACTTCTTATTCTTATTCATATAACTTTAAAAAATGCGTGTCTGGGATTTGAACCTCGGACCCATCTATCAAGAGCCTGAGTTTCTTAATCATTATACTATCACTCCTTTTTAGTTAAGTCAAGTGAAGAATCTGCTTTATAAAGAACCAAACCTACAATTTTGGAAGATATCAACTATTTAAGAGTTAGGAACGATTTCATTTTCGCAAACACGTAACGAATATTTATTGGTGGAGGCGTTACGGTAGCCTAGTTCGGTCGAAAGCGGCTCAATTAGTGGGCCGTGGTCTCCAGCGGTGCGGGGACACGGGACCACTTCATCGTGACCTATATCACGGCGGACAGTGTGAAAGCAATACGTATAATCGAGGGTACGGCACCTAAAAATAATTTACGAGTTCCCTGTAACATTACATATAATAGATTCATACCTATTTAATTTTAAATATGATTTTGCTGCAATTATTAACATGTAGAAAGGTTTGTTCATAATTATTGCCAATACATTTATTAATCGATTTAAAGGTACAGTTGCAAACTTTTCTAATAAACTATAAAGTGGAAATTTTATTTTAAAATAACTAGTTAGTTGTTCGTTTGTACTCAAGAAAATTATTTTTGCTGTTCTTTCGCTCTCTACGTAGCCCAGCGCTCTACGTGCTACGGCGTTGTTGATGTTATGTTACGGTTGCGACAATACACCGCTGTCATGATTGTCGAGCCCAAATCTTATGTTATTGTTATTTGTATATATTTTATAACTTAGAAAAATGCAGTTAATTTAAAATCACATAATGAAACTTCAATTTTATTTATTTCCATGGACGTAAAATATTACCTAATATGATCACAGTTCCAATTCCAACCCACTTTAGTTGCACCAATTCATTTCAAAGACGCAAAATTCCTTTAAATCTGACCGCTGATACGGAACACTCGCATAACTCAAACCAATGCTCCATAAACTAGGAATTTCACGCTTCAAAATTCCGTTAAATGCATCGAAAACTTACTCAACTCTAACTTACATATCAAAGTAAGCTTAAAATGGCTTCGGAAGTCGATTTATGGCGACAAGCGGATTTATTTAATAGTTCTATTACTGCAGTGCCGCTAAAAACGCGACAGATACTAAAGTTTTATAGCGTGCAGTTGCAGAGATTAGATAACTGAAACTTTTTCACGAGCTTTTTTGAGCTATCACAGATAAGGAATGCCGCAACGCTCGGCGATCTTGCTCTAGAACGAAAATAAAATGGGGTGGAATAACAAACACGACATTGGTTGTTACGTAGTTGGTATAGCTTGATTATAGAATTCTGTGTGATTTGACTATAGTGGTACCTACGTCAAACCAATTTTCGATTTCAAGGATGTGGTAAAACATATTAACTTACATGAAGCGTTTCATAGTCATTGGTTAGACTTCAGATAGGACTGAATTCATATTTAGAATTGAGTACAGATTTCCCTGCGTGGCAGTGAACTATTACCATCAGGTTTTTAGTGCCTAGAATTTTAATAAAATACATTTTAAGAATTAGTGTCAAAAGTTTATACATTGTTGTAAATAAAAGAAATAACTTTAACCAAAACTTAATAAATGTAGAGTATTTATATTTTTCCCTACATTATTAAATTTATTACATATTTTTATCGAAAACGAGTATTTTGTGACACCTTTTTAAGAACAAAGCTCTTTCTAAACAGTCCTGAGTAAGAAATTTGAGCTTTTGTGGTCGTTAAAGTACAAACAAAGTAGAGCTAAAATAGGTGAGTAAAGTAGGAACAGAGTATCGTGGAACAACAATAGAGGTAGCGGGGTGCGTAATACCTCAAAGGAAGTAGTTGTGGTCAGTTATATTATGGAACCCGACTGGAAATTAAGGTCTAAGTGAGCGTTTGTTAGTACCATTTTCTTTATGTTATCTTAAGGAACAAAATGGCAGATTCATTTGTATTAGGCGTGTTTGTTTCTTCTAGTCAATTAATAAAGAATTAAGGAACTGATTTTGAAACTAATATTTTGAGTGGAAGAATGTATCTGAGTTGGTAGAATCCTTTGTGTTTCTTCTTGGACACCACCGTCAAACCTATTTCTGCCTTATAGCATCAATGTTAATCGCTGCTGTGTTCTGCTTTCTTAGGCTTTTTGCTTTTCTAAAGCGTTCGAACTTACTCCTCAGGAGTAGCAGCGCATTTGTCTTATCTGGGGTTGAGTATTGATGTCCATGAGCGGCAGTAACCACTTACCATCAAGTAGATTACGTGGTCCTTTGCCACTTATTATATTATACAGTAATCTAAGTACTTATGTATGTAACTACATATTTACAATATAGATATGCAAAAGGAATACGAAAACAAGAATATAATCCTATCTGAGTAATTTTCTCTATAAAAATACAATTTGTAAACGGGTATTATGTAAATGTTGCGACAACGACTCTATAAGCGTTAATGAAATTCATAAGGTTTATGGAACTGGAAACAGACTGACTTAAATACACGATATTAACATTAATGAATAATAATCTACATACAAAATCAAAATCAAAAATCCTTTATTTAAACAAGTATGTAGATTACAAGTTTTCGGGACTTTCCTGGTAAGTTTATATAAACCTGTGGTAGGAGACTCCGCTCTTATCTGTGGTCGCCTTTGTTTAAATAAGGTCTATGCACTTTGTTTACCATATGTACATATATACACACACACAAACACATATAAATATATATAAATACACACACACATATATATGTGAACTACTAAAATTACGCTTGCACAGTCCCTCCTCTTACCAATACTTGACTATGCTGATGTGTGTTATCCCGACATTACCGAGGAGCAATTAAATAAGCTTGAGCGACTCCAAAACTTATGTATACGGTTTATATTCGGCCTAAGAAAATATGACCACGTTTCAGAATATCGTGCTAAACTCAAGTGGCTCCCAATTCGCCTTCGCCGGAATGCTCATATTCTATCTCTTCTCTATTGTTTACTATTTAATCCAACTGCTCCTCCTTACCTCAAACAACGCTTCCAGTTCCTCCACTTGTCCCATGACCGAACCCTTCGTTCCTCAGAAAATCTTGCTCTCTGTACTCCCTCTCACTCAACTTCTTTTTACAAAAAATCCTACACTGTATCCGCTATCCGTCTTTGGAACTCCCTCCCTGTATCTATTCTTTACTCCCAATCCTTATACTCCTTCAAAAATCTCGTAAAATCTCACTACCTTCACCTCTAACTATTTTTCCTCCCAAAATCTGTGCTCTTGCTATTCACCTATAAAACTGTGTTAACTTTCTTTTTGTAATTTTATTTTTTAGCTTCTTTCCCCTTTATTTATTATTTGTTCTATAGTATGCTATCTCTATATTTACACTTAATTTTATATATTAGTCCTGCATCTATCATTTAATTGCACCCTCCCTATTATTTTAAGTCATCTCTTCTTTAACTCCTCATCCTAAGGTTGTCTGGAAGAGATCGCTGTTTTAGCGATAAGACCGCCTTTTGTATCGTCTAAAATTGTATGTTTTGTTTTGTGTTCTTTTTTGGGTACAATAAAGAATATTATTATTATTATTATTATATGTGTGTGTGTATTTATATATATTATGTATACAGCTCCGTTGTACTGTGGTTTCAAGGACGCGGTAAGTAAGAGAGACTTTATAGGAAGCGTTCCAACTTAGTTCGCTTACGTCCAATATTTATAATAAATCTGTCCAATTTTTACATTTAAACATCGAAATTTGACAATGTTTAGTTTGAAAAATTGTCAAATGTTGATAAAACATTGGATAGATTAATTATTATTAAAGCATTAGGTAGCAATCCTTAATAACTTCAATCTATTACGGTTCATGAGATTTGAAAGACGGATAAAAAACAGATTCTAAATAATAGCGTTCCATCCTTTACACTACGAAACCCTAAAAATGTAAAAACCCTAAAAATGTAAAATCCTTATCGCATTAAATCACAGATTGTCGATATTATTCCCCGGTAATGACGCAAATACCGAGGTAACGGGGTGTGTAGTGCACAAAGCGGTGACGTTCACTGATGCAGTCTACTTGACGGCACCGACGTGGAAATTACAGCTTTTAGCGGTTAACTTTCAGTAATGACTCAATATCCCCTTTCTGCTAACGTCGTTTGTCTTTATACACTCGTATTTAAGTTTTTAAGCGACTTCGCGTTAATGTCTTTATTTCATAATATTACAGTTTTATGTAATTAAAGTAACGAGCATTCAGTATAGTATAAGTGATACCATTATCGTCCATGGACAATTGAATATAATATGTAATCGACCGCAGAAAGGATTAAAGTATAAGCTAAGTTCAGCCATAGATACATTGCTTCTCCTAAGAACTAAATGGGAATGCCTCGTGCAATCTTATCACATATGTAATGTATCACACTTAGGTATCTATACTCCTAAAAATACAGTAGCACTTAACACTATTATTGCCTATTACAACAGAACTACGAAGGACCAACCACGTTACATTTTATTTAGTTTTACACGGAAGTTATAAATTGGTAGTAGAGCTTCCTATTTTATATAAATTATGAAATTAAAGCAATATTTTATATGTAAAAAGTATTTTTTCGTTAAAACAACGTTATTCTATCTGCTTTAAAAAATCGATCCTCAAAATACACATACCAAAAATATATGGACAGCTTAACAAAATTAATAAAGCTCTGTATGGCTTATTTTTCACAAAATACTTTTTGACTGACTATTAGTTTTCGCTCAAAGCTGTAAAGTTATTACCCAATAGCCGGTAGTGGGAAAGCCGCTAAATAACTTCGCACTTCGCCACCGACGCAGTGCGACGATCGCAATTTTCACAAAACGTTACAATATCTACACTATATTTATATACTTTACTTTCTGGCTACTAACAGCTGTGTTAAATGCTGCTGTGTGATGGTTTGAAGGATGTTATACATGAGACATACATTTTCAAGGAATTCCAGCTTAGTCCTTAGAGGTAGAAGCGCATCTGTTTCTGACCTCAGTTAGCTAAAATCTAATCTTATATGGGATTGATTACATATGTACGAGTACATCAGTGACAGTAGTTACTTACCATCAGGTGGACTGCTTGTCTGCTACTCCTATGTTCTAAAAATAGTTATGATTCCTTCCGAAAACATAGTTGTCGAGCTAATCTAAATATATATCTAGTAAAAGTTAACTAACAACCAAAAGGGTTCATTTGTGTACAACAGACTCGTACCGTGGCAGATAAAAAACCCTCCAACACAATGTTTATTCATATCTCCGTAACACAGCCGCCCTGACACGAGCCGTGCGTGTCAAAATATTGTTTTCTTTTCTATTAGATTGAAGAAGAAAACGAGTACGCTGTACACCTAATAGGAAGTGGCTACTGCCGCACAAGACCATTAGAAACTAATCCCAGATAAGAATAGTTTCCTATGTGAGGTTGAGAAGCCTTGCCTTGCGACTGTAAATCTGGTTTTTTATCTGATGGCTACGGAAATCTTCCTTGCCTGCTACCCCTGAGGACTAAGTTGGAACACCTCGGATAAGTAGGACTCCCTTACCACACCCTTCAAAACAGAACACAGCATCGCTTAACACTGTTGTTATTAGGCAGAAATAAGTGTGTCGCTACTGCCTCTGAAGTCGACCACAAAGGGCTCTACACTGTTCAAAGATTATTTATTATGTAGAATAATATAATCCTGTCCGCAAAGATCCATGTAGACAAACGGAGCCAAATACATTACCGGAAACAAGATTTATTTTAAATTCTCCTTATTGGTGCAAGAAAAACGATTGCCTTGACAACATTAGCTGTTCGGAAGAGTTGCCAGGGTTAGCTACAATTAGTTTTATCGCACGCGACAGACCACTTTGTAGTGTTTATTTCCGGACGATATGACACACCGGGGGGTCGTGCTTAGCTTAAGCTTGAAATTTGTCATGCTGCCAACTTACTTCAACTATGCAATAGAGTACGGTCTTAAAGTTTTAGCTAAACATATTACGAATAGCAAAATAGCAACAGAGGCGTCTTAATCGAGGATCTGCCGTATGAATCCCCGGCACCACTTATATTTCAAAGTTACGTGTTAGAAATTAATTATCAAATGCTTTAGGGTTGAAGAAAAAATTGGGAGATTTTTTAAATAACACTCAGGCACTTGGATGTTCTTTATAAAAACGTTTTCAAAGGAGTGTGAAGTCAACCAAATTATCCGACTACTAGCCATCGAGCACTTCTCATAATGAGAAAGCTTTAAATATAATTAAAAAATCAACACACTAGCTAATTGCGATCAGGCATGTTTGTTTAGTCGCTATATATTTCTTCACCGTAAAAGCATTACATATATTTACGCATTACATATAATTTCGAAAAATCAGAGATGCGTGCCCGCGGATCCAAACCCCTAACCACACAGCCCTCCAA
Source organism: Epargyreus clarus clarus (assembly GCA_014595695.2). Taxonomy (NCBI): domain Eukaryota; kingdom Metazoa; phylum Arthropoda; class Insecta; order Lepidoptera; family Hesperiidae; genus Epargyreus; species Epargyreus clarus. The sequence goes on along the minus strand of JACTTY020000059.1, from coordinate 575,010 downwards.
ATACTACTTTAATGTAAAGCTTCACACGAGCTGGTTATTAGATCGAATGACTGCGGAAAATTTTCTACACGTTTTTAAGTGTATGAACTTGAACACTTACCAACAATTAATTTAGGGGTTGTTGAACTTTCCATAAATCAACTGTCAGGTGGCGGCACCGCGACCACACCCATTTCGGACGTATAGCCCTTAATTGTGCCACTTATCAACTTTATCAAAGGTTTTGTTTATTAAATCCCAAAGGCAGAGTTTACACATTACACATATTCGAAATTAAACATTAATTATGTTAATAATTAAGTAATTTTTGACGTCACTCTTAACCAAAACATTTGTAAGTTATATAAGTGTCGCAGCCAAATAGCTTAATTAGCCGTTAAATTTACAGCCTAGCCTCGTTAATAAACGGCGCCGTAAAAGCAGCTTCCTGAAAAATACACATAATATTAAAGCGACTTGCATCAAAAACGTTTAAGTGGCCTAGCCTAGTCATTAAAATATTAGTTTTAACTTGCGCTGAAACTGTGATTCTCACATACATAATACATAATACATAATACTATATAATATTTTATACATAATATTTTAGAAGCAAGATGAACGTACCATGTAATTAAGAGCCTAGGCTGTTAAATAAATGGCGGGTCAAGCTACAGGGCTGCGACATAAATACCAAATGGTAACGCAGTATACCTCATGATGGTTATAAAGAAAGACTAAAGGAACCAACTAAAATACGAGTTCATACTCACATCAAAATACAAAAGCGTGACACTGACTTTCTTTTCAACATGTTTACAGCGAAGAAACTGGGCGAGCAGTGCTTCTACAGGCAAACGTGTCGCGCGTTCGATCCTCATGCGTCGTGCGTGCAGATCAACCACAACGCGTACTGCCAGTGCGAGCCCGGCTACCACAGCACCAGCCACTCGCGACCCACTAATCGCGTCTTCTGCACTGAAGGTGAGTCATGAGTAGACGAGCATGCAGTCCACCTGTTGGTAAGTGGCTACCGCCGCCCATGGACATCTGTAATAAACCCCTGATAGGATTAGATATTCCTAATTGAGATTTGCCACAAATGCGCCGCTACCACTGAGGATTAAGCTGGAACGCCTCGGGAAAATATGTCTCCATCACCACAACCTACAAATCTGTAAAACAGCAGAGCTTATTGCTGTATTGCGAAGAAGTTTTAAAATCCTGATACAACTTAAACTGCCAAGTCAAGCATGTCTTCGAAAAAAGAATAGGGTTACCTTCCTTCTGCTTGAAATGTCAGCATAATTGGCTCTTCATTAGGTCCTAACACATAGCTGCACTCTCACTCAATACATAGAAGTCGCTAGCACTGTGTTTAGCTGATGTTTTTGATATTCCAGATCTGGTGCTGCTGACAGCGGACATGCCGACGCTGCTGGGCGTAGCGTCGGGCATCTTCGTGCTGGCCGGGTTGCTGTGCATGGTGCTACACCTGTACACCCGCGCACGGTACCACCCCGCGCACCTTGCTGACGCGCGCTTGACGCCGCCCTGCCTCTATTCGCTCAATGACACTGGTGAGTTTAAGTGTTTTTGCTTAGGAAGTTAAAGTAGCGAACTTGCAGTCTACCTGATGAAGAAGGGTCACCTGCCAATTACCGGTCTACATTGTTAAGTAACGTAGGAAGAAATTTAAGCAGGTCGGCTACAAACTTATACACCCTCCACCAATTTGCTTTAGTATAGTGTGGTCGGTATGCTCCAGGTCTTCCCCAGTAGCGAGGAGTCTAATAATAGTATATAAAGAGGGTTACAGCTGAATAACTAAATTAGGATACCTGGTGCTTGTCTTGCCACGCCGTTGTACTAATGCAATTGCAACAATAATCAACATTCTGTAGGAGTCCTCTTCTATTTTAGATGAGCTGCACAAGAGGGGAATAGAAGAGTCTTGACGTCTGTTCATCAGGTGCTATTTTAATTACAAAAACAAATGACATTAAAGATATCGTATAAACATTTCAGGAGGAACGCTGAGCGCGACCCGCGCGTCATCCCGCGCGTCCTCGCGCAGCGGGTGCACGTCCGGCACGCTGGAGCTGGAGGCGAGCTCGCGGCGAGAGTCGCGGCGCGCGGCCTCGCGGGCAGGTGCGGCGCGCTCGGCGGCCATCTTGCTAATCTCGCGCCACCTGAGGGCCGTAACGGACGGCGGCGCGCACCCCGTGTGCGCCGCCAAAGGTGATCCCGATGATGTATGCGGCCGCCGGCCCCGTACTGCACGACGGTGTTCGAGCGGTGGACGACGCGACCTCCTCTATTGCCCGAGATTCCCAACCCTATACGCTGAAGCGATGATCAAAACGCGGTTGAAAATGGCATAAAAAAGAAATGCTAAAATCTAGCAAAGATCATGAAAATGAAATTAAAGTTGATGTTAACGTTGTTAGCGATGACATAAGAAAAGCAACGTATTAAAATCATTCCTTAAATTCAAATAAAAATCAATTATGAAATCACAAAAAATATATATAATGTTAACAGTAGAAAAATAGTTGATATTTGTCTTCATTTTTTGCTAAATGAAAAAGTAGCAAAACATGTTATTACTAAAACAAACTAACTTGAATCAAATAACCAATTATTCGAATCAAAGTTGTTAATTAATGTCCAAGTACGGACTTTGTTGAACAAAGGGATGGTATCTCAATAGGGCATTAGAGGAGTGTCTGCTTGGGTTCGCATGTGTGTACTACGTCGCTCGTGTCCGTTAGATGTCGTTTTGGTGTTAGCGGCCACGGAGCGACCGTCTGCGACTGCTCAACGCAAGTGTCTCTCCAAATGTGCTAACTGTGCGCTACTCGACTACGCTAAGTGTGCAAATTTGTTTCTAAAACCCGCTTCCGTTACGCTCGGCCAGGTTGCAAAATTTTTGGGATGAAACTTAATTTAATATGAAAGGAAAATTAATGAACAGACGAAATTAACGATAAGTTTTTGAAACTCTACATCCTCTTGCAATATAAACAGGTACTGACAGACACACAGACTTTATGTATATGTACAAGTCTTATTTTCCTTTTTTTGTACGTGTATTATTTAAATTAAGCAATCTTTACTATAATTATATATCGTTACGATTCGATACATTATTATTTCATGAAATATAACATTTCAACGAAAAATATAAAAATGTGGCATAAACCACACTCAACCTACGTTAAATAATTTTCATTTGAAATTAAATTCAATTCAAGGTTCGGAGAGCATACACGAGATGACAAACTTAGGAACCTTGAACCAAGATAGTTTACTGAAATACGTAGCACAGCTGGACGAGACACCAAATCAAGTAATGCCATTGGAATCAGGTGAATCAAAATTTTAAGAAGAGCCCCTATATGTAAGTTGTCAGTCGCAGAACAATTCCCGCTCTTCTCGTGGCGCGAGCAAGATGGCCATATTGTGTTGTTCCTTCCTTCTATCTTTCAGTCGGCTTAGCGTTTTGTTTAAGAAACTGAAGATCGCATTTACCTTACACCACACAGATATTTCAATGAATAACAGGTACTTTTAACGCTTTTACTTCACGAAAATACGCTTCGAGTTAGCATAAAATTCACAGAGTAGAGGCTTACAATTAATATTCTACAGCCTCGATAACTGCAAACTTACTCAAACACTTATGGTAAGCATGTACTGCTTAAGGTGCTATCAGATTGTGAAACAGGTAGTCCAAAAAGTTAAATAAATATTATAAACGCAAGCTTGAAGAATGATGGTACGATTTTTTTCACGACTAAAAAGTTTACCAACCAGTCTTAATACACGTAGATCAAAATAATCAAATATATCTAGTTATTGATATAATTTTGTAAATCAACCGATTTATAATAAGAAGTTCGTCATGTAAATATCAAAGTTAGGCAGTTCTTCAATTCCATGAACAGTACATTTACAGTATGATCAACTTAGTCAGGTGATTGGCAAAATATTATAAAAATCTACTTATCAATAACAAAAACATGATATTTTTGTCTTTCCTATAACAGAAAAAAAAGTTACTGAACACAATCTTACCAATATTCGATTAAAAAAATGAAACTTATGACATAACTTAGATAAAATTAACTACATTGGGCTAAACGTTTAATAACTTCCTGGCTCCGCCACACTATTCTAATTCTTACGGTTGTGTTCGATCAATAGGAAAGACAAATGTAGGCTGACAGCACCTTAATTGAAATGCTTATTGTTTTACGTTAAGAAAATGCTAAGGTGAGCCGGAGCTTCAGTTTCAAGCCAAGCACGTATGCTTCACGCTTCCGTACTGTCCACACCTGTGTACTCTGCATGTAACGTTTGGTAACTTCATGTTCAGTGTTTGTACAGACATATACTCCACAAGATTTTGGATTCTAATGACCAGCTTTTGTGAATTTTGTAATTACTGTAACTATAGCATGTAAATACAAACAGGCTGTTATATCGAGCTATACATCAATACATAGTATGGTTGTTGATTTTTGTATATATTTATATTATACATAATACTAAAAGTGGCATGTTGCCCATGTCTCGTTTGTGTCAGTATATATAATTGTATTGAAGTTTTTAAATATTTTGTATTAATAGTAGGTACATTTTGAATTTAGTTTTAAGATTATCGTAAGTACAGCCTGTGGTTATAAGCTTAGATGAAACTATTTTTACTTGATTGTAATTTTATCGTACTTTACAGAACCTATAGATACCCAATATTTATGTTAACAAAGTCTACACTTCAATTCATGAAAACTTTACCACCTTAAATATGACTTAATGTACCTAATCACAGTGCATACATGCTTTTGCACTAATCACAGATTTTCGAAAGAGGCACACAAAATTACTAAGTTTATGTAATGATTATTTTTATAAATTTAAGATTGGGTATTCATGATCTGTAATAACTGATGGCCTCGAATAAATATGATGATGATGACTTAAATAATTACAATAGATACAAACCTTACAATTATAGTAGCCGTTTGATGTAAATCAGATTTAGTGAATCAGTCTTTCAATTCAAACTAAAGAAAAATACAGTAAATACCTAACACACTTAAGTATGTAATTGCGATTGATGCGATTTATCTAATTACTAACTTATTTTTCCGAGCTAAAAATTGTACAATCAAGATCAAATTAATGATGATTCTATCTTCCAAGTAAAACTCTTTAGCATCCTAAATTCAAAGAAATTGGCAATATTTATTTGATGACGGTCGCATCATCACGGGGTATTAACAAAATTGTGTAATAATCAATGAGGACAGACAGAACTTATAGGGCGATAATTAATAAATACCAATAATATTCTAACATGTAACCGTGGTGGTCAGGTTCGCGACGTCCAAGTCTAAGTTCGGTGCAGAGCAGCTCGTCGTCGATCAGGTCGTACAGTGCGAAGCGGTGGGAGCGCGAGCGGGAGCAGAAGGAGCGGCGGCAGATGAGCATGCGGCTCGCGCAGCTGCACGACAAGATGGCCGCCGGTCGGGACGCCCGCGCTCCCCCCGCGCCTTCCCCGCGCTCGCCCAACAACTCCACCGACGGGCTGCTGCCCGCTGTCTGTGAGATTAGAGAAGTGAGTATGACACGTGGCAGAACCCTTAGTGGTTCGACTCTACATTTTTAAAAAGTGTCCAGGGATATGCGTGTATTCCCAGAGAAGTTAAAATACCTATAAAAGGAAGTATCTAGAGAAGTAAATAGTCTCCTAGACTATAGAAGAGGTGGGTTTAATATCTATAAGTAGAATAGCTACTGATCAATATATATTTTATAGAAGTGTGTACAAACCCCAAAGATGTGTGAGAGAGAGTATAATGTCCGGAGAAATGAGTGTAATAAAACCACTAAATGTAGAATTCGTAGCAGTAGCGGTTTCAATACTAGGTTTCTTCCTTCAGTAAAATGAAGAAAATACATAATGACTAGTCCAAAGTCAATGAAATTTGAAATATACCGTGTTTATACAATGTATGCTTGGTTCCTGAAAATTCAACTGTCAAGTTTTATAAGCAACGAAGTTACAGGGCGTCAAAAATGACCTGAATTGCTTCGAGAAAAGTATGGTACGGCCGTGCCGCTTCTTTTTGGCTCGACTTGGCGGAGGCACTACCGTGCCTCCAAATATTTACCTAATCATCTTCCATTTTTATATTTTGTCTGTACCGTGCAAATTTAAGATTAGGATAAATCACTTTTTTTGTCTATTTCTATCTCAATATTATCAATTTCCAACATTCCAGCTTGTAACAAATCCAGAGCAACAGTTGCAAGGCGTTGACGGGCCTTGCTCCAGCTCTTCGCTTTACTGACAGCAGGGGCACAGCGTCCTGCGGTCCATAGACTCCCTCTCGGACGGCTCGCCAACAATGGCCTGGATGTAGCCACGGGAACCGACGGCCAGAGCAATAACTGCCAAACTCGATTGGAAGTGAAAAAACTTTTGATAATTAATAAATTGACGCGAGACTCGATTGGCTGCGTGGAATGCGCGCGAAAGTGTAAATTAGTATTTCAATAAGCACAACTTCATAAACCCCGAAATAAACACCAATTCGAATTAATAGGATATTTTTTTATTGCGGTTAGCATTCTAGTTTTGGTAACTAGAAAGAGAAAAACATTTTTGTTAACAAAAAGGTTGTTTAATGTACAGTAGTACAAAAAAATGAACCAAATTTCTTTTGGAAAGGAATGAAGTAAGAAGTCATGACAAAAAGATACTAATCAAGCAATTGTATGCAAAAAAAAACAATTTGTTGAACGGAAAATTGTGATCGACGAGCGAGGATTTGCTAAGTATGCAACCAATAGAATGCTAACCCCAACTCTACCTATAATTAATAGATATTGGAAAAACCAAGCGATTTTGTGCTGAATATTAAATGTATTTAAATCCTAAAATATTGTATATTGGAGAAGCTTATGCTTCACTCTAGACAGTCGGGCTGTTCTCATCCGGAGACAGATTGCTACGAAGAAACAAGTTATTATAGACTGTTTGTTGAAACGACGGTAAATATTTATTTGTGTATATTTATAGCTGTATTTAGAATAAGTTGACGGAATTCGATGTTACGTAACTTATAAGGAGGCATCATTGTGCAATATTTGTAGGTTTATTCCGTTGTATTAAGTTTTAAGTGTTTAAATATGTTAAATGTTTCTAGCAAGAATATTTAATGCTCCTGCCCTATCAGAGTGGATAATGTGATCAGTAGGGATCTAATTGGATTACTTTGGAAGGAATAAGGGATTAGCATAAGGACATCGGTGTTTATATTGACGTGCTAACATTTAATTTCTCTGTGTAGATAGTTCCAATAATCTCAATGTAGACTTTCGACGTAAGCTTAGTGAGCTACAACTTTTTATATGGTTAAAATAAATATTAAACCAAATAATTGTTGTACGAGATTTAAGAGATGTGTTGCGAGAGAAAGCAGTTACTTATAAGAAAGACGTAGATAGTGTTCAAAAAATATTTTTTGATATAACATCAACGAGACGCTTTCCAAAATATTACTTTTTACACAATTAAAATCATCAATGGTAAAATCACGCAAATTCAGAGAAATAAATGTGATGACATACTGTGTATAATAATTGTAAATTTAAAGCATATTGTCGTCATATCTATACACGAAAATTGGTGTGTCTGTACTGTAATTTCAAAACAACGGCCATTTTATCTGGTCTGTTTATTTGAAGAAAACGTTTTTATTATTTGTCAGTTCGTCTAAATCTAAGGATTAATATTAAAAAATACTGAGTGACTTCAGGACGGCGCATTACGCCAATCCACATTACAAATTAAACTACTTATATACTTCTATATTGTTGTGCAGTCGACGGAAATAAAGCGTCGAGGTATAGAAATCTACATAATTCAACGAATGTCATCATATATAATTTACAGAAGTTTTCTTTAAAATAAGTTTACGAAAAAAGTTTGCCATATTGCAAACTTGGTTGATAATTAATGATATTATTTTTTTTAAAAGTGTCTTGACCCCAGCTAATACGCGATAAATATATTATACCTACACCATTAAAATAATTATACTCCAGTTATAAAAAATACGTTATTATTTAAAATTTATGTTTGTTATTTTTGTTGCGTAATTAATTACTCTTGTCGTTTTCCTCAATTAAAGATGATCATAAGGAAATTAATCCCGCCATTATTATTAATCCACTTTTAAAAATACATCTGTCACAATTGTAGAATTTACAAATTAGGTATACCCTACGTTATATTTTGTTAAATTATATTTTTTACAAATTGTAAATAATCAAATTATTATTTTTGTAAATGTTTTCATTTCAGTTAAACTAAAATTAGTGTATCGTACGTATACTAGAGAAAATAATTTAAATATTATATTGTTTAGCTAATGCCTATGAGCAATATATTTTTAACATTAATTGTCATCTAAGTAAAAATATGCAAAATGCGTGTTAATAGAGCATGTTATTTGATATGTAATTCCGATCTAAGTGTAATGTAATTATAATGTGATGTGTAATGACAATGTAACAAAGAAGTCTAATTAATTTATAAAATGTTATGTCACATTTCAAAATAATATTTTGAATAGTTTATTTATGTGATTATAAATAAAAAAATAAAAGTCGTCTAATTGCTTATGTACGTATGAGTAATTTTATGAAGCAGAGGTAAATATTATTACTTGAAAAGATTTACCCAATATATTTTTGCACAATATTTCGACTCTATTGTTCATATATAATACAAGGGGGCATCCATTAATTAAGTGAAGAGTAAAATTAACTTAAATAAATCCTAGTCATTCAAATAAAGACTAACGTATGTAAAATATATTTATCTCAATTTTGAAGAATCTCGTGAATGAAGATGGAATGAAGGGGTAGGGAAAAATTTCATGACCTCTCACCAAGAAGAGGGGGATGTCTAAAAATTGAAAAATCCCAACATATAATTAATGGACGCACCCTAAGTAATAAAATTATGCCGATTATACTCATTGGTATTATGAATTTAATTTCAATTAAAAATAGACATACACATAAATATATATACATATAATAAAAATACTTAACTGTTTAAATATAATGTTTCATAACGTAAATTATGTGCTAGATACAGACGACCAAAGTCCAACGTATTCTAATATAAAAGAGCGACATTTTTCGTAGGAACGATTGGGAATCATCCAAATTTTGTTATAAATTATTTACAACTGAATATGAATTAATGTACGTCTTAATTCACTCAAAACCCTACTATTTTGGTTTTTTGTATAATGTAGGTACATAAGCTGCGTTCGGTTTCAACAGCTGAAATCTGACAAACGCGTAGGGCGCATTTTGATTTACTTCGTGGAATTTACTTGATTAAATAAATAGATACTCATTGAAACAATAAAGGTATTTTCCCAATAAATACCCATGTGATTTAAGTATATAATTTTACATCGATTGCAGTTCCACTACCGCTACCCTTTTTTGCTTGATTCCTAATGATGATGATTGCATTCTGGCTTGAAGTGTATGGTAATACATTTAGATAACGCCATTTAGTCATCAGGTATATTACAATGGATGCACCCAAAATGCTTCGTTCTAACGAAAATTGTCATAGCTATGTAATGTCTAGATGGTATGAGATATAGAACGAGCTCCCGCCTGCCTTATTGATGAAGATCAAAGTAGAAGTTAGATGGTACATCAAAATCATGCAATCCCTATGTAGGTACCTAATGCTAATTTTACAAGAAACGGTTTGCATGACTTTGATCAACGTAAGGAAGCGATTGCGATATTTATAACGAGTTTTGTATCAGTATTGTAAATAATAATTATATTAGATAAATTTAATACATTTATATCTATAGTTGAGTGAGCCGTTTAAGACTTGTCCATATACCTAACTGTAACTAGATTGCTAGAAGAATCTTCGCGTAAATTAACATAGATATTAATCCAATAAATTCTTAGAAATGTTGCCATAATTACTACTTCTTCTTTGTAATAAATAAGCAGATTCTAGAAAATAATTTCTAAGAAATCGTTAAAATGTTCTACTCTTCTAGGAAATAATAGAATATTTTAAAATCGGTCGCTCAATTATAGATAAAATGTTTTGTCCGCTTGCTGAAATGTTAAATTTATTGGTTATATCTATAACTGTATTTAGTTCTGACTTTTCAGTATAAATGGTAAAGGTTACTAGTTTATATAGGTTGAAGAGTGTGGTAACACAGATTCACTTTTCAATGCGCTCTATCAACTCATACCTACTACCACCTAGGGTGCTGTATTATGGACACACAAAGACGAATACACATAGGGATATATTTGAGCATATTTGCCTATTGTTATACTCAGAATCTTGGCCAATATAATGAAAAAGTCAGAACAAAAGTAAAATATCGAAGAACGTCAGACGTGTCGTGTCGTGATATAAAAAGTTATATTGCTTAGGTAATAAAATAACTATTCTCATCTAAACTCATCTGTATGTTCTCCGGTTTAAAGAATTTTCGTTTGAGATGGTTCCGGGCTCCCTAAACCTCCCACTATTAGGTATATTTCCCATGATTTGCATATCTATATTAGGAATAAATAAAATGTAGAGATACAAACCTTTTTATGAACTTTTTGATTAGGTACTTATCTTTTTTTAATGTTTTGTAAGTATAGTACATATTTGTAATTCCTTGGCATGTTTAGAAAAAATCTACATAACTTTTAGTAAAGATTTTCTATTCAAAATACAGTTATCAGTGCAAATGCATATCAAATTGAGATAATATTGGACATATCCGTTACTCGTGTTCCATTTTGTATTAAAGCCTTTTTTTTAATAATTTCATACCAATCGTACGAAAAATAGGTAAATTTATATTAAGACATGGTTGCTTTCAATCACCGACAATTAGGTACGAGTAGGTACTGACATTATAAGAACAATGTGAATCTTATAAATAACGGTAACGGTTTAACCAATTATTTTATTGTTAATGATTATGAAAATCATATTCACAATTCAACTGTTTATAATTACGAGAAAAACGTGGTTTATGAATAAACTACCTTTACGAAAGATTTTCAGTTATTTCAACTAAACTATCAGTATGACATAATTATGTATAAAACTAAAGTGTATAAAGAACTTCACTTTACATATACTTAATGTATATTCAATGGAAAAAATCTGTCTGTATTTTTGACTAGTTCTGAGGCCTGGAATGTGGTATCTAGCACATACTCTACCACACAACTCAAATTAGTGGATTAGGCAAAAAATATATAAGTACCAATTATTATTTGTTAGTAACATTCTTATAAAAATATTTATAACTATTTATCACGAATCACGACACGCTCAGGCGCTATTTGTATGTTATATTATAATCGTGATAATAAAATAATGTAGATACATAATATATGGTTAAATTATCCGTTGTTTTGTATAGCACAAAATTAAGAGTAAATTGATTTGAACGTCGATTCCGTTGTTGTACGCCAATAAAATAAACGATGTGATTTGTTGTTTTTCTATTTGTTATAAATAATTATAATTCCTATACAACTTCCTTGAAATATCCCAGTGAAACATATTATAATGTTGTAAGGTTAGAAATTAACCTTATGCATATCTAATATTAGCTTTATTTACTCACCTTGACAATGAAAAATTATCTGAGTATTAAAACGTCGTAAATGTTACGAGGACATACTCAAGAACTCGTAGAACGTACGCGTGAAATTCGTTATCGATTTATTAGAAGATAATATAGTTATGCACAAGCAAATTATTCTGTATATTTTTTCAAATTCCTGTAGCAAAAGAGCTAGCAGATCTCCTGACAGTCCGTAGCTACTGCCGTTCATGGACAAGAGAGAATAACTTCAAATCAAATTCTGAAAAAAAACGCCACAAATGCGTTGCTCATGGATTGAGTTCGACGCTTGTGTCTGTAAAGAGTCCCTCAAAACTATTTTGGACTCAGAACATTATCATTACGAGGCAAAAAGTATATAAGTACCAAAAAGGGCTCTACCAAAATAAACCATCATTATAAACCCAATTATATTTCAAAAATAATAATTTAAGCATCACTACTGTACACGTGTGTGGCTCATTTACAATTTATAATATTAGACATAGTATTGAATTACTCGCTACGCCTGAACACACTGTGTCCACTAACCAGAACTAGCGTATCTGCCTTGATAAACTAACCTACTTACGTATCTTATCGGCAAGTTTTCATGTGTTTATTAATAGAGCATTTAAAAACAATGCAAATTTAATTACTTAGATTGTGTAAACAACCATTATTATAAATAAATAGGGAACGATGGGTTACGTGACAATATTTTTCTTAAAGGATTGTTGGATATGACTTACTATCTTACTACTTATTATTGTTAGAACTTAAATCGACCGCGATTGTGTTACTACTTCAAAAAACCAAGTTGAAATATGTCATGTGAGTAACCCTTACGACACTCTTTAAACTACCAGCAAACGTTTAAATTACAATCGGCAGAAACAAGTTAGGTGTTTCTGCGTGAATCCAACTACACTTTAATAAGTCGTAAAACTAATAAGATTTAACTGAAAAAGTAGGTACCATTGCATTTCCAGCTTGAAGTAGATTTTTTAATTAAGATTTTGCGTTTCGATAGGAGTGTATAGAAATAGAAGGAACATGTAACTTATGAAACGACCATATAGCCCTCAGGAGTGATAACGAATCTAATGGACCAGGTTCAGGCTTCGGCCTTTGCTCTATATTACGTTGATTACAGTCCACGGGTGGCACGTACTACTTACCATCAAATAACACCTTAAATATCAAAATAACACCTTAAATATAAGAAAAATATTTCGACTCGAGTGAAACGGCGGTGATATGTAGACCTACTATGGTCATGGTAAAGAGAACACCTGCTAAATACATGTAGAGCACTCCCGACGACATATCTACGCCGACTGAAACCCTTAGTTTGGTCTAATTAGATTAATGGGACTTTGTACTCAAATATATTTTAGAAATACATATATATTCTCCTTCTCTATATATAGAAGAATATATATGTATTTCTGAATTCTGCATCTATACATATATTTAGTTTATTTACCTAATTACATAGGATTTACATTCATAGTATTTAATAAATCGTTTAGTATGTGAAAATTTTATTTTTAAAATAAAAATTAGAACGTATTGATAGAAGTTTAATTAATAGGAGTTCCTATATACATTCAAATTAATTCTCTGATCCGTCAAAGATATTTGTGACACACGCATTATGGGATAAGACAATGACACAGTGACCACTATGTGGGTATGCAGCATATCAACTCTATTCAATTCTATAAAATGAAAACAAGCTTATTTTCTTAAAAAAATCCTACTACCTAAAGATAATTAATTACTCTTTTAATTTTTATCTTCGTTTGATATCACTATAAGTCTTCCGACATTTTACGTTAACCCGCCAGTGTAGAAACTAACATTGGAAACTACTCATAATAAAAATATAGAAGAACTAATGATATTTTCTTTGCACACGAACCCTAGCCGGGCGAGATAAAACGAGACCGCTCATAGATCGCGGTGTTCGCACCACACGTTATCAACACTAGGTTTATTTTTGCCATACAAAATTAAACATTCAGAAATAAATAAGCGTGGGCTGAAATTAAATATTCCCACTCGCCCTCAGCTGTAGACATGCGGAAATATTCAGCTAAATCCTAATAATGCTCCGGTGTTTATATTTTCATACATCTAGGCGCATCTCCAGTTTACTACTACCGAAATATCAGCATTGAAAGCAACCCTTCTTGATATTGATTTCATACAAAAGGGGTAAAGCACACGAACGCTGTTCATCTCGATTGGAGGGTGTGTGCGACTACCCCTAAATATTGATTTGTGTCCATTTCATGAAGCAAAAGTATTATTTGATACGAATAATTAACAGTTTGATTTTCATTAAAGATGGAAAAGAACATAAGTTTGCTTTAATCGAACATTAGAAGGGCTAAAACTCAATATTTGTACTACCCTTACCTCTACAAAATATTTGTCACTAAAAAAATCCGTAAAAAGCGTCAAAATTAAGTAAATGCCATCTTAAATACTGTACATAATTTTTCAATACTTAAATTTGCGGAATTCTATGTGAAATTCCAGAAAACGCACCCAATTCTGAATCACGCTATCGAAGTTTTTTACTTTGGCCGTATAAATACAACCACCCCCACCCTAGCTTTCGGGGGTCCGCAGCCCAGGTGGAAGCTAGTTACGCCACGCTAGTCTAAGGTGGCGCTCGGTATGAGTTTTCATTTAATATCTATGGCGTGTTATTTGCGCTGTGGATCGATTATAATGATCATAATGTAAACAATTCGTGTTACACTCAGGCTCACTTGACCCCTTTTTGTTTCTAGATTTGATTCTTTTATATAAGCATGAAATAGTAGCCGGCAATGAAAGTATAATACCTACTCAGATACATTGGTACATTTTTGAAAATTTCCATAAAAAATATACCTTTATTAGTTCATTACATATATTTTTTGTGTTACAAAGACCTTTTAATATTATAATTCTTTTGTTTAAAATAATGTAAGCTAAAATCGGATAAAACTGCATGATTTACAATAGTGTTAAAGGGGTATTAAAACACATTTTAATACCGTTGTCCTGTATTTATTATAGCTACTGACGAATTTATTAACGAAGAGGTATCCTTATGCCGCGATTTAACCTTCGTTTAGCAAAATGCATACAAAAAAGCGGTGATAATCTAGTGTAAAGAATTTCAGGATCCTGTGGAAATTAATCTTCGGAATAAGTTCCTATAATTTTTCAGTGAGATTCTAGTAAGATTTTAGTCTCTATAAATTCGTCCGATATACAGAGAATTCCATTCCAATTCCGTTCAAAATTATTTAATTCATAATTATGAAATAAAGAATTTTGATTTGGGATTTTTTAATGTTTTCTTTTCATTATAATGCGTTCTCATTTTGATAGGAATACATGGCACCTATGCCGAAAGAAAGCCAAATGATAAATACGGGAAGTTTTTTTTTTTATCTTAACCAAATATCAAGAGAACTAAATATTTTTTTGAAATAATTGAATCTAAAACGTTGGTAATTAATTATCTAGTAAGTTGGAATTCAGTATCTAGTAAGATTATTTTTAAACGTTTGCACTAGTCGACCGATCTATACTCGGCTACGAATATAAATACCTACCTATGTTAATTAGATATTTAGATAATATTAATATGCATTGGCTGATGACAAGTTTAGTTTTTCCCAACATGAGTCCAATTTAAATCGACTAATTCATTTTAAAACTACTCAAAACTGCCTCTTTGTTCATGATTCCCGAATATTTCATGTTGACCATACTGCTGCATATTAAATTCGTGTATTATATTTTAAATAATATTAAATGTGTGTGAGATTTTTCCATTTATGTATACTGGGTCACGAGAAAACACGTTCATTTGTATTTCCATTTTTCTATATAGGTAGATAATTACTTTGTTTACAATCATTAAATTCATTACGTGACAAAGACTTTGAAACATTCATTTTCATCTGACCAGAGCTGTTTCCATAAAGTAAATACCCAGATGCATTGATTGTGAAATACTGACAATGAGTTTGATTACTTATTGTAGTTGTAGGTATCTGATTGAATAGATAATGTAATTTCACAGGATCTGGCTGGCATTCACTCCTTATACGTTCATCATACAACGTGATAGGCCTTGCGTTATAACCGAGCAGGCACCCATATGGAAGAAACGATTTCTATATAGGGCAATCTTTGAAGGCCAGACGGAACAGTGCTTTTACGGTATTTCCGTGATTTAGGAAGTAGGTAGGTTATATATACCTACTTGTATATTTTATAAATTGTACACATGCTTTGATTATGCTGCACGGAAAAAATACTCAAGAATGAAGATACCTATATTTATCTACACATGGCATAATTATATCTACTACATTTCGATTTGTAAGTACTATAGAATAACTACATATCTACGAGTGATCGCCCACGATTCTACACACATGTATGATTTATGATTTTTCATGTAAGAACCCTAAATTCTTTCGGCGTAAGAAGAACTAATATTAATTTCTATAACATTCTCTGCCTATACGAGAAAGACCTATTAATTTCGGTCCACCCGTTTCCAAGATATTGACTGAGGCAAAACTTAATGTATTTTTGTCTATTAGAATGCTTGAACACACAACTAAACTCGGGCGAAGACCTCTAACAGCTGGTTTCCTCCCACATAGAAACTAATTACGTACTTACACATAAATTCAAATAGGTTACATGTGCTATTGAACTCATGATTCCTAGGAACATTGTCCGATTAGGGTTCACAAACGTACGATCGCGTTCATTGGTCAACTTATCTTTATGAAAATTTTGAATTTTCTTCCTGATAAAAAAAAACGCGTGTACCCACTTAGGTACTTCTGTAAGCAATACGCACATAAGAAGCTATACTTCTGTGGCGTACTTAATAAAAAAATAAAAAAGATTACATACGTGTATCAATTTGAACACGCGCAAAATTTTAAATATTTCCAAGCATAAAATACGGATTAGAATCGTGTCTCGTGTCGTGTCGTATCGTAGCAACTCAAAGTTCAAACGTTAGAATAGAGGTGAATTTACGTCCCGTTCGCACTTTGTTACAGTTCGCTTTGTCAGAGCGAAAGAGGTACTTCTATTAATCTGAATTGTTTGCCTCCTCTATAATAGTTATCATGCCCTGCTAGTACGTTTCATATATAACAAAGTACAAATTTTACAGGTGATTTTTATATCACTTGAAAAATACACACATTTTTCCAAACTCTCCGAAAGAGGTATAACTTAAAAAATCTTAATTTTCATAAAATTCCCGAGAACATGAGAATAAAAGGTGATGCAAGCTATTAAGAATTAAATTTAATATGTTTTAATTGATTAATTTTTTAATCTAATTCATTATTTAATTTTACAATGTCCTATTTTAACAGACACGATCGAATGTTAACCTTACTTCTAGTCCGCTCTGAATATAGAAACGAGTCGTGTCGTAACATGAGAAAATATATACGAAAATTTTATTTCTACTCTAGAGATATTTTTTGTGTATCTGAAGTACAGATTCTGTAGATGTCTTCAGTTGTATCTGTGACATTCAAGGTGGCTAATGTACTATTATTGTTTCCTCAACACTTTATATGGATTTATTTGAGCATAATTTAAATTATACAGACATATGTAAATGAGATGTAAGTATGTTGGATGATGTGAAAATAAAACAAATCATGAGATTAAATTATATTTGGATTAAGTTGAGAGAGGCGTTTCAACACCGAAATAATCAGGTGGAAAGCTGTGGAATGTTGGTTTAGTCGACCTCCTCGATAGTGGGACCTGCACCGCCGGCGCCGGGCGCCGCGCCGCCCGCTCCGGGCGCGCCGCCGGGGAAGCCCGGCATACCGCCCGGCATACCTCCAGGCGCTCCGCCCGCGCCCTGGTACAGCTTCGTGATGATCGGGTTGCAGATGCCCTCCAACTCCTTCTGCTTGTGCTCGTACTCCTCCTTGTCCGCCAGCTGGTTCGAGTCCAGCCACTTGATCGTGTCGTTGCACTTGTCCAGGATCGTCTGCTTGTCCGAGTCGGTGATCTTGTCCTTCAGCTTCTCGTCCTCCATGGTGGACTTCATGTTGAAGCAGTACGACTCCAGAGCGTTCTTCGCCTGGATAGTCTCCTTCTGCTTTTCGTCCTCGTTCCTGTACTTCTCCGCCTCGTTCACCATCCTCTCGATCTCCTCCTTGGACAGGCGACCCTTGTCGTTGGTGATCGTGATCTTGTTCTCCTTGTTGGTCGACTTCTCGACGGCCGACACGTTCAGGATGCCGTTAGCGTCGATGTCGAACGTCACCTCAATTTGGGGGACGCCGCGAGGCGCAGGGGGAATGCCGGTCAGCTCGAATTTACCGAGGAGGTTGTTATCCTTAGTCATGGCGCGCTCACCCTCGAAGACTTGGATGAGCACTCCGGGCTGGTTGTCAGAATACGTGGTGAAGGTCTGGGTCTGCTTGGTGGGAATGGTAGTGTTGCGCTTGATGAGTGTGGTCATGACTCCGCCGGCGGTCTCGATACCGAGCGACAACGGGGTCACGTCGAGTAGCAGCAGGTCCTGGACCTCCTCGGACTTGTCGCCGTGCAAAATGGCAGCCTGCACTGCAGCGCCATAAGCGACGGCCTCGTCAGGGTTGATGGATTTGTTAAGCTCCTTTCCATTAAAGAAGTCCTGCAGGAGCTTCTGCACCTTGGGGATACGGGTAGAACCTCCGACAAGTACGATGTCGTTTATCTGAGACTTGTCCATTTTAGCGTCGCGAAGAGACTTCTCGACGGGTTCCATGGTTGATCTGAACAGGTCAGCGTTCAGCTCTTCGAAGCGAGCCCTGGTGATTGATGTGTAGAAGTCGATACCCTCAAAGAGAGAATCGATTTCAATACTGGCCTGGGTGGAGGAGGACAGAGTCCTCTTCGCCCTTTCACAGGCAGTACGGAGTCGCCTCAAAGCCCTCTTGTTAGTAGTGAGGTCTTTCTTGTATTTCCTCTTGAATTCTTGGACGAAGTGATTAACCATACGGTTATCGAAGTCTTCACCTCCCAAGTGCGTGTCGCCAGCGGTGGACTTTACTTCGAAGATACCATCCTCGATGGTCAGGATGGACACGTCGAATGTACCACCGCCGAGATCGAAAATAAGGACGTTACGTTCTCCACCGCCCTTTTTGTCAAGGCCGTACGCAATCGCTGCAGCAGTCGGTTCGTTGATGATACGGAGAACGTTCAGGCCAGAAATGGTACCCGCATCTTTAGTGGCCTGTCGCTGTGAGTCGTTAAAGTACGCTGGAACCGTAATGACTGCATTCTGCACAGTTTTACCAAGGTAAGCCTCAGCTGTTTCCTTCATTTTTGTAAGCACCATAGAGCTCACTTCTTCAGGGAAGAATGTTTTGTCCTCTCCCTTGTATGAGACTTTGATCTTTGGTTTGCCACCATCACTTACAACCTCGAAAGGCCAGTGCTTCATGTCTGCTTGTACGGTGGCATCTTCGAATTTGCGGCCGATAAGACGTTTGGCATCTGGAACAATAGGAAAGAACTTTGAAAAACATGCACTATATTTCACAAGTTATTCCGAATTTTTTTTTACTCAGATTATTTTTCTCATTCAATATATTCAGAGACTCTAGTCTAGTATATTGGTTATCATCATTTAAAATCTTAACAATGACTCAAAAAATAATTTATTTTATTGCATCTACGTCATAGTCTCCATTGTTTAAAGCTCAGTTGCTGGCCTCCCTTTTCAACATTTATAATGATTGTGTGCAAATAACTTATCATAAAATTACTTTTAAATCATTCATCATTGTTCGCATTAGCACATAATTGCTTTGTGAAAAAAATATTAGATGTAAAAGCATTAAATCATAATAAGAAATGTAAGGAAAAACTGATATAAACGTTTATAATACTTTGAGAATTGTTATAACATTGAAAATCTACTAATTATGGTTCCATTCCAACCATAGTGCATTCATCTGACATTCTTTTGATGCAGTTTAGAACTAAGTGCTTAGTTTAAACACTTAACAATTAAATTACTTTGTATGTGCTACTATAAAGTTGGAAACATATCTATGATTCTATCTATGATAGTTTATATCTTTGATAAAGTTAATATTACAGTATGGATAATCACGCTGGCACTAGAACAGTGTAGTGAATTATTATAAATGTTAATACAGTAACCTATTTTAAAAGACTAAAACAACAAAAAAATGTCTCAATGCGCCTTTTAAAGGTTATGTATGCATCAAGTCTCAAGAGGCAATATTACACAAATCTACTTTATATCATGCTGCAGTAGGTTGTACTAATCAATAGTAAACTCACCGAAAATGGTGTTGTTGGGGTTCATCGCCACCTGGTTCTTGGCGGCGTCGCCGATGAGGCGCTCGGTGTCGGTGAACGCGACATACGAGGGCGTGGTCCTGTTGCCCTGGTCGTTTGCGATAATCTCCACCTTCCCGTGCTGGAACACGCCCACGCACGAGTAGGTCGTGCCCAAATCAATACCTACCGCTGGTGCTTTCGCCATCTGTAACAATAAAAGTTTCACATTAATTTGCGTTTCATAAACAATTGATCACGAATTAAATAGTATTATTGTTATTGAAAAACTGCTTCAGGCCAAAATTCCGCTGAATAGCTCGGAGCCGCAACATATTAAACTCAACATGTGCACATCCGCTCATACGTTTTATACATACATTGTAAGTCTACAAAAATAGCGGTCATATGCAAACCGGCTTTTGCGCTCTGCAGAAAATTACAAAAGAATAGATAAGGTAATTTGTCACTAATGACTCTCCACTTCTATATTTCAACTAAAAAGAGAGTTGAACATTGCGCGGAATCCACACATGGCCGCCATTGCGGAAAATCAATACCACGCGCGAACGTTCTGGAAGACTTTAAGCCTTATAACGAGACTATTGTAGAAAAATTGAAAGCCCTTGGAACCCATAAGAAACTGGAGGGCTTAACCGATGATGTAAAATGCTAGTCTTGCAAATTTATGTAAGCTTTAAGGACCACGTGAAGTCATGATAGCGAACAAAGAAAATCGATAATCACAAGGATCTTTAATCAAACTGATGACCAAAGTAGGAAAGAAAAAGATTAGTCATATCATAAATTTCCCAGTACTTGCCTTAACTGTCGAATGATGACTAATCGAGAACGGAAAGTTCAAGGGACCACCCAGGATGTACTCACGCGGTTATCAGTGATAAGTAACGAATTTAAGAATTTACGAAAAACTATAATATAAATGTAAAAAGGAAATATCACGATTATCAGAGCGGAGAAAATACTCACTTTTAGTTAGTGTATTATTCAATGACTTTTGTAGACTTCTCGTAGAACGCTCAGCAAAGGTGCGCGATTGACGGCTTCTCTTCACGTAATAAAATGGCGCCCGATATGGACGGGGGAATTTATATGCGGGCGCGTAATCACCGACGTCACTAGCGCATTCTGGAATATTCCTTGGTGTAGACCAATCACGTTGAAGCATCATTAACGATCTGCGCTCCTATTGGCTGAAAACATTTTTCCAGGAGACGTTTTGCAGGGGCGTTGCAGCTGTCGCGATGATAGTGATGTGCATATTTGGTTATCGACAAAGCCATTTTTTAATTTGTAAAACATTTTCGTTGTCTTATTATTTGACTCTTTCAAGTGAATATAAGAAAAGAGATACCGTGTGATGAAATATCTTGAAATAATATAAAGACGAAGCTAGAATGCCTTGGAAAAGTATGTGTCCCTTTCAACCAAAACACAGCACTTAACACTGCTCTTATTAGGTAGAAATAAATGTGGCGGTGGCGCCACTGGAGTGGAAACACAAAGGGTTCCACTAACTTCAAACTCCCAATAATGGCAGATTAGTTCCTATAGATATCTTTATTTGTAATTATGGCAAATACATTATATCAATATGATTAGGTTGAAATAAGTGTGGCGGTGGCGCCACTGGAGTAGAAACACAAAGGGTTCCACTACCTAAAAACTCCCAATAACAGTAGATTAGTTCCTATAGATATCTTTATTTGTAAATAATGGCAAATACATCATATCAATATATAAGTCAAATAACACACTCTCTAGTTTAACTTTGTAACCCTATCAGGCTTTGGCTCGATGTAAATATATAGAAAATATATTTTAGTACTTATATCTTTTTTTAACCATGCTGTAAGCCCTAACCGAATCTAAAAAGGAATTTCATTAAACAGTGCGTGGTCAAATCTGGTTAGACATGCCGTATTAGTTTATACCGGGTTGATTTTTTTCAGTTAGGTTGCCCGTCGTTATTTAATATCGTCGTATTATAATTCTCAATGTATCGACATAAAAATATTAAAATAATATTTTTACTTCCCTATTACATAGCATACCCACAGACTATAATGTTGTATAATACACACAGACAATAAATTATGTTTTGTTTAATTTTAAAGTATAAATATATAAAAAGACTGATTTTAATATATTACATATCCATGTATTATTTTTGTCTTCGATAAAATATTTTTATTCACATAATTTATTTTATGAACAAATAAGGATTTTCTACTGCTACGAGCCCGCCAGAATTTGAATATGTTGCTGTATAATAGCTGTACATGTGAAGCTTTTTCTAAAGCTTGTTTATATATTTTTTTCTATTTTGGTTAGTAGGATGGATGGATGGATGGATCCATACTTCACTTGAAAACAGCCACAACAGAACTATCATATGAGAACATTATTATTATATCTTGTCAAAGCCCTTCAGGAGCCTTACACGGAATTATACATAATTGGCTCATGCTTACTGTAACTGCTATTTCTTATCTAATAGATTACTTTATGCATAACATAAGAGCTCTCGAAACTGTATGAAAGTTGAAAGTTAACGCCAAGGTTATTGTGTTAATGTTAATATTATCATATGGAATATGCTTATGTGCTTTGATTTTCTTCCTGGTTCTTTTCTGAGAATGATAATATTTTAGGTGATATTACACCATTCTCACCGAGTTCGCAGTGATAGACTTCATACACCTATGATTTAGATTATTTTTTAAGAGTTTTAACAATTAAGGTTTTCTCGCGATTCAGCTTTTATGCACATGATTAGTAAGAAAAATCAGGGGGTCTGGAATTGAAACTCAAGACCCCAAAAGGCCTAAAATGAGAGCCTCAACTTCATACCACTTGTTATTTGTTTATTTCTTAGGAACTGAATATTACGCAAGCCACTCCCTTTGTACTAACCTGTCTCCATAAGCGTTTTATAAAATAAAGGTAAAATCATTTACAAGTATTGTTATAGCCTACTGTATTTTATGGTGCCTGATGCACAATATACTTATTAATGATAAATTTAATATCAGTCTACCTGCTATCTGAAAGAACCAACGAACCTAAAATTATGACCCAAAGGACAATTGATAAGTAAATAAAACAAAGATATGAAAACTGTAAACATTTAATAAAAACAGTCCCTTACAAAATAAATAAATACCTAGAATCTAACAATCTAGAATGATCACGCATAACTTATCAGCTAAAAAAGCGAGTGAGTCATTGGTCATAACACAATACAGTTGAAATATGTTGTAACACTATAATTTGTATTTATAATAGTGACAAAGCAATAATTTAGGAAACATTAAAGAAAATTTCATGTATACCATGTCGTAGACGAGCCTTGAAAATTTATAGCATAAGACATTAGACTAAACAAAATGTATAATTCATTTAAAAATGAGATATTTTTACAGTATTTGTAAATGAAAAGCACTTAGCACTTATATTATATTGTATTATTTTATATTATTCTGTACAAATGCTTATAATATTATGCAACTTGCGTAAACTGTCTATGTATTTATAATTCTGAGTAAACAGAACGGCACAATTGTTACAATTATTGAACAATCTCCAGATACACGAAACACACAAATACAAGATTGTACAACCAAAGTTATCTTGATCAGATGTATGGCATCACGTTCTTTCTTCTCGGCCAATATTTATCTACTTTTTCATTATGTTTTGGTCAGTCTATGGACAAAATTATGGATTGCATGGTTAGTGGATTTCGATAAAGGTAACTTTTATTGTACAATTTTAAAAATCAAAACTGACAACCTCGATTTCCGGTTTTAATCCTCACCAATTTCACTTAAGCGACTTCCGCCTATAATTAATATTCTATCAATTTTTTTTCACCAAGACTCAAAATTTTCAATTTCTAGCAGGCAGGAAATGGCAAAATCTTTGGCAGGCAAAACATTGGATATTGAATATTAACAACGGGCGTTAAAAGCTTACGTTATCTTTGATATTAAGAACCTTTTTCTTGTCACGCAGGCTGTTAACAGCGTGTGTACAAGACAGTAAAAGTAACTACAAAACGACAAAACACAAAAGGCACGCATGCGGACCAGAACCGTATGCGGCCATAAACCCGCGTGATAAGAAAAATAACCTAACTGGTCTCTTAAGTAGCCAATGCTATGAAACGATCACAAAAAGTGTACATATATATTTGATGTTGAGAAACCTCAGATCAGTCATAGGATTAGCAAGTGTATGAGGACTATGGTAACCTCATAATATTTGGATTTGGACGTATTTCAGATCAAAATAACACTACATAACTGCTATAACTAACTAGAATTCTTGCGTTGGAACTTTTAACATTAGAAAAGTAGAAACTTTTAACATTAAATAAGACTGTCAACCTTTTTCATTTATTTAGCATACATTGTTATTTCAATGTGGACTGGGTTCGAACATGAACTGCCACTGCTGCTATTGTATTACAAATTACAATACTGTACATAGCGGTCATTTTAACTGAAATGCTGACTAGACATAACTAAACTAGTAAATAACTAAACGCGTCACTCTTTATGACCATTGTAAGTAAAATTTATTTAATCAATTTACACGGCTGTATTCGCGTGAATATTGCTGCTTTTTAACTATATTTCTATATACATCAATGCAAAATTAGTTGAAACTAATCAGAATATCCTTTCGTTTATAACAAAGATTATAAACTTTATACACATAACTCAGTATAAAAGCTAGAAGTTAACACTAATACGATGTAATATTATTTTAAACGATTCTGTGTCAATAAATATGTGGAAGACCCTAAAACATAATACAGTTGCATGAATGAGCATAGCTCATGCCCCGCCCTTAATCAGTAGCAGTAGCCAGTGCCACACAGTTGAAACCAGTGGCAGGTAAGCAGGCAGCCACAAGCCCAGTGCGCAGTGTGCGGGATCACGAGATGCGGAAGTAGGTCTGGTAGGTGGCGCCGAGCGCGGTGGCCAGGAACCACGAGAAGCAGCCCCACCACGTCGCGAAGCCCAGCACGCCGCGACACACCTGCTGCGTGAACACCTGCCACACCAACAACAATATTAATCTTATATGGAAATTCTCGTGTCACAATGTTAGTTACCATACTCCTTCAAAACGGCTTTACCGATTTTCACCAAATTTAATATGCATATTCAGTAGGTCTGAGAATCGGCTACTATCTATTTTTCATACGCCTAAGTGATAAGGGTTGTTCACCCTTAACATTTTTTTTTAATTTTTGAACAATTTTTTTTGTTTTTATTTTTCTATAATGTGGCATTAAAAATACATACAACCCTAAATTTTTACCCTTTTATCACCAAACCGTATTTTTTTAGTCAGCTAGTTTAATTTAAGATTTTTAACTTATAACGGATTTGAGACTATTTAATAAATAACGAGTATTGCATGTAGCGATACGCGGTTTTTAACTTATTTGTTCCGGTTATTTCGACTCAGTTGCATAGATCGTAATCTATGTACCCTACGTCTAGTTCGACTTTTTTTTCTTGATCCCATATCACAACACTACAAATTAAGCTAACTAATATTCATCAACGGTTTCTTCCCAGTATCCCTAGCAAGTTATTTACTAACCATTTTCAAGTTCTCCCAAGCCAACTGAAACTGCTCAATGCCCTCCACTGTTTCAGACCCAGCTGTGACTGGCACCGCTTCACTAGCTCCACTGTTCTCCGGGATATCGAAGAATAGCGCGGACCAAGAGTAGCCGCCGAGGGTCTTGTACATCAGCCCCAGGTATAGACACATCACCACCGGACAGATGTACTGCAGCGCAACTACGCATAGGTAGTAGAAGACAGATGCTACCTGCAATGTGACATGCAAAATACTGAATCGTACAACACATACTAATGAAAGAAATATAATGATCAATACTAATACAATATATATTGTAATGATGACTAGATAACTCACTTGGATAACCATAGTATTAAAAATTTAGATTTTTGTTCTTGTTCTATGCGTTTTGGTATAGCCCGCGCTAAACTGCTAGTCCGCTCTGAAGTTGTTGCGAGCAGGTGTAGTCATACAATTTGCTAGGGCGACGCCATTCATTTCTATATTCAGTTCATATCTTTAGTTGAATTTCTATCGCACCTACGAATTACATTCTGGCTTGAACGTACAAGGTATTATAATTATTTTTTTCTCTGGGTAAATAGGTGGTACAAAATAATATGAATAAATAAATTACTCATAAGTCAGGGTATGGTGGGGTAATGAAGGGCAGTCTTCTTTTTGATGATTTTTCTTTTCTTTTGGGGCAGATTTGGGACAGGAATACACCATTATAATGGTTATTGTATGATTATTAGAGTATGGTAATTATAGTATGGTTTATATACCTTCTTCTGCAGATCAATGTTTGTAATCCGACCAGCTTCCTTCTTCTGTGCGTCGAGTCGTCTTTGCGCCATGTCGAGATATGCCTGGAGTTGCCGAGGCATCAGCACTATGCGCAAGACCACAGTCACTACCAGGAGCACGATACGCAATGTGTCGAAGGCATCAGACGTCATCCTGAAATAAATATATTTATATGTCGTTTTTTACTTCCATTGATGATTAATATAATATAGGCATAACTGATTTAGCGGTACATTAGTTATTAATACCTAGGGGTTTCGAAGCTGTTCTTAAAACCTCCAAAAAGGCTTATGACTGCTCTACAAATGATTAATTTATTTTAAAATGGAATGGTTTAAGAGATACAGATTATATATTAGTAGTGTGTTTTAGATTTTTAAAGCTGTCCTGAAAATGTCCCAAAAGGCTTACACAAAAATCACGATTAATATTGACAGTTCAATGAATTAAATTACTAGCCGCATTAAATTTATCCCATTGTTTATGGTTTATTATGGTCATTACATTACTCATTGTTTATTAATAGTGTCATTAGGCAATGCTTGCTACGATTGCCTATAACTTCAGAGTAATGTCCAAATAGCTCTTGAGGCATCTTCATCCATCTTGGCGGTAGTACCTGCCACATACACAGTACTCACAGCGGCCGCTGCATGCCGCTGAAGACCCTGCCGGCGAGGTAGCGGCGCGCCACGGGCCGCACCCACAGCAGCGCCAGCACGAACGGCAGCGAGAAGTTCACGTGCAGCAGCAGCGCCGCCGCCCGGCTCTCGCCGTAGTACCTGCCACACAGGAACGGTGAGAATAATGCAAGATTGGAATTTGGTAGAATGGAGTTTAGTAAATAAAGGAACATACCCATACAGTGTTACCCTTTTAAGGGGATGGGGTCACATAGTCAATGAGAAACAAATGTAAATGAAAGAAAAAATATTTCTACTTTAGTAAATGAAGTTCCTGAGCGAGCCAAAATATATTTCTTTAACTTTCAGTTGGTAAAAACTTATTTAAACCATATTTCTGAATTATTATGTGAAAAGATCGAGAGGATTGGGTCCTAGAAAATACTATGGATCACAGTCACCGGGGGGAGGAAGGGGTTAAAATATGGAAAAAGCTGGTCACATAGTATGGGTATGTTCTTTGAGAAAAGCGACATCCAGGAGTAAATGACGACAGGATAAACAACAAGAAGTGATACATTAAGTGCATTTTATTTTACCAGAATTAGGTCTGGTGTCTCTTTTTTGTTTTATTAAATTTTATAAGGTCTTACTTTAATGAATCCCAATGCATCCTTGCAACTCGCAATCCTGGGAATGTGAACAGTGTGCCAATGATAGCAGCCCACACCGCAAAAGAAAACTTCAATATGAGCTTTGAAGCTGGACCTCTGAAAAGTGACAAGATAGATATTATAACATATTTCATTCAACATTATGTAACAAGACTCTTTGTAATAACTTACTATACCAATTATGTATGGGTACTCTAAAATGCTGTTCTAATAACCTACTCCTAAATTCTAATAAAACTAAATGTATTAAATTTATGCTACATTTGGTAGCATAAATTTAATATAAGGTAAGGAGTATGGGGATGAATGTCGCTCTAAATGGTGAGACTTTGCAATCTGCCAATGAAACTGTTTTCTTGGGGATAACCATTGATTCTAAACTCCAGTGAGGTCCTCACATCTCTGCTTTGTCCAGCAGACTTAGTACTGCAGCTTTTGCAGTCAGAAGAATTAGACAGTTAACAGACATCCCCACTGCCAGGCATTCTGCTGTGGGGTAGTGCTGCTGACATAGACTCTATATTTACTATTCAAAGAAGAGCAATAAGGCCAATATATAGTCTGCGACGTGGTGAGTCCCTGAGAGAACTGCTTCCCACTATTAACATATTGACGGTACATAGTCAATACATCTATAAAAATATGATGTATATAAGAAAACATACTGATATGTTTGAAAAAAATAGTAACCACCATAACTTAAATACTAGAAATAGAAATAAATTAGCAATTCCTAAACATAGATTATGCAAGGTGGCTAGATCTTTCATGGGTAACTGTATTCGCTACTACAATAAAATACCCGACCACATTTTGAATCTCACAGAAAAAAGATCAAACATGTCGTAGACAAACGCTATGTAAAAAAGCGTACTATAAACTAAGTGATTATTTGACTGACAAAACGGTGTGGTCTGAAGTAGTTCCAGCTCCACATGTACCATTAGGTTAAGTTTAACATTGTAAAATCCATTTTTTTTAAAAGATGTGTGTTATGGAGTTTCTTTCGCCGCTTCTTCTCCATAACGAAACACCTTGTGAAGTGGTGGTAGTTTGACATTCAAAAAGTGCTCTGTAAAGAACCTATTTTGAATTAAAAAAAATTTGATTTCATTTTTGATTTGAATGACATGAGAATGTTACTTTAGTTAATACTTTTTTGGACAAGAATATCTAGGCCAGTAGAAAATAGAGACCTACAGTTTAATGAAATGTTGGTAACCAACTCTTTGAAATATACATCGATTGCTTATCAAATTTGAAACACCAGGCACCAAAATTTTCATTGAACATGGTATTGATTGTACCACTGGGCATAAAAATTTCCACTGGACATCTTATTGATTATTCTTAACATAATATTAAGCAATACTTACACAGAAGAAAGCCCCTGGTTCTCCAAGAACTTAGATGCATTCTCATAGAAGCTATCATATGCAGGGTCAACGCCTACCTCCAGATTGGATTCATCAACAATAAGCACCATCATAGCAATCAGGAGGAACACACAGAATGCTACAATACATGTTGACCTCTCTCCCATAGACTCCTCGCTCGTGAAGTATTGCTTTGTTAATGATAAGAGGATTTTACTGGGAACTGAGTTAAGGAAGTTATAAAGCACCATTCCTGGTTAAATTGTGTGATACAACTGTCTTATCTGGTTTTGTTTTAGCATTAATGCAAACATTTTCTTGTTTGAAATGTATTGATGCAGAGGAAAATAGTGCCATCTTATAGTTCTTACAAGCTGCAATGAGTGGCTTACTTCATATAAAACCCCAATCTTATTGGGATTTGATAGATGTCTATAAGTAGCAATGATCACTTATAAAAACCATTTCTTAGATATAAATCTTAGCATACCAATGCTCATTTTACATTTTAATTACATGAATGGTATGAATGACAAGTTGCTGTACTTATCAAGCTTAAATGTTTTTTTAAAGGATACAAAGCAAACATTACAACCAGGAAGCACCACACCATACTCAGGTTGAACTCATCCTTCAGAGGAAATAGAGTTGTGTAGATCTGAAATTCATAAATAAAGAATTATAAAACTATTGTACAAAGCTGAGAATAGGCAATAAATCTTTAATAGTGATCTTATGTGATGTGATAATACAAACTCCTATACACATTTAGGAAAGGGATCTTACATTTTTCTATTTGTTTATTGTTATTACAACAGATATAGTTAGTTATAGTTGAAATGGAGGTTTAAATAGGTAAATCAGCTGCTTACCTCGGACATAACATACACAATTGCAGTGTACAGTGAGAAATCAACAATCCACAGGTACTCTGTATAAAACCTTAAATGCACCACATCTAATGCAGTAACCGGCGCAGTTTCCAGCTGAATGTCGAGGCTTCGGGGTATATGAAACGTCTCCGGTTTCCCATTAGGCTCACCCTTCCCGCCTTTTTTACCCTTCGGCTTGTCTTTAGGCACCCCAGCCAAGGTCTTCAACTCACTGTTATCAGGATACAGGTATCGGTATAAGCCTTGTGAACACAGCAACCATCTCGCAAACGAGTATCTACTTAATTTCTGTATCACTGACACCATAATAAGCGTTATAACTAGCTGAGCGCCGAGTAGAGCCTAAAAATATAAATCTCAATGCAATACACTGAAAAATTACTATGTGTATGCAAAAATATCACCGTTGCATCATATATATTACCATGGCAATTCGTTTTTCATTCACTATCCATCAGTGGTCTAAATATAATTTATATTTTTATTACAATCCGGGATCTAACCTCAATTTATTACATCCACTAAAGACAAAGTATGAATTTAATGTTACTAAATTATAATGGACAACGGTAATCAGGTCACAGTTAGTATTGATAGGGACAGAAGATATTTTACAGTAAATGTAGAAAAAGATAGAGCTAGTGTAAGCTGTCAAAAAGTTTTAATAGAAAGCTTTTGAAATTAACCGTGTAATAAAGGAACTGCACATTTATGAAGTCTGTTTCTCTAAAAGATAAAACCTTTAAATTTGAATAGAAATTGTATTTCAAGTTTACCCAATTCATATAAACACAAGTTAAGAAGCCATTGTAGTTCTTAATATGTAAAAGTATTTATATATTTAATACAACTAATATCGCTATTAAATGACCCGATGGAAATGTTAAATATACATTTTTACATTGGTATCACACTCCGCCTAAATGTCATTCGCTCGGTTTGCGTTGCGCATGGACGGATGACGAATTCGCCTGCTGGATAATCAGTATCGATTGAGAGTTTTATTTCGGTTTCGTCGCCGTCGAAGTCTGTCGCAGGTCGCAGACGGATGCGACGGAGCCCCGCCGGGCAGTTTTAATTTTTGTGTAGTGAATCAAAAACCAACAAAATGGGGTCCTTATTTAGGAGTGAGGAAATGACTTTGTGCCAACTCTTTCTTCAGAGTGAAGCGGCGTATGCTTGCGTGTCTGAGCTTGGAGAATTGGGGCTAGTGCAGTTCCGCGACGTGAGTATTAACGGATATTAGCAACGCCCCCTTTCCTTTAATGATCGGTTTCAGTCGACCATGTATGTACCAAAATCGATATATACATTGTGCATTGATTGACCCAGATATCCATGCGATAGCATTATCCACGGTGTATGCGCTGTCCTCAATTCAACGGAAATGACATCCAAGATATATGATGTATTTGATAGTGTTAATTATTTATGGAAGTGGTCGGCACTCCTATAAATAATATTCAAGACACAAGACATAACACAAATTACAGGCCAACCATATACTAGCCAAGTAAAATGTGGCCTGTTTGTTTAATATCACATAAGAAAATCTTTGTCTACTCGATTCATAATTATTTTTCACATTAGATTTGGACATTCATATTACATATCAATGAAATTGAACCTTGTCATAGGTACAAGACAAACCTTAAGTTATCCTTAAAAAACTAATTGATTCAAAAAGTGAAATCTGCACCATGATTTCATTTTAATTAAATGATGTGTTCTTTAATAATTCACATTTTTCCACAATTTTTCCACATAATAAAAGAATAATAAAAACCTAAGGGATTTTGAGTGATTCAGAACTTAGGTAAAATTTCTAAGTCTCTTTTTGTTTTTAATTTATAATGGTAGGTAACATTAGCATATAGATCCAGAACCCACTATTTAAATGAACCATATTTTTCTATAAAATAATCTTTGGAAATTTTCCATAATATGTTGTTTTTAACTGTATAATTACACTGTCTTCTGTAACATTAGACATTATTATTACAATAACAATGTAAGATAAAATATAATAATTCATATTTTACAGTATAGGCAAATCCTGACCACATTACTAACAATTATATTTATAGTTTTACATTGGTATGCATTTAAGGCATTGACTGTAAGACTCCGTTACCTTCCCAATTATTAGGACTAGATATTTAAAACTGTACTTAACTAGTTAGTTAGTAGAGCCTTGAAATTGTAATTTTATCACAAGTGTGTTTAAACATAACCCATAAAGCCATAACTATCCCATGTTTGGTACATCCTCTGAGAATAAAAAGGTTTAGCCCATAATCAACCATGCTGGTCCACTGCAGAGTGGTAGACTACAAGTACCTTATGAATCTTACAAAAAAAGGATTATGTAATACATAATGTAGTATCAACTGACTCCAGTCGCACAATTTAGTGGATTAATAAAAATCATGTGATTTACCCAAAACAGTAGATAATCACCATGATAAGTAAACTTGATTGATCAATTATTAATACCTTTGTAATCTTTAGATAACATTAAATTGATAAGTTTAGTATTTGACGAATTAGTACATTGGAAAATAATAATTTTGAACAAATTTGATTCTTATATTTACATATAATATTTTTTTAACAATTTAAAATATACTTTACAATCCTGAATAGACAATATATATATATATTACAATATATATATATATTGTCTTCTTCTTCTGTCTTGTATATCAAAATTTTAGAAACTGGGGAGAGCCATTAAGCCTATTACATCATGCTTGTCCATGGCATTCAAAGTTTTTGGTGGTATCAATTTATTTTGAATACCCAGAGCTGTGAAGTGATTACCAAACTGGTCTGACATCCAGGATTGATCCCTGGCCAGACAGACATCTAATTCATGAATTTAGATTTCTGTTCTAGATCTAGGTGTTTGTATTAACATCTAAGTACATGGCATCCATAAAAGGGAATCCTAGTGTGAGGCTGAGAATTTAGTATCTTTTTAATTAGTCTAACCCAAAATAAGTAATTTATGTATATATTTTGCTTCCATGAAATCATTTACACTACTTATATTCCAAAAGTCCACTAAAAAAACTTATTGGGAATGCCTCATGTTCAGAGGAATTCTTGTTAACATTATATTATGATAGTGAATGGAATTTTTTAGTCATAACATAATAAATAATTTTTATCTGCCTATCTCTAAGTGCCACTTATTTGATTTTACAAGAACAATTCAAGAACATTTCAAATTGGTTCCGGATTCGTACTCTGATTTCTCACAGATAACATTGATAAGTAGTAAAATATTTTATAGTAATATAACATCTTATGTCATAACTTATTTGGACTCTATTCTAAATCAATAAAATTTTCTTAACAGTATGGTTATACTTCTTGGTAAAAAAAAACAAAACTTGCTTTATTTTCATTTATTTGATAACAATTAAATAGACTTTAGAATGTCAATGAGTCATTGGCACCAATGGACACTTGTAGCTATTTGCTACTTGTAACTTAAGGACCATTATTATCATGGAAGATATCACTTGTGTAATTAAAGCTATCTTACCACAAATTTTAAATATAGAAACAATTCTATTTAGCAGTTAAATAGTGAGGAAATGATAATAGTTTCTACACATGCAAGGATTCCATACCTTGTCGATGCTGGAGAAAAAAACTAGCACTCAAATGTAAAACAGTAATCTAAATTAAATGCTAAGGATCTGTCTTACTAAAAATCCAACCAAGAGTCATTTGTGTAGCTGATAACTGGACTATAATAGATTGTCTTAAAATAGTGTAAGAGAGAGACACAAATAAGTAGAACAGTAGTACACAGTAGGACAGAACCAACCAATTTCATACTTTAATAGTAAAATTAATTTTGAGAAATATCAAAATTACTGGGTTAATATCATTATCTCTGGGTAACAAGGAAGAGCTTACCTAAAGTATATTTATACATGTGTAAATTAAGTTAAACATATTAATGACATGATATATTTCTTGTAGGGTTCTCTAGGGCTTAGTTACATAAATATTGCTTCTTATCTGTTTACAGAAGCATTGTACAGAAACAATAAACTTGATTATTTGCACTTTTATAAGAATTTCTGTGAGTCATATTCATAACCAGAATAGTATACTACACTTTCTCTACCACAATTTCTTAGAATTATAGCTCATACCACAATATGATTGTGTAATATGTAATAAAAAATATAATTCTGCTTTAAATATTATATTTCCTCCCAAAACTTGACATATATTATTTTCTTATTGTACTTTGTACCAATTTTATTATTCTATCTAGATCATAACACAATTACTACACAGAATTAAAGATGGTTGAATATTAGTTAAGCAGCATTGTGTTCTTGTGTGAATGGTGTGGTAAGATAGGGACACAAAATGTTCCAATATTGTCCTGTGTCACAATTCTGCAGATGTGCTCAGATCAGGTTCCCATCAGTAATTGGTTACAGATGTCACTAGTTGAGCACTTTACTATCAGGTAGAGTATATTATCATGTCTAAATGATCTAATATACATAAATATCTTGTGTATTTTTAATCTATAATGGCAATCTTGTGTATTGCCATTATAGATTAAAAATAGAAATAGTCCCACAGAAAATTTTGCGTGTCGTATTTCATATTCAGTACCCTATATATTTTTGTGACAGTTAAACCCAGACGTGAATGCGTTCCAACGCAAGTTCGTCAATGAGGTGCGCCGCTGTGACGAGATGGAGCGCAAGCTCCGGTACCTGGAGAAGGAGATCAGGCGGGACGGCATCCCCATGTTGGAGATCCCCGGGGAATGCCCTGAGGCGCCCCAGCCAAGGGAGATGATTGACTTAGAGGTAACATAATCAGTAATAAAGACAAAATGAAGTAGGCAAATACTTTATGGAAGAATACAAGATATACGTGAGTTTAGTTAGAGTTTTCAATCGAGAACTCGGATCAATTGAATCGAGAGCTCGACAGCTCGATTTCCGTATATTACGCGATAACATTGACAAATCTAACTTCCTAAACGACCATTAGAGGCGCTGCATGAAGATTTTGTATAGCCAATCGAGCCATCGTCAAGTTTAATCTATTAATTGAATTAAGATCATCTTCATCGTAAAATTGTCAAATTGTCTTTAAGACGGGTATCGTGCCCTAAATTTTCATGCGTTATTAACCAAAGCAAACATAGGAATATTAATCAATGCAATTACTGCAAAGTTTTACGCAATGCGGTTTTGCAGATTTGTTGATTGAATTTTAATGACAAAACATCCTCTATGTAAAATCACTTACATGATCCTTACGGATTTGCTACACAGAAAAGTATGCAAATCGCTTTATACAAGCTTTAGGAATACCACAAGAAAAATACATCTTATCTAAATGATCTATCACAGGCTACCTTCGAAAAGCTTGAAAATGAGCTTCGTGAAGTAAACCAGAATGCTGAAGCTTTGAAGAGAAACTACCTGGAGCTTACTGAACTGAAACATATTCTAAGAAAGACACAAGTTTTCTTTGATGAGGTAAGTCTTTACAATTCATTTATTCACAATCATTAAAATGTCATTGTTTTAACTGAATCACATGATTTCCCCTCGAAAGCAATCGTTAAAACCATATAT
Source organism: Epargyreus clarus clarus (assembly GCA_014595695.2). Taxonomy (NCBI): domain Eukaryota; kingdom Metazoa; phylum Arthropoda; class Insecta; order Lepidoptera; family Hesperiidae; genus Epargyreus; species Epargyreus clarus. The sequence goes on along the minus strand of JACTTY020000059.1, from coordinate 539,325 downwards.
TCAAAGATAATCTATATTATAATTGATATTGTGTTCACGTAAGCATACTCATTGCCTGGTGTAGTAAATTAATCACAGATAAGATAATTACCACCGGCATATCCATGTGATGCTAGGCGCGAAATTTGTAGGCAATTTATTATGGGGCGCGTGGTAATTATGTTTTATCATCTACGTCAGAGTAATGCGCTCATCTTGAATTAATTTTAAGTGTTGCTATAAAATTCATGTTACAGCCCTTTTGTTTGGTTAATCTATGTAACTTTTTAAATATCATGTAGCTTTTATTAAGTCTATAAATTCAGTTTTAACTACAATATAAAACATTAAGGTTAACAGACATTTAGATACTGATTTAGAAAGCGATGGTCGTAACTGCTGTTGTAGAAAAAAAATAGCACCAATACGATCGGTTCCCACGCGAATTATACGTGTCGTTATTATTTTACCATCGTGTTATTATTTTTGTTATCTTTATTTTGGTCAATGTATCACAATGTCAAAGATTTTTCAAAAGGACTCTTCGCAAGTAGCACGTCTTGTAACAATTTCATTGTATACTAATTACAATTGTTAAACAATCACACTTTTCTCTTTTACAAAAAGGACACTTTCATAAAGGTCGCGGGTCTTTTTGCAAAAAATGCTTAAACACCTATTCAAAATAGAATTGTAAAGAAATAATGATCAAATAATATTATTTCAACGCCAATGTCACATTCTTCTCGGTTGTGTCATTTTAATTGATCTCATTGATAAATATGGTAATGAAACGTTCAGAATGAAATCGAAAAGTTCAATACACTGAGTATATTGGTTTTAATCAATCGCGCAACAATAATAGAGAATATGACATTGACATTGGAGTCATTATTGACCTTGGCGCCATTTCGGCGCATGTGTGCACAAGATGGCGGACCCGTCGCGCGAGGAGGAACAAGTGACGTTACTGGGGGAAGAGGGACTCATGGCGGGAGGGCAAGCGCTCAAACTGGGGTATGCAGATTAATTTGAAAGTTCTCCGGAGTGCCTTGACTCTCATTATTTCTCTGCACTGGGAGAAATATGATGAAAGTCAAAGCAAGTCCTAGAACTATATTATTTTTGCAGCGCTTGTACTGTGACGCTGATACGGGAGTCTACCGCTCACCACTCAGGCAAGCATTGGAGACAGCCGGTTTATAGTATATTATCAGAATAACACATCTCTTTAACTTCTTGTGTGATGGAATGATAGCTTAGCGTAGCACAGCGATACAACTCTACGATTGTCAATTCTAATATGAAGCTTAGAGGTCTAGTCCAGTCCCTATCCAGTGCTAATCAACTGCTGCCTGAGTGAGTTTTTTTTTAACTAACAAGAGTTTTTCGAACATAATTTATTTTTGAAGTCCATCCATCATGTGGAACGTTTACGGGTCAATATGAAACGTGTGATCGACGTTTATTTTGTTTTATTGTTTTCATACCGTCATGCTTTCTGTATTTGTCATCTTTGCATGCCATTATGATTTCTATTCATGTTTGTAGTCTAGATCACGAGAGGATTTGATGTTTGAAGCAGAAATATAGAACTCTTTTAGCTATAGGTAGGTACCTACCGTCCACACTGTATTCTAAACACGAAGTAGATTTAAAAACTAACCATGCAAACAATGCTTTATGGAATTTTAGTAGCTAGGTCACCGCACTGAATTGAATTTTACAGACGCGTTGGCGCTACTTTTTTACTACAACAAGCATAAAAAGTTATCAGCCAATGGTGGATGTTCCATGTGTTACGGTTTCCGCTTTTGCCTTGTGCCGTTCTCTGGGCGATGTTTGTCTGTCTACATATTTGTTTGTTCGCTAGCACGAGGGTGGTGCCAGTACCACTGAATCCATGACGCGCGCGCTGATTTCCGACGACCCGAACAAACATATGGGACAGGTCCAACTAGGGTATGTATGCGTGTGTACATACGGCACTAGTGTGGCACTGATCCACTAAGTTCTACGCAAAATTATAGTTGATCAGCAGTTGTCAATTCCAAATTATAATAAAAAAATAATTAAAATATTTAGTAACGAATTAAAAAAATATTTATAGATTATGATTATTATACGATCTTGTCCAAATTTAACTTTAGGATTTCTTGCGGATTCTTCTTAACTTTTCTAGACATGATTAACCCATATTCGGCACTAAAAATCATGATATAAAACGCAAATAATTTAATTTCATAAAGCAGCAACTGCTTCTCAGCTATATACATTACTGCAAGTTCAAATCGAGAACCATATATCCTAAATTGTTCTGTATAGATGTCCTAACATCTACTGAATGATATTCATAAACAAACTAACGCAATCAATGGCGTACAGCCGACGTAAGATGGCAATCCATCAAGTTGTTCATATAAACTTGACAGTTTTATTATTTGATAGTGTCAACATTTTCAATATAAATATTTACTGTTTACCAAACAGTCTCGGTAGCAAATTAATTTAGGATCAATTATGTGAACAACTTCAAGGATCTCACAAGGGAATTTAACAAGTTCTGTGCTACATCGGGATCTGCCTTAAAATTGTGTTCGAATTTGTGAGAAAATTATGACAAATTAGTGTTAAATTGTTACTTGTAGCTCGGACAATAACGATATCGGAACGTAAATAAATTGTTCTCACGCAAATGACAAATCCACTGTACAAATTCGCATGTTTAAAAGTAAACCTTACTAAAAATTGTGGAAATCAATTTAATTGAAATAATATAGAACTGACAGATTTCCCAAAACCATCTAGAATAATTAAAATTTCAAGGAGTAAATGGGAATCGGGTTATTATTATCATGGATCATGGAATTTAAATTCATTTGAAATTTTAATTATTCTAGTGATATTGTCCACTGTAAAATGTAATGTGCAAACTTGCTAAAATGTTTTGCTTGATTTATTTCCTAGTTTTCGGGATAAACAAGAGTCCTTGGAATTCCTGCCTTGGTTAGTAGTGTACAAAGTAACTATTATGTAGTTGGGTTGGTGTGTTGTGGAGGATTTATTGTATGTGTTTCTTGTGTATGTTATCCATTACAATATTACTTTTAAGTTGTCATGAGGATTGAAATAAATTCATTGTTCTGTACGGTCATTATTTCAATCTTAATGGGCATGTGACCGATCTAACCGTTAACTATTTCACTCTTTGCTTACTAACACTCACTATATCACAATACTACACTAGTGTATGTCAAATGCATTATCAAAGGTAACTTGGACTTCAAGAATAGATAATGGACTAGGTGCGAAAATTGTAAATGCTGAAGAGTTTTATTTATTCGTAATCACACTTTTTCTATCAAAAAATGTTCTTATAACAACGTAATTGACAAACTTAGAATAAAAAGTTTCGGTCCCAAAATCGTTCCCTGTTAAACGATTTCACGAAAGCGTTTGACATGGTCGTTAATTTTGGAAACAAAAAAATTGCGTAATAGAAAATGTTGTGAATACGAACAATGTTCTCCTACTTTCATTTTCGAAATCGATTCTAACAGCGTCTTGGTACGAGTGCCTTAGATATTAATTAATGTTTGTTTCTTTTTTATTTTTTATGTGTCTTTTTCAGTTGCGTTGTGCTATTCATTAAGAAGGATAGGTTTATAATTTAGCATAAAAATATTTTGTTACAAATATGAAAGATGTTTGTTCATCAACCTTGACATGATCCAGTATATGCATAATGGATCATGTATTTACTCAGCCTGTTAATACCTTTGTTTCGATATAATAAATACACGGAAATATACTGTTCTTACTGTAAGCTAAGTTAACATTTCTGTCGTGTCAGGTTTGTACAGAAGACGTGGTCTCATCGGAAAGTGTGCACGTTTTGCATCACAATGCCTGAGCAATATGTAGGGTTATTGTGAACGGTTATTAATAACCTATCATATTCGTCTCTGCCAGTAGGTACGACAAGCAAGCTGAATTGTGATTAGATTCTATTGTTTATTCTATCTCTTAAAATATTAAAGTGTAAATCATAAAAGGAATATGCAAATTGAATAATAAGTCACTTAAATTTCTTACCAGTTTTATTGGTGGTAAAATTACTCGTATGTTCACATTTTAAACTGATCCAAAATTCAAACTTTGTTTAAAATCTATCGATCAGTTCGATTGCGTCTATTTAGCTCAAACTCAAGTTGCAGACCAAAACACTGAGCCTCATAAAGCATTAAACCAATCAATACATTGTTGCAGAATATAAAGGAGCATTAGTAATCCACGTTTACAATAAATTGAATAAATGTCAATATCCATTTAGATTTTTTTCTGCATATTCTGACGTGTAAGTTGGTGTAAATGACTCACTGTATATTGCATTATTCTCAAATCTTTTTATATGTTTGTCTGGGTGACGATAATGTTATCTCGATGCCAGATTATCTAGATCAAAGGAAATAGGTTTACTACAATGATACAAAATTGCAAACTTAGAATGTGAAAGTTACTGATTAAATTCAACGTCACGGCAAGTTGTAAACTATAGAAAATGTAGTTAGTGTATCTTAAATTAGAATAGACACATAAGAATTCAATCATGCGTTGAAAATAGAAATGAATGGATATTACAATTGACATATTTATACATGTGAAAGCAATTAAGCCTGTCATATTCAGATCAGAATGTGTCTGCATATCATAAACCAGTTACCATATTTGTTTTGCTGGCACTTTACCGTTAAACTAGTTGCGGTCAACCACCTTATAACTCGTGACTTATTTATTGCCACTGACGTGAAAAATATCATAATTCGCCATATTAGTACCATATTTAGTAAGAAACAAGTGTCAGTTACACATAAAGAACAGTTATTTTCTAGTCGCTCCTTTTCATATAAACTTTGCATCAACTCAAACAATTTGTGAATGTGCAATTTTATATCGAGCCGTAATTAGAGATTTGTTTGACAGTACATAATTATACATACGTTAAATTATAATTATTGAATCTTATGTTTTAGCAAGAAGTTTACACAGTATTCAAATATATTTAATATCGATTGATCAAGTGAAAGATTTTGTTAAATCATCTTTATTTTAGATAATTCATTATCCTTATTACTATTTTAAATAAAGTTGTTCAACACTTGACACTTAGTGATAATGTCTATAAAAAGGCACACTTACTGAGAACCTAACAGTCTATTGTCTGAAGCGTTACAATACAAGTACGGCCACAAGTATGTTGATTAAAGTACTCCTTGACCACAGTTGTTACGTAACTACTCGCAAGAGTCGCAAGCTTAATCAGCTCTTCGGTTCAATACCGTTAAAGTTAACGACAATACTTAGGTACAAATATGCGATAATATGCATTACATGTTCCACTATTTTTCGTTGTAACATTAATCATTGCTTCTAAGAACTTAAGGTTCCATTAAATCACGTGTACAATGTACATGGTCATATTCTGTTTCAGCAGCATTATTATCATTATATTATTTTCTATCTTTACGAATGTACATATTGTATCATCGCTAAAAAGCATATGTTCATGAGATTCACCTACTCATTATTTAAATGAATAGTTAGCATTTACATTCGACCTATGTGATTGCTAAAATGTGATGATTAATCATAGTTGCTATAACGATTGAAAACAAATATTTATCTTTTTTATTCCAGTCATAGCTGTTATTCCCGTTACCTCGATACTTTACTTTTGTTACTTTTTTTCAGTTGAAAATAAGTTTGCGAGAAATTTTATTATTATCTGACTATGTCATAAGTTTTTAATTGGTTAGTAGTGCGTTTTATCTTGACTGTTCACGTATGACAAAACAAATATAAAATTAATGTCGTCGTTACCTTATTATCCTGACGTAAACTGTACCTATCTATATACCATTTCTATTTATAATGCGAATGATAATTATTGTAATCAACGTTATCATTCACTTACCTGATGTAATTCAAAAAGTAAGTCGGCAAGTTTTCAAGGTCGTTACTCGGTCTTTCAAGATATTTAACTAAACTTGCAATTATTTCTACCATATTTACTGACCGTTTTCCTTGTCATCAATGCTTCCTCACAATTTTAGTAATACACGTAAAGTAACATTGCAGAGGTATAACTAGAGTAAGCCGTTCTCGCTACTTTACTGATTGAGAAGTAACATGGTTTATAAAATTTACAAATTATGATTAATAATTGCCGTATATTCTAGGTTAAATAATTTTAAATGTTTGGATATACAATACTATTGTAATTTTAATTCAAGCTCTTTTTAAGTGTTAAGCAAGGGTTTCTCTTGGGATGCTCTTGCTTCTATTTGGAACATCTTTAGCAACTCTTTTAAAGATAATCAATTCAGTAAGTACTCAAGTACAATGGAATTAAAAATGCCATAAATTAATCTGAATGCCTACATGTGTACTAGTAATGTGCACTTGAATGCAGAACTCGTGATTTTGTTTTATCGTTATCGCGCATTATTCTTATGAGTCGTTCTCAATGAATAGCACAATTCGCGCGCGTAAACCCATAATTTAAATGGGTTGTACGTTACTATGTGGACGCAGCGATTTGACGTTGGGAGTAGAACGGAACGTACAAATGTGGAGATAGGATTCACTGTTAACTTTACAACAACATCAAGATTGTTGTTATATTTGTTTTCAACATTCGATTTGGTCCGGTCTTTGGTTAAGTCCGTATTTCAGTTTGATGTATGGATATGGTAGTGATTATATTGGAAGTTATATTTTTGAAGTTTTTAGTATTCCGTTCATGGTATCATTTTTCATTACTTATTTTATGATTTATAAATTATACCATGTCACTTTGTGAACCCACATTCGTCACGTCCCAAATCTATTTAGCTCTAAGAGACCAATCGATACCAGTTTCGAACAGCCATCGGCCATTATTATTTTTATCAGCCGATACGAATATCGATTGATAACAAATTAATTTGGCCATCAAGTTGTTCGGTATGGAACTGGTTTCTCTACAAACTTATATTAAGATGTTAGACTGTGTCGGTACCTGTTTGTGCCTTGGACGAAATGTATGGAAAACCACAGACTATATTTACTGGAAGCCATTCGTTCGATGTCCCGAGAACATGTGGTTTTTATAAAAAGGCATCCAGTCTTTTATCTTATTGCAATATATAAGGTAAACATTTTTAAGTCGTCGATAGTTTTAAAAATGTATTAAATAAAAGAAGGAAAACGCTTCGCGAAACATTGTGACAGCACAATTCGCTCTTGTGTTTGGCACCATGATATATTTCATGGATTTTTCGACATTTTTGGTAACTTTTTTGATGAATTACACTTAGATATTTCTTTACTATAACGTATTGACTTATTTGATATTTTGCTTTGATGGTTCTGTCAGCACTGAACGGCAATCGGCATAATTATGCCTAAGCTTTTTTCTATTATCCTACACAAATCAATTTTGTACTTCGATGCTTCTAAAGGCTAAGCCTATATTTTATTCCCGGAATTTATACCTGAGTGTAATTAGGTAATTAATGTAATTATCTTTTCGTTCTACAAAGGCCACGGGTATTAACGAACTAGTCAAACATACAATATGCTCCCTTGCGAATCTGAATAAGGAGACACTAATTGGTTTTTCCCAATATAAAATTGACAGTATACATATACAATATACCTACATATAAGTAACTGTCATGTGACAAGTATTTTACGCGACGTGTAAGACTGGTCATATGTATTTCCTTAAGCGAAAGGAAAATAATATGTTATTGGTTATTTACATTATCGTAGCCTATTAACACCCACCTACATTGTTTTATTTCGTTACAGTGATCCTGTTAAAGTGACTAAGATATAATATTGTTCAGTTCAACTATAAACATAAATAGTTATATTACTCTATGGTGATTTATGCACTTTATATACTTACAAATTATGTTATATTGTAAATAATAATAAAAATGAAATGAATTTATTCAGTAATGAAGCTGTTATATGATAATGATTCTTATATTTCAGAATGTGCATAGGTAGCAACGATTTATAAATACTTAACTCATTAATTTATGCGTTACCTACTTACGACTTAGTTTTGAACTTTCTGAAAAATATTTTTTCGTAAGCTCCTATCAGTTGTATGAAGTCTGCTATGTATGGAGTGTGGAACTCCTTAGGTGTATGTCAAATATATTGTAAGATTCAAGAGAGACAAATATTTTTTAGAAACGTGCAGATTATCACTGCATTACCATTACCAAGCAATGAGACAGACAATAATAGTATAACCGTTAACATATTAATGAAAGATTACGGAGCTGTAAATTCCGAAGGATTCGAAAACCTCAGATTTTGATACGATCATTCATGTTACTGGCAGATTTGGCGGGCGGCCAAGGTGAGCCCTCTTACATCATGCCATCCAAAAAACCTAACGAACAAAATTGTACTCAAACACTTTGTACCTAAATTACTTTTTCACAAAAACCTTGATGGCCTATCAACGATAAAGGAATGTGTGCTCAAAGTATCAGTGAATACAGTTTACTTTGAACGGTTTCATAAGTCGTTTGTTTGAGGAAATCAGAAATAAACCCGACGAATGACTGTAAACTGTAATATGTTTTGAATAGTGATTCCAGATCCATCATGTACTCGTATTCATAAACATGTGATGTACCTACGTACCTACGACTTTAACCTTATTCTGAACTGGAACATTCGCAGAATTGAAAGTTAATACATAGATCTCCTCAGTAAAGCCCTAGCAAACTTTCTACCGCCGGATGAAGATAGTCTGACTGTGACTGTGAAAGGTTACCTGTGTTGGTACATCGTTAGATTTCTATTTCAACTTTCTATACAGGCTTTATACTGAGATTTACTTTGTTGTGTACAGAGGATATAGGTATTAGGTACACACACTAATAAGACTATGTGTGAACCAGACCTAGATATCTTACATAATCATAAAAATGCAAAACCAACGGAATGAATTCAAAACCACTCGTATGGATGCCACTATGCGAACCGGATCATCTTTATATTTTTATGACTATTTAATGAAACAATTATATACTGTAGTTACTCATTTATAAAACGTTATCTACTCGGAAACATGATTCCGGGCAAATACCCGACAACCGTGCGCACGCCCACTAAACTGATTATTGCGTTGGTTATTCTGTTAGTGTTCGCAAACTGATGTTGTATCCAATACACGACGAGAAAGAAGAATAGGTACAAGCAAATGAAAGCTATGTTGCTACACGACACAGCAATTAATATTTATTTCATTATGCGATGCAAACACGGATTGAATTCATCTGATCTACCTTTTTTTTTTTGTTTGTTTACGAGGGGGAAACCTTCAAAAGGTATCCGGTGCCGTGAGAGCGACACAGGGTTATGTGGGATTCTTACCGCACTAAAACCCCCTCGGTGGCCGTACTCTACGTTGCCAGACTCCGGGATCTCCTACGGAACGCATAAGCAACGTTGGGAGTTTGGGATTTAATGGGTGATATTTTTGATTACGTTACATATGTGCTTCTGTGCTTCGTGTACGTTAAACTTGGCCCTGGTACTTATCAACAAATAGCAGTCGTTGAAACTCAGTCAAGGATAAGGCATTACGGAAGATTTATGAAAATTTGACTTGGGTTGGTCGTCAACTAATCCATCCGCATTAAAGCAGCAATATCAAGCTGGATATTGTATGCAACAAACGGGCCTAGAGACAACCTAAACTGTTGTGATTTGGCGACGTGACTATAACTGTAAACTAGGTTTAGATTGTTTATCTAAATTCTATGGCCAATCGGCTATAATAAATATAACTGCATTACCACACATAACACGTGGTTCTACACCTGCTATTAAGTAGAAATAGATGAGGCGATCAAACGATAATTTGGAGTTTCCCCAACATAAAGTAATAAGGATAGCATGCAATATTGTCTGACACAATAACTACATTGCTATATTACTTTGGCATTAAGTACCGATATAATTAGCACTATTTGGCCCATGACTGGATTTTAAATGGAAATGTGTACCCAAACATGGATGGGAATATCTCACAGCGAACAATTCTGAGAATGACGCACGCAATGCTTCCGTGACGGCGCAGCTGTTCACGCGAGTCACCAATAACCGAGTGCACAGGCCAATGTCTGTCTATGTGTGAGAGATAAAAACATTCAAACAAATATCATGTCTAATTGTAATAAGAAACGAATTTTCAATTATACGTACAAGGTTATTTTTCTATGACAGAAGTAGTAAACTATGTCCCAGTCGGTCTACCTGACGGGAAGCGATTACTGCCCATGAAAAATTGTAACACATAATATTGAAATGTGTAACGAATTTAGGAGTACTACCAAAGGTCAGCCATAGTTGCATTGAAACTCGAGTTTTAAATTAGAATGCCTCTTAAGTATGAACGGTTATTTAAACTACAAGTTGTAAAATTTCTGTCTTTAAAGCAATAATTAAATGTAAATTAATTTTCTTTAAGGTCAACCGTTAATTATTCACTCCAGTGGCATATCTAAAATTGTATGCAATAAAGTAAATTTTAATAGGGCTGTCGATTACGTAAATAAACTAAGACTAAACCAGTAATCTTAAAAATTGTTCGACTCATTTGAAGAGTCCTACTGATGGATGTAGGCGTTCCATTCTTAATGTCATTGCTACGTAGTTGGGTTATGCTCTGCATCAAAAAAGAAGAAGTACATGCATACAAACCATCTTATCAGCTGAAATTTTATAATCTAAAATATATCCGCATGTAGGTATAACCAACATGTAATGTAGGCGACGTTTCGAGATAAAATTATAATATTTGTGAAAATCAAGATTATTCAACACTTCCGCCGCAAACGGGTAAATAAGCGATGAATAATAAAAGATTTATCTAAATACATCCAATTTGAATAAGATTACTTTGCCGCATAAGCCTTAATTCGTCGCATTGCTGCATTCGTCTTAATCCTAAGCCGCAACCGTGTTATATTTGTCTAGCTGATGGATTATTTGCCACAGATTAAGAAGTTTTATTATTTATGCCGCTTTCTACAGTTTCTAAACTCATAGCGTCACACTAGGATTCATTGTGTTGTTCGTATAACATGAGTCTTGACAGTCTAACCCAGAATATCTTTCAGATATAGGAATGGCCGAGGATTTAAACCGGAACCCTCCTACTGTAGTTATATCACAGATGACCGTAACCACTTGCCGTGAAATGCCATTAAAAATAAAATCCGGAATCCTGTGCGCCTTAGAAGGGCATGGTGATCACTGTGACACGCAAATTGTCATAAAACTAATACTAATTGGATTATCAACAAACCTTCAATAAGAATTTAGTACCCAAATACCTTTTAAAGCCCACAACAATTAGCACTTTTGAATTACTTCCACAAATATGGTAATTCAAGGTAAATATATGTCTGACCTGTTAGGCGTTTGTTTGATTTTGATGGGCTTGATATGTTTAGTGATAACTGGCAAATAAAGTCATTAACATTTATGAGTCATACAGCCTTCCTTTCTAAAAGGGAATGCCTGGACTACGTAATCGTGACTTTTAATAAGATTTTTATCTAATTCAATCAATATTATTTAATGTTCTGATTTATTACCACCGAGCAGTTACTTAGCAGTTTCAAGCAGTTTGAAGTGTCAGTGTTACTCATCAATGCGTAAACATCTTCAAATATAATTGTAGTCTAACCTGAGGTCAAGTTAGTGAGAGTTAAAGGGAAGCTGAGAGCTTAGTGAGTAGGTTTTTATAACCTGTAATAAATGCCAAGTTTAATAAGCCACCTAAATTAAATGAATCACGTCTCGTACTACTTTTATTGCTTCAATGCGGTAGTGGATGCAGCAGTACACAGTACACATGTAACGATATTACATGTCTTGTTAACTGCGTTACAAATATACTTAACGACCTCTTAGTGTATCTAGTCCTCCATAAAAGTTAGCAACAGTATTAACAGAGCCATTTGAAATAACTTCACGACACTTCAATCACGAAAATGTTATTATCTACTTTGTTTCCCTAGCTATTAAATTTTATGGTTATTACCGCCTAGTAATATAATACTATCTTCAATTTGTTCTTATGGTTATGACCGTGTATTGTCCTTGTTAAAGTGTAGCGTTAGTTGCCTAAACGTAATATCCCGTATGACCTATTGTATCGCCTTCTTACGCTGCAACGGGAGAAAAAGTATTGCCATTATAGCCAAATAGCCCAGTCATCAGACCCAGGATTGATCTTGATATTTTCCTTGGCAAAGGATATCTGTTAGGAGGCTGATCAATAATGACATCTTCGAGGAATGACCGTGCTCCAATAGTCTAGTTCAGAGCTTCTGTACTGTCTTTTATAAGTTGGAGATAGCAATGTTGTGGTTCATGTTAGTGAGTGGTTACAACAGACAATGGGTCTACCTGAAGCTGATGCGTTGGCTTTCCTGAAATAAAATCAATCTCATGTGAAGCCACGCAATATTACTGCACGATAAAAATAAGTGTGGCAATGGTTGCTCCCTTGTCAACTAATGGATCCACCGACTTTTAAGGATGAGAGAAATAAATGTTTGAAATTTCGACAGCTTGATTTAGGACACGCGTGACGTTATCTTCTATTGGCATTTATGGAATGAAGGATAACCATCTCACTTCATATCATAAATGTGAATTAGAGACCAGACTGCAGAAATTCCGCAATATGTCGTCATTCCTTACGTAACGACAGTGTTATCTTATTACTAGTGCAAATCAGTATTTGTTATCAGTGATAGGATACCAATTACAAATGTTAGAATTGTTATCTGTTGATTTTTAAATGGAAAAACTATGAATTCCATTCTAATTTAATTTCTTTTAAAAATTTTCAGATAAAACGACAAGACACATAGATATATAAATTATATATATTTTTTTCATATATATGACCAGTTTTACAAACTTTTGAGGTAAACAGTTTAAATATGTAACCAATTATTGTCTCCAATTATGCTATATTCACAGTTTGTAAATATAATAACAGTTAAGTCTCAATTTACATATAAAAATAAATGTGTGAAGTTAAATTAATGAAAAAATCTAAAGACCTGTGCATACCATTACTTTTGCCGTGATTTAGGCGCGTATATCCGACTGAAATGCTGTCGGCGTATTATTACGTCGTAAATTAACGACCGTGATTTTTCGTATGCATATCATAAAAAATACATCTATTACATTGCGCTAAGTTTATTGGTGGCATGCAGTGTTCTATACATTATATTCTGAATGAGACAAACGTTTTATTTACAAACTGCTCTTTGTAAATAGTTTGGAAAGCTATAACAAGGTGCCTTTAGTTGAGCGATCTTTGCTTGAAGAAATTCCGCTGCGCAACCATGTCATTCGGCAGTGCCTTTGGGCTTTGGATATTGACACTAATTAACCATGAAATTCGTAAATCACTCGTAGCAATGTAGATAAGGATTACAAATGGTCATTCCACAATCAGGTTTTCATTAGTAGTTCATCTGAATGCACCTTTACAATCATTTTCAAATTGTTTATTGCACATTATGAAAATATATTACTTTTAATCAGCATTGTAATATATCATTTCAGCTATATACTTATTTTTTTCTTTTTTCTTATTCATTATATTCAGTAAGTGGACTTGTGGCAAGGTTAGATTATTAACTATTATTGATTAATGTAACAAATGTTTAATACTCGAAAATATATCAGAAATAAGTTTAATGTCATTTACGCCTGTTATTATTAATCAATTGATACAACTTTTGTCTACTAAAAATCGAAATCTAGAAACTGTCAAATTTCGATTTCTGGTAGGCAAAACATTGGATAGATTCATTATTAATAGCGGGCCTCAATAAGTAGTTACTTTCTGTCTTTGCCACTGGTCCTCTTATATAAGCAAACCACCCCATCTGACCTGGGCGTATATTAAAACCGTGTCTGTGTATAGTTTCGTGGCGGGTGTGATCTTGCGCGAGCGCATCCCCGCCTTCGAGCGGATGCTGTGGCGCGCGTGTCGCGGCAATGTGTTTCTGAGGCAAGCGGAGATTGACACGCCCTTGGAGGACCCGTCTTCGGTAAGGAATTTGGTATATTATGTAGAAAAAATGGAATGAAGAAATAGAACGAAAGAAGAAAGGGAAAGCAGTATCAAATATCACTTTAATTAATTTACCTTATTATCGTCAATTTCTTTTAGTTACATTGCTAGGGACGGGTGTCATTTCAAAATAAAACGGGCATAGTCCACTACACTAGCCTAGTGAGTATTGGTAGACCTCACACTTTTTCGTTTCTTTTTTTTAAATTAGAAAAAGAAACGAAAGTTCAAAGAGTTCCTAGAGTTCAAAATTAAATCCCGAACCACTAATATAAGAAGAGAATTGATTTATATACAACTTTATATACAGGCTGTATGGTACGACTGACTTGTTTCATCAGTCCTCTTGTAGCAATACATTTGTGATCGACTTCCGATAAGAATCGACTCCAGTTGTTACACCATTTGCATTCTGCATTGTGTGGACGACTACTTAACATTCCTTTTGCTTCTTCAATAACATGAAATAATACATGTCCAATACCTAATAGAGCAGGAGTGGTCAATTTTACTATACTACTGTCCACACTTTGTCGAAGAAAAAATAATCAACTGGACTCTATCGTCGCGATCGGTTTGTCTCCATTAACGGGTTACTCACCCCTGCAATGTGACTATGTATGTCACGTCATACAATTTAACTGACACAAAAAAAAAACATTTACATTGATAACGTATATTTTTGTGAGTACACCGAACAAAGACACAGTGGAAGGACAAGGTTGACAAAACCTGTCGACAAGTTGATATCAAATATAATGGGATGGTTCGAACCATTGCACTACTTGTGGTTGACAGTTGAATGGACAGATTTCAAGGTTCCACGTGCAAGGTGTACCGTAATTGAAATCTGATCTTGTTTTTGTATATGTTTGAATAAAGTTGGTATTGGACAGGATGGCGGACTTAAAACTTTTAATTCCGAGAGGAGAACTGCGCCTAGCAGTGGGACAAATTGTAGTTTGAAACAGTTTGTATGGGAGTAGCAGATGAGCACGCAGTCCACCTGATGGTAAGTGGCTACTGCCGCCCATGGAAAACTGTAATCAAACCCAGATAGGTTTATATTCCTACCTGAGGTCGGCTACAGATGCGCCGCTACCCCTGGGAACTAAGCTGAAACGTCTTGGACAAGTATGCCCCTTACCACACCCTTCAAACCGGAACATGGCAGCGCTCAACACTGCTGTTATTAGTTATAAATAGGTTATGATGCCGCCAGAGTCGAACTACGAAGCGTCCTACTACCCTAAAAACTCAAACTACTATATTTGTTTCCAGTCGGACCAGGTGTACAAGTCGGTGTTCATAATCTTCTTCCAAGGCGACCAGCTGAAGACGCGCGTGAAGAAGATATGCGAGGGGTTCCGCGCGACGCTGTACCCCTGCCCCGAGGCGCCCGCCGACCGCCGCGAGATGGCCATGGGCGTCATGACTCGCATCGAGGATCTTAACACGGTGAGATGATGAACATTTTTAAGGTGCCGTACCCAAAAGGTAAAAACGAAATCCTAGTACAAAGTCTTCGCTGTCTGCCCATCAGTCCGTCTGTCATAGGAAAACTCTTGGACCGTAAAAGATAGACACTTGAATTTTTTACAGCGTATGTACAACGCTTTAAGCTATAATAAAAACTACAAATAAAAATAACTTCAAAATAAATGGGGGTCACCGTACAAGATACATACAAACCGCAATAATTCGACGTTTTTCACTTTTTCTATAGAACCGTAAATAGTTAAAATTTTCAGAATGCTAAAAATAAAAGAATGAACAATTTGGTAGCCTGCGAGTTCGACTAGCACTTGACCAATTATTATAAATCGAAATTGGCATTTTTCATTTTAATTCTAACATAACCTTTCGTACTGACGTACTTTAAATTTCTTTATTGCATTATGTGAAATACCCTATTGCGACCTTACCGTTCTTTATAATTCGTTCCCATTAAGGTTTGTCGCTGCAACGACCGCAGACAAACGCCACGGTATAATGTGATAATGGCCGGTTCGTAAACGACCTTGGCTTACCGAATAGTACATGATTCAATCAACTACTATCAATGACATTAATAGCAGTTTTGTTTAGCATAATGGTATAATCATGAGGCTATAAATTATAGTCTAGCTTTGTTTGTGTGTGGCGGTCATGTATGTGTGAGTCCTATGTATAAGTTATATAATTTTATTTCAGAACAGATATTTTCTTGCAACTCTAAAAGATATAAGAGTGCATTTGATGTAATAATATGCAAAATATATACATATATTCGTAGCTTCTATGTCTACTATATACTTAGTAATTAACTCTGAGATATTCAAAATAGTTTAATAAAGTTAATTAAAAAAAAAATAGATTTCATTTTCATTTCACTCGACTGTGATTGAATTAATTGGATACAATATATAGCAATACCTACACTTCAACAAAAATAATGTGTTTTCCTATAAAATTGTTATTAATAAAACTCCTTGTCATTTAATGCTAATTAATGGGTCCATTGTATGCTGAAACACATACATATATGTGTGAAAATATGTAAGTTATATTAATTCATAAACAGATTCATTGGTGAAACAAGCTATTTCTAGAGGCCTTATTATATTATATCTCTCATCTGCAGGTTCTCGGCCAGACCCAAGACCACAGGCATCGCGTACTGGTAGCAGCGGCTAAGAACATCAAGAACTGGTTCGTGAAGGTTCGCAAGATCAAGGCGATCTACCACACGCTGAACCTGTTCAATCTGGACGTGACGCAGAAGTGTCTCATCGCGGAGTGCTGGGTGCCTGCGTTGGATCTCGAGACCATACAGCTGGCGCTCAGACGGGGCACGGTATGTTGTAGCTACATTTAAAAAAAAATTGGTCCTACGAGCCGGATTCTTGTTAAAAAAATACTGATCCTACAAATTGATACTATATGCATGTTTGGTGTCTGTATAGTGCATAGTCAATGTCCATGTTATTGGAAAATTGGCATAAAGAACACATCCAGCACTTTTAATAGTCAGGCACAAATGTTATTATTATTAGCCACATCCTAGGGCCATTACTCATTTAGGAACTTAGAGCAATATAGCTAGACTTACAGGTCCAATACACTTATTTATGTACAGTACATAATTATAGGTAAGTAGGAAGTGAACTAACTTTGATGTGCATTTGTAGCCTCCAATGAAACTTATTGCATTTACAACAGAAGAAAATCAATTAAAATTAAATATACACCTTAAATAGGAACGCAGTGGAAGCTCGGTGCCGCCAATCTTGAACCGAATGGAGACGATCGAGGACCCACCGACGTACAACCGCACCAACAAGTTCACCGCTGCGTTCCAACATCTCATATACGCGTACGGTGTCGCCACCTATCGGGAGGTTAATCCGGGTGAGTTGGAAATCAATATTTTCTTCTAATTTAAAGATGTTGACTTCGCTTCTTCTTACCTACTATGCAACATTTAGGTGCTCGTACTACGACGTGCTTGTAAACGCCGCGTCCAAATACAGACTTTAAATCTGGTGATTCACTTTAAAAACTATACTTTGTATAGATCGGACGAGTGTTGAGGGCGTAAAAGATATACAACCACGGAAGTATTCGCTCCTATTTGTCTGTGCTCGGCGAACATCTAAATGTCGCAATAGAATGTAGGCAGGACATTCACGCAAATAGAACGCCTTATATATAAATAATCCGTTACGTTTTCAGCGCCGTACACGATAATAACATTCCCGTTCCTGTTCGCGGTGATGTTCGGTGACCTCGGCCACGGGGCGCTTATGGCCATATTCGGCTTCTGGATGTGCTACAAGGAGAAACCGCTGCAGGCTAAGAAAATTGACAGCGAGGTGTGGAAACTAGCTCGCAATACTCTACACATATCTGTCTCGTGTCTGATTTTCAATCTCGATAGACTTAAAAAAAGAAATAAAGGGTATTTGATTATCATTTGCTATTATAAGTTATGCACGTAAATATCGTAAAGTACATCAGCGCCATTAACTTGTTAACAAATGCACTTGTAAAGATGTCTGCAAACACATATTATGACAGAAATATTTAAATGAAAATTATAATTTTAAATTCGATTGACTTTAGAGGAATAATAATATTTTTAGTTTTATTTCACGTTGGCCGTGACTTTTTTAATGTTTGTAAAATACAAAAGACCATTTTTGACATTTGGTCTATTGTTAGAGCAAATCTCAAAAGTCCGCCATTGTAGTACTTTTTAAGCCGTTAAAGGGGCTAGAAATTCGAAACGTCGAAATTTATATTTCGACGTTTTGAGCAAATCGAAAGCACATTAGCAGGTAGTCATTATTTTTGTTATACATTATGTAT
Source organism: Epargyreus clarus clarus (assembly GCA_014595695.2). Taxonomy (NCBI): domain Eukaryota; kingdom Metazoa; phylum Arthropoda; class Insecta; order Lepidoptera; family Hesperiidae; genus Epargyreus; species Epargyreus clarus. The sequence continues at coordinate 520,811 of JACTTY020000059.1, read as the reverse complement.
TTCTGCTCCAAACAGATCTGGAACATATTCTTCGGGGGACGCTACATCATCTTACTCATGGGTTTATTCTCCATGTACACTGGGCTGATATACAACGATATATTCTCGAAGAGTCTGAACATATTCGGCTCGTCGTGGCGCAACAACTACAACCAGTCGACGATCATGGAGAACCGCTTGCTGCAACTGAACCCTGACTCGGAGGACTATACGCAAACTCCGTATCCGTTCGGTATCGATCCCGTTTGGCAGGTTGGTGCCGATTTTAATTTTGGTTAGTTATTGACGATCTGTGTGGCGGAGCGAACACCATACTGGTCTAACGCACAGAGGGTCCCGGGTTCGAACCCCGCCAGACGGATTTCTAATTTCTAAATGATGAATTTAGGTATCTGTTTCTGGGTCTGGGTGTTTGTGTATTTGTCTCTGTATGTGTCCATAACATCCACGATGCTGGGGATCCTAGTGTGGGGCGGGGGATGTAAAAAGCGTTTTATTTTATTTATTTAATTAAATAGAAAGAAAGACTATGAGTATTTTGAGCAGGAAAAGATGACATTATAATTACGTACGTTGTTATTTCGGCCTATCGGTTCATTCGGAAAGCATCTCAATGAGTATCATAAACGTGTACGTACTAAGTCGGGTGTATTCGGTACTCACTCGTCCATTCGCCGTAGTTTTAATTTTTAGGCACGTATCAAAGGATTATGCCTCTGTATTCGTGATTGGTGTTTACTTATTCGTCATTTTTAGGCGGGTTATTTATAAAAATAATAGCTTCAATATTTTTGTAATAAATGTACATCTATTTCCCAGCTTGCTGAAGCCAACAAGATCATCTTCATGAACGCGTACAAGATGAAGATCTCCATCATCATTGGCGTCTTCCACATGTTGTTCGGTGTCTGTATGTCGCTGTGGAATCACTTGTAAGTGCATAGACTAACGAATAAATTAAAATTAAAAATATTTATACGTTATGTCGTAAGTTAAATGTGTAGTTCGAGTGTGAATCAGTTCTAACGTTTGTTAGACGACGTAGTAAAACTCAAAGATTGATCGTACAGTAGACCCTCTGTGATTCGGTGCTACCACCATCCATCTTTTTCTCCCTAATAACAGCAGTGTTAAATGCTGCTGTGTTTTGGTTTGAAGAGTTTGGTAATTGAGTCATATTTTTCTGAGGGGGCTATGCCTGGTAGGACTAATCTCATCTGAGGTTGAGTACAGATTTCCATGGGCGGCAGTAGCCTCTTACCATAAGATTGACAGCAAACTCGTTTGATACTTGTATATTATATGAAAATCATAAAATTATATATTTATTCCACGTGACCAGGTACTTCAAGAGGCGCATCAGCATCTACGTGGAGTTCATCCCGCAGATCATGTTCCTCACGCTGCTGTTCTTCTACATGGTGCTGCTGATGTTCATCAAATGGACCACGTACGGCTCCACGCCCCCGTACTGGGGTAGCCAAGAACCCGGTATGTATAATAAAGTACTAAATAAAGTATGTTTTTTTTAAATATAGGAGTAGCAGTTGAGCGTGCATTCCACCTGATGGTAAGTGGCCACTGCTGCCCATAGACATCTGTAATCAACCCCAGATAGGATTAAATATTCCTACCTGAGGCAGGCCACAAATGTACCTCTGAGGATTAAGCTGGAATGCCTCGGAAATGTTTCTCTTATCACACCCTTCAAACCAGAACGCAGCAGTGCTTAACACTGCTGTTATTAGGCAGACAGGTGTGGCGGTGGTGCAGCCGTAGTTTAATTACAGGGGGTTCGACCAGGTAAACGAAATTCCCCTATGATGATTACTAGAAAAATTGAGATTTTTTTATTTATTTATTTATATAAAGTTTATGTTATCATAAACTCGTCAATAGCTACCATAAATGTTAAAAAAAAAGAAAAGCTATTGTTTTTGGTCATGTTGTTTCTTTTTTCCGTAAAATAGATATTCGCCATGTGTCGACTTCTCACATCTCGCACAAGCTGGCGCAACATATTTCTGTATCACGCTATCGACATTTTCTGAACTTCTTAAATATTATACACTGCAAACTGACACTGTTAGCAAAGCCATAATAGAAACATTGCCTACTGGGCCAATCGGCATCATATTATTGTTTCTGTACAGAGATCTTAAAGACCAGTGCATACTGCGCGCCCTCTATCCTGATCACGTTCATCAACATGATGCTGTTCAAGACGGACGCCAACACGAGGCCCAAGTGCGATGACGTCATGTTCTCCGGACAGATGGCGATTCAGAAGGTAAACTCCAAAGCATTCACTTTACTGGCAGACCCATCTTCATCCTCGCCATGCTCATTATTCTCATTGTTACCATATTCATTATTCTCCTCCTTGTCGTCCCCACTATCCTCGTACAGGGGCCATCCTCACTATCCTTACCGTCCTCCCCTGTCCTATTTATCTTCACTGTCCTCTTCATATGATTATTATTATCACTAAAGTCATCATCTTATATAACCCATCAAAATAGTAATCACTTATAACGTCATTTTTGATTTCGAATGAAATTATGAAAGTCTAGTTACCTAGACTTTCATAATTCATATACAGATTTATTAATTTTTAAATAGAAACTCGTAATATATGGTAAATAAAAAATGTCTGTATACAGTTGTTCGTGATAGTGGCACTGCTGTGTGTGCCGGTGATGCTGTTCGGCAAGCCCTACTTCATTATGAAGGAACAGAAGCAACGCGCTGTGAGTATGAGAATAAATAAAATAGCGTTAGCGTTAAAAAGTTATAGCTATTTCTTTGGTGTATGTCATAAAAAATGTGTGTGTATCAATGTATGATAGTGTTGTATCGTATCGTATTTGATTGGATCGAACCGATTTGTACATACAATACTAGCCAACTTATGGTGTTGATTTTATATCTCACTTATGTAAGATTCATTCTAATATATAATTATAGTAAAATTCATTTTGTTTTCTCTCACAATATGCACTTAATCTATAGACATTTAGATTTAGAATTAAAATTATGTTTTCTATAGTAATTCCTTTGAACAATTTTGCCTATGAATCATGTCATTACACTATTACGGTTGAAACGTTGTACATAATAATATTTTAAAGTAGAACGTTCTGCCTAATAACAGCAGTGTTATCCGTTGCTGGGTTCTAGTTTGTTCTCGATTGCAATGGGCAGCAGTAGTTACATCAGGTGGACTGCTACTTCTATATTATATATAGAAAAATAATATATGATGTGTATCTGTACACAGAGCCAGGGGCACCAGAGCATCGAGGGCGCGGCGGAGAACGGCACCGCGGGCGGAGCGCCTGTACCCGCCTCGGGGCACCATGACGAAGACATCACCGAGGTTTTCATTCACCAGGTAACAATACTATATTGCTAGTGTTATGAATAATGAAGTTTATTTTTTAGACATTCAAATATAAAGGTATTTTCAACATCTAAACAAATGAGATCAAATATAGTAGTAGCACTGTTTTATATTGAATAGCTTTGCATCATCCGAAAAAAAGAGATTGTAAATTGATTACTTGTTCATTTTCTTTTATGTTTCAACTCAACTTAACTTATCTTTCTATAGTTCTTCAAATAGTTTAGTCTATAGCGTAAAGGTGATTTTGATTGATGCTCTAGCCGTTTAAAGACAACCACACAAAACTATTTGTGAACAACCTGCTCAGTCAAAACTACTTTTGCTATTTTTGTTTTTTGAAACCGCAGGATACAACAGCTCGAACAAAATATGATACGATATGTAATATGTGTTTTGAATGTGTCAGGCGATCCACACGATCGAGTACGTGCTGGGCAGCGTGTCGCACACGGCGTCGTACCTGCGGCTGTGGGCGCTCTCGCTGGCGCACGCGCAGCTCGCTGAGGTCGCCTGGAACATGCTGCTCAGGAAGGGTGCGCACACGGGGACACGCTGACATATATACAGAGAGAGAGAGAGAGAGATCCTTCGACCCTGGCACACGTATAAACGCACACACACACACACACACACACGCTGACATATATGAACAGAAAGAGAGAGAGAGATCCTTCGACGCAGGCACATAAATACACGCACACACTCACACACACACGCTGACATGCAGACATAGAAAATATATAAGTATACAAACATAGACAAGAACGTATGCGTCCAGTTATGTAAAACACACACGCAAAATCTCACCTATACCTAAACAACTTAAGTTTTAACGCCTCCTGTAACTTTTTCTACCTTACCTCATCCCTCATACCAATACACAGCAGCGCTTAACACCACTGTTATAAAGAAAATGTAGATGTGACAGTGATGCCCTAGACACAAGGCACTAAAAACTCTCGCATGTTATTTAGAGGGCATCTGTTAATTACATGAGACATTTTTTTAACGATTTCAAAGCCCCCTTCCTCCTAAACACCTCACTTAATGGACGCCCTCTTAATAATATAAATTTATCCCTTAGGTCTGATGTCTAACGGCCCCGAGGGCGGCGTGATCCTGTACATGGTGTTCGCGGGCTGGGCCGCCATCTCCGTGGCCATCCTCGTGCTGATGGAGGGGCTCTCCGCCTTCCTGCACACGCTCCGACTCCACTGGTAACTTATTTATATGTTCTCGACTACTTCTTTTATTTCACACGAAATATTCCACGTGGTCTGATTTTATAACTTATTTACGTTATTCAGGTTGGTTCGAGTAATACTCTACTAATGCTATATCTTAAGACATTCATAAAACTTTTATATATTCCATATATCTGATTTTATTTTATAATTAGGTATCGATAATATATATAAATAATTAAATATCTACAAATATTCCTGAAATAACAATTACTTAGTAAAAAGGCTATTTAACGACATATTGAATATATTATTTACATATATATTCTTCGCTTCCAGGGTCGAGTTCCAGAGCAAGTTCTATGCAGGCGAGGGCTACCTATTCCAACCCTTCTCTTTCGAGGTCATCCTCGACTCCGCGGGACAGGGCGACGAGTAACTTAAACCTTTCTGTGTCCTGATGCGTATCTTGTTATTCGACGTTGAATCAAGTTAAAAATTTAAAAAAAGAATTAATCGACTAAGTATTCGATATTTGATGTTGTTTCCGATTGTTAGATGATATATTAGCCGTTTCAAAGTTTTATCGTCTATGTGTAATAAATTTAGCTTTTAAAAGTGTACGCTTGGCTACTATCGTTTAAGCAACTTGTAGATTTAGCGATTAAGTAGTGGTTAACGCGAACGAGTTCGCACCTCAAATGTTTCTCAACTTAAACTACATTACGTCGGTCGCTCAACCAACAAATTGAATGCCCACGCGGCAAGACAAAACAGCGACTTGAAAAACTGTAGCTTAACCGACAAGTTGGTAGCTAACGCAACTATCGCGCGATTGTAACCAACGTGTAGTCAGCCTAAAACTTATTATAGTTAATCAATTATAAACTTAGTAAATTATTCGAAAATGTAGAAAAATATTTAAACAAAATAAGTTACGCATTTCAGGTACGTGAAGTTTGTGTAGTTATGTAGAGATTTTTAATTCCTTTTTTATTATTGTATAAACAATTTTTTATAAGTTCAAAATGTACTTAAATTAAAATCATTTTCTATTCGATACCCGAGGCTCTCTTTTATTATAAACAGGTTATTAGTTTCGAAAACATCTCAGAAAACAATAGTTTTACCACAAGACCAGACATCTGAAGTGTCCATATATTAAAATAAGAGTTGATTCCCTCCCAATCCCACTATTACACTAAATCACATCATATAAAACGTGATTACCACTGAACGTACAATTTGTGAAATAGTTATTTATGGTGTTGAAATTTTGTCATTAGTGGTCCCAGCGCTTTGGATCGATAAGATAGTTTCCTTCTTCTATGTGTGCTTGGTAGCTTCAATACATGTGCTGTAGTGATCACTAACATCAAAAACAAAAACTACAGTGTGCGAGATCATTGAAGTCCCAAAAAATATTCAGTTTTCCTGTTTAATGTGGGCAAGTGGGATCAAACCTTGAATTAATACGGCAATGTTTTATCTTATTGATTATCTTAACCGGGAACCACAGTAGTACGTTAATGTAATTCCAGTAGTTCTGATTCAATTAATGTGTATTTAAGCAAAGTGTAAAGCTTGTAGAACTTGGCTTCAGGTGTATAATTATAACGAATAAATCAAACATTTATGCAGCACAAATTGAGTTTTATTTTCGAAAACCATTTACGACTAAACATTTAAATTATGCTTTAAAATATTGATTTTTAATGTATTATATAAAAAAGTAAGAAAACGAAATCATGGTGACTATAAAAATATGGAGAAATAAGTTAGTAATAAATTTAAATAAAAATAATATTGTTGGTCCTTCAAGCCGGATCGCATTTCAGTCGTACTCAGCTCCTATCGTTATGCTTATGTCTCCAGGCAGCACGCTCGTCATGTGGTACCAGCGATTGGTGTCCACAACAACTGTAATTTGTAAGTAATTATATTGTAAAATGTAAATATATGTTCGTATATTAAGACAAAGCTAAGGCAAAGTTCAAATTTTAATAGGTAGTTACACCTACGTTTGTAATAAACAGGTGTAACTACCTATTATTAACGTTCTTCCCAAAACTACATATTATAGACTACCATTAAAGGAATTAAAATTAGTGACTTTATTGATAAGAAAAAGAAAACATTTTTATTTATGAAAGACAGAAATATAGGAAATATAATACGCCTAAATAGTCATCTGCAATAACAAAGGCATAATCTCAAAAACAAATAAAAAAGGCTTAGATAAGCCTGCACACAAAAACTCATGAACACCTAACCGGGAAAATTCACCATGAATTATTTGAAAACACTAAAGCCCGCTCCACATTCTCGTGAGAACGCGAGAAAACCCCGATCCGTATCGGCTCCACATTCTCGTTTTTCGTGCTCTTCTCGCGTTCTCGCGAGAATGCGGAGCGGGTTTAAAATTCAGGAACCACTGACGTATCTCGCCGGGCAGCACGGTGAAGGCGAGCGCGCGGCAGCGGTACAGGCACTCGGGCGGCGGCGCCAGCTGCCAGCGCTTGCGCCCGCGCACCTGCGCCTGCCACGACATGTGCCGCACTGAGTCCACCTGCAAACGACCAGGTTTAGCAATGGCGTGCAAAAGGGTCAGCTAGGTCAACTGCCCCTCTCCCAGAGACTTTGTACATCCAGTATACTATCCAAATTGATGCATTTGGTGACAAGGGTTACTATACTCTTTGGTGACAAGTATCTAAGAGCATGACATTACATTTTAGCATCGGCTATCAACGATAAACGCTCAAAGTGTGGCGAAAGACACTTCGACATGTTTAAGCGGTGGTCGCAGTTACTTTGTAATTTGGATGATCCAGGATCCGCTACTGCATTACACAGTTAATACGCGTTTGATCTTCAACATAATAGTATTTTTAATATCGCATATCGTCGTGACAATGCATCCGTGATCTTCCGTGCTGTGTAAGCAGCATTTATCTTAATAGTAGAAACTAGTGCTTTTTTATATTATTCCAATTTTTATAGAAGTTTAGAAGTTCAGCGCATAAATTTCGAAATTACGATTACTCGTACGCAATTATTACTTACCTACCTTAAGTATCAATTTAATATTAACCATTTGCATTAAACTTACGTGCATATGAGCTCCTTGTCCGGGTCCGCCCATAAAAATCCAATCAACCATATCGCTTTCCGACGTCCTTGGCAAGAAGTAGGGTCTTTTGTAGTACTCTCTGAGTTTCCTTGTCTCCTCATCGTAGCATGTACTCCAGCCCACGTACCAAGGCTCCCCGGATAAGTTGGCTCGCCTCTGGTCCATGTTAAATACTTCGTTCAACGAGTTCAGGCCGGATTTGTAAGCGAAGTAGAAACAGTCGTTGATCCTGCGTCCCATTTTGTTACTCCGATAGAAGTTTGCGAAGAAATCGAAGTTAAAATGCTGAAATACTTTTATTATTAGAAACTTCGTCGTTTGTAAGTAAAAGTTTGTAAGCGAGTATTCCCATACTTCTTGATAGAGCCATTTACATGCTTCAAAAATGTCAAGGGCGCATCCCTTATTGTGGTATCGTTTTAAAAAATTCGGATTACCAGCTAGGAATTTCATGTTGTTCCATTTACTTTGGTCAACATTAGATCGAGAGTCTTTCCAGTTATAATTTAATTCAGATGATATATCACAATAAAGCCACAGAGATTATTTAAGGTTGACTGATCAAAATACATACATCAATCGCCTTCCAATCCATAGTGGCATCAGTAACGATAACAGGCACGGTGCCGTAAGCATACTCCTCGAACTCCCGATCAGTGATGTTCGCTAGACGGACCACGTCGTCCACACCCATGCACATGGAGCAGTCCTCTGGCGGGCGGAACAACGCCTTCGATGATGAGGGAATTTCCAGTAAGCAGCCCTTGAAGTGTTTAAATTATAGGTAGCTTAATAAGTAATCGTTGTTTTAACTTACTATTAAATTTTTTTAACGCGCACTTAGCCGTAGTACAGATTTTTCGAAATCAGTTGATTTCTTGCACGTTAATTTTATTCATACTTCCTAAACACAATTAAAATGTAAAAACACGTACCTATTCCAAACAAAAATTCAACATTTAGTGTTATTCGGCCGGGAATCGAACCCGAACACTGATGTCATTACGAACCAGTTGTCAATTTGCTGAAAACGCTGCGAAAATTTATTGTATGAGGACAAATGTACATTTTTGCATGGTATCTATCGTTATATCCTTGATTGTAAGTATTAGAAAGACACAAATAATATAACTTACCTTAATTGTATCTAGCTGGAACCACCAAAAACCTAACAATGCTGACAAAATAATAATACTAGAAACCCACAGAAACAATTTTGATTTCCCCTCCAGAAACTTAAAATGGAATCTCTTTTTATTTGTCTGGACATCTAAGCGAGAAATATAATTATTGTTAAGTTTTAGACTCTCGATTTTATTTACGATTTTGAGTAGTTTGAGTTCAACTGTTTTAATTTTTTTGTCGCAGCTTTTAGACCGATTTAGACTCATAGTTAGTGGTAAGCTACACGCACTCCTGTTTCGAAATGAAAGAGTTTTAATCCCTTCGCAGGTTTTTATACACCCATGGGAATGATATGGAGTGGCTGTTCCTTACATTTATTTTGTTAGTAACTTTATACATTTCAGTTGTAGAGGTCTTGAATGGGTCCGCGGTTCGAATTCAGAGTCAAATTTTGGGTATGATCTGCTTATTACAAGCTTTAAAAGTTAATTTTTCGTATAAAACCTGGGTTTTGTGAGAGTTCTTCGTAAAATTTTCAGGTGTATGAAGTATATTAATTAGCATTTGGACAGCATGGAGAATGATCACCCACACTATTGAGTCGAGACGACTGTCCAGCAATGATAGGCGTCGATAACTATATCTTGAAGCAGCTCTATGTATGTCCCCAAGTTTCAATCACTGGATAAATAACCCGACACAAGTGCAACGGGTATGAAATTGAAATTCATTATCGCGCCGCGACACCGCAACTGCGACCCGTATTATACGCCAGGCTGCGTCACTTACGCGCCAATTTGTGCTCAACTTCTTTCATGTTGTTAATTTTACTTTATAGGTATGCCCTGCAATAAAATGAAAAGTTGCAAACTAGGTTGTACGCTAAAACTGTGACTCGCGTATATTATCGTAACACGTTAGTTTCATTAGTCCACCGGGTAATGGATGTTCTGTTAGGATTTCTTTATTTATACTATGCTTTGTATTGACTTTGTGTCTAGACATAATTATATGTGACTTTGTGTCTACACACTTAATTAAAACATTTAAACATCGAGTTCAAATTGATATTAACTATAACTGAAGGTGGTAGAACCCTTTGTGGTTCGTCTCCGGCAGCACCACCGCGACACCTATTTCTGCCTAATAACAGCAGTGTTAGACGCTGCTGTGTTCCGTTTTGAAGGGTGTGGTAAGGCAGACATACTTTTCCGAGGCGTTCTAGCTTAGTCCTCAGGGGTAGCGGCGCATCTGTGGCCAACCTCAGGTAGGAATATCTAATTCTATCTGGGGTTGATTACATATGTCCATGGGCGGCAGTAGCAATACCATCAGGTGGACTGCATGCTCGTATGCTACTCCTATATTATAAAAAAAAACTCTATTGTATGGATTTTGGCACCAGATATATGAAATCAATGTTATAAAAGTGGTTTAAAAAATAATTGCTACACATGATATTGACATTTGACACTTGACATTAAGTTTTAAATTAATGATGTGCCGAGTCGGCCATTTTTGGTATTCGAGTACTTTAGTACTCATATAAAAAAGAATCGAGTCAGTACTCGAGTCCAAAGTATTCACAAAGTACTCGAGTACTTTGTAAAATACAGTCCAATAGCACGGCAGAGCAAAAAAAAAAACGCCACTCACTACACAAAATTAAACAAGTTTTTACTTGTACGAGTAGTGGTTGTAGTGTACGAGTATCGTCAGTATTCGAGTATCACTGGTACTCGAGTATCACTATTGGTACTCGAGTATGCGAGTTTATGTAAGTACTCGAGTACTAACTCGAGTTGACCTGACTCGGCACATCTCTATTTTAAATTTCAAAATATTGCGGCTGGTTTGCGCAAATTTCATTCATTCACTGCGAATTTTGTTTATATTTATTAAATAATTACCATCAATTTTAACACATATCGTAATAAAATTACCTGACATATTTCGTTACTAATGGCTGCTATACTAGGCGGCGGTCTCGGCGGCTTATCAACAGGTTACTATTTGTTGAAAAACAATGTTACGTCTAATAATAATTTGAAATTGTTTCTTTTGGAAGCCACCAACTATTGTGGAGGATGGATCAAATCTATCCGAACGAAGGATTATGTTTTTGAACAGGGACCAAGAACTATTCGACCGAAAGGAATTGTGGGGTTGAACACGTTGAACATGATGCAGGACTTGGGTTTAAGTGAGCACATCGCGCCAATAAAACCGGGACACCCGGCCGCTAAGAACCGAATGATATATGTTAACAACACTTTACACCTATTACCGTCGAGCTTGAAGGGCGTGTTTCAGAGAAACGATCCATTTTCGAAACCTCTTATTTATGCTGTGTTTAAGGACCTCAAACAACCCATCAAGGAAATGAAGGACGATTCCATTTACAATTTTGTAGAACGCAGGTTCGGTAAGGAAATTGCAGACTACGCAATATCGCCCATGATATGTGGCATTTGTGCGGGAGATGCTAAGGAGATAACAGTGAAGTTCCTCATGAAAACATTGTTTGAATATGAACAGAATCACGGTAGTGTTATGAAGGGATTTATGAAATCTATTTTTAAAACGAAAAATGGACAGGAACTAGAATTAAGCGAGTTGGCCAGGAAAGCTCAGGAAGAGAAATGGAATGTTTACACAATAAAGGGCGGCCTTGAAACTTTCCCCACTATACTCCGTGAACACCTTAAGGAGAACAATGTGAACATATCTGTCAATAGTAAAGTAGAAGAAATTGAGTTCATTGACTCTAGTACTGTTAAACTGAAGAAAAGTAATGGTGAAACTCTCTCTGTAAGTCATGTATATTCCTCAATACCCTCCCATGCTCTGGCTAAGTTAGTACAAAAACAACACCCTGAGTTGGCTAAGAACTTAGGAGAAATACCATTTGTAACTGTGGCAATTGTCAATTTATACTTTGCAACTGATAAACCACTCATTTCACCTGCATTTGGATTCCTAGTTCCTCCAATAGAGAATTCTCCCATCCTCGGAGTTGTATTTGATTCCTGCTGTCTCCCAGATCAAAAGGGAACTGTATTAACAGTAATGTTGGGAGGAAAATGGTTTGAGGAAAAATTTGGAAAGGATATCACTGAAAAAAGATTATTAGAAATAGCAACTAAGGAAATAGATTCAATTTTGAATATCAAAGACAAACCAGCAGCACACAATGTAAATATTTTGAATAAATGCATACCACAGTATGTGATTGGGCATTATGAGAGAGTAGACAAGATTAGGGATTACATACAGAATAATAATTTGCCAATCTCAGTGATAGGAAGTAGCTATGATGGTATAGGTGTAAATGATGTGATCTACTCGGCCAAAACCCAAGTTGAGGAGGACTGTGTTAAATAAATGATTCTCACACAGAAATATTGCATTTTATCTGGTTTGGATGGACCTTATAATGAATGAAATGGACATATAAGATATTGCGTTGCTATTGTTTTTGAAAGTATATTAATAATATTTTAGGACTATTAAGAGGTGTGGTTGTTAAGAATTGAATCCCTATGGATTTCTTAATGGGAGTGAAGACTGATGGTATTACAAAGTTGATTGAACACATTTTTAAGGGATTTGGGTTATTGATTGTTACTGAATCTAAAAAATATATATCACAACTTTTGTCAAAAAATACTCCATATAAATTGTTATGTATGTAAAAACATCCTAGCATTTAATGCCTTGTTTGTTAAGCAACTGATTTTATGTATAATTTATTTATAACCTTGCTACTGTTACATCTTGTAAAGATAAAAATGCACAACTTTATTGTAGCTATGGGATAGTGCAATATGATTTAACAAAATGTAACTTACAATGAGTTTTTTTATTGTGATTTTGTATTTGAGAAACTGAAATTTGACTGTTAATTTCCAGAATAATATTATAATATTTTTCATATATTTATAGTTTTTTTGGTTATTGTGTACAATGGTAGACTGTAACTGGGACATTTTGTAATAACAAATGTACCACGAAAAGTGAAATTTCAATTCTAATAGAAAGGTTTTTAAAATAAAAAGAAAATTAAGCACAAAATAATTTATTTTTCGGTGTACGTGTTAACATTAAGAGTATTATCTCACTCAATGACCACTAATTAATACTCTCCATAAAAACATGTTTTTGCTTTATTAAAAAGTTATAATTATCATTTGAGTGATAATAATACAAATACAATGGAATATATGAAACAGTTCTTTGTTTATTTCCTTGTTAATAAATGAAAAAATATTTTACCTAAAGCTACAATAAATAAATCACTGAGATACATTTTCTGTACCATACATGCTAGTGATAAATATCCACACTTCACTCATTACAGGCATATGCAAATGTATAAAAATTACAGGCACCATGTATATAATATTTTTGATTTTATTGCACCAATTTTTTTTTATAAAAATCTGTTAAAACCTTTTGCGTTAGCCATAAATCCATATGTACATTATAAATATTTAACTTAGAAAATACATAAAATTATAGATAATACAACTTCGATTCCTGGGCATTACAAATACGTGATTTAAAAGTACATTGTATTAGCCGCAGACATACAAAAGTGCCTGTATGATGCTATTACACAAATATTTATAATTATTTTAGTAAGCGTCCAACTTCACAGGCTGGCAGTCTCAATAATTATTATATAGATGAGAAAATCAAAAGACTGCACTGATCAACATTGTAAACCTACCTATTTCGTATATTTAAGGTGTAAAAAATTAAACAATATTATATTATATAATCAAATTACTTCCAAAGCTAAACAAATGGAATTTTTATAATAACTTAAACAAGCAACCTTAGGCACGATTTTATATAAGCCTTTATATCTACTATGGGCGTCACTGTACATTCTTATCAGATGCTGATCTAACATCAGAAGAATATATCTCTATATAAATACCTTATTATATAGTTAATTAAAAATGTTTTTATTATGATTTTAAGAGATCTCACTCATTATTCAACACTCAATACATTTTTCATAATGAGATCTGTTTAATATGTATAATATTTAAAATAAATCTCGGCTTATACAAAAAGGTCTATCTATATGAATAATAATAATAAATTAATATTAATAAGATGTACATGCGCATACCATATATACATTTTTTTATGTAAACTGACGTACTTAGGTTTCTGTAGCCATAATTAAAATGTGTGTTGATAATTACGGTATTCGAGTTAATTAATTAAGTGGTTGTATTGTTTAAATGCATCAGTAGTTACATAAAGTGGTCCAATTAACGTCTTGACACTTTCACAATATATTTTTATAAGTTAGTATAAATATGTGTAAAAATGACAACATTTTACAGTATTAAATAGTTAGAATGGTGCAAAGATACGGGGAGTGATGTTGGTTGGTTGATAACGGTAGTGTGCATGTGGTGTGTGTGTGGTAGTACAGTTGGCAACAGAGCCAACTGTTCAGATCGGATTTATATAGCATGTAGAGAGTTCCTCAAGGTAGCAGTGCTGTGCAATGCGGTTATTGCTTCACGACAGGCTACAGGTGATGGTAATGCATTAAGTACTAAGATGCCAGGTGAACATAGTCTGTGATCGTTATAGCGGTAGTGCAGTAGTTTCATTACGGCTGATAGTGATAGTGCAGTGCTATCAGTGCATGTTGGTAATCAGTAGATGGGGGTAATGCAATTCAAAGATATTAGTCGTGCGGCTAATAGTTCGACACAATGCAGCACGGAGGATAGTAACTGTTGCTGATGTGAAGCGCGTCTAGCAGCAGATGTCGTTATAATCAGTATGGCGAGTCACTAGTAACTGTTAATTAGCTGCCAGTACGAGGCGGCGGGCAGTAGCTGTCAATTTGCTGCCAGTATGGTGCGGGGGTAGTAGCTGTCAGTCGGCTGCCTCCAGTAAAGCGCTACGGGTAGCAGATGTCGTTGACGCAGTACAGCACAGTGGGTAGTAGCTGTCAGTCAACTGCCATCGTTGCGGTGAGCTGGGTGTCGTTGGCATCAGTAGAGCGCGGCGGGCGAAACCTTCAGTGACGTCAGGGCCAGTCCACACGGCGCGTTGTTTTGCGTTGCGTCGTCGCAACACAAAAGTTTTGACGCATAACCGGCTACACGGGCGCTGCGCCATCGCATCGTTACTACGACGTAGTCATACGCGACGTGGTCATGCGTATAACGCAGTGCCAGCGCTACGTCGACGCAACGCGCCGTGTGGACCGGCTTTAGTGAAGTGCGACAGGCAGATGACGTCGTCAGTACATCAGGTTGAGTAGGAGCTGTCGTCATTGCAGCATAGCGGGCAGCAGATGTGGTCAGTGCATGATAGCGGGCAGGTGCAGCGCGAGCGTCGCGTGCAGCGTGTGGTCGCGCGGCGCGGCGGGCGGCACCGTGTTGCGGTACGAGTAGCGCAGCGCCAGCGCCACGCCCGCTACGCTCTCCACGCCCTCCGCCTCCGCCGGCGTGACCACCTGCAGCCGCAAAGCCAGCTTGTTCAACTTGCGCCATACTATTATGCTGGAAAAACAAAATATTTTTCAAAAAAATCATGACATGTGAAAAAAGTAACCATAGCAATCCGAGGACTATGAGGGTTACATTGCTGACAATTCTGGCTGAGCAGACAATTAAATGAGGAATTTATATTTCTAGTAGGGGTGTGCGAATAATTCGAACTTACGAATTATTCGTTCCGAATCGAATATTAATATTCGATTCGAAACTCGAATCGAATAATTCGAAAATTCGAATTATTCGAAAGTTCCCGAATTATTCGAAAGTTCCCGAATAATTCGAAAAATTTCGAATAATTCAAAAATTTTCGAATACTTCGAAAATTTTCGAATAGTTCGAAAATTTTCGAATAATCCGAAAATTTTTGAATAATTCGAATTTTTACAGGGTTTCTTATTTTCAATTATGGCATGAACTAGGGAAAAGTTGAAAAAATTTTTTTTCACAAAATGGCGACTGCTTGAATAAAAAAAATGTTTTTGTACTTTTTATTTGACTTTTTCGAATTTTTTAAAAATTGAAATTTGGGGATGATCCTATTCTTGTAATGTTAATAAATAACTTATAAAAAAATTGATGGTAAAAATATTGATTGCCTTTTTTTACGGCACTTCAAAAAATTACCTGAAATTCATGCTTCTAGACTAGAATACCCCCTTAATTCGCGAATTATTCGAAAACTTTCGAATTATTCGAAATTTTTACGAATTATTCGAAATTTTTCGAATTATTCGAAATTCTTCGAATTATTCGGAGAATTTCGAATAATTCGAAAATTCGAATTATTCGATTCGAATTTCGAATCGAATACTGATATTCGATTCGATTCGATTCGAACGATATTCGCACACCCCTAATTTCTAGTCTAAAAGTTGTTAGTGTAAATGACACAGGGAATAAAAGAGTTGAACTATAAGTGTTAAATAATTTAAACGTAATCTTATTCACCTAGAAAAGTAGGAACTTTTCTCGGTTAACATGGCAAACCTCTTTCTAATTTGTCTATGAAGGTACCATCGTCACACATAGTTTTTCCTCATAATAATACAGTCAAGCGGTGCCTAGAACATGTGTATAATTCGTTGATATGACCTATGAGCTATATATTCGTTGATATGTCCTATTTGCAGGTAGATATAGTATATAGGTAGGTAGATAAAAAAATACAATAAATATACCTCACTCAACCTTTTGGCATATCATAACGAACTTATCATTAACATAAACCACTTGAAGAAGTTTCCTAACTTTTAAGAAACTGCACGATCATTACTAATTCGAAATATAATGTTCTGTACTCACTCGCTGGTGTCGTGCTGCGCGTCGTCGTCGTACTCCGCGGCGTCGTCGCGCTGCGCCAGCGTGAAGGTCTGGTCGGGCGCCAGCAGCCGCCCCGCCGCCCGCAGCCGCGGCTTGCGCTGCACCACCTTGCACCACGACATATCCTAGGGACACGTGAGCTTTCTTAACAATGTGCTGACTACATTGGTCTGAACAAAAAGTCCCAACTTCGATCCCCGGCCAGCGGACATCCGAATGATGTAATGAAAGTTTATGTTCTGGTTTTGATTTTCCTGAGAATCATAATATGTTATGACGCTAGCCATTATGATTTCCAGAAGCGAGTGAGTTCTATATTGCGTCGGGATGCAGCAGCCAGGATACAGAAAGACCAAATTACATATGTATTTAATTAAAACCGATTTTTTACACGTTTTAATTAAATCTAACCTAAACTAACCTAAGTGACTTGCTGGGGCAATGTTAGCACCCACAGAGTTCCCACGTTCGGAACTATGAGGTGGCGACGTATGTGCGGAGTCAGCGTTCCCACGGCACGGCGGCGGTGCAGGATCGGATGACTTTTTGATAATTTTATTTAAGGCGAATGCCTAACTATGTTGGGTAAGGCCAATATATAACAAGTGCATAAAGCTTAAGGTTATTATTTATTGTGTGTGTCTTAAGTACTTACGAACTACTACAACTACAAGTTGTTTCAAAACTATAACTTATAGCTACATCACTACAATTTGTAGTAATTTTCGTATCTTTGTATACACGTTTTTTCCAAAATCTATAAAAGTTTTTCAAAACCCTTTGGATAGCATACCTTTTCTAGATTCAGTGACTTTTCCAGGGACTTCTCAATGGTCTGTGGTTCCTCTATCTCCTCAGGTTCAGGGATGTCTTCAGGTTGCATAAACTTTATCTGCATTTCGTGGCCAGTGGGGTTGGTCAGCTTCAATAGTAGTGCTGTGGTTTCTCCTGGCTTGACTGGCTCATATGAGATTATCTTCACTTCTGGCATGTGGTAACTAGAAAAGTTAAGAGGGTTAAGAAATGAATATTAGCGTGACATTTTTACCTGAATACAAAGGGTAATGTTTTCGTAACATAATATATGTTTCATTCTTTAACACAGCCTACAGCCCAAATAGCTCGATACCTGGATGGATTGTAACATTTGAGGTATTGTTGGGTTAGTTAAAATAGTTGTTAGTAGTTGAATTTGTTTTTTTTTTCTTAAAAAAATCTAGTGAAACGAGGGAAAATTATGGTAGAGAATAACAAGTTACGTTAATTACTCTTAATTGTAAGATTTACTATATATGGGTACTATAAAAACGGTCCTCCTATTTGAATCTTTCTTGAAAGTTTTGAATTAATTCTTATATTCAGATAGTATTGTGTTGACACTTTCGATATTACAGGTATTCGATTTTGATGGGTACAAATATCGTTTATTAATAGCAAGCGTTTACCTTAAATACGCCGACGACCAGTTTGATAAGTCAGATTCGATTATTTGTTGATGGCCTAAAAATCATTATACAATAATTCCTGTGTACTCACTAAGCGAGCAGCTCGATCTTGAACTTGATGGAGCCGGGGTTGTACTCGGGCTTGGTGAGGTTGTGGTCGCAGGCGCGGCAGCGCTGGCTGCGCTTGACGCTGAGCGCGCGCGCCAGCGGCTGCAGCCGCGACACCGACGTCGGCTGCGGCGCGCCCGCCGCCAGCCGCTGCGCCATCGTCGTTACTGGGAATGGTAGTCATATGAAACAATGGATGGACAAGAATTTTGAAGGTGGTAGAAACTTTTGTGGTTGGACTCCGGCGGTACCACCGCCACACCTATTTCTGCCTTTTATAATAGCAGTGTTAAGCACTGCTGTGTTGTGGTTTGAAGGGTGTGGTAAGGTAGACATACTTTTCCGAGGCGTTCCAGCTTAGTCTTCAGGGGTAATTTTACGCATATGTAGCCGACCTCAGGTAGGAATATCTAATCCGATCTGAGGTTGATTACAGATGTCCATGAGCAGCATGGCCACTTACCATCAGGTGAACTTTAAATTCGTCTGCTACTCCTGTATTATAAATAAAATCCAACTGATGCACTGGCCAACTGACTATCTAATGCGGGTGTCTTAAAATGCTCACTCTGACACAGCACCTATTAATCCTATTTAGAGTTGATTATTATAGATGTTTCATATAGTAACCTACTAATCATCTTATGGATTTCATGCTTGTTTATTAGAACAATTTAATGAAAAAAATTTAATACCTTTCCACACAAATAACTGAAGTAATATACCGACTAAAAACGAACTCACTTTGTTTCAAATTGACCTCCTTAGTATAATAATCCTCAGACAATTCTTCCACCTCCTCGCTAGCCTGGCTAGGCACGAAGTTGGCGATCGCGGAGGACGAGCTCTCGCTTGACGGCAAGCCAGCGATGTTGCGGGCCATCGCGCCAGTCAGACCAGTCTTATCCTGGAACAAGAATTCTCTATTAAACTTTAGATTTCCCAACTATAGTCTCTTTTATCTTTAGTTATCTAGCAAAAATATTTCGACTCAAACCCTCAAAGTGAATATAAATGCATCACATAGTGAAAGATTTTATTATAATGTATCAATTCATTTTTTATGCATATTTTTCATATTCATACAATTATGCTTATTAGGCAGATATGCCCAAAGTTTGCCATATGAAATAAATTTTCCATTAATTGGTGTGCTAGAACACAATACTATTTGAGAATTTTTTTCATATAATAAACATTTTAATGCGTGCAATAAATGTTCCTGTAAATGTTTTATATGTGCATAGATAATTAACAGAGTACACCGAGGTCAAAAATAAAAAATGTAATAGTGTTTTATATGTTGGTTTTTACTCACAGTGAGAGTGATGTATTTTCCTCTGATAGGGAACTTCTTCCTCTCTCTATCCAGCCGTTCCTGTTTCTCTTGATGAGCAATCGCTTTGTAATATTCGAGGAGCTGATTGATCCGTACAGCGTATGGATTCGTTCTTTCCGGCCATCCTCCCGACGCTAGTGTATGAAAAATATATTGCTTGTTTTAAAGTGTGCATATGATACCAATATGAGACTATTAGGTATTGACACATTGGTCCTTTGAGCCGGATTAATTTGTATGTGCAATCGATTTCATATAAATATAATATGCAATAGAAATAATTCGATTTTTGTACAATCTGGTCTGATTAAATAAAACAGCGGTAACATTTGGGAAATATAAAAAAACATATAAAAACAAATCTTCCAACTAGACATTGTCAAAAAGGAAGAAATGTCGAGGTGGAAAGACTTCAATATTAAAGAAATATCAGTGTCTACTCTTGACCTTTATATTACACGCTACGCTACTACGCTAGGCCTTTATATTACACATAAGATTTTTCCGTAAACAGTGATGTGGTTTGGATGTATGAGCATTTGTGGTCGGCCGCAAGGTTGGCGCCGCATCTTCACACCTAACGCGGATTGTAATTATGAAATAAGTACATACATAATTACAATAAAAGTCTTCACAGACTCTTATTGGATGTTATCATTGATTGAAATGTTTTTTTGCATATATTGAAAAATGACCACATTACTATTTGACAGGTACTTGGAAGGTCGTAAAACCAGTATAGCTCAGCTGTACCAAATCAGGATGAAGCTGAAGCATTTCTGTATTTCTCTGGTGTCAGCTAATTGACATATGATGTGACTATGTTAGTTGTCGGAAGTGTTAACGAATCTGTGCACACTTGCTTGCTTGAGTTAGAACCCCTGTTCTGTGTGGGTTTGTCACAGGTGGCCTTGGGTGGTCGCATCCACTTATAACGACACGGACGGTAATAAGCAAACATTAGGGCAAAAAGTTTGGTACCTTTTTGCCCTAATGTAATAAAATATGTATGCCCTAATGTAATATATATGCAAAATAATTAATATAAAAGTTGTAAAATTAAAGACGAAACCCAGTCATGATCAATTAATCAAAATATAACATTTATACTAATGTTTAAACCCAGGCATTGATGGTGAAATTGAACCACAAGGAACTCTATCACTTACATGGCACTGTCTACATTTTTGTTAAAAATCATAAAAAAATCAATCAATCATTTCTTATCAAAATGTTACAATCCTACTGCTGGACACGGGATTCCTATCAGAGTGAGATGAGTTTAGGTTTGATTGAAGGTGGTAGAACCCTTTGTGGTTCACTCCGGCAGCACCACCGCCACACCTATTTCTGTCTTGCACTTTTTGTTAAGCAATGCTGTGTTCTGGTTTGAAGGGTGTGGTAAGGGAGATATACTTTCCCGAGGCGTTCCAGCTTAGTCATCTGTGGCCGATCTCAGGTAAGACTATCTAATCCTATCTGGGGTTGATTACAAATGTCCATGGGTGGCAGTAGCGACTTACTATTAGGTGGACTGCATGCTCGTCTGCTACTCCTATATTATAAAAAAAAGGTTATTTCAGCATATAGCCAAATGCAAATTGGCACACATATACAGGGTGAATTTTTAAAACGGGCCTTCAGGGCCAAATCCGAAACTATAAGGATTAGCGAAAAATGCTGAAAGGAGTTACGAGGCCGATTTTGATAAAAACTAAAACTGCATCATTAGTTTATTAAAATATTTTTTTCCTTAGCCGGGAATCGAACGAGTTCATTTTGAAAAAAATTACACCTGTATATTATTCCACTATCTGATAGTGTCGCTTATAAGGATCAAATTCTGGGAAGTAATGTTATGTGACAAATTAAAGGAAAAGGAAAATTTTGAAGAAAATACGTATTTTTCCATACATTGGCATACTAATTCTTAAGGATTATACATAACAAATGATTTATGTATAATTCTTTAGAAACAGACATAAGTCATACCATTGAAGAATTTGTTGGTTAATTAACTAATTATTCGATGTTATGACTATGACATACGGCTTAGTATAAGAAAGTAATAGTTTGGCAAATAAGTTACCGCCGTTTTTAGGATTTATTTTTTAATGAAAATAGATAACTGATTAAATAGTAAATTCTTATTGTTTGTTGTTTACAACTTCGTTTCAACGTTAAATATGATTTTCTATATCTCTTTTTTTAGTAATCACTCGGATTTGACTCTAAAAAGAAATTCTCGCAAATTGTCAACTTTACATCTGTATTAAACGAAACTCCGCCCATAGCAAGTAAATCTATTATAATGGTCCTAAAAATAACCTCAGCTAAGTCGGACATAAAAATATAAATTATTCGGAAAATAACGTCCATTTCGAATGATTAGAAACATTGAGCTAAAAAAAAATGTTAATACACGAAATGTTTAAATTAATAAATGGCGGGAACATAACTGCCAAATTAATATGAAAAAATATGTATTTTCTTAAAATTGAGGCTTTTCCTTTAGTTTGTCGTTTATCATTACTTTCCAGATTTTGATCCTTATAAGCAACACTATCAGATAGTGGAATAATATAGAGGGTGCATTTTTTTTCAAAATGAACTCGTTCGATCCCGGTTCCCGGCTAGGGAAAAAGTTATTTTAAAAAAGTAATGATGCAGTTTTAGTTTTTATCAAAATCGGCCTCGTAACTCCTTTCAGCATTTTTCGCTAATCCTTATAGTTTCGGATCTGGCCCTGAAGGCCCGTTTTAAAAATTCACCCTGTATATCACACCTTCGAAAACATTTTTCTTTTAAAGAACTTAAGCATGTAGGTTTCCACAAAATGTTCATCTCCAGCATTAAAGTAAGTAATGATAAATTTATAATTTACTATCTTTAAATTACCTCTCTCTACCTCTACTCTACCTCTCGTTTGGTGGGTCCCAGGTTCAAATAACTTTAATAAATCAAAGGTTATTTGTTAAAAAGTTTTGTGTGAATTATAGAAACAGATACACTAATTACAATAAATATAAAAGTCATTAAAAAAATACAAGTAATACCAAAATCCACTCTTACCTACAGGCTGGTCCGGAATACCGACATCCCTAGATGTCCATCTACAGTTAAAGCATGACAGGTAGTACATTTTCTTGGCCTGCTTGTTTTCCACCTTAGCATCCCCTGCAGCAGGATCTGGTCGGGGCTGAGTCAGGGTGGCTCGTGTGGACAGAGTATGGAAACAGCTGGGACAGTCGAAGCAACTACTACATCTGTTCTTCTTCAGTCTGGCCTCCGAGGATGGCATATTTTCCAGACAATTTGCACAATAGTGAGAGTCCACCTGGAAAACAAAATGTTGAGGACTATCGTTTGAAGTAGCCGTGGGGTAAGAAATTTTTTTTTTTTTTTTTTTTTTGTTGCTTGTAAATTTTGTCTCCCAATCTAGGGGTACGAGGTTTGGCACGATTACGATTCTTACGGCGCCAAAATTTGAATGCGGATCCTTATAGATCTCGACGAGTCAAGACGAAAAGTAAGAATAAAATTTTTTTGATATCTCGCTTAGTTTTTCGAGATATCGATATTTAAAAATCGAAAAATAAAAAAAATATATTCTTTTAATGATGTATTTCGATAGATTTTTGGAAAAGAAAACTAAAACAAAGAATAATTTTTTTTTTCGATATCTTGCTTAGTTTTCAAGATATTAATAAATACATTATTAAAAATGTTGGAATTTTATTGAAAAAATTTTTTGAAGATATATTTTATCCTTTATTATGATTATCACTATTATTATGATAATAATAATAATAATAAGCCCCCTAAAATCCAACCTTACGTCCGAGACCTAGCACACGTGGGGGGCGGACACGCGTACTGTACAACCGTACAAAAAACTTACGCGGCTAACAAGGCAGGGTAACCCTTTATGGAGATGAGTAAAAGAGTATATAATTTACGGTCGCTTCCCGGGGGGCGCCGGGGCGCATCTGGAGCCGATGCTGGATGCCACAGCATGCGATCCATCGGCGGTGAGGAGTTGAGCAAGCGGGCTCCTACCGAAAAAAATGTTACAGCTGGTCGTAGTGAGCTGAACAGGCGGGTTCACAACGTAGAAGCTACAGCCGATTCCACGGGCGATGATACTACTTCTTTATTCTCATCCATCCCTTCAACTCGCCCATCATACATGACAAGAAGAACAACTAGCTTGTCCACCATTACAACGCTTGACAGTGTTGTGCAAGAAGTCAACCTTGACTCTGAGCTTGCACCCACTACAAGCGCTCCTAGAACACGCAGACGATGGACACCAGAAATGAATAAGTTCATACTGCGTACTTACCTTAAACTTACCTTATTAGATACAGATAGAAAAACTTACCTTGAGCCGCTCCACCTGAAATTCATAGAGAAATACCCTAATATGCAAGTCAGCAGACAAAGAGTAGGAGACCAACGCCGAGCTATAATTAATAACAAACTACTAACACAAAAAACAATAGATGAAATAGAAGCTGAAGTTAGAGAAGAATTAAATCAATTAAAATTAAGTGCTCAAACTCAGTTCCCAACTAATCATACTCAATCAATAGCCACAATTACACAAACACAATCTACAACACTGGAAACACCTAGGGCACAAAATAAAACGCTATCTCGAATGAGATGGACCAATGAACAAAATGAAGCGATCATGCGGTCATATTATCGAGTTACAACTTTGGAGACTAACCAAACGGTATATCGAAAACTCATGCATGAGGATTTTATAAGAAAATTTCCCTCACTTGCCCATTTAAGTGAGCAACGAATAGCTGATCAAAGGAGAGCAATAGTAAACAACAAATACATTAGCACTGAAAGATTAAATTCATTAAAATTAGAAATATCGAACGAATTACAAATAAACAACAGCACCAATAATAATTTTGCAATCACAGTTAATGACAACACCACTGAAATCCAATCAAATGCAAATAACATAGATATATATTCTACAGACGATCCAATAATACAAATATTAAATAACGATCAAGTAGATGTAGCAACAGATGGACAACATAACTCTCAAACAAGCCTAGAAGAAAGAGACCTATTAATAGACGCAACATTCCAACAGACACTACAATTTTACATAGCAACTAGTCCTACAAACAGAATGTGCATCCCCAAACAAAAACCGTCTAAGAATTTGGCCAGAATAGTACACTACATCAACAAAATAACACTCCCTGAAAACGTAAATAAAGACACTGATTTTCAGACATTACAGACTGCTATATACAGTGCGGCATGGACCGCAGCTAAAGTTAACGGCGCAAAGTTAACACTTCAGCCAAGGGAAAAGAACACAAACACAAATACAAAAAAATTAGACACGCCCCATTGGCAAAGACGTTTAGAACGCAAACTAAAAGACTTACGATCAAAGATAGGCAGGATGACACAATTTATTAACGGCAATAAAAGCAGAAAAATAATAAAACATGTAAAACGTATTAACAAACAATATAAAATTCACACAGTACACGAAGAACCAAACACACAACCCGAACACACATTAGACACATTAAAACAAAAACTCGCAGTTGTAACAGGCCGGCTACAAAGGTATAAAGCATGCACTCAAAGAAAAAAGCAAAACACTCAATTCATCCTTAACGAAAAATTTTTTTATCGTAACATCAGACAGATTTCCACCAATGTTCAGAATAACAATTCTAGTGATGACGATGGTCAAAACAATCTGGACCTAGAGACCTTACAAAATTTCTGGGCAGGAATATGGGAACACCCTATCGAGCATAACACCCAAGCAGATTGGATACAAGCTGAACTGTATAATGCCAGCACAAACATTCAGCCAATGACATTCGAACACATATCGCCACAAATATTTCACGAAGTGCTAGCTCGGTTACATAACTGGAAGGCACCAGGATCAGATCAAATTCATAGTTACTGGTACAAAAAGTTCACAGCTGTTCATAGCTTTCTTTATAATTA
Organism: Epargyreus clarus clarus; assembly: GCA_014595695.2. Taxonomy (NCBI): domain Eukaryota; kingdom Metazoa; phylum Arthropoda; class Insecta; order Lepidoptera; family Hesperiidae; genus Epargyreus; species Epargyreus clarus. The sequence goes on along the minus strand of JACTTY020000059.1, from coordinate 495,203 downwards.
CATAAATAAGTTCATCCAGGATCCCAAAACAATGCCGCCCTACTTAACATCAGGTACAACATATATGATCTCAAAAGACTGCAACGACCTCTCTAACCCAGCAAAATATAGACCTATCACATGCCTGCAGACCTTGTATAAAATTATCACATCCTGTATATCCTCACTAATATATAAACACACTGACACTAATAAGATCTTAGCCGAACAGCAGAAAGGATGCCGAAAGTTTAGTCAAGGCTGCAAGGAACAACTAGTCATAGACTCTATCATTCTTAAAAAGGCTCAAAAATCCAAAACTGATCTCTATAGTATGTATATTGACTACAAAAAAGCATATGACTCTGTTCCCCATTCATGGCTAGTACAAATTTTAGAAATTTACAAAATACACCCAACAATTATCACATTCCTGAAAACTACAATGACAACCTGGTCTACAGTCCTTAGATTCAATACTTCAACCGATACAGAGGATATCCGTCCAATCAACATATTACGAGGTATCTTTCAGGGAGATGCACTGAGCCCGCTGTGGTTCTGCCTCGCCCTAAACCCTCTATCAAACATTTTAAATTCAACCTGCGCAGGATCCCCCTTAGAAGATACAGCCCGCGACGGACAGCGTGAGGTACAAAATAACACTTTAAATCATCTACTCTACATGGATGATATTAAATTATATGCAAAAAGTGAGAGCCAATTAAATGAATTAGCGAACCTAACAGAACAATTTACAAACGATGTTAAAATGGAATTTGGTATAGATAAGTGCAAAATAAATTCAGTTAGAGCAGGACAATACTATCAACACCAATACACATTAGAAACAGGAGAACACATAGATCCATTAGATGAACACGATACATATAAATACTTAGGGTACAATCAATCACGACAGATAAACCATAAAGAAACAAAACAAAAATTAAAACAGCAATTTCAACACCGATTAAATACTATTCTGAAAACACAACTTTATTCAAGAAACACAATAAAAGCACTCAACACTTTTGCAATACCCGTACTTACCTATTCTTTCGGCATCATCAACTGGACCAAAACAGACCTGAAAAACCTACAACGCAAAATAAACACCTCCATGACCAAATTCCGAAAGCATCATCCAAGATCGTGTGTGCAAAGGTTAACACTACCAAGAAAAGAAGGAGGCAGGGGGCTCATCGACATTCAAAATTTACACAATAAACAGATAACAACCCTTAGACAATATTTCTTCAGCAAGGCAGAATCTTCTACACTTCATAAACAGATAGCAAACAACGACAACCAATTTACTCCTCTAAATTTAAAAGACAAATCCGAACAGAAAAACGAAAAAGTCACGGATAACAAAACCAAACTACTTGAATGGAGCCAAAAGTCTTTACACGGAAGACATTACCAAGATTTAAGCCAAATTAATGTCGACAAGGAAGCGTCGAACGCATGGCTTAAACGAGGTGAGCTCTTCCCGGAGACTGAAGGCTTCATGCTCGCAATACAGGACCAAGTAATTGAGACTAAAAATTATAGGAAGTTCATTATAAAAAACCTAAGCACTGATACATGCCGAAAATGCAATAGTTCACCAGAAACCATCCAGCATATTACAGGCGCGTGTAAATCAATAGTCCAGACAGACTACAAACATAGACACGATCAAGTCGCTAATGTGATACACCAGAAACTAGCACACCAATACAAATTAGTAGACACCATAGTGCCCTACTACAAATACATCCCCGAAACTGTCCTGGAAAACCCTTCGACAAAATTGTATTTTGACCGAGGGATTTTTACTGACCGAACCATCCACTTCAACAGACCAGACATCACTTTAATAAATAAAACAAACAAAACTGGATATCTCATCGACATAGCTATACCAAATACACACAACTTACAAACTACTATAGCAGAAAAACTATCTAAGTATACAGAATTAAAAGAAGAAATAACCCGCCTCTGGCATCTCCAAAAAGTAACCATAGTCCCCATAGTGTTGTCCACAACAGGAGTAATACCAAAACAGCTCCACCGGTCCCTTATTTCTCTAAACCTGCCCTCTAACACCTACCACCTGCTGCAGAAGGCAGTGATACTAAACATGTGCAGACTGGTGAGGAAGTTCCTACAATGTGAAGCGGACAATCCGCACCAACATATCAATTTAAACATACCCTCATCTCTCTTTCAAGCTACAACGCAAAACCACTCTCTCTCTCTAACGAGTAACCCAGCTGATAGTCACTTGGCTTAGGCCCGTGCTATCAGTACTTTCCAGCGACCCGGTTAGCTGAGCAAAATAAATGAATAGAAAATAATAATAATAAAAAAAAACATAACCTAACCTAACCTAACCAAACCTAAACCTAACCTAACCTAACCTAACCAATACCAACTCAAATTTCAATCACCTCTAACTTCGTTGTCCCTTGCCCGATTTCTAATTATTTTATGCCATCGTACTCGTCTCAACGATACCTTTTCGCACATACTACTTCCGTTTCTCTCCGTTTTCTAAATTTTTAAATACAATTTTCTCCGTTTTTCAAAAATAAATTTTTGGTTTTTCTCATTTTCCTCCGCCGTTTCTTAACGAATTCTCTTCATTTTTCTTCTACCGTATTCTGCACGTCCTCCCCTATCCGGAGATACTAGTCGCACCTGTTTCCGCCGCGCCGTTCCTCGGCAATTTCACTTTTAAAACGCAAAAAATCGAAATTTTCGAATAAATTTTGAGTATCGATATCTCGAAAACTAAGCGAGATATCAAAAAAAATTATTCTTACTTTTCGTCTTGTCTCATCGAAATCTATACGGATCCGCATTCAAATCTTGGCGCCGTAAGAACCGTAATCCCCCCCGAGGTTTAAACACACACACATAAATAATAGTAGAAAATCACGCATACCCAAAACAAATATGTAAATTCAGTATTTAGTTATCTGTCTGGCCAGGAATAGAATCCAGAGACCCTTTAGCGTATCAGAAGTAAGACCGTTCCGTCATAGGGTCGTGATGATACTGGACACACCTTTATGGGTACACAGATAGATTGTATTGGGCTGCATTATGCATAACAATGAATTAAAAACGCCCAACTGTAAAGTGACATCATAATACACTTTTAACCTAATTCTTATTCATATTTATATATACAACTACCAATAAATGTTCCACAGATGAACAGAAGATGCACGACAACTTAATAATCAACAATTGCCGTTAAAACAACTGTATTACCTCATGACAAATGCAGAAACCGCAGCGTATCTTTAAGCAATGTCGGCAGAAGTACAGGCTGGTTATCGGCTTCATCTGGCCACAAGAGCAGACATACTTCACGTAGTCCGGCTGAGTCAAGTAAGCCATGGTTTTAGAGTTATTTCAGCTTTTCTGTAAAATTATAAAATACGAAAGTTGACTCAGTACCCGTGTCCAACTTACAATACCTACGACACTTACGTCAATGTCAAATCTTGACTGACAATACTGACATTGATATATAACATGACAAGACACTATTTATGTTGCCATATTGTTTATGTTTATGTGCCACATTGTTATTAACTTACTGTAAATTAAATTTAATAGTTTAACAGTAATTTAAATAACACCCACTAAAACAATATAAAGCAATGTTGAGTACAGAGCTGTGTGCGAATCAATTTTATTTTGGAAAATTATAATCAATAATCCATAGAAGAGAAAAGAAAGCAATAATCGTTATGTGTATATTACAGATTTGACCATATATGGCAGCACTATAAAAAAAAAACAATTTCATTTTTTATCTACTTTACGTGACCTTAGAATCTTTTTTTCAGCCTAGCTTAAAAACTCTTGAACTATATATTCTATTACACCTAACATCTTTTGTATTACACTTTTACGTTTTTCTGCCTTTTCTTTTTTATTTTAATACTAAATAATAATATAGAGTGCGTAGATCCCGCTAACTCCTCGGTAATGAATTGATATCTTCCTAATCTGCAGCCTTCCTCCTACAGGCGTTACACTAAAATAACTAAGCTACATTTTAATATATAATATTAACACATCTACTAGGTACTTGTTTTCATAACACACTTGGCCAGATTTATTCGGTATATTTATAAAATAATAACAAAGGAATTAAAATTAGCTAATTCACTCTTGTTGCAGCCGTTGTTTATTTAAATACATTAATTTAAAAAATAAAACAAATTAATAAAATAAATATAGTTTAAAAAACTAAAAAACACGTTTTTATAATAAAATCAACTAAAAAGTAGAAAATAATTTGGAATCTAGGAATCAATTAATTTATTTTGAATCTAGGAATCAATTAATTATTTTCTACTTTTTAGTTGATTTTATTATAAAAGCGTGTTTTTTTAGTTTTTTGAACTATATTTCTTTTATTAATTTGTAGTATTTGTTGTTATAGCGACAATCATTATGCATCGTCTGTATAAAAACCAAGTGTCTATCTATTACGGTTTAAGAGATAAAGCCCTGTGACTCACGAACAGACAGCGGAGGGTTTCGTTTTACCCTTTGAGTACAGAATCCTAAAAATCATTCTACAAGATACACACATACTGTACATACATACATACTGTATACATACATACTGTATGTATGTATATATACAACCTAGTAAAAGCGTGTAATTAGAGAAATATTTTTATGTACAACTTACTTATGTACTTCATAAATAAAATTAAAAGTAGATAACGTTTTGTGCAAATACTGGTAGGTAAATACGAAATTTTTTCGCGCGGATTAACTAATTGTCGTTAATTAAATAATTATGAGTGATTTTTCTCTATCTTATTTAAGTTACTGTTGCTTGATCGCTGACCCAAAAGAAATAACTAAATTCATCTTTTATCAACTTGATCAAGAATATAATTTATAATTCTTTGCGTAGCAGACTGGTCACTAGACCACTATATCACACGATTTGTCAACAGTGTTTTGACTATGTGTATTGTACTGCAATCCTAAAAACCCAAATTGCACACAAATCACGCGTGACCCACTTCTGTCAGTAATTTGCGAACGTAATGAATGAAGATTCTTCACACGCAAGGTCGTGGCGGGAATTTAAAGCGTGGCTTTATTTTGATTCTTTTTAAGGCACCAGGAACGTGGACGGCTTCAGCTTTCTAATGGCGTAATGTATTGCGAAACTGATCGAGGGATCCACTTATGTCACCCGTATTAATTACTCAGCACACTTTTGATTCAAGTTTACGAGCAGTTTAGATCGATCGTCGTTTTTCACTTTGTCGCCGCACGGAATGTGTGGTGTTGATTTACGGTTATCTGTAGTCCTGTGACAAGAAAACTAATTATATTGAACACACTTAGACTATCTACCTGCGAAACGATAATAGAGACATATTTAATCCAAGTACGAGTTGAACTAGGTAGAGCACTTAAGGTAGAGCAAGAAGGATTATGACACAATATATCTGTGTTATGTATTTAGCTACTAACTATAAATCAAAATGTGTATATACGAGTACCTAATATATGTTTCATTCGGCATACTTAGCGAAAGTTCAACTCAGACGTCACATGTTTATATTGTTTGTTGTTTTACTTCACTCTAGCTTTAACTAGATATAGTGTTATCCACTGTTGATTGGATTCAAACATCAGCAATACATCATTCCGCGATCCACCTAAAGTTCTAAGTATTATAACTATAAAGTTAGGGTTGGATATAAATCATTAAAAATTGTAAATCCGTAATTGGCTGTAAGAATAATATATAAAAAATGTATTTGTATGATTTTAAGAGCTGTGGATTTTCTAATAATTAAATAAATAAAAATAAATAAATAAATAAATTAAATATCGATAGTGGATTGCAGTGATCTTTTCCGTTTAATTGCATCATACATGCCCTTTTGCCATGTCCGTAATAATAAAAAAGTTAAATTAGGTCAGATTTCTCTTAACATTTAGCTATTGATTTATTTATCCACAATACCTACATGCACAGAAACATAACCATGGTTAGTATAAAACTACAAAAGGTAACGATTAATGAATATCATTAATCATCAGGTCGTTTCTGTACGCATCGTTATAGTCAATTATGCTGACAAAAGGCAAACTGTCTACTGCATCTTGAAAATATTTCACGGTGTTTCTATATTATTAAAACAAGTTACGATCAATTTTCAAAACTTCGGATTCAAACCTGGGACTCTAGTGCGAAAGAAAAAAATCTCTGATTAACCTTTACGACGATACCAGCTTTTTATTATTTAATTCTAGTCAAACGATGTACTCGTATGAAATAATTCACATTACATGTAACTTCTTACTAAATCCTATTCGTGTCACAAGTCCGTCATATCTCCGGTGTCGATTCGAAAATTAACACGACGGCGTAATCTTCTAACTCCATAGCCGTTAACATGTACGAAGTAACTAACTAGACTCCTAATTATTTGTTATATTATTTCAATTATTATAAATGTTTTTGTCTTGTAATTATTATTGTAAAATAAATTAAATAAAGGTACGACTCCTAATTTAACGTCTCGCTTACAAATGTCTTATTCAGTTCTTAAGTATAGCTGGTACGAAATACCTATAATGTCTCAATTTATATATTAAATATGTACCTACGTCAGCAGATAAGTTTTCGTACGACTTCGAAAGGTAGAAGCAGGTTACAAATCTTCATTAATAACAATTTCAGTAATAATATAATTCTAGTGTTAGTCACTATATTAATTAGGAGTTTATTTTATTACTTCGTCTACGGCCACTGGCCACCGTCTCATAATCAAGCACTTCTCCGAATATTCAAATAAATCTTCCGACAGACATTTTTGGTGCTAATATACGCTTTCACTTGTTCACAGTATACTACAAATTTATGTAATTCAATTAGTTTGTCTTTATTTGTATTTGTATTTTTAGACGCTTAGATATATTATCTTGTATCTGTATTTTGTAGATAAGATTATATTATATAGCTGTATCAGAAATTGTAATAAGTAACAATAATAAAGTGTGTGAGAAGATAAAGTTTAATCTTTCTTTTAGGTAAATAATATAAAAGTACTCATAGGGGAGTCCGGGAGAGATTACCCGCCTTCCACTAAAATGCTCATAAATCTTTCCATTCTTACAAAATTGCTATTTCTATAGATTGTATCTGAAGCCTCATTATTTATCTATATTTTCTTATAAGAAAGTTTAATACATTATTAATAGTTTATGAGTAATTAACGATTTCTACCAAATTGACATTTGGCTAATATCTCCCGCCTGGGTGGGAGACTTGACCCTCCAACTAGGGAGCCTTTACCCGGGTTTACAAATAGGCAAAATAATTATTGAAAATTGTAATTCTACAAATATTGTAATTCTACATAATACAAATTGAATCATAAGAATATGGTACATAATGTTACATAGTAAATGAGGACACGAACAAGGTACTTTGGGCATCTTTGATATATATATACATTGAGATTCCTCCTCGGCCAAAACTGATGGTGAATTGGCCCTAGACGTTTCATTTATGAATACTGATGCTGATGTTGAAGGCTCTGATTGACGTTGTACAATTAATGTTGAATGTAATTCGATAGTGATTACATTTGGAGTTTGGAGGTAGTTCTGCAGCTACTGAGAGTTAAGAAATCGAAGAAACATCTTGCTCTTGCAGTTCACTAGTCATTCCTCTATCTGTTACCGCGTAGCATAAAAAGTCTTCATCTGTAAAGGTGTCGGGGTTAAAGGGGTGTATCCCAGTTTTTCAAAATCCACTCAAAATATTGGATTAGCTAATAGTCTACGACATAATAGTTCTTACAAATCTGGGTATATTGTAGATCGTAACAGTTTGTCCTGGGTTACTTATCATCCAATTATTCATGGCTGAGTTATATCTAGTCTTGAAAGATGAATAAATGGCAACATGTTTGTAATGGGGTGATAAAGTCAGCAAAGTTACTCCATTTGATTTTGCGTATTTCACGACTTCAATAATGACATGACTGGTTCGTGGTTGTCGAGGATAAACAGAACACGATTTTGAAGAGACGCGTTGGAATATTTCACAAAATGCTCCCTAAATTTGACAAAATCTTGTTGGTTTGAGGTTTTCAAAGAAATCAGTAACGCTTTTTTTATTAAAGCTGATTTGGATAAACTTGTTGCTTATCAATATCGCCTAAAGCATTTCTTATTACTGACAAATATAAATTACTTCTGATTCTATCTGTTTCTTTTTTCTTATATTTGAAAGGCTTTTTGGATGATTATCTGAAATAAAATAAAATTGCGGGAGAAACGAGACTGATAGCGGGAGAGATTACCCTGGGTAAGGTCTCCTCCAAAACACCGGGGTAATGTCTCCCACCCCACGCCAAGCTGACTGTTATTAATTTTTTATAAAAAACTATGACACCTAAGTACAAGCTGTCTGCCGTGAATGTTACTAGGATATTATCACTTACGATATATATAAATGACGTGCTGAAATTTATTCACAGTAAACAATAGAATTCAAATATAGAAAATTGAAAAAAGTTACTTTCCGGGCACGAAAACGTATTATAATTTCTCACTTCTAAACCAAAGTGCCGATTGCAACGGCATCGCGTAAGCGAGGTGGGGGGCGCCTATGGAGTTTAAGAAATTTGACAACGTCGCAATATCTAGTTCTACAAAGGTTCTATGAGCAGTGGTTAATATCTCCCACCTGCTAAACTCTCCCGGACTCCCCCTATATATCAGCCATTGAAAGTCCACTGTTGATGAAATATAGTTTCTATAATCTATTAATAGATTATTAAGATTCAAACATACTCTACAATTTTATTTAGATATGTATTTACCTACATACATAGAACAGATTTCATGATACTCTAGTTTCAACATTATTAACAATTTACCATGTAACTCTAATTAGGGGAAAAATCTTCTTTAAACAGAATTTTTACGGAATATAACAAGACCGCAAAAACTAAATAATTGGACCATTTTATGCACACGTAGCCTTAAAAATAAACTATTTGCAACCTCTAGATCACATGAAAATTAATTAAATTATGATTTAATTTTTTGATATATTTTTAGCTATATGCAAATTTGTAATGTATAGAATATTTTAATTTCTGTTCTAATGTTATGACATTCTCTATTTTGTAATTTATTTTAATTTAATTATCTGTTAATATAATTTAATTTAACATAACATAACTTAACCTTTAACTTAATTTAACTTTATTTTTATGTAATTTGATGTCTTGTTTTCATTCTGTCGTTGCCTATAATTTACACTTACCTTGGACTTTTTTGTAAAGTTTAATTGAAAATGTAAAGGTGTAAATGATGTTGGCAACCTTTTAATAAATAAACATTTGTTTTCCTGTGACCGTACTACCTATGTCTATTATATGCTACTCCATATGAAATCTTCGCTGGCTATCGTCCTCTCGTCCGTATGAGGTCAGCGTCATTGAGACCGTCTCAAAAAGCTACTCCTTGTTAGGCTAATAAGTCTGCATTAGAACAATTCAGTCTGGCGCATCGTACAGATAACGTCAAAAGTAGCGGACGTATGAAGGGGAGCTTTCAGTAGATACTGGATTTTCACTACACTTTATATAGTTTAGTATGAAGCAGGCCATCTGCAGCGTCTGAGATTAATCCAAAACTGTATTGGAGCGGTTGGACTCAGAACGCCTCGTGTAATGTCTTTATCGTACCACTTCAGTAGATGATAGTTGTTTTTCTTTCTACTTATAGTTGGAATGTTTCACGGTTTAATCAATGTATCTAATATGTAATTTTAAAGATGAGAATAGCAAAGCAGCTTGCAGTCCACCTGATGGTAAGTGTTCACGGCCGCCGATAAGCCAACTCACAAATGCGTTCGTTAGTGGAAGAGTTGTGAAGGTGAAGGTGAAGATGGAGTTTTAACCACTAGGTTATCACTACATTTAACTTTTAGTTGGCTCATAAAAAGTCTATAATTAGTTGAAAGAAAACGTCTTTATTCGCATAATTGCAACACAGATCCTTAGCACAGATCATTAAAATGAAAAAAAAAACAAATATGTATAATAAAAAACAAACCAAAAAAGCACACAACAATAATAATTGCAAACAACAATTTGCAAAGTTAACTTTAAGCGATATTTCGGAATGCAGATCAATATGGGTACTTTATATGTTTTTAGGTTAATGTGTAATTGAATAATTAAGTACCTTCTTACATCGCGTTGGTCTCAATTTTAAACGACTACTTATACATAGATGAATAAAGATTTTAAGTTGTTTAAAATTCATTACATAAGAAGTTTCAAGGGTCCTCTAAGCATAATGAAGTATGGGAGATGCAAATTTAGTTAAAAGCATGTTAAGAGTCTATGTATAAGATATTTATCTTGTTAGGTTGTCAGTTTGGATTCATGATTAGTTCGTATCTACTGACAGACAATAATTAAATGGTGTGGTTTTTGTCTTACTGAGGGGTTTTAAGGAATCCGAACGCCCCCCATTGCTAAGGCGATGGTAAAAATTAATAATTCAAACAGAATAAGCCTTTTATCCGCAGTTTTTATGGTCCTCCCAGGTAATTGTAGCCAAGCAATCTCTAGCGTATGGGATAGCCCATATATCTCTATAAAGAGATGGCTTGATAGTTTATTTTTTTAAGTTCTAATAAAATATATAATGTTTATTTAATTTCCATAATCTAAATCTAAAATTACCGAGTAAGTATGCCGAGTAAGCGATTAGACGAATTCACAACGTATCTCCGAAAATAAACATAATTTCTTAATTAAAATTATTTTACTCATTATACATTTACGAGTACTCTGTTTGTACATTTCAATTTTATAAAATAAAACATTACTTAATTTACGAATTTATATCGATTAGTCCCCGTTACTAAAGAAACCCCGCCATTTTTTTCATCAAATCTTTTAGCATATCTAAATATTTATGTAGCCTAATGTTTTCTTATTCAAACAAACAAGATCATATATAGAAATCCCTTAAAGTATACATTAGATAGGTACATAATACCATAACGACGTCTACAAAAATGTGTCTTTTTGATATTATAAAAGTACCTCGTAATAGGAATGTGTGCGGCCGGATTACTGAGAACTTGAGAGGCTCTGGCGCTCGGGAGCCCACTCGAGACGGCTTGCAGAGTCATAGGTCAAACATATGCGGCTAGCAACAGAATTACTTATGGTATTACTTATCTTTCTCTCTATAACCGTGCTAAATATTTTTTTTATGAAAATGAGTATACCTACGGGCAAGCCAATGGTAGGTATAAACGTAATAGAATCTGTCGTGGTTCGGTCTGTTTGCTCCTGCCAAATTATTTTTACCAAAAAAACAAGTTTTAAGCGCCGTTGTGTCTGCCTTGAAGAGTATGATAGAGACGAGGCGTAGAGAAACGAGGCATTTAATGTACCTAATGATCGGTGTCAGATAGAAATCAAATATTTGGGGTTGTCGAAAAGAGTGTGTTGACGGGGTTGACTTTTAAGTAGCAAATGCATGCTTATTTGTTATTTCAGTTTCATAATATAAAGAAATACATTGCTTCATTAATAAGTCATTCACTATGTAATATGTATTGTAATGTACTTATTCAACAAGTTATATAAAACTAAGTAAGCAAAAGTAATACGGTAAGTACCTAATATGGGTTTTTATTTACACATTATGTGTAATAAGGGATATACTTAATATCATTACGCGTAATGCATACATACATAAATAGACAAAAACTTATCGTAATAAAAAGTCGTTCGTCAGGTTTCTGTGACCCGGAAGTATGTTCATCGGAAATAATACAAATTTAAGGGGAACACGCCTCTCGACACAGTTAGGATTGTCCTGATTTTCACAACTATGCCGTTTGAATACCATAAAACAACGATTTTTCTCTTTTACATATAATTTTGGAAATACACTTGTTTAAACCAACCAATAGACATCCAGTATAATTACAGATAATATTAATTAACAAAATAAATTATGTGACGTTTCATGTTTATGTTAGAATAGAATACTCTTTATTGCACACTTACAGTATAATTTAACAGTAGTATTAATTAAGGTTAAAGCAGTAGGTACCTATTTATTAATAATTTCAATGTCTCTACTAGGGATTGCCCGTAGCCTAGTCCAACGCGATATTATAATATGGATAAGTGTTGTACTCATAAGGTAAATTACAGTTTGTATTATAGAATCAGTAACTTTAATTAAAATAACTAAAAATAATGTATATAAAAATCATGTAAATTTATGTCATTTATTTTGATGTCCCATTTTATGTAAATAATAAATGGTCACGTTGTATGTATGTTATGTCAACTTATAAATAAGACGCGTATTATCATTTTAAATGATTTTTTCTTTAAAACTTTCGCAGATCGCAGTAATTAGCCATAATTACTACTACTAAAATCACCATTACCGTTTATAAATATGACGGTTTCACGAATTTGACCTATTGAATTTATAATTATTACATGTGTTAATAAATTAATTATCTAGAACTCGTTAATTAACTATTTTGGGACTACTATTTTGCATAAATATCTACAAGTGAAGATCATTACTATTCCACTAGTTTTTTTAATAAGAGTAGTAAATAGTCTTGCGGCCAAATGGTCTGCAGATTAATATTATAATGAACATGATAATAAATAAATTAAATAAGTAGAACAGGTAGAACTTGAGATGAATCACGTAAGCACTGATTTAAATATAGTACCTAAGTATCTAAACTTCACACTGAGAAGTGAGAACTCTTTCTTTTTAACTGACTTCAAAAAGATCTCCTTTTTGAAGTCAGTTAAAAAGAAAGGTTCTCAATTCGGCTGGTATATTTTTTTTATGTATGTATACGAATTACTCCGCCGTTAGTGGACCGATTTTTAATTATTCTTTATGTACTAAACCAACATTTATTTCAATTATTTTTACTTTGTAGTGACATAGAAGTCGGTTGTATTTTTTGGTTATTTTTTTTTTACAGAACTCTCATTACAGACAATCTCATTTCAAATAATTATGCAGATGACTGAACCAAAGGGTGCGCCTGAGATTTGAACCCTAGACCTCCACTGAAAAATATCGATTTATAAAGAACTAGGCAATCACTATTACCATTAACATAAATAAATCATACTTATTAATAAATTGAAAGCACACGTGTATTTAATTACGTCACAAAATACCTCCCAACTACTCTTTCCCTCCGTTGCCTTTTTGTCTGGATTTATTAAACGACTTTCCATTTTACACTTGCGAGTAAAGTTAACGGCGAACTTTTAATGTCCTCATTGTGAGGAATTTTAAATAGTAACATGTTGATGATCTGGTTTATTTACGGGCGCCCAACCTGTACTTAAGGTGAATAAATCAGTGTATTGATTGGAGTTTATTGCGAATGCAAAATTATTTAACATGCCGAAAAGAATTAGTGACATAAGGACAAACGAAACAGACAGACGATTTTTTTATACCCGGCGATGCTGACACTAAACATATCTGTTTTCATCTGTTGTCGTTTATTTCATTATTATATTAATACTTAGTGTTATTCAGTTTTATTCTTTGTTGGATGAAAAGTAATTACCTACTTAATTCATAATTATTCAAATAATGTACTTGTATTATATAGGTACATAAAATGTGTAAGTAAACTATGTAACTGATATTTAAGAAAGCTTTATACATTTGAGCCATATACGTACAATGACATAATATAAAAATATGTGTGATGCCACTTGCTACGGAACCCTCATTGTGGGTGCGACTTGTACTTGGCCCCTTATAAAGGCACTGGAGAGTGGAATCGAGACAATACATACTAACCATGGTACCCATCATAAAGCATTGTTTACACCTGTCGTTTTACGCGCATGAGAAAAATCGGACAATCAGGAAGTTATAGTGGACTAATTTAGTTTAATGACGTTTTATGATTAATTTCTTCAAAGTTACATAATTAAAACCGTATGTTTATCTTATTCCACCTAATTACTTAATGTAAAGAGGAAATGAGCAGAATTAGAATGAGCAGAAATTATGAGCAGAATTACGACTACGGTATTTTGATGTAACTACGACGAGGTTTTTTAAAATCGATTCCTATTTACTTATTTTTTTATTTACCTAATTATGTTTTAAACTATTTTATCTACTTATTTCCAAAGTGCTCTACCACCTCTAGTTTACATGAATCTAAAAAATATAATTAAAGTTACTCTTAATATGTAGACCCTTCCTATGTAAGTATTTAGTAATACCTATCTGCCAAGTATGTCTTACACCATAGCATATCTGCCTACCAACTAAGTGAAAGCAGTCATGCAGACGAGCTGTGAATTTGCAAAACTTTATTGCGAAGGTTCCCAATATTATGTATCAAAAATTCTTTTCAACTTAATTTAATATTTGTGACATATTCTGGTATTCTGTATACGTAATTTTACATAGTCACTAGAACTCTAGAAGATTTGATGCTATTTTATTACGGGTAGACACATTCTTCAGAAGGTAGCCTACAGCATAAAAATAAAAATGTACAGGAAAAAACAAAAGATATTCTTGTACATGGTGATGCTATTACAATGAAGCTCAGGCGCTTATTACCATAGTAAATTACTTTTCTATGTTACCGCCAGAAAAAAAATTTTAGGTGTTTTGTAACATCCTGTACTTAAAAGATATATCCTTTAAATAGAACGGCAAAGATACTCATCGATAACGTCGATCGTGGCTACTCAACATAATTATTGAACTAGCTAGCTTATGAAAATAAAAATTATATAAATAAGATTCGTAGCATAACATTAAACAAAGCCCACGATTTCCTAATAAGGAACAAAAACAAGGAATTATTCTCGGAGGCTGCAATGTTAAGTATTGTTTGTGTTTTATTGTTCCTGCTTTCTACGGTATTGACAGATTGGATTGTCGGTTAATATAATGTTTTATTGTATTACCTACTTATAGATAGTATTTAGAAGATAGAGCTTTTCTTATTTCACCTCCACCGGCATATCTACTTCTACTGCTTCTGCAAAGTGCAATGTGCTGTTGAATAGCACAGACTCACCACCACTTCGACTGGTATTTTGCTATGTATTTGAAGCGGCGCAAGAAACCCCATTGTGTCTTCTGTTTGAAGCTTGTAAATAGTAAATAGTCTTCAGAAAGAAACGAATCCGCGGCCGATTTTAGATGTAATTTCCGTCCTAATTGGTGTAAATATATATAAACTCCTTTGCAAAAAAAACGGGCACCTTACACACACACTTTACCTTAGCTTTTCTATGGGTAAATATTATTATATTTTTAGTATGTCATTAGCTTGGATGACTAGAAATTTCTTATTATCAATGAGAATCTAGTTTTTTAACACTTTTATCCTGGTATCGGTGTTTTAGTCAATGTAAACAGAGAGCCGTGTTAAAATGGACATTTTTATGGGTATAATGAAATTAAGACTACGAGTATTTTTATGGTATTTTAATAAAAGAGACATTAAAAAATAAAAATTAATAACGAGTATGACCTCCTCTTGCAGCGATTACGGCATGTAATCGTCTTGGCATGCTTCCCACCAGGCTTTTGATGGTGTCCTGTGGAATGTGTTCCCACTCAGTCGAGATTACACGTTTAAGCTCTCTGATGTTTTGTGGAGGTGGTTGGACAGATCGTACTCGCCTTTTTAGGAGGTCCCAAACATGCTCAATGGGGTTAAGGTCGGGGCTCCGCGCTGGCCAATCCAAACGACGAATACCGACCTCTTGCATATAAGCATCTACGTCGCCAGAACGGTGGGCCCGAGCATTATCGTCCATGTAAATGGCATCTTCACCAATTACAGTCAGTGCGGGTTGTGCATTTTGAGAAAGGATTTCTGTTATGTACCTATGCGCATTTAGTGAGCCATTTTCTATGAATACTATCTCGGTACGATAGTTGGAAGTTACGCCCGCCCAAAACATAACGGACCCTCCACCATAAGGGGTGATTTCTTCAAAACACACATCGGCATAGCGTTCCCCTGGTCTTCGTAACACTCGCCGACGTCGGTCCTCACCATGCAGACAAATTCGAGCCTCATCGGAGAAGAGTACGCTACTCCAGTTACCTGGTGTCCAAGATAGGCAATTTCTAGCGAACCTCAACCGCGCAATCCGGTGCTCACGGAGTAACTTGGGGGCCCGCGCTGGTCGTCGACTACGTATATCAGCAGCTAAAAGTCTTCTCCTCACAGTCCATAGGCTAACTTGTGCTCCTCGTACCTCTTCAAGGTTTCTTTTGAGGTCTATGTAACTGCATTTGCGGTTCCTCAGCGCCTGAGTCACTAAAAAGCGATCGTCTCGCGGCTGTGTGCAACGTTTTCTCCCAGAACCTTGCCTTCTCTGAACGGAACCTGTCTCTTGGTATCGAGTCCAGGTTCTTTGTACGGTTGAACGACTCACGTTTAACCGCTGTGAGACGTAACATTGGCTACACCCCTCTTCCAGCAGCGCTATAATTTTACTAGCTCTCATTGCTTTTTCTGCCATTACGATAGACACAAAGATATCTGTTTTAAGTCACAATAAGGCAGAATTATGCGATAAACATAAATTGTTGTACTAAAAATAACGAAAAGTTACTTTTAGTTGCTTGATAACCTTTTAACCGCAAACCCGCGAAAAGTGTCACAAAATGAAAAAGGGATTAATAATTTAAAAAACAAAAGTTTTGAATTTGGAATGAACTTTTTTTCATACCCAGACTCTTTATTAAGTGCCAGTAACATAGTTTGGCTATTAAAACCTCTGAAGAACTAAATTATTACCAATAATGTTAAAAAATCAAACCCGCCCGTTTTTTTTGCAAAGGAGTGTAGTAAATATCTATGGGAGGCGATGACTACCATCAGAGCATAACCATCAGATGGGTTGTTTGCCCGTTTACTGTTTCAGTTACGTAAAATATAACCTTTATATTACCACACTTGTAATAATGAAAGTATACCAGTACATGTACGGTCAAGGAAATACAAACATCCTGCTCCGTTTTTTGACGTCAACTGCGCAATTTTTAACCCACTTTCCAGAGGAAAGAGGTTATCGAATTTTGACAGGAGATCTTGTTTAAGTTATTTATTGATACTACGTCTTGCTTTTACGCATGCTCACTAATCGAGTTCATGATCAATTTTTGTTTAAGTTCCAATAATATCTACCTAATATTATTCAAATCATCAACAAATCAGTTAAGAAAATTATCATAACAAAAAATGTAAATGTTAACCAAGGGCATTATTACATCTTATTTTTAATTTGAGATGCATAATATGGTATATTAATTAATTTTTATTCTGAAACTTTGTTCCAGTGAAAAGTTACGCAATACCTCCAAGATTTTGATTTAAAAAAAAGAACAGGCATGACCCTCGACATTCTTTTAAGCGGATACATTTCCAATTCTTAATTAGTGAAATATTATGTTAAGTAGGATGTAAGTATGCAGTCATGTGCTGTAGAAGTAGGGCTGCCGTATAATTCGGCTTGTGGTTTTACCACAGGTTTTACTCAACACATGACTAAATTAACACTCTGTATACGTACTTAATGTAAAGATTCTAAAGTAGTTGCGTCTATGAAGCCTAAGTAACAAAATGTGCCTAGTGCTCAAGGTTTTTAAATAAACTAAAGGAATTACGATAACTTTAGTGAGTTGTTCAACGTTTATATAGAATTACTTAAACTTTTGCCAGTTTAGTAGGGCCAAAAATTATTTTAATACACATATTTATTTATTAGTATCAAGATAATAAAATTTAAAATTTCAGAATTAAAATTATATCCATGTGCTAAAACTAATCCTATTACTAATCTATGACTAATCCTTATAATTTCAGGAAATTTAATGTTCAAAACTAAAAGCTAAATTTAAAATAAAATAACAAGATCAGGGTATTGACCCCCCAAAGCTAATTCAACGCCAGCCCTGGGCCCAGAGTCGGATTAGACCCTACTGATTGATTGATTAGGTGTCGCTAATTAGACAACAGGTAGCTGATAAGCGGGGATACGTCGTCACGCGGGTTCGAGAAGCGCTGATACGGCGTTGGGCAACGGTACGCGCCGCGTCGCGCGCATGCGCCGGCACTATCGCACCACGCGCGTACGATCACGCGCGTTTAAAAAAATAACAACAGATTATAAATAGTTGCGTTCATCGACTTTTTTTTTGGTGGCACATCGTTTCACAGTAATGTTTTATTGAGAATTGTTATAAAAATTTAATGTGTTTTTTTATTAAATAAAAATTAGGCAAATTTCGTAAATCTATTACAATTATTAAAAAAAAAAAAAATAAAGGTAGATTATTTTTAATAAAAAAATAAAGTTAGGATTGAAATAATAAACAAAACAGTGCGCGCCTTTTTTAAACTTGTTTAAAAATAATAAATGATAAAAATAATAATAATGTAATGTTTCAATGGTTTCGGTGATGTCTATTTCTGTTTTATAATTTTGGACTTGTGTGGTGTGGTGGCGTGATGTGGTCATCATGTGGGTGGCCGTTGGACTATTGTTGCTGCTAAGCGAAGTTATCGCTACAAACATCAGCTTCGTAAACTTAAACAATGTGGTAAGTGTAAAATAAATAAAAAAAATATATCTCTACTTATTCAGAAGTATTGTTCAGGGCCTGAAGTGGGCATCAGGTAGAAACCCTGTTCTATATAAGTTGGCCAGAGATGTTCATGTGCAGAAGTAACCACATACCTATCATCGGATAGATGCACGTGAACTACTTTAATCGCATAAAAATATTTACTATCTGCATTGTAACAGCGTGGTGAAGTATGTTCTAAGCCTCTCTGAGTTATAGGGAGAGAGCTGTACGAGGAAAATAAGAACTTAAACCCAAAAAGAACGCAAATCAACTTTGTTAAATTAACTCCTTTACTGACTGAACTTTCTTAAATTAACTCATTTACTGTGTGTCTGTAAAAGAAACAAAACTTTTGTGATTCGAAGCCTGAACATTCAGTATGAGATACCCTTTATAACCTACATACATATATGACTAAGCTTTACTGCTTCTCAAACTTTGGTCAGTAGTCAAATTTCACATCATTCACGTTACAGTCAGATCGGTTTATTCACCTCTGGTTTGCATAAAAATACATTTAAAAGTCAAATAATGTTCGCTACAAGTTACAGCATAACCGCCACATTATACGCAACATTCTATTTTATGGGCTACACTTCTATGGAACCGCGTAAACGAGCTTATTTATGATGTAGCCATATTCATAATGAAATAAATATATTGTAATACTTAATTTTAGTTGTACGATAGATATTGTAGAGAGATGGTTTGTTTTATTCATAGTGATTATTTTTTTTTATTCCCCTTTTTTGTATATATGTACATAAATATACCTAGTTATAATAAAGGTATTGTAAATATGTTTTTTTATGAATAATATAATGTGGATATGTAAAACTTTGTTGCAATAGAGATATTGTAGATGTAGATAGAGAAATAAAAGAATATCGTGAATGAATTTTCCTGTAGCAAACGTTTGCCGGGTTTAAATTAAAGAGAATAGGTAGACTGCATCTGAAGTGAGATGTTTATTTATTTTATTTATTTATTTAAGCATGTTACTCGACTACTGCACGCATTTTGAGGAAAAAGAGTACTTATTGCAAAATATGCCTAAATAATTGGTCAGATAATTGGAACTTACGCATGGAGGGTTCTCTACAACCATAATTTAATTTAATTTTTGTTTGAACATTTTAGACAAATTTAAATATCAGTTTCTTGTATAAGGACTCTCTTATTTTTATTTTGGTATTTATTTTAATTCTAACGACTATAGGTATTACTTACACACTTAAAAAAACATTTAACTATCTATTATGGTTCTAAAGAGCTCTGTGACAAATATTCAAGGTTATCGTTATTACCCCTAGGGGTACGTTATTACCCTTTGTATACGGAACCCTAAAAATGTGCGAAACTGCGCACAAATCTCCAATTTTAATTGCATTGTTCGCCATTTGATTCTAAGAGGAGAATCGTGGCTTTAAGTGGGACGATAATACTTCTATAGTAAAAAATAATGATCACATTATCACTATTTTCCGAGTGAATGCATCGATTCAATACAATGTGATTTCAAGAGCACATGAATAATTTCCTTTGAAATTGTGCTGTCAACTGTAAAATCGCATAATGATAATGGAGCATTAAGAAGAACTGGGTCATCTAAAAATCGTAATAAAGTCAAGTAATGGTAATAAATAATATTGTGTCATTCGTTTCACTCAAAATAGGTGGATAACTTTACGATGAGGTCGTAACGCATATTTTGATATAATTTTGGATTAGGAAACAATCTCACTACTAACGTAAGAAGCTCCATATAAGACTGAAATCCTGTTTTTTTTCTCGAGGGGGAAACCTTCAAATGGTACCCGACGACGTGGGAGCGACGCCGGGTTATGTGGGATTTTTACCGCACTAAAACCCCCCCGGTGGCCGTCCTCAACGCTTGTTGGAGAACTCCGGGATCTCCAACGGAACACAACCGGAGCCCTCCAAGCGCGATGCCCAACGGGCTCTACCCTGGGGGAGCAGTTTTCGCTCCTCCCACACCATGTAGTGTTTACGACGGTATGCGACAACACATACCGACGTCCTTCCCGGGGTCGCTTGCTGGACGGTTCGAGCTTCCACTCTTGCCGCCCGCAACCCCGGAAGCCCCCTTTTAGTCGCCTCCTATGACAGGCAGGGGATACCGTAGCCCTATTCTAGTCCCGGAACTACAGGGACAAAGACTGAAATCCTACCTGAAAATGATCATAGGGGCGTTGATATCCCTGAGGATTAAATTAGCGTGCCTTACACATCTTACCACTTTTCAAATAGGAATAAAAAAGTATGGTTGTAATGCAATCACAATGGAACTGCAAAAGTCTATCAATTTTGAGAATGATTTTGAATTCTTCATTAATTAGTTCTGTTTAGAGCTCCTGCGTATGTTATAGGCATATATAGGCATTGGCTACATGCATATCGTTGGTTGTGCTGCGTATGCATATTTGTTAAACTATTATTGCATAAACAAATCAAGTTTTTTATCTATGTGCTAATCTTAAGCCGGATGCTAGTAAAAGTGAGAAAAGTAACATTATTTTGTTAATTGTGACTGACCCATCTACCTGATTAGCCAATATAATGGATTATTACGAAAATATGTTAACTATAAAATAACTAATTTATATAAAACCTGGCTTAGATGATACCGAATGGATGATATAAATAGGTATTTTTATTTTGGAATAACATTTTTTATTGTTTTATTCACTTAAGGCATCTTCTTCAGTATGCATAGAGCATGACATATGCATCTATTGTAAGTTTCCAAGAAAAAAAATACAGCCATATCGGAGTGTAATGGTACACAAATATAAAAGTAAGACAGAAGTTACAACAAACAATAACGTGAAGTAGCTTAACGACAGAAATAAAGATAAATTATAAAATAATGAGAGAACATAAATGTTTAAGCAACAAATATTCATTAATTAACCTAGTTAGTTTAAAATAAATTTACCAACATCATTAAGTTTCAGTAACATTTAGGTTCATACTCAGGTCATCGTCAAGTCATAATTGCCCCACTGCTGGGCACAGATCTTCTCTTAAAGTGAGAGGGAGCAGGCTATTGTCTACAACGATGGCCAAGCGCGAGCTGGTAGACTAAGGTAAAAGCGTAAGACCATGCAAATGCTATCATAATGTAGAGTCCACTGAAGCCCCGTAATAATCTGGGTCAGAACAACTGGGTGAATAAACATTTATGCTAAATATCATTTTATTACCCCGAAACGTACGCAACACGAGGAGAATATACCTAATAGAATTGTCCGTCTCTAGGTCGTTACGTATTCCAAACGCTTAGAAATACATGACTTGTGTCTTATCACTTTTTTAAACTTTAATTTCACGCGAAAGAAAACAACTTATCTTTTGGTTCGCACAGGTGCGACTTGTCTAGGTCATGACTTTATACATTAAGTATGCATCAGACGCGGTCGGGAGTTGGATGTGTGTGCGTAGACTATTATGTAATAGCAAAAAATTTAAAGCCCTTTCGTGCTTCGGAAGGCATGTTCAGGCACCAGTACCGATCTTTATCAATGTGATATGAGTAGTAGAGGGTAGTGTAGTATGCCCTAGGACATAGAGTCTTATAGTCTAGGGCTTCCCAAGTCTTCGAAGATGCAAGAAACCTGTGTCCAACAGTGAGACAAACATTTTTAATTTGGACTCGTAACCTATGTAACAGTACAAATAATACAGTGATGATACGTTATTGCAAAATGACCCATGAAATATGTTTTTGTTTAAATTTCTTCTACTTTATAAAACGGGGAATTGTCCGAACAATAGAGGAGTATGACTAATATGTAATCTATTGTTAACAAGAGTGTATATCGTATACAGAAAGATCACGAATACGTCGCTGTATAAATATTTATGTACAAAGGTGTTTATCAGTTGATCTCGGCGGTGAAATCGGTGATAAAATCTAAATAATAAAGCTATTTTGAAACTTTACTACGAAAATGTACTCATTTTATTGTGACCAAAATGAAAATGTGTATACTTCACTAAGTAGTACGTCGTTTTCGAACGGCTGCCAAAAAGTATGCAAGTAAAGTATTTACTTTTATTTTTGCGAATCATCTCAAAAAGTCTGAACATGCTAGAATCACGGTTAAATTTTGCACATGGCAATGAAATGTTTAAAAAATCCTCAATCATTATTCATTTATGTTTTCATGTGGCAGCATGAAATCTTTGGAATTAGTTCTACTTTTTTAGTTAAATAAATTATAAATTTTCATCACCTGTTCAACATGACTTGCAGATAATTAAGTTAACTCTGTAATGTATTTTCATATAACAAATATACGCGTATGCCTAAATTACATTTGGTTAGGTAAGAAATAAATAATTTGCATATTAATTTATTTTTGATTAATTATTTTTTCTGCGAAAAATGTTATCTTTTTGTAATCTCTAGGCATTTTACAACACATCGATATTTTTCATACAAATAAATAAAGTAGGAGTGTCTGGTTGTAATTTCAAAATAACAGTTTATATTTGATACGTGTGAATTTATATACGGTAGGTACTTTAAACATATAATTATTAAGTTTTTGTCTGTCTGTCTGTGGTTTTATTTCGGCTAATGTCAGAAACGGTTAAATAGCTTTTTAACTTTTAATGACAGTAAGGTGATCTTAGAAGTAACTCAGACAAAAAATAAAGATCGCGCAAAGGCTATTAAATTTCATAAATGTAAATATTTAAACGCGGGTAAAACCGTGGAGCACAGCTCGTTAATTAATATAAAACCAAGACCATCGATTAAAGAAAATCGACTGACCACGGTTATTGATCACGTATTGGCTAATGGTGTATTTTGTAGCTTTAGACCTTTTATCTAATCTGTGGCGTTGCGGTAACAGATTAATGATCACTTGCTAAATCTGGGCTCCATCTGGAAACGCCACTCGTAAAGCGCGGTGGTTTTCTCTACCTGTTTAATCAAATCAAATAAAATCAATTTTTTTATTCAAAATAGGTTCTTTACAGAGCACTTTTTGAATGTCAAACTACCACCACTTCACAAGGTGTTTCGTTATGGAGAAGAAGCGGCGAAAGAAACTTCTTCTTAAAAAAATGGATTGGAAACACACATCTTTTTAAAAAAATGGATTTTACAATGTTAAACTTAACCTAATGGTACATGTGGAGCTGGAACTACTTCAGACCACACCGTTTTGTCAGTCAAATAATCACTTAGTTTATAGTACGCTTTTTTACATAGCGTTTGTTTAACGACATGTTTGAACTTTTTTCTGTGAAATTCAAAATGTGGTCAGGTATTTTATTGTAGTAGCGAATACAGTTACCCATGAAAGATCTAGCCACCTTGCATAATCTATGTTTAGGAATTCCTAATTTATTTCTATTTCTAGTATTAAAGTTATGGTGGTTACTATTTTTTTCAAACATATCAGTATGTTTTCTTATATACATAATATTTTCATAGATGTATTGACTATGTACCGTCAATATGTTAATAGTGGGAAACAGTTCTCTCAGGGACTCACCACGTCGCAGATTGCTCTTTTTTTAATAGTAAATATAGAGTCTATGTCAGCAGCACTACCCCACAGCAGAATGCCATAAGACATAATGCTGTGAAAGTAACTGACAATAATAATAGACAATAATAATAATATAATAGTAATAGACAAGCCTGGCAGTGGGGATGTCTGTTAACTGTCTAATTCTTCTGACTGCAAAAGCTGCAGTACTAAGTCTGTTGGACAAAGCAGAGATGTGAGGACCCCACTGGAGTTTAGAATCAATGGTTATCCCCAAGAAAACAGTTTCATTGACAGATTGCAAAGTCTCACCATTTAGAGCGACACTCATCCCCATACTCCTTACATTTGGTAGCATAAATTTAATACATTTAGTTTTATTAGAATTTAGGAGTAGGTTATTTGCTTAGTAGCTTAGTAGTTTAATTAGGAGCTTACTTGTTATTACAAATGTGGAGTAACAACACTTCAATTTATATATGTAAAGTGCACTTTCAGTATGTTTATGTAGTATGTTTATGTGGTAACCTTTGTAGTTGCAACAAAATCCAAAAAAATATCCAGTATGATGCAGTTTTTTTGCCTTTGTAGCATTTTGTTTGAAGGATTTGGGTGTCACCTGACTCACGTATGATGAGACGGCCCTCTTAGTACTAGGGAATGGCAATACTGTGATCCAGTTAGATTAGGTGTTCGTGGATGGCCAGGCCATCTCGTCTACTACAACAATGTTATAAAACCAAATGTATTAAGCAGTGAGTTCTGCTTTCAATGGTGTTGTTAGCCACAGAAATTTACCTACAAGAAAAGTTCTAAGCTGGTTTTCAGAGGTAGTAACGCATCTTTGGTAAGACTCCGATCATACTACAAGTTAATTATAAATGTCTGCAATTACCACATATTATCAGGTGGACTGCAAGTTGTTTTGTGACTTCCAATTTTACGAGAATTATTTAACATTATTTTACGAGAATGTGTCAGCGGTATATTTCCAATCTAGAGTTAAATAATATGTTGCAAAAAGTGACGGTTGAATCTGTTATGACTGACTCATTAAAAATTTAAATTAATCGATCGATCTGCACTGAATATTTAAATTAATTGAGTGTTGGTGCAGTCTAGAACTATTATAAGTATAGACTATGAATCAAAATTTCAACAAATCTATTTAAGGTAGTTGCCACTTGTTCTACAAGTTATCCATCAAACTACTTATATATGCAAAGATGAAGACCATGTGCTGAGCACATTTGTAATCGAATGATCCGAATTGAACACATGATTAATTATATTTTCTTATACATTGTTTAATTCATGCATCGTATCTATATAAGTTTTACCCATAGTAGGTACAAATTTGTATAATAACTCTCTCTACACCTATTATTTTTTTGTGTCGTGGCTGCCATAAATAAAGACGAATATCAAAACCCAGAACCTTGTTCGTCAGAATTCAGATATCAAAATGATTTCTGTTTGATCTGACAGTTAATGTTGTTTATTTATAAATTACATTGAACTTGTTCTAGTTAACGTTACAGAAGTTAGCAAGTTCAATTTAATACCGTCATCCATTTCAAAGCTCATTACTATGTTTACGTAACAGGTTTTATCGAGAAGGAATAATTAAAATTTGAGGTTGCAGCATTCTTCATTAATAAATATTAAGCCGACGTCAGAGAAAGGCAAACAGATCATTGACCCCAAGAAGTCAAAATGAAATATATGCGCCAATATCTTCATTTTTAGTTTAAACTTTTAATTCTTAAATTGTTTATAGAGCTGTAAAACTCATAATTTATGATATTTATTATATACGAGGCTTTTATTGAACCCCGGGGTTCGACCTTTTAAGTACAAGTTCTTCGTTACGTGAGTTAAGATAAACTCAGTCCAAGCCCTTGTCCATAATATACATGTTTTCTTATCAATATCTAGTCTTAAGAAGCTGAGGATTTATCAACTGTAGCAAACTACTAACAACTATTGTGGAACATCATTATATGAACGAGGGAACTAACCTGGCTTTGGACGTATTACAGTACCTGTATCCTAGAATTTATAGAAGTCACTAGTTTTTACATGCAAAAAATATTATATACTGTGGGTGTAATAATAAACTTAGGCGTGTTGTCGGAATTTTTAAAACTAATTCAAATCTACATTTTTCTTTAAATTGTTTAAAGATCAGACAAAGCGAGTCTAAACAAAGAGGTAAATTAACTAATTTCAGTTTTTTCAGATTTAAATATAAGCTTGTAATTACACATATAATAAACTATTAAAACTCAACTTATTATAATAATTGAAGCTCTTAGCTAGATGTATCATCTATAGTCATGATATATCATATATATAGATATTATTATTCATCTAATATCTATTAATTATTATTGATCTAAATAGTGGATGGTCATTTTTAGTTCCATCCCGAAATCCCAGCGCCGCACCAGCGCGAAATGGTGGAAAAAGTTGCAAAGATACGAGTAAAACGTCTCAGTTTAGTAAACGTGTAATCGAGTGCCTTATAAAGTTGAGCAAGATCACTTTCATCGTAGATGTAGCCCGCTGGAAGATCCTTGACTTTGTTACGCAACATTCAAATCCGCGTTGCATACTGTCTGGAAATTTTGTGATGCCAACACTAATAAATTAGTTGACTCAGATATTTTGTAATCCACATATCCTTGGCAATTAAATACTCAATCTAAAAATGTTACCATGAACACTAAGATTTTAATTAATGTGTAATTATTTTAGTTTGTTTAATATTCAACGTGTTTGCGTTCATTTACATACTTATGTTTAAGTGAAAACTCTTTTATAGTGCTTGCTATAATACAATTTATTTTCGGTGTCTATATATTTTTATACTTCATATTTCCTTGTAAGAAGTCCGTCGTCTTCTGTGTAATTTATAAAATGAAATAAAGACGACATTTTTTTTAATAATTGAAATTTATTGTATTAAGTCTATGCCACTTGTAATATCCATTGTAATAAAACTGTTATTGAAAATATTTTTGACTACGCACAAAGCGCTTCCAGGCAAGTTTTATATAACGCCGGTTCCCATAGCTAGGTACAAGTTCTGCGTATCAGTGCTTGCTCCACTTACCTATAGGGATCTTACGTCAGACCCGCCCTCGTAACTAACTTAGTTTGTTAAGATTACGATGGCTAATAGTTTTGTTACCTGGTAATTGTATTTATAACCATTTTACTGCTTTATACGGCAATTGGAAAGATTATATATTAATCTGCCTGCGCATAATGACTGTATACCTTAGTAATTCATTGTTTATTGTATGTATTTAATATAAAAGTATCGGATAGAGTTATTTTATCTAGTCTGAAACATATTGGTCAATACTCTAATTCTGGTTCACTCCAAATCTGTAATGAAGGGTCAACATATCCCATCGGTATATTTAAGAAAAATGTTGAATAATGTGTGATGTAAAGAATGTGATGAAAATAATAACCACACACCAGAAAATAATAAAAAGTCGTTTATATCAAATAAGATTGGGTAACAAAAACAGAACAAAAAGATTTTTGGCATTTGAAGCTCAAATGGATGTATTGCCCCATACTTGCCCAGACCAAAAGATAATTCATCTTCACTGATATTTAATTTTTGACGAACGTAAAAACTATAATCACGTAGGATTTATTGATGCTCTCTTAGGCACGGTAATAATATGGGCCTTGAATCGAATAATTGAAGGAAATAACCCGTAAGTACTGATAGTAGATAATATAACTCACGCAAATTTGCCGTACACTTAGATACTTAGTACATTTTGAATCATTTGGCAGAATTTATTTTAAGAGCTCCTTAGAGGAAACCTGTACCCAGTAGTGTTACAGCAATGGGTTGGTGACGATAATTACTTTTCTGTTTGTTTATGTTATTGACAGGTTCTTCATTATTTGTACTATAGGGCAACTTAAGCCACCTTTTGTAATATTTCCATCAAATCGAGAATAATTTATTGGAAGTAGACCCACATGAGTATGACTAAAATATACGTAGAGACATATAACATAGGTCATATCTATTCGGTCGATATGTAGTAAACTCTAAAACACTAGATACTGCTTGATGACTATTCTATCGCACTTTATATGATAACATCTACGAATCTCTACGGCGCATCATAGTTAGAATTCGTACGAAAGCTCTCTACACGGAGTCAAGGTAAAGTTCTCATGATGTGTGCCATGATCGCTTACGTAACCGTGCATTTTTCGAAATTCTAAATGCCTATTCCAACACGAACCGGATGATTTGATAACGCAAGTAGTTGTGTCATCTTATATTTTATTCCAATAGATATCATGTATCATCATAAAACAAATACAACAGATTAATTATAATTTATATTATATGTATTTTTAGGCACACATTTTTGTAGCAGATTACTCGTAATTCCAAATAAAGAAGTTGTGCAATAAAATCATGTATAAGATGTATGTTAAATTAATATTTATACTAATAATCGTCATAACATAATTATTATGATTGTTCCTCTGATTGTAATTACACACCACACATGGTACACTTTCCCTCATATTCGAAAATGCAAAAACTTTCACTCGACCTTTAATTTGTGTTATCCAACAATCTTTAACAGGTATAACATTACAATAATATATGTATGTACAATGTCCGTCATAAATATAAATTATTACAGTATTTATCATTCCATTGGGCAAAAAGACATCAACGCGCTCAATGAAACTTATGAGCTTTTGGTTTTAAATAGAATTTGTGTAGAATAATGGCGCGAATTGATCTAAATACCTGTATCTCTGCCTTATACAACAATGTTACTGTGCACTGGGTTACTGTGTTAAACATTGCTGTGTTCTGGTTTGCTGTGTAGATAATTTACGAATTCGGAATATTTTTATTACAGTAACAGAGAGAAAATTCCTAATTCTTCATCAACATCAACCCATTACATCCTTCGGAGCATAGGTCTCCTCTTAGAATGAGAAGGAATCCTAATTAATAAGGAAGGAAGGAGGAATTCCAACCAATCTCAACGATAGTAAGGCATCCCCACTATTTGCGATTGATTATAGATATCAATGGACGGCAGTGTCTACTTAACATCAGATGGGCTGCATATTTGTTGCCTATCTTAAAACAAAAAATGTCTTATAACGTGTAACATGTAAACCCTGTATGTTCAATTCATGTCAATATTTCGAATTACTAATATTTAAATTCAGTTGCATGGAACGTGGTCACGGTAAACGCATACTTCCTACAATTAATATTGTGTACAAATATTACTGATACTCATTGAGGCATGTTTAGTTTGCATAATTGTATTATGTTCTAGTAATATATTATAGTAGGGACTTGTGAAAGATTACTACGTTACTAATGTCCTGTAGTCCCGGGACTAGAGTAGGGCTAAGATATCCCCTGCCTATCGTAAGAGGCGACTAAAAGGGGGCTTTCGGGGTTGCGGATTGCTGTCCTCAAAGAGAGCGGGAGCTCGAACCGTCCAGCAAGCAACCCCGGGAAGGACTGCGCCATGTGTGGTCGTATTCCGTCGTAAACACCAGATGGTGTGGAAGGAACGAAAAGTTTTCCCGCAAGGCAAAGCCCGATCAGGGCATCGCGCTTGGAGGACTCCGGTTGTGTTCCGTCGGAGATCCCAGAGCTCTCCAACAAGCATTGAGGACGGCCTTGGGGTTTACTGCGGTAAAAATCCTGTAAAAGGGTACCTGTCAAATGTCTATTTATAGAAGTAATGATATAGGGTTAATGTTTAATATGCTTATTTTTCTAACCTTCGACAAACCTTACTTTCAACCATATAAATATTTTACTATGGTATTTAAAGGTCATCCATCAATTAATACATGTTGGAACAAACATAAACATATTTAACGAATAAATATTAACATGTAAGATTACTTATAAATATTTGTAATGTCCAATTGCGGTAAGATATGAATATATTAAATTGTTTATTTTAAATTAACATTAATGCAAGATGGAAAATAAATAATAATTACTTATTGATTTTCGTAATGTTATTAGTAAATAAATATTAATACCTATGTAAATATTATACTTAGCGTTTAATATAAAATCGATGATAAATGATTCTTGACAAAAACTTAGAAAATATTTAATGGTTTATTTTTTAACATGCGTTAAGGAATTACCGCTTATACTTACACATGTAAACATAATAAAGATAGATATAAATATTGTTTTTAACTCTAATTAGGTACCTGAAAATTCTGTGAGGATTTGTTTGGTAGCTTGTGCTATATTGGGCTCTCTATATATATGGGGCTCTTCAAACAAGATGCAAAAAGAGCTCTCCTTCAAAGCCGGCGATGCATTGGCGACTCCTCTGGTGTTGCAAATGTTCATAGGCGACGTTGACTACTTTCTATCAGGTAGCACGTCTGCTTTATCGTTAGGCACAAACATAAAAAAATTATATATTATGTCTAGCGGTACCGTTTTGATAATAAACATATGGTTGCAATATCGCAATGTAGTAAAATTTATAAAATTAGGTCATGGCAATGGTAAAAAATATTACAATTAATTTTCTATAAGTTTTGTATAAACAAAGAATTGTACTTACTTAAGATGTTATGAATTTTAAAGTAAAGATTAAACTTCATTATGTTCGTAGTAGGTACCAGTTCCTATTTTCTCGTTAAAGTTTTACAAGTGCATACAACCACAATAACCGCAAAGTATTCCTGATTAGTATGCCGCGCTTTGTGTTGTGGTAAGGCTAGTAGAATTCAGTTTATTTTCTCTAGACCTATTCAAATTAATCTGCAGTTTTTTTTATCAAATATTACCAAAACATAATTATACGTTTTTTTTTCTGATTAATAACGACTAATTAATTTTATTTTCTTAGGCTACTTTTACATTAATAGCAGAACTATTATAGCTTTCTCTCAGTTAATAATTTATTCCTTTAATCAATTGTAATGACTTAATGAGATGAATCAGTTTAAGTTGTGTTGACTCGTCAACTTCTAAAAATAATATGACTGAATACTGAATTTACCTATTGACGTTTATCTAAAAGTTAGGTGTTTACATTCATAGCATATTAATGAAGAAAATATAACTTAACAAATTATACGTATGCAATATATCTAACTAGAGTTTAAGGTACAGGTAAGAAGTTTTTCAAAAAACGCAGCAAGTATTTTTTTGTTAGAAGAGGTTGATTTATTTATGGACCATGCCCTTAATATCGCTAAACTTCCACTGTAATACAAGCCTTAAGCAACTTTAAGTAATACAAATAGGAAACATTAGCATAACGATCTCTTTTATCACATCTGGATGTATTTATTACAGAATGAACTTGTTGACTCTATTTAATTAATCGCTCGTTTTCGAATATAATCAGTTTGACACAAATTTCCGTTGCGCAATCAACTTTTCCATTTTATTTTATGAAGGAATGTACGTAACTTCAATTTTTTAAGTTACCGATTAGGTTTATGTATTTAAGATTAATTTAGACGTAATGTGTAGGCCACGTGGAAGGGCTGTCGGACGCTGACAGAGCGATAACGTTCACTCCATGTTTTTTGAAATAATTATTTGCAAAAGATGTATACCTAAGCATATGTAGCATATGTCATAGACGTCATTACATGTTAATTCGTAGTTGTGCTCCATCTGTGTCAGAATTTGTGTCTGCGTGATATGAGTGACCCTAAACTTTCCGTACATTAGGCACTTATGTTATTCTAACATTTACAGGGACACCCATAACCTAGTGCCATATTTTTCGTAATCCGCCAGGGGATGTCAAGGTTTTTGTGCGAGGATCAAACCACTACTTATCAGTGTAATATTAAGGCCTATGTTTTCGTTAACATTGAGTGGCCTATATAAGGCCTATATACTAAGTATAAAGTATGTAAGGAGATTGAAAGGCAGTCAAATAGAAAAAAATATTATCAACGATTATTGATTTTCATATTAGTTAATTGTATCAGATGTTACTTTGCGGAAATCCATGCTATTAAGTTAAGATTAAAACTACTTCGCAACAATCCGCTACAAATATGTATGATGGTATATATTTTAAACCATGCAGTATGTACCACCCTCCCCTACCACAAAGGATGCGTGCAGATGCAAAAAATTAAAAATATACACCACCATACATACCACCACCAACACGTGTTTCGCTTCAAAACGGAGCATCGTCAGGGTAAGTTAACTCTACGACGGTTAATCGTTAAGTCGTACTTAAAATTTTCGTTAAGTTGTACGTTTTCAAGTGCTCATAGACAAGTTAAGAGATTTCCTCAGTAATCCATTAAGGATATCCTTTAGCTTGCAATGTTATTTAGAAATCGAACAATTTGTCGTAGTTACTATTTGGGGGCTATTGAAGTTGATATAGTTGCACAATGCACATACTCGCATTATTACGATACAAGCTATTTTGATCAGTGTTTATCGGTTTATTGGACAATCATTCAAGATATATTGAGTTGTTTCATAAGATACTATAATATTTCATAAGAGCTACCTATGAGTACGTTAATTTTATACCTTTTACCTACAAATTAAAGGTCAAAGATTAGGCGCGGTAATCCCGGGCCGAAAAAATATGTTGTAGGGTGTTCCTTGTAAGTCTATTATTTTTTTATATGTATGATACTGAATTATACCTAAGTGTATAAGGTTAATAATCTCATTGCCACTGTCTCGCGCAAATTAATAATATTATCGTAAATCTAACTTGAAAGGGTGAAAAGGTTTTAACATATAAAAATACTGAATAATTGCTATGTAGTTACAACTAGTTGTCATATTTCTACATCTTTGACATGAAACGGATAGGCCTCTTTGTATTTGCACAAAACTGGCTTGTTTAGGTACCAACGATAAGAATCACCTTCATGGCTATACAATGGTCTCTCGGTTTCTAAGACATCTTTAAGTATGGTTTTAAACATACTTTGAATTTACTGATCTGATATTGCAACTTACTTAGTCTCGTAGTAAGACACATGTAGTATCTATCTCAGTTTTGATCTCGAAACAAAAAATCCAAAATAAAACAGGTTGGTCCGGCAGACAGCCTGGCGCCACTGACACTGTTTCCTGTTAGACTAGATTTTACCAACGATTACGTTATTATTATTGTCTATCTAAACAACATTCTGTTCTTGGTTCATTATCTATACAGCACGAAAAGTTTAACGATATTTTCTTTTCGTTTTAAAACATATTACAATTATTAAGTAAGTTTCACCATTGTTTTGAATATACACTTAAAACCACGCTATTTATTTGTAAGATGATAATCTGTAAAAGTGATTCAATATTTTCATGATTTTAATATTTAATGAATAAAAATACTATAAAGTTCAAATTAACATTAAAATCCGATTTTTTTCATAGACGCGTTGCGAGTTACTTTATGTTAGTAATATGTATTGTACAAAAATGATACAGTAAGTCATGTTTTTTTATTACACAAATATTTTCCCACCGTTCAGGAAACATAACATATTTTTCTTACGGCGATCAAACCGAGACAACACCTCCTTCTACGAATCACATTCTTAAACGACCGGTTTTTATGTAACCCTAGTACACTTGTCATGTCTTTTCATAGAGTTGCACGGATTTCATAAGTTTTATGTATCAACATTATTCATACTTAGTCCGAATTTGTTACTAAGAAATTTCCGCAATTGAGACTTAAAATAACTTTCTGTGGAGTAATGGGAATTGTGCTCTACCTATATGTACAAAAAATGTTTCAGTATAACTATTTGTATAGCTATTTGTTCATGTGCTAAATAATGAGCACTAAAATAAACGTCAATATGAAGAAACAATTAAATGCCGTGTTTAAATATTGTGTATTTAACCAGACTTTCTGTTTTTTCAAAATAACTATACCAATTTTGATGAAATTTTAAAGTAAATAAAAAATATAGTTGTGGAGATATTCCCCCCCGGAAATATTAAACGTAAAAAAATATTACTAACTAAATACAAAAAATAATATTATTACATATTAACGAAGTCACAAAAAGTAGCGAAGTTAAGTCACAACTTGATTGAAATGTGTCCCATCAAAACGTGTGTCGCAAATTCAAAGAAACTGTCAGTGTTTCGCAAGGCCCGGGCTAAGCGGGCATTACCGAAATATTTCGGAATACACACATTTTATTGTCTATAATAGCGAGAGCGTCCGCGACTGGGTCAACACATTCAATCTTCATGCACAATCTACCACACAAATCTGTTAATTACCATCAAATGTAACACGGAAATATAATCTCTATTCTTCAACTTTAAAGACGTGTATGCCGTATCTATTTACGAGTTCATGTAGGACTTCTGGTACGGTCTAATGTCACAATGCCCACGTAACTCGCTAGAGTTTTTGTTGGAAAACAATCGCTGCGAATAATTTCGTACGGTGTAGGCCCGACTGAAACACGATTTGTGTGATTAGTGCTATGACCTGCCGATTGAAAGGTTTTATTATCTAATGATTTTTTTTCCTCCTGTACCTAGTAGTTAGTAGACTCTTAAGCTAAGTTCACATACGTGCTAATCTTACAGTTTTAATTGTAATTGAATGTTTATCCGTGCACATGGCTGCATGTAGTAGAAAAATGCATGCAGCTTTCAGTAGGATAACTTAAAAATTAAAATCATAGCATGGTCGTAGCTATAAGATGTAGCTTTGTTAAGAAGATCCGAAGCCCTAACTTCCCCGATAATTTATGCCCTTCCTTTATTATATACGCCAATGAACCATGATGTACTCAACCACATCTGATATTCGTCGTTGTTAAATCACAATATAAGCAACAATAGCGACCATTTCGAACCTAAAGTTTTTTTAGTCTAATATCACGAAAATATGCTTTAGACTATAGAGCAAAAATATAACAGACATACATTACATTCTGATTATTCGTATATATATTAAGTAAGAATAGACGCGGAAATTCCCACAAAGTCTACAGACAGTTAATTACTGTTGATAGAGTTGTTAAACAAATCACAGATGACACCTACGATTATCGACAGATGGGCTATCGACGATTGGCAAATGTTCATCGATTTTGTTATGTGAATGTAAGGAAATAAAATTAAGTGTAATCAATTTAATTGCATATAGGCTTTTATTGCTCTTTTAGTGACCTTTAGATGTAACTCTTTAATAGCCGTCATAATTGTTACTTTGGCTTAATGTTCTCTATATTCAGATGGACAGTTCCGTAATTTTTCCACCTAGGTGTTAACCTAGGTTCCACCTAGGACCTAGTTTTATTCTTCTGGGGGAAAAATGCGCACTTTAAGTTAGTTTGTAGCAAAACTGGAGTAGTAGACGAGCTAACAGGCACCCAGATGATAAAGCTTTCTACACTCACACCCTCTCATAACATAGTTGGAAAGCCTCATATAAATATTTTCTCTACATCCTTCAAACCGTACTGGTTTGAGTCGTAAAACCCATACTAAGGGTACGAACCCATACACAGCAACGATTGACTATGCTATTGTCAGACGGAAATAACTTTGGCCATAGTCCCGTCGAACCATAAAAAGTTCTACCACCTCCTTAAACCCATTATTATTGTTTAAGTAGCATGACGTGTGAACTACTTAAAAAAACCCAACACATATGAAGCAATCAATAACCACACATTATCCAATTCGTTTATTTTCTCGTGTGAAGTGTGCCAGCACTATCGGTATTTCCCTTTCGAATGACACCTCGAGTGTAAATTTTGTTAACAATGATTAATTGCACAGCAATTGTCTGGCGTGGTAAGCGACATAAGAATTTATATAAAAAACTAATCATAAGTGTAAGTTTTATGTCGTCATTGGGTATATGATAAACTTGCTTCGCCTGCGACTTTGCTGATTTTAGGGTATCTCTTATTATAGTATCTGTGTTAGACTTTATACTCATATTTATTGTTTTGTATTATTTGACGTTCAACTAGGGCAGCGTATTTTTTCTTCTATATCTCATAGGACGTGTTTACGGTTTATTGCTTTAAGATTTTCAGGTCAGATTAAGATTTAAGATTTTAAGATTTCAGTCTTCCTGTGCTTACTAATTTAAGTTCTTCAATTATATAATGTTACAATTAACTATTTATTCAAATTGCGTTGTTGACATTAATTAAGGGTCACTATTAATCAAATCTAATTAAGAATCCAACCACGTACATGTATATGCGTTGTAACACTTTCCCGGATGCGTTGGCGAATTCCAATAAGATGTGATTTGCACACAACGCACGTTGTGTTGCGTGGCGTTATGACGTTAGGGAACTGCGTTGTCTGAATTTATGCGACACTGCCCTACCATAGTAAATCTTTACTATGGCCCTACGCAACAAGATGACCCTGCCTTAGTGATAGTATCGTATTATTTCTTGAAATTAGTAATATCTTACTTCGAATAAATTTCACATACTCTGTGTTCCTAACTCTTTTTGATATAATGTCCACGGGCCGATAACATATTTGTAACTAAGTAACTGTCTTTATTGATATTTTTATATATCCATGATATGATATTTAGTTCTAAGTTGCTTTTTACTTACTGAATATATTTTGATCTTATTTAGGATATAATCAAACACGAATTCCCGAAATTTTGAGAGCCCAAAAAGCTAACAGGAAAATTGCGCCGCTAAGGCAGCACCAGCTTTTTTTAAATAGAAGATATATGCAATGCCTATTAAATTCCCATTGTGATAGACAAAGAATGGTGAAGCGTGGTATTATCTAATAGTCATTGACATTCTCTGCGAGTGCGCGAAGACATCGTAAACACTTGTGTCGTCGGGCTGTGACGCGACGCAACGCAACGCAACGTAACACGCGTCACCTATTAAAATATTAAATGTATTTGCATATAAGAGTATATATTATTTAATAAAATCAAATTAGTATTTCAAAATTAAAATAGCGATTATTTATTCTAGAAACTTAAAACTTCCTGCAGAATTCTAAAGATCAGCCAATTTACGTAAAACTTACACTAATTAGGTATATGAAAGTATACATTAGGAAACTTTCACCAGGAATTAATCCTTTTACTGGTGAAAATGGTAATTATGTAGTTTGGCTACTTTTCCGAAAATCAATGCACTAATTATTTTTAAGCATGGGTGGCTCAATTGATGATATTCCTTCGGGGGATGCTAACATTTTCTATTGAATTGGTTAGGTTAGGTTGGGACATATAAGACAATATAAAACTAGTGACTAATTGAAGCCACCTATGCTAAAAAAAAAATATTGCATTGATTTTCGGAAAAGTAGCCAAACTGCATAATTACCGTGAAAATAACTGAAAAGTATGTAAAAATCATTGTTTATTTTATAAAGTTAGTCTACAAACAGACAAACAAATGTGATCTGGATACGGGAGAGTTTTTAAGTTCAACACCTAGGGTTAGTCTGATTTAAGAGACTTGTGTATTTTGTGTTAATCTTCTGAAAGTAATGTTGTCTTTACTTGCATCAATTAAAATATATGGCCATATGAGTTACCTTATTGACTACATTATTTCCTTTTATGAATTATGCGAGTAATACAGTAGCATTGTTGGCATCCCTAGCAGATATAGTGTTTCCTCATTAACGAAGAGCTTAAAAGCTCACTTAATTGTTTGAAACTCCGAGCTCCTCGACCCTGTTTTTAGCCACACATATTTTCCCAGTCGTAAATATTATCCTTATATGAAGTATATAACCAGGAAAAGATTTGGAAAATCAAGAAGTGAAGTATCCAACAGGCAATCTTAATTAAAATAAAAAAATATTAAATTTTGAAAATAATTCCGTAAATAATGCTCAACTGGTTTACTGGTATATCTTAAGATGTACCGCAATTCAGACGACTGTTTACAGACGATTCAGAGTAACTAAGAATGTTTTTTGGAATCTCTGTTGGGAGGGATGCAATTTCATATGCAAATGTGATGAAATGTGACATAAAACCTTGCATGCAATATTTACTTTCTTTAAGGTCATGTTTAAACGATACTTCTGTAAACTTTTGTGGCCTCCGTTTGTGGGCACCAAACTGAAGAGCAAATGTCGTCGAATATATTGAACAACATACAACTGTGACAATACAATAAGTAATAAAAATACAAACATAAGTATATGTCTTTTTTTTTCGAAATATTTACTTGAAAATGAAGAAAGTGTTTCTTCTACTTTACTGTCTTTGAAGGTATTGTTCCTAATTCATACTAGGCGCTTCTATTTTACGTAATCATCGTCAAATAACATATATGCTTTATGCTAGATAGTTATCCACATTTTCCTTCCAATTTTCCTTTCCTTCCAAAGGAAATATAATAGAAAAAAAAACTTAATAGGCTTTCTTATTTTATCGGAAACTTTTTTTTTTATAATATAGGAGTAGAAGACGAGCTGCATGCTCCACCAGCAGTTCCACCTGATGGTAAGTGGCTACTGCCGCCCATGGACATCTGTAATCTCAGATAGGATTAGATATTCCTACCTGAGGTCGGCCACAGATGCGCCGCTACCCCGGAGGACTAAGCTGGAACGCCTCGGAAAAGTCTGTCTCCCTTACCACACCCTTCAAACCCGAACACAGCAGCGCCTAACACTGCTGTTATTAGACAGAAATAGGTGTGACGGTGGTGCCGCCAGAGTCGAACCACAAAGGGTTCTACCACCTTCAGAACCACCACTCGTGCCTATGAGTAGTTTAATAGCCAACGCTTAACATTTAATTTTAAAACATTAAAATCCAATTATTGGCCATAAGTCATCACCCATCCAAAGGCCAAATGCAGTGTTGTAACATAACGTATTAGTTACAGTACCGCCATAGAACCAACATCAAAGCAAAGTCATTGCCACACCATCTTACTATAATCGGAAGAAAATTTGAAATTAACACATATACTATACAACTCGTTTTATTAATTTTACGCAAGCAAATACAAAGATGTATCATATAACAAGGTTTATTTATCCGATAGTTGCCTCACACCGATGAATAGCTAAACTCGTAGGGCTTTTAAATCTTCGTTTATCTCGTGATGCAAGTTAGAAGATCCTTATGTAACGAAACATATCGTTATAAACTACCTTAACTTAAATTGCAAACAGTTTTACCATGATCATAAAGTTTAATTCGATTTATTTGGTTTATCAGCGAAAATACCAGTCTAAACCGGATATTGAGGTGAAAAAAATAATTGGCTCTTAATAACTCCGATGGGTACTTCGCATCATCTAACTGTGATCTTAAAAACCTTTGCTACATAAAATTCAAATACTTATCTTAAATTAACAACCGCCAATTTAAGAGCTTAATTAAATGACATCCAATATAAAATGTTGTTCGTTAGTATATACCTACCATAATGGAAACACTTAATTGATTTCAATTAAAGTTTTCCGTAAGATGGGCAGTCAGGTAGAAAATGATGTAGGTACCCTAAAAGTATCAAATCATTAGGCCATAATGACTTTTACGAGAATGTATCATCGTCAGCGGCGTAGCAAATTCGTTGTCTCTGCATTTGTTTGTCATTATGTACATACTAAACAGTGATATGTTCGCTTTCAGTGGGACGTACACTACCCGTCGCGGCGGTCGAACGTGCGCCGTCAGCGGGCTATACCCCCCGACACGCCGTTCCCCTGCGAGAGCGCGATCCCCTGGGGCAAGAGCAAGCAGAAGCCCACGTCCGTGCACAAGCTCCGCCCGGGGGACATCGACGTGGTGGCGGCCATCGGGGACTCGCTTGTAGCCGGCAGCGGCGCGTTGGAAGAGTTTGCTCTTGGCGCGATCATAGAGTATCGTGGCGTTTCTTGGTGTGCCGGTATGTGAATCGTGGATTTTTCGACGCAGGTTTTTCCGAGGTCCGATATTAGCTCAGATGATAGAGCCTTTCATGGTAAGACACATTTGAACTAGGAGTTAAATTCAATTTGTGTTGAGTACGGATATCCATAGACGGTGTTGGTATTAATTTATGAGCCTTGCTTTTTTAACTTTATAAATATACCATTTTTACTTGACATCACTTGTATTTGCAATGCTGTTTTGGTTCACAGTGTACCTAGTAGACGTAGCATATGTGAAGCATCCTAAGATCTTCAAATTTAATCCTCAAGGTTGTAAAGACTTTCAAGAAAACTTTACATGAAGACATTATTCAATTAGAGACTCGTGACGTCGTGCAAGTAGAGACTCGTGACGTCATGTTTCGAGACGATTTTAAAATGCCACGTACAATTTTCACAAGAATACGTGATGCCCTGCGAGAATTTGAGGACTTGTCCTATAATCGCTGGTAGATAGGTACTGTTATGAATTAGCTTACGTTTGTTTATTAGCAGTTAGACACACAAATAAACTTCTTTTAAAAATTAGGTAATGTACATAAGTGAACAATTTAAGAAGTTACATCTGTTTTGAGATTGAAAATTTATGTTCGTCTGTACGAGTAGATATGTTTCCATGGCACCTGTACCTATACAGGGAATACTCAAAAATATTAAACTTATATCTCAGATATACAGTGGTGCTCATGAGTTATGACGCCGCCGTATAGCAAACGATATGTTAGGTTAAGACACCGGTTTTAAGTAAAACCTGTAAATGTAATCCATGATGATAGGTGGTATCACCACGTAATACAGCGTAAGCGTTATGCGCGTAAGGGTATTGCGTTATGGTTAGAAGATTAGTAATACAATTTATTTATATTGAACGGCTAACATATTTCTTGAGCTCTTAATATCTGTTATCTTTTTCTTTATAAAATTGGACAGATATCCTATAGAAACAATCTGTCGAATTATTATTATTATCACAAATAGGACTGAAAATCTATTTGAAATCGAAAACATGCTCGATTTCTAGAAGACTATATTGGAATGACTAGTATGTTGCCTCATTTCACCTTACTGCACCCTGTAAATCCAAACTGAAATAAAATTATGTACGATAGATATAGGGTAGAAATACTTATAATGCCCGTGATAGTTGTGCCATCAAAACAGAACTATGTGAGGTTATATGATACTTTCCACCAAGAGGATGGCATTACCTTTATTACTTTTGTTACAATTTAAAAATAATCGTTGCAACAATTTTGGACAACTTCTGTTTCAGGAGGCGACAGCACGTGGCGAGAGTTCCTCACGCTGCCCAACATCCTGAAGGAGTTCAACCCGCAGCTGCGCGGCTACTCCACCGGCACGGGCGAGTGGCTCGCCAAGAACTCCAGGCTCAACGTGGCCTTCCCCGTCGCCTCCGATCAGGACGCGTACAGGCAGGCGAAGGTAAGTTAGTAGTTTAAGTTAACTTTTTGCCATCTGACATATAAGAAGCAGGAAAGAGATCAAAAATATGAAAGATAAAGTCAAAATTAAATATTAACTACTTCAAACAACCAAAACGAAAAAGAAAATTGTAGAAAACATTTATCGTTACGAGTATTACCTACTGATTAATGTCCCACTGCTGGGTACGGGTCTCTAAGTAAACAAAGGATAGTCAAAGTTCACCGCTTCACAACGCTGGTCAATTATTACATAGTAGACTACATGTACATACGTTTGTATTGTTTTTTAAATCACTCAAAAAGGTATGTAGGTTTCATCGCGATGTTTTCGTTTACAAACCGTTACAGCAAGTGGTAATTAATTTCTAACGTGCACATAACTTTGTAAACCGGATATGTTTGCCTGGAATTCGAATTTTGGACCCCTTGCCCCTTCGTCTCACCACTAGGCTAGCGCTGCTTAAAACATTAATTTAAACAAAATAAAAATATCAAGTCTTGACAAAGGCCCCTCTTTGCCCATGATGACTAAGAATGCTTCGTATGTTCGTGTAGTTATTTCAACATAGTGGAAATTTTAAATCAAGGACATCTGTCATAACATT
Source organism: Epargyreus clarus clarus (assembly GCA_014595695.2). Taxonomy (NCBI): domain Eukaryota; kingdom Metazoa; phylum Arthropoda; class Insecta; order Lepidoptera; family Hesperiidae; genus Epargyreus; species Epargyreus clarus. The sequence goes on along the minus strand of JACTTY020000059.1, from coordinate 452,989 downwards.
ATTAAAATCGTGTTTAAGATTAGTTCAGCGAGATAAGCAAACTTATTAAAATAGTAGGTAACTGTGTTCATGACTTCGCTCACAAGTATTTATATTATAAGTGTATCCAAATTCAAATTCAAATTGTTTATTGCTCATGCTCATTAGCATAGGTCTTACAAATTAATTATAGTGCAAGCATGCACCCTGCTAAGGTATTGCAATATAATATTTACCGAAATATTTATCATTATTAAACAAATATTTTTAAATGAATAGTATAAATTATATCAATTGTAACATAGTCAAGATAGAATTAATTATACAATGTCAATTATTTTAAAAAATTAATATAATGTAATAATCATAATTAGTAATTTTTTTGTATAGGTCAGGATTTCAATGTCTGTTACGTAAATAATGTTATTTATTTGCCAATTTACGAGTAGTTAAGATTTAATAAAGGAAATCATTTGAAATACTCTTGTAGGGAATAATAACGTTTGATGATTAAAAGTCTTTTTAGTTTATTTTTAAATTGTACCAATTTTTCGTTTTGAATATCTTTCGGAATTTTATTATAATTTTTTACACACATAGAGTAGGGTCCTGAGCCACACATAGCCAGTCTTGATGGTGGTACTGCGAGTTTATTTGGGTTTCGTGAGCTATGTTTATTTATTTCTTTAGAATGGACAAATAAATTATTATGTTTCTTTACAAAGACTGCAATTTTCTTTTGCTACTTCATTTTTATAAAAACTTTGTGTCTCGTACAATATTCTACATTTTGTCATATGTACCTTATATAAGAAAGAAACATGTAATAAAAAAGATTACATGTTACAAGCATACAAACCCACAAAAATACCTTACGTTACAGTTGGTAAGGAAGCTATACATTAAACGCACTGGATTACTTCACACATTGCACGAGGTTAATTAAATTTTAAGCAAAATAAAGTAGGCGAACCATTAAGGTACAAATCGAATGAGTAACCGCTTTCATTAGTGCCGGTTCGCTGCTTGCGGCATCGATGATACTGGCTGCAGTCAATATCTTTGATTGTTGCCAATTTGAATGAATAGTAACTTGGAAGTAAGAAGATGTTCAACATCTTTTGTTGGAATTGTGTGTCCGGAATCGTAAAGAGAGAGATGCATTGATGAAAAAACTAAAAATAAATCAAATGAATGTTGGTGCAGTTCAAACTATTTTGTCGGAGCCGTTTTCTGAAACTGCGAGATGTGTTTATGCGTTCATCAATGCATCTCTCAAACATATAAATTAATTATATAAGATAATTTAATTAAAATGTAAAATAGATTATATAAGGTACAATGGGGTTGACATGTACAATTAGTACCCAAACCCCGAAATAAATAAAGAGAAAAAAAACTTGGAAGTAAGTAGTAGTACTCATTTGAAATAAGTGAATTTCTTTTTATGGTTCCGTAGCCAAACGGTAAAAATATACGCGTCAAACAGATAACCTCTCTTCTTTGGGAGGTAGATTAAAAACGGGGCCCTATTACTAAGCCTCCGCTGTCAGTACGTTTGTCACAGGACTCTTGTCTCGAATCGTAATACTTCGATATACATTCGAAATGTATATAGAGTGTGTACTACTTTGGACGTTGCAACAACAAATATTAAAACTCTGAAATTAAAAATAAAGAAACCGGTTACGCAATAAACCGGCATTTTTCGGCATTCGGCACGAAGAAACCTGCATCCAACAAAGATTCGTAACTGATATAAGTTGGTAGTGAGATATAAAATACCAAAATATATTTTCAGTGAGTACTTTAATTTTGTGACACACTACTAACGTTAAGGATGAATACTATGTGCTTAACATACAAATCCGACCATTACCAAATTATGTGTCAATGGTCATATTGTCCACAAGGTCCATTTACCTTGTATTCATATTTGGATAGTCCATTGTGTCGCCAAAACTTCGCGTTGTCCATAATAATTGATACGATTTACGCATATTTTTGGACTTTCGGCCCTTGCGATCACGATTCTGATTACGTCGCTGCGAAATTACGTCATGAGATCTACTTTAGCAATAACTCTTGTTTATAAATAACATATTGCAAGCTTGTTTACGCTTGATATTAACATTTATTCCAAGTGAGCTTTTTTTCTTAATTCTGTTTACGTAAGCCTCCCATTTTTTGAAATTTTATCAAGGGATTGTACATGTTTTTAGGATAAAAAGTCATGAAGTAATTTTTGTATGGAATTGCAAACAAAATCGGTTCAGCCATTTCTAAGATTAGCATTTAACAAATATTGGCATGTATGCATACTTATGTTGTAATAACTTGGTTTCATGCGATTAAACAAGGAACAATGTAGTTGGGTAGGTAGCAAGGTAATAAAAATCGAAAAGTGAATTTACTTTGAAATCATAGATTGTTTCAGCGAGCGTTAAACTCCATTAAACTTGATGGACACAGTAGTTAAAATTACTACTGACTATACAACATGTGTAATACCTCGTAGAGATACCGCGGTCGTGCTTTATCACCTTTTTAACAGTTAAGTGTGACAAGTTCTCTTTTGTTTATATTGCATGTGTTTAGCTACGCCTCAATTGTATTGTAAAGCTTCTTGCAATGCTTTTCTTTTACATAAGCAATGCTCAGAGTAAATAGACGATAGATCAATAAACTACAAGATAAGAATAAAATCGTTGCATTATTTTACAACGTTTACTTTAAATATGTACACTACTTACTTCTGATTTCACAACAAATATGTACATTGCAAAATGCATATATTCATTACATATACCTTACATCTTTTGTTAATCTTTACTGGAAAGACAACTCGAAAAAACATTACTACATTTTTTTATTTCAAAGTAGAATTAAGTTAGCACCTAGCATGAAAAATTGCTCAGGGGTAAGTAGTCACAGTCAGTTACAGATATTTGCAACTCTAGAGTTAGACAATTCCTTCTGGATACCTGTTCTTAGCCAGCAAAGCTTGTCATATTAATGAAGTTTATTTTAATTAATATTAAATTATAATCATTCATCCAAACTGCACTGTGTAATGTGTATAATCCCGTTTTAATTAAAAGCTTGCATGTTCACTGAGATGAACCAAGAAAGTCTCCACACAATCCAATAAAATTTCCACTGACATTACATCTGTTGTAACTTATCACATTCGCAATAACACAGTTGCTCGTCACAAAACTCTGATCTTTCGTGTAAGTGTTTAAATGCTCGCTTAGATAATGAGCTGATTATATTCGACCTAAAGCGTGCTTTGCAGAGCGTGGCGCGTAGTCACACTAATTTGGAAATTTGGAGCGCCCTCGAAGTAATTGTTGCGGTATCCTTCAACGGGAATGAGTTGCGGAATTGTAATACGTAGATGTTAGTATGAGGAAGTATGGTCAGTAGCATGAGATTCTTGTCTGAAGGTACGAATAGAAATGTTATTTAAAGGATTTGCGTTGAATATTTTATATTGATAGTTATTAATTTTCTACTTAATTGTTCAATGGCGATAATGGACTGACCTAATACTATATGTCACTCTACCATACAGCTCTACTTTATTGTGAAATTTTGGATGTAAATAAGACATGTATTACAAATTGATAAGGGATTAGCGTTTTCATAACTTTAAGTACAAATGTAAGGTGTACTTGAGTGTCGTATGATTTATACTTAGTTGTTGAGTATGTCCATTAACGGATAGTGACCACTTAAGATCAAGCATCCAAGGTTCTATTACATAACCGAAAGTACGTATCTGATAATCTGACGTTTTGTCATATAAACTTTAATTTAATAGCATTTACTAACTGACCAGTGATCGAGTGATCTTTACTAAGTAGTTAATGATAAGCAATAATCTAGATTAATGTTCATGTTAGCCTTTATTTCGGCCATTGCTTCATGTGAGTTTACAATTTAATGCCACGTTTGGTTGGATAACAATGTAATTACGATTGGTTAACTCTTGACATTTAAATTATTTCGGATTGAGGAAATCGGAAATCGGATAGTTCTTTTATAAGCTACTTCCAGCAAACAAAAGTGGTAGCTGGGTATCAATACCTTTTTTAAAGCCATTGGTAAAGTTACATCAATTCGCACTTGGCCAGCGCATTGGACTATGGCCTAATCCTTCTCATTCTGAGAAGAGACCCTTCCCCAGCAGTGAGACAGTAATGGGTTGATGATAATGATGATACATATAAAGTTAAAATGAACCATATATTGTATGACTGCATCCAGGCTAGATTTTTCTTTTCACAAGTAGCGCTAGATTGATCCCATAATGACGTGATTCCTACAAAAAATCAATTAATCAAAAGATACACTTCTCTCATTACGAAATTAGTTGATTACGAATGGTTTCATATGGAATGGAATATTTACCTTTAGACGGTAGGAAAGATATCAATCAAATGTCTTGAAAGTAAACTTTTAAAGTCAAGATATTGCATATTGTTTATTCACAGATCCTAGTAGCACGCATTCGCTCGTCGCCCGACATCGACGTGTCGCGCGATTGGAAGATGATCACGGTGTTCATCGGCGCCAACGACCTGTGCTCGGCGTCGTGCCTGTCCCCCGTGGAATGGTCGCCCGCCGCGCACGCCAGGAAACTCGCGAAGGCCCTGGACTACTTCCACGCACACCTGCCCAGGACTATTGTTAATCTTATTCCAGTGCTAGGTAAGTAGGTATTTTTCACTCTTTAAAAGTGGTACAAAGGAGATCTTCTTCTAAGCCGGTGATGCTGTCAATTCCTCTGTTGTCGCAAATGGCTCGGCGACGGTCACTTTTCTTCAGGTAGCCCGTGTGCTTTGTTGCAATGAATCATTGTAAATCTGGATCTGGGCTTCTGCTATTTATTCTTAAATGATATTTTTATGTCTCACTGCTGGGAAGAAGTCTCTTGGCATAACTGGGAGAAGCTTAGATTGTAAGCTATTATGCACCTAGTGAGTTTTGTTATTTTGGAATACTCTGAAATATCCACACAATTCTTATTACATATCGATATAATAGCTAGATTTTACACACTAGGTGCTATGGAAAACTGTGCATAATTCAAATCTAAATACAACAAAACATCGTAACGTAACTTTGAAACCATATCCTAATTGGTTATAAGGTGTGTTATGTTCCAAACATTATTTTATTTTTCCTTCGTCTATTATAGGTACCTACTTATTTATATATTTATTTATCTGGAAAACTTACAGCTGGCTTAGACTAACATAATACTATTGATGTTTTGCGTATATTATCATGATTTCAGCAAAAATGATGGAAATATATGCGTGCGTAGGTTCCGCAGGTGTTTTGCAAGCGATAGGTTAGATAGGTCGACGTGATAGCAATAAATTCATCGCATGTTGCTTAAATTGTTGTAGAGGAAAACGATTGCTTTTATTATTCGCACATCGACCACGTATGAAGAAATAGTATGGCAATCGACGGAACTTGTTATTAACATCCTTAAATGTTTATAGTTTCTCCTCATGGTTGTTGTACTTAGTAGGTATTATTAATTTTTATTTGTAAAACCAGTATTTTGTGGTTGTCGTCGTCAATCCATTATTGTCTCATGGCTGGGTATGGGTATGCTTTCAAAGTACAGTAAAGCAGTGAGGACCAATAGACTTCACACTTTTTTTTTCAGAGTGTTAAGGTAGGTGTAGGTTTCTTCAGGACGTTTTTTTCCGTCGGTAAATAAATTAAGCAGTTGGAAATTTTCTGCTGAGGTATGAAGCTTTTCGAATAGCATTCTACTTTGCCCCCATGGTGAGTGATCGAAGGTATAAACTGTAAAGTATTTCGATTATTGAACTATATAGTTTTATATGAGGTTAAATAATTATTATTTTGAACGGAATCAGTTTTGTTATAATATTCTACGGATGATAATGTATTTCTAATACGCAACTTGTTAGTGGTCTAAGATTAGGACCCTGCATACACTGCGTAAGAAACAAAATCTCAGGTGACCTTACTATGCCATGACCGCGGGTACTCAACACGATTGCAGACGTGTCGGTGTCGGTGCGCGTGCTGCGGCCGCTGATGTGCCGGCTGATGCACCCGCTGTTCTGCACGTGCTTCCACCGCGGCGGCGGCGAGCTGCAGGACCTCGTGCGCCAGGCGCGCCGCTACCAGGCCGCTGAGATGGCGCTCGTGAGTTGCACCTTATCTTGCTAAAAGTTTTTATCAAATTGACAAGGCTGTCTAAGTTCTGTTACTTAATAACCCCTGAATTTATTTCTTTGAAGATTATAAATTGACTAAGGAAGATTAATAAATAATAGTTTAAAAAAACTAAAAAAATACACTTTTTATAGAAAATCCAACTAAAAAATAGAAAATATTTTTTTTTAAATTTGAATTAAGAATAGTGTAAATAAGATAAAAATATTTTTTATTGTAAAAAAAGCGTGGGGTGCTTTTTTTTACAATAAAAAAGATTCCTTTATTGGTCTTAACGCAGACCTTCCGGGTGTCAGGAAAACAAAAATGGCTGATCCTGATTATCCTAGTAAGGATAACGGGTCAGAATGTTTAAAATATTGAATTGTCATCGGTCCTTAATAAGTATGCCAAATTTCAAGTTAATCCGACGTTTTGAAGGGAGTTAAAATCATGTTCAAAGATTCCGTTACATACTAACATACCAACATACATACGTCTGAAGCTAATAAAAGCGTATTAAAAATAGGCCAATGGCTAAAAATTATTTTATGATACCTGTGTAGCTCATTCAAAACCCTGTTCAAGTCATTATTCTACAAGCACTATTTTCAATACTATCACAAAATACTAAAATATTACAATTCGCGTGCTATCATCCATGTATTACAACATCCCTGCATTGAATTATTATAATCACCATTATAAATTTAAGTAATTAGGTACATGAATACCACCAGGTTTTGAAGATGGTAAAACCTCCTGTAGTTCGACTCCGTCACATCTATTTGTGCCTAATTAGAGCAGTGTTAAGTATTGCTAAGTTCTGGTTTGAAGGGTGTGTGGTAAGGGAGACGTACTTCTGAACCGTTCTAGCTTAGTTCTCGGGGGGAGCATCGTATCTATGGCCGACCTTGGATAGGAATATCTAATCGTATCTGAGGTTGATTACAAATGTCTATTGGCGGGAGTAGTCACGTACCATCAGGCGATCAAGCTCGTCTGCTACCCCTATATTATATTAGCAACACCAGCGCACTCCACAAACTATACATAGACACATTGTCCGCAGGTGGACAGCGGGCGGTACGACACGCGGCCGGACTTCGCGGTGGTGGTGCAGCCGTTCATGCGGCTGTTCAACGCGCCCGCCGCCGCGCCGCCGCTGCCGCGCGTCATCCACCAGTCCTACATCACGCACGACTGCTTCCACTTCTCGCAGAAGGGGCACGCACTCGGTGAGACCATGATTATTATATTTTCATGAATATTCCTATTTACAAGAGTACGTTGTGATGATTTGACGGAAGTCGATTGTTTTCTCTGGAAGCCACTTGTAACTATTTTCCAAAAGATTGCACTTTTGTTAGGTTTAAAATTTCCACGTAATCTTTAATAATAAACATAATTAACTTCTAGAAAAGAGCGTCACCCATTTTTTCGAAACATCTGTCAATATTAGGTATATTCGAAATTTCAGACGATAGCCTTATTTTTACTCAACCACCCACAATCTACCCTTATAAAATCACTAACCTTTGCCCGCGGCTCTGTCAAGTAAGTAAGTAAGTCTGTAAGAGTATTCTATGTATTAATTCAAATAATAAACTAGTTATGTGCAAAATTTTATACAAATCCGATCTGTAGTTTTTTCTGTGAAAGGGAACAAACTTCCATCCATCCTCACACACATATAACATAATAAGAAATAAGAACATAAGAATAAATAAAACAATATTGGTAAGAAATTCCCCGTCTCCAGCGGCCAACCTCCTGTGGAACAACCTGCTGGAGCCGGTGGGCAACAAGTCGGACAACGTGCCGCCCGTGCTCATGAACTCGTTCCGCTGCCCCTCGCGCGACGCGCCCTTCATCTTCACCAAGCAGAACTCCAAGACCTTCCTCGAGACGGGCCGACAGGACGGCGCCTACGACACGTGACGTTAGTGAACGTGACAGTGTAGATAGTGTATATATGTTAGATACAGGGACTTTTGACATGTTGCTGAACTTGAAGAAATGTGGCGAAAGTTAAAAATAAATACATTCGATTGAAGGTACGGTTCCTTTGCTTGTATTGGAGATACAACCACCAACCTTCTTCAAGTTACACTTTAAACCAAATATGCATATGGTACGGAAATAAAGACTTTAACGATGTTGCAAAGCTTGAAGATGATTCTAGAATGTTGCTAAAGGTACTGTAATAAATTTGAAAGATTCCTTGGTGTTTGACGTCGTGACTCCACATAACATATCTTCACGAGACAGTCAAAATATTGTATATGGGTGTTGAAATAAGAATTTACGATGGTGCAGAGCTTAGAAGGTTTAAAAGCGGTACTAAAGATACTGAAAATATTTTTGCCTTTTGTAGATAAATTATTTTGGTAATTTATAATTCTATTAAAATAATTAATTAATAGGACGATAATGTACACGTTTATAGCTCAATTTCTCAAATTTCATTTGTGTTAACGACAACAAAGTGATTTTGTATATAGTTACGGTAATCTCACTGTATGTTTATTTAGTTTAAGTACAAATAATTATATTGTAATGCTCCTAAACGTATCACAGTATTACTACGAGTACTATAACTACTTCTTAATCAATTACCACGACTTTGAGTGTCTGATTCGTTTAATATTTATTTAGAGTAAAATTTTCAAAACTCCATTTTGCGTTTTAAAAGATATTTTTAGCGATAAAGAGTTTTAATAGGTTTAGAATTGGTGCACATAAGCATTATATTCATGAAAATATGAAAACAAAAACAAATTATTTTCCAATGTTTGTCATTGAGTTGAAAGTTGTAAAATGAGTGGCTACTTTTGATTGCAGGCATACATTGCATTCATGCATGTGAGCAGATTTTCATAAATAAAATAATATTGTACATGTTATCCGAGCCTCGTTTAGGAGCATTTTTAATTATAAGAAATGTTAAATACCTCATTTTCTATGTATTTACGTAGATACCTATTAATAAGTTTTATCATCGTAATTAATATTTTAATGTACCTTTATTATATTAATTATAAATGTAAACTTGAAAGTACTTAAAGCAAACACTTTTTTTAATTATAGCACTTCTTAAGATCTTACAATGATATCAAATATATAGTCAGACCCTTAATATAAAAAATTGAACGAAAATTGTACCCCGGTCCCTTAGCCAATAGGCCAACATGTGACCGCCATGCCTACTGCAGTGCTATATCTATTTCATAATTAAGATATCTGCTTATTTATATTTATGATTTTTTCGACCAGATAATTTAGGGAAGTAAAACAGGAACACATGAATTGTTGCTCTTGTTTTAGTTCTCTAATTAAAATCACACCTATTTCTGCGTTTCAACTGCAGTGTTAAATATTTCTGGCATAAAAGAGATGAACGAAGCAATGTAACTTATTTCTTAAGACTTTCACAGAAGTTTATGTTCTCTTTATTCCAAAGTAACGTAGTAGGTAAATATTAAAAATCAAACGTTTCTCCTATTTAAGGATTTTATGTAATGGTATTTCAGTGCCATTAAATCTAGTGATATTAAAAGAAAGTTAATCTATTAAAAGAAAATTGATTAAAAAAATAATATAAATAATTCTTATAATATATGTATGTGAATGTAGGTTAACTTGTTGAAATGGAAATTATGTATAATGTTAATAAACGTCTGAAACTATACATAGTGTTTTAATTTTAATGTTGCTTATGAGAAGAATCTGGGTACAAGACCTGTAATATCTATCTGTACGTTTAATTACACTTTCACGTTTATATTCACAATTATACGAATAATAAATAAAATTAAAGATTTCTTTTTTACCTTTTCTTTCTAAATAAAACATCTTCAGCTTCATTGTAAGATTATGGTAGGGGAGGAGGTATTTTTTCAATGTTTTTAATTCTTTTCTATTGTCTATTGTACAACTGTGACTCTACTTCTTTTGTTCCGATTTATCCGATGTATCCGATTTATTTTAGAAATCGTGATGATAATTTAAATATTACTAAAATATTAGTAGGCATTTGAGTATAAGTCGAAGGTAATTCTAAATTCTTGTAAAACAATTTGACAAAAAAAAACAAGGAAATGATTAAAGTATGAGTCGAATAGCAAATTCTTGTGCAAAATTTTCACTAATAACAAAGGAAGTAACTATTACTTGTATGACAGACGCCTTACAAAACTAACATACAATGCTATAAGGTAAGTTTGATGTTAACTTTTTGCAGGCGTTGCAAATATAGAGTCAGCATTTATTTTTTATTGACAATTCGATTGAAAATAAAGCAGATTTTCCTATTGTAGTATATTCTAAGAGTTTTTGATTCTAGGCATTGTCTTCTTCCTTAATTCAAGAAACTCTGAGTCCGTCGGTAAGTGTATATCAAAGTAAATATTGAATAGCCGGTGGACTATACGACAAAATGGCCCAACCCACATTGTTAAAGGTATCCATATCCGCCATATCAGCATGGCGGTGGTGCCGTCCTAAAAAAAAACTTTAAACTATCTTATAAAGTGAATTCCTTACCTCGCCTTCCAAACCAGAACACACTAGGTTTACATGGTGTCATGCATTATGCAGAAATTATGATATGACCATAGTGCTGCCCGGGGCAAAGGAGCCAACCAACCTTCAAATTATTTAGTTATAACCTTTTTACTTATATGAAATTGTACATTTAATTAATGGAAACATCATAAAATATGCTTCTATTATTTGACATTCTATGAGTGTTCCGGATAGACAATGCATACGAAGGTGATTTCACGGCTCGTTGGCAGCCGAGCCTATGTCTGGTCGATGATATCTCTGATACGAAGAATTAATATGATTTAGATGTTTATTTTGTAACTAGGCGAGTTCTACGTATAGAAAACAACATATATAATTTACGTAGCAAATTTCTTTTCCACATTTCTTTGCATTAGAAAAGTACAATAAAGAGCAACAATAAAAGTTATTTGACTACCCGCATGACTAGTGGGCTCTATATCGGTATGACACGCAAAGGGTTCTGGGTTCAATACCAGTAACTCAAAAATTTAAATAATGAATATAGATTTCTGATATTGATTTTGATGTGAATTTCCATGGTTACCAATCATAATGAGCATGAAGCAACTGAAAGAATGAAAATTATATAGCTGTGCTCAGTGTAAATAAAATTATGAAGTGATTCGCTTATAATCAAATCATTAATTAATGTCAATGAATTGAAAATTGTTTTTTATTGTACGTATAACTCAAATAACCAGACTTAAAATGTTGTTAAAAACATACTTCAGAATTGAATCATAGCTCTTAATAATCATGAATTGTTCCAAGTTTAAACCTAGATGGACGAAAAAGTTTACAGCAATTACATTCTAATTGTCCATTAATAAGAGTGTAGGTGGCGCGCGCGGAGCGACATATGGTTTCTAATCGACGGTATTGGTAGCCCATATGGTCCGGCTATGTTACAATGAGAATCAATTGCGAACAATTATTATGCTATACCTAGTTACATTAAATGCTAGAATAGTCATGTGCATGGCGGTATGGAAATTTTTGTTTTATAAGGAATCTGTGTTACTACTTCTGATCTACAACTACGATGCAGCTGGATAGCCTTTACCCTGAGGTAGTTACTCCAGGTAGAAAATATTCCACTCAGTTGAAGATATACATTAATTGACTTTACCTAAAAGTACGTAATGACGAGTCATCTAGATATTGTTCGAGTATGCTCACTCAAAAAAAGAATAATTGAACACCTTCGATCAACAAATTAGCATTCTCTACTTGTATCACTCTCATTTCATTTCTAAATGTACTTTGTTTGCTATTAAATTTATATTGTATTTCTGTTGCAAAAGCTGTAAAAGTTGCGCACGCCTATAATTGGCATGAACACGTGTCTAACACCAATAGTGCAATACTTATAAAAAGAATGGTGTGTAGGTACTGCTGTTGTCGTGCAAATAAATAAATAAATAAATAAGCTTGGCACACTCCTAAGAAATACATCAAAGAAACCCCGACGGTCATCTACAATAATCGTAACAATAAACTTTTCAGAATTAAAGTTTTAATACTGGCGATACTATTAATCTACGAGTATCTATATGTTTTGCATTAGAAATATTCAAGTTGCCGAGATAGGCTTATTTTTATGACGAGAACTCTATCTGTTATATAGGTATACGAGGAAGATCTTCTTCACAATTGGAATAAAAATGCTGCTATTGTGTGTGCACTAAAGATTACGTAGAATAAATATATACATATTTTAATCCGTAAAATGATACACAAATAAGTTTGCAAGCACCTAGACCGTAAACAGCCCTAGGTCAATAATTATATCTATGTCAGTATTGTTCATGCTAAAGTAGCGCATATTGTTTGGTGCTAAAATTATATTTGTTTTATTGAGTAAACTTTGTAACACGATACCCTTGTACTTAACAAATCAAAGTTAGAATAAAAGCATGACTAAAAGTTCAATACTTCATGTTTACATTACCCGGTAGCACGGATTGCTTTGGGAAGTGTTGTTGACGTTTATAATACTTATAAACATTTTCAAAATTAGCTTTTTAAAAGCAAATGGGTTATGAATTCTTAAATCAACTTCGGGAAAAACAAAAGTGTTAGGTGTTGCTGTATTTTCGTTTTGATGGGTATGGTAAGGGAATCATACTTATTAGAGGCGAACCACCTTAGTCCTCACGCATCACGTTAAACTCAGACAGAAATTTAAACTTATCTGGGATTGATTACAGCTATCCATGGGCAGCAGTGGCTATTTACAGTCTAAGACAGAAAAGTCGGATGCCTTAAGGCAGAAATAGGTTGCAACGTCACTGTCATTCTTCAACATTCTGTTAAATGCAACATCATGCTGTGGTGAACCTTTTCGATTATAAGATTAGATATTACACTCATTAGTGTAATTCTTTTATGTTACATTAAATTAATTATAGATAACGTAAGTAATGTAGTTTATTATGCTAAAAAGTATCTACCAAATAAACTACTTGCAATTATTTAATGTTTCATTTAGCTATTTCGTGTCGTACACATAAAACATTTCTCCTCAGTAATCAATCTGCTTGGTAAAATAACTTTGATACAAAATAAAAAAAAATACATACCTTTTAGGATTCCCGTCAAAACAACCCTTGCAGGGTCAAGGTCTGCCAACCCGTCCCATCATAATCTCTCTTTATTCATCTCGTACTTTTAGGGTAACCATGTCCGCTGGAGTGGTCATATCGACACATAGACTAAAACTCACATTTATTGTGTAGTTATTGTATCTGTGGTAAGTGTTGATGGTAGCTGAGGCTATTAGGTATACACAGTCAGCATGCAAATAAAGATAGTTTTATAAATAGAATTTAAGTAATGAATTGAAGCTTCTAAAACGATTTTTGAAGAAGAAATGTTTAATAGGCATGAAGATTTGTTCAACAGTGGACCCTAAATGGCTGATAGATGAAGGCGCGAAGACCTGAACTAACCACTACCACCCATTTTCATTCGCGACTTCATTCGTTTAAAAAAAGTGATTCAGTTGAGAAATTTCACTTAGATGCTGGTATATTAACAATCACAGAAACTTTAAGCATGACTGTTCGCTTAGAGTTACGAATTTCATATTATCCCAAAATATAGCGTGATTCGCAAGAACGACTAATACTAATTTGTGAAATATTTCGCTGGAACTCTATTACTCATTTGGATACAAAACAACTTCGGCTTTGTTTACAAAATTAATTAATAACATCTACTTAATATTTCACGTACTTAAGTTACTTTTTTAAATTATATGGAAATGTGTTGACGATAAAAGAGTTTCATCTAAGTCTGCTTTATAACAGCAGTGTTAAACGCTACTGTGTTCTCCTTTGAAAGGTGACATACTTATCCGATGCGTTCCAACTTAGTCCTTAGGGCTAACAACGTACCTGTGGCCGACCTCAACTAGGGCTCATATTATATATGATTTCAGAAGCCGTAGGCAGTAGTGGCCATGAGGTGGACGGCTTGCTCGTTTGCTACTCCTATTTACAGGAAAAGGCTAGAATAAATTATTGTGTCGCTGCTGGGCTGGTTCCTAGAATATGCTATATCAGCAAACGGATGAGAGAAAACATCTTGCACTATCGTTTTTCATTCATACAATCTATTATTTGAGGTAACGTTATATCTAAATCAAGAATATGGAAAAGTTTACCGATAATTAAAATAAATGCAAAAATTATTTTTGTTATAATTTTCTTGTTTTCTGTTTACCACTTTTTGTTATTGTCCTTTTGCTGTTTTAAGATTTTTCACCATTTTCTTTATGAGTTGGAGTCGAACAATTTCCCCGTAATTTCTTTTTTATCCATTTAAAAATATTTGTTCCCTACAATTTGTAAGTCGTCATCCAGAATAAGGCGTGCGCGTACCACCCAGCCCTCGTTAAAAGCACGGGACTCACCCGCCTCACCACAGTCAGGCCCGGTGCGTTGCCTCGCGAACACGCCAAGCCAATCTTCCTGGCCACTAGCCACCGCCACTCGCCTCATCACTCATCACTCGGTTACATCTAAACTTCAAAATGGTAAGTACATTTTATAAAAAAAATCTAAAATAAGGTCTCTTTATGAGAAATTTCTTTAATAGGATTTTCGTTGCTTCAAAATCTAATTTTCTGTAAAATGTTATTCAGTTACCGGCGTCTTTGATTCTCATCAACAATAACAATAACTTTCTTAATATTTTTGATACAAAAAATATTGGACTAGTGCATAAAAATAAATTGGTATGTTTTGTGAGTTGAGTTAAATCCTATGAACATTATATAAGTCAAAGATGTTAATGAGAATTAAAGTTATCTTTATTTCTAACTAAATGTTCTTCATTAAAAAGATCTGTATCACATTATATTTCTTAGATATATTTTTAAATTCCTTTTTTTAATTATTAAATTAATATTATTTTATGCTAAAATGGCATTTGATACGAGTAGGTATTTAAATAAATAATGATTTATTGATTCACATTCGGTGTTACAATTAATTGCAAGGGCGCTTATTAGTGGGTACTTCTAAAATAACTTCCATTACTTAAATGTATAAGACAAAGTTCATGATAACTTTTATACAAAAATATATTTTGTTGTGGCCTGTGTTGCCTATCGTGAGTGTATAAAGGAACAAATTAATAAAGCTTAGCTGTAAAATAAAGCTCACGTACGAAATTGCAGCCTTCAATCCCGGCAACAAAAGGCTTTGAGGGTTTATCGGAGGAGATTACAATTTCCCGTGGAAACTGGCGATTGGTACGGAAATACGTTAATAAGCTTCGATGTTCAATCGGTTATTTTTGCTTCTTGAAACAAAATTAGTACCCCAATTGATTCTATGATGAAAGTTATAAATCATTTAGTATTAGAATTATGTACCTAGATATAATTCTTTGTTTTTTTTCTATAGTGTTTTATCGATTGTAAGTAATTTTCGTTTAAATAGAAAAGTAATTCAAAACGTTGAATTAGGTATATAGTTTTATTAGTTTGCTTATATACTCGTATATATACAAATGTAAATTTGATGAGCTTATTATTACTTTAAATCAGCACGGTCTAAAGTTGGGTTTAAATGGTATTTGATTAATATCTCATGCTTATAATAGGTTTTGTGTATATAAAAAGACGAGGGTAAAACATACTTATTATTCCAAGTTATTAAAATGCGTACATATATTACGCGTGCAATAATTTAAAGATTTTTATATTTATTCACTTCTAATATTCTAATTGAGCGTATTAGTATACTGAATATATTATGAAATATAATAATTTACGTATATGTAAGCACCTACTTCAGAGAGCATACCGATGGTATAGTCATTAAAATATTTTAAAATAAACTGCTTTACAATTTTATTGATTGGTGCTATCGATCGAGCATAACGAAGGATGATTGATTTATGAGTCTTGGTATTATTTTTAGATCCTTTAAATAGCAGTTACATAATGAGAACATTGACGTTGTTAAACATTCAACTCAGTCATATAATAATATTCAATATAAAAATAAATTCAAATCAAAATATTTTATTCAAAGTTGATTGTTTACAGTCCTTCTTAACGCAGTTTACCAAGGTATAATCACTCTTTGAGATCTATCTCTATTGTTTAAAAATAATAATTATACCCCAGTAGTTCATCAAAGTTTAACGCAAAAACGCGTGTAATTAAACCTTGATCATTCGCAAAGTTGTTAAATAAACTATAATATACATGGGATACCATTACGTGGCTGGTTATAAAAATATTTCCTTGCCTACGAGATGGTCATTCGTCACGCTCGACGATTCCTCTATTTACTTTGCTATAAAAACTACGGCCCATGGCAATAGCGATCTAGTAGTCCATCAGAATAATCCCGCCGCTATCAAATGTCTGCAAATGTGTACCGTAGTCACTTCCGACGCCCATGGGATACTGTTTCAATATCGTTTTTCTCAGAAATGTCTATCGCGTTCCCGTGGGTAACTGAAACAATTAAATATACCGATGACTCTAATAATAGAACACGTCTTTCAATTGTTTTAGTTACAGATAATTTTACCTGTCTTCTACTTTTATAAATATATCCTAAATTCTGTTATGACAATCATAAGAGTATTTTCCATAACAGCTCAATTTAATGAACGGTAGCCACGCCCGTCTGCTACGAAAGGGTAGAACCTTTCGTTTTTTCGAGTTCGGCCATAGGACGGTTATTTGTTATAGTGTAAATTACTCATTATTGATTAAATTCTTTAATAATCAAGATAAAAAACGTGATAGTAATATACTTAAGATATTAATAATAGTATGTATTAAAAAATTATTATGCCCTATTTTTACTAATGAGCAGCGTGAAATACCCAACCCCAATTCTCCAGTGGTGAGACTTTAGAAGTGTCTGAGATGGTTAAACATACTCTGTACATGTTGTTTATAATAGCACAATGTAAGATTTTTTTACTTTGAACACAAAGGGTGTTTTAACAGCCCTTTAAACTTGGAACTTGTTATTATATCAAAGGCTTTTCAATTCACACCTCGCCATTATTCTTGCTCTATTAGGTATTAGCTCCCTCAAGTAATTACCTAAAAAGCTTTTAATATCAGACTTGCAATAATTAGAATGTAGTTGCATATATTAAAAGCATATAACAAATAGGACAACGCGTAACACTAAACAATCCCTTTTAACTGATCTTATTATTGTCATTTACTTATTATTATCCCACTGGGTTTCAGAATATAAAGTATCTTTTGAGAATGAAAAGGGTTTAAGACATAGGGCACTAAAGCAGATTGGTAGATTGGACACTTGTATATGAAAAGATAATTATTTCTTTACATGTGTCACAGATGTCCCTTAAGTTGTAAATAACCTTTGTAACCTCGTATAGGTCATAGCTAAGGCCTATCAGAATATTGGCTTTATTTTATTAAGAACACTCATGGGTTTCAAGTTTTTTACACTCAACTCTTTTCATTTTAGTTAATAGGTATATACTTTCGCAAGTTATTGAGAGCTTTTTCTAACAATTTTATCTCGTGCAATGATTTTAAATGACTCTTCATTGAGACCCCACTAGCTCTCGCCTGACCCTGCCAAGAGCGATCTAGTTTTTGCGACAACCTATTACTTTAAATACTAGTTTTTATCTCCGACTCCGGTTGCTGTAATGGCGTCGGCAATGGCTGATTATTGTCATTAAATAGTGCTAAGGGAATATTATGGCGGATTTCACACCACAAGAAGTGAATGAGATGGGGTTGCTGCACTGACCGGTGGAAATACGTGAGAAATTGTTGTGCAAAGAAGAAATGATTTACTTTAATCATAAAAATCACAGACCTGTGATTTTTACAAAATACAAATACAGGTACAAATACAAATACAGGTATGTGTTAAAAATACATATTTTTGAGTACATTTTATAATATAGGATATATACATTTTATAAACTGGGACTAAGGCAAAATTATGCAATATATAGTACTGGAAAAAATTAAGGGATCAAAAAAAAATTCCAAATTTTTCGGTAGTTTTCAACAGGCCGTAACTTTGAGAGAAATGGTCGTACAGGAAATAAAAAAAAAGGAAATTGTAGCTCCAAGTGTCTAGTTTTTGGATTAGAACTTCAAAATTTTGTAGCCTCCGCGGTTTCTGAGTAATCGTAGAAAAACCAGCAACAAAAAAATTTTCAAAATTTTTTTAGTTTTTTTTTTGGTCTACGGGCGTGGAAAAATTTTTTTTAGCTTAACCACCATAAGGATCGAATACTTTGTTCATTTAGCTTTAATTTCTTTTTTTAAACACCCTGATACGTCCACTCCTCGCTGAGATATCGGTCTTCAAATGGAAAAGGATCTTTTTGTCTTTGATTATCGATATCTCAGCAACCAATGATCGTACAGAAAGTTAAAGATGGCTTTCAAGAACTTGAATAAATTCCCCTTAACGACTGTCCATTGTTTTTTCGAAAAAAATTTTTTTCTTTCTGTCACATGAATTTGAAAATGCAACAAAAAAAGGGCTTTTGGTGGTTTTTTGGAAAATCAAGCGCTGGATCGTAAATATTGAGGAAACCACTAATGTTAAGTGTGCCTTTTACAGTTCAATATGTCCACAAAAACTCTACAAAGAATCAAATTAATCCAGCCAGCCGATTTTTTTGTTTCACTTGATCGAATTTTTGAAAAAATTAAAGGATCATGTTTTTTGCTCTGAAAAGCTCATAATTTTTAAAAATGAGAAAAAAAAAATGTTTTTCCGAGCTTTTTCCACATTTTTGTTCCAGAAAGTGCTTAAATTTTCAAAAAGAAAAGAAAAAAAAACTCCGAAAAAACAATGGACAGTCGTTAAGGGGAATTTATTCAAGTTCTTTAAAGCCATCTTTAACTTTCTGTACGATCATTGGTTGCTGAGATATCGATAATCAAAGACAAAAAGATCCTTTTCCATTTGAAGACCGATATCTCAGCGAGGAGTGAACGTATCAGGGTGTTTAAAAAAAGAAATTAAAGCTAAATGAACAAACTATCCGATCCTTATGGTGGTTAAGCTAAAAAAAAATTTTCCATGCCCGTAGACCAAAAAAAAACTAAAAAAATTTTGAAATTTTTTTTGTTGCTGGTTTTTCTACGATTACTCAGAAACCGCGGAGGCTACAAAATTTTGAAGTTCTAATCTAAAAACTAGACACTTGGAGCTACAATTTCCTTTTTTTTTATTTCCTGTACGACCATTTCTCTCAAAGTTACGGCCTGTTGAAAACTACCGAAAAATTAGGAATTTTTTTTGATCCCTTAATTTTTTCCAGTAGTGTATATAAAAAGTAGTATTTGCAAAAAATGTGCTGTCAAAATAGAGTGAATCGAAACACTTATATTATGCACTATGTAGTTGGGTACGAAAAGGCAGTATAAGCCTTACGCTGGTTTAAGAAGTTTTATAGTTATTATTATTAAAAAAGTTATATCTACGGCCACAAAATTGTCAATAGTTTTAAATGACTAAAAACTTGCTTAACGATGTCGGTATATAGGTATCCCCAATTCCCAATTAATACAAATTCTACCAAAATTTCTAATCAGAACGCTACCCGCCCTACTCCTATTCCTCCCTCCAGCGCTTACAAAGAGGTCTATTGAACGCCAGTATATGCAGCCTTACAAAGGATCTACAAGTGTTTTTAATTTTGCATTTGCGCCGCACAATGCGCTGCATGCATTGTCCGCATGCATGTCGTGCATGCATTGTTCCCGCACGGGAGAGTGCTGCTTAATTATTTATTATTATTCCACGATACTTGCATCGATATTACATGCTGGCTGATACATAGAATATGCGTATGGTTGTCGTGTGAAATACCAAGTACTGTTTAATCGTAAAATTAATGTGGTCACCACTTCGATCTGCCACACGGATGGTTCCGTATTCGATTCCTGGTAAACCAGATATTTAAATAATAACTCTTTTTATAAGATTTTTTTGTAAGAAATAGGTTCTGGTTCAAAATGTATGGGTCTTTACTTATATTTGCGTATGTTTATCGCTCGTTTATTTATATAGACAGGGTTATTTTATTCCACGTAAATGTCAGCATCAAATAAGATTGAGTCAATAACCTTACAATAATAATTCATAGCGATCGGTATAAAGCTCACGTATGAGCTTTATTCCATATATTTCTGTAATGCTAATCACATTGGAACGATTCACAGAAAGAGAATTCCCTATCGGGATTTACCCGATAGAGAATGAAAGCTTACATGTATTTTCAAATATCCTGTCTTATTTCCAAATATATTAGGAACTTCGATGTAAGTTTTATCCTTCTAGACCGTTATAACTACTTAATTAAATATTATAACTCTTGGAACATTCAAAAAAATCTTTACGATACGTATTCAAAGTACGCTAAGACCTGTTGTAAGTTTCAGATTGTCTCTATTAAAGCGAAGCTCAAAGCTTACAAGCATGTAAATAACACAGAGAGCTTTTTTCGCATCCCATATCTAGGCGAGTAGATAATTTGCGAAGAACTAGGTGATGTTTCTTGCCAAGATATACTACACTTAGCCTAGAAGCATAGACTTTGTGATTCGTAGAAGACTTCAAAATGTTTTCTGACCGGATTTTTGCTTTGTGCAGACGACGCAGACGAATAAATATGCCTCTGTAACAAAAAATATGTCGACTCATCCAGCAGAATGAAATGTATCTTCTTTATTGTTAGTATAGTAAGCATATAATAAGTGGTGTTATGTAGTAAATGTAGTTTTACGAGGAACTTACCGTATATTGTGTTGAATATCGTGTGGAGATATTAGTTATGGCATTTCATACATTTTCACGATACAAGGGATACTTTATCTTTGATCGAAGTAAAATCATATTGATGTAATGATATTGTTAAGCATTCGGTTAAACTTTGTTTAATATGAATTTAAATTGTAATTGGAAGCCCTAAAGTTCCGCAGGTTTGTTCCGCGTATAAATTCGTGTTAAATTAAACTATCCGAAACTTTGCTTAATGTGTTTTTAATCATAATTTAACGATTACACAAAATACTGAAACTATCGTAAAAATAATAGAGCAACAGCACACCACGAGCGATGCTAGCAATTAGCCGCGATCGCATTAAGCAAGTTTTCCAATTAAAGTTTTCTTGCTAACATCAATTTTCTGTAATGGATTTTGTTTGAACTCGCATTTCGCGTGCTATGGATCAAAATGATATATAACTTCATCACTTTTTAATACCAATATGACAGTTATATAAAGTAAAACGGAATACCTATGGACTTGGAAAAAAATATTTTGGATAGACATTTAATTTATTATTTCTGTCAATGATTAAATATCTACGTAACTACTTATTGTTTTTATATTTTTTACATTTTTAAAGTTGAATAGGTATCAACACATCTTACGAAAAAAGCTCCCCTGTTGTTTTACTGTAAAGCGATAAATCTACTTGAATACGCTTAAACTTGAATAGGCTTTTTAGAATAAAGCTAAAGAGGACAATATAATTTTAACATTCCTCATTTTACGCCTAACAGTGATTGTATCAGAGATTCGGATGGGGGGGATAACAACATCTGCCTTATTTCACTGACATTATTTATCAATTGCACGGACAGTGACCGCTCGCCACTCGAGGCGACATGCCACGTTGAAATTAACTTGATAACTGTCACTTATCGCGTACCATTTGATGTCCGATAGCGCTATGAAAGCAATTAGGACATAGTTATATTAATACCAAAAATGCTTTTAAGTGGGTATAGTGGAGATAATCTCTGATATGAATTGCATATAGCGTACGGTCGATCTCGAGTTAATATTAATAATGAATTATTAGATGCCTTTTTTAATTAGTTAAGGAGAAAGTTAGTTGTATAGAGCTTTCAAAGTCGGCTAAAGCTTACTTACTTGAGAAGATTACCTTTAAATAAAAAACATACGTAAAGCTACATACTTTCTTTTAAAAAACTAAACTTGGCATTATTTTTAAAATTCTAAAGCTGTAAATAGAAAATCATAAAGCCAGTATTATCTCATGATTACTTCAATCTCATTCAAGAGTAATCGGAAAGCTCAATTCGATCTTGTGCATGTTAAAGTGGAATGGCTAAATTACTGTAACGGTGGTCATTGTTGGTGCGTTCCGGCCGACAATGAAGCTCTGTGGAGAAACACAGAGTAGAACAAAAAGCTCCAGCTGAGCTGAACCAAGGGTGACGCTGGGGATGCTTATAGGAGCGACACGACTATCTACACTAAAAAAGTCAAGTTTGTTTCTTTTTATTTTTCAAATCTCCGAGTAGTCGAAAATAAATACATTTTAAGTTAGAAAACCGTATCCGAACTTGAGTATTGGGTTATTTTTTGCTAATCACTAAATTGAGGATGCATCAATTCAAGGATCACGATAAATGAAATGTAAACTCACAAACGATTTACGTTTGCATACTGTGACGGTTAATAAAACATTTAGATATAATCTAAATGGTAATCAGAATCCAGTTTATATTATTAAGTATATTTGTAGTAGTAGTAGGTAGATCTATGGAGATGACGGATGAGTTTCTTATTACTCCCGACAACGAGGTTGGAAAGCTTTTGTTTAAGTTCGTCTTGCAGCGCCATTGAAACTAAAAGAGAGGAACGCTCGCTAAAATAGAAATATGAACGTTGGTGTAACCGTCTCAGGTTTACAACAACAAAGCTTTCTTTAGCTTTTTGATCTTGTCTTATCCTCCTTCAGCAGCAATTCCAAACTAGATCAGTGCCGTTATTCACTAACGTCGTGATCCCCGTTAAATTGATCGCCGGAAAATTTTCTCTGCAGAAATAATATTGTGGAACGGATTACAACACGATCGTATTATGACCCAGTAGCTTAAAATCGAAGTAAATATTTATTTATTTCGCTTGCTTTCTACCTTTCACTAGTACGAGTACGTTTATGACTCACCGTGAATCATTTATGCGATAATAAAGGTTCATACGCTTCGTATTGAGTTATAGCTGTTTTAAATCTCGTTTTGCTTGATACGAGAATGTTTATCGTTACGTACTAATATGCAATATTTACCTTCACATTGAGTAACTAATTTCTGATAAATACTACAATTTTGAGACTTTTATTTCGACTTTGGTAAATAATAGATATCAGACCGTCCAACATAAGATGACCTAGAACCAGGTATTCATAAAAACTACACACTGCAAAAGATAAATAGATACATATTTTAAATCCATAATCTATTATTAAATTTCTTTTTGTTGAGTATCTAACTTCATTTTTATATACTATATTTCTTTTTATCTTCTATATAATAAATTGCTACGAAAAAAGCTACGAGAATTTGTTTGAAGTATGTGACTATTAGAACATATTTTCAAAGGCTAGTTCACTTCACTTAATTATATTTTATTATAAGTACCGAATTACGGTGTACATCAACTAAAACCTATAACACGCAATCATTATGTCATTATGGTCACGCATAAGTGGCTACTCCTTTAGTTTTTATTTCATCATATTATCATGCAATCCGAATATTTGATAATTAAATGTAGATATTGAAGTAACTGTTTACATAAAATTAATAATTATATATTAGGAAATTCGTGAGAATGTCTGTGATTTTTATTTCTTATTATGTGTCTCTTTTTCTATGTTATGAAAAGTGTCAATTTTATTATGAATTCCAATAATATTGCAAAAATTCTCAGATAACAAAAACAGAAGCTTCTTACTTTTAGTTCATACACAATTTGCAGGAGCGACACAGATAATAAATATTTCACAGACCATTAAACCCGCATAAGAAACAAAGACAAACTGACAGCAATTTAGTATCACAATGGGTATTGTTATCCTGTAGACATCTATTCCTGCTCGATAATACGGATTGGGAGTTCATAACTTTTGGATGAATCATATGATTGGTTGAGGCCCATCAAAAACATATTTAGTACAATTTATTGAAATACGATATTAAAATCGTAAAATATAATATTTGGTTATACTTAAAACGTGGAGCCTATGTTAGCAATTAAGGCATATCTGAAAACATAACGGCAGTGGCCATATAAACAACACTGCCACTCATGGGGACCTGAATTAACGCTATAAAACTCCATAACATTAGATCCTTGCCTGAGTTGGGCTACAGATGCTTTACTAACCTGGGACTAAGTTGGAATGTGTCGTATAAGTATGTCTCCTTTACCACAAACCTGAACAAACTTAAGTGTGGCGCTGCTGGTGCCTCTGGAGTCCACAAAAGGTTATATCTTCGATCCTTAAATGTAGCCTTATATCAGTAGTTCATGTTGTATACATCTAATCTAACCTATCAGATATTTTGTCACTAATTAATAGCTTAATCCGTCACCTTTATTAAATTACTTCAATATACAATACCTATTGTTTCTTAGCAATATATCGTCAGTATATAACACAGCGTATAAGTCGATATACGGGTGAATCATGTAATTGGTCCGATAAGGCAGTCTGCCCACGCCTTATTGTTCTTTTATTGCGGCTTATTATAAGCACACGCTTAGCAACTTACACGGTAACATGTTTGTATTGTTCGGTTAATTGATGTTAAGTTATCTTGCGTATCTTTACTTTGTACTGAAATTATTGTTAAAGCCTAGCTTAAATACGATTTTCGATTGTAGATAAATGCGTTTTCAGTGGTACGTAATGTGGAGTTGTGTGAGATGTGTGGCCATCAAATTTGTATGGTATTTAGGAATTTATCTTTTTACATATATATATTTACACAAATTAACGACAAAAAACAGATTATAGTAATATGTGTTGATTGTTTTTAAAATATCATTTTCATTGCAAGGACAAATATTTATTTATTTATTCATTTAATTTATATAAACCATAAACTAAAAGTCCTATCTACCAACCATCCTAAAGACTACAAAAGTTATCCTCAGTCGCTACCTTGCCAGTTAAGTAGCTTATAATTTCCATGAACTCCGTACATTACGTAATTGCAGAATTAACAAAATTACAAAAACTAGGGCGCATACTGCGTGCCGCTACAGATACGGGGTGTGTGTTGCGTACAGTGCGGCAGGGGAGGCACCGCGCCAATACAACTATAATTACAGGTAAAACTAGATAATTTATTAAACAATATTGTTAGAAACGAAGCGTAAAGTTGCCTTATACATAGTCATCCTCAATAATTACATATATCAAAAGGTTTTCATTGGCACCGATAAATAAAATTTTAATGTAGGTCTATGTCATTTTCAAGTAAAATTTACGTTGCTGTATTCGAGAAATATTAAAAAAAAATTTTACACATGCTGATAAATAGTTACCTATTATACAGAGTGCATAAATCGTAGTACTATTTTAATTGCTTTAAGAATAATATTTTAGATACTATTCCGTCAAACAAGATAGTATAGTTTAATAGGAGTGTAAGAAATTTTAGTACATTACAAAAATGGAAGATCCAATGTTTTATAGATATATCGCATTACATTTATATCAGCATCTTATTTAATTAAGTAGAACGAGTCATTTAAGGAATTGTTTTATTATGAACCGTATAAGCTACTGTATTCGTTCTTATAAGGAGTTGTTATATTTTATTTAAGAGTAGCCAGTAGTTCGCGGTACTGATTGCACAAAAACAAGACTCTGTACAATGAATAATGCAGATGAAATGAACACATCTGTGTCTAAAAGCTTAGGTATAAAGTTCATACGATTCGTGAACTGTACATAGAGTCAATGGATTTATTTTTTTCGTTAATTATTTTAGTTTTCTGGCCAAATAGCCACATGGCCACATAGAGTCGTAGAGTCGAAATTAATTAATTCGATAATGATTTGGTCTATAAGATCTTATGTTAATATTCGGATGCAGATAATATAGGCAGCATTGACTGAAACCGTACTAGATGAGGTACATATTCTTTTGCGTTACATAACCCCTGAAACTTCAGAAAACATGTGACAGTAGGTACGCCTTACTCATTCTCGCTATCATATAAAACAAACATACATCCCATATCCAAAAAGTACATGTCACGAACGAAAGCTGAGTCAGCGAAGGCGCGCCAGTGACGTCACCCGGCGACCCCTGAAATATGAGACGAGACGATATTTGTAGCAAGTATAAGTATGTCTAGGATTGCTTAATCCGCAGTCGGCAAATATTTGCAGGGCGGATAGGGTTGCACATTGTTTGAAATATATTCTAGAAACACGCATATTATTAAGTTTTTTACTCATTTTATAGATGATGATGATATAGATGATTTTATAGATTTGATTTTTCTTCTCTAAACTAAGTTTAAACAAACAAAATAAAGGCGTTGTCGCAGTAGAGGACTCAGTTGAAATGTTCAAAGGAGACGACTATTTTAACCCTTAGTGGCAACGCATCTGTCATAAGCTTCAGATAGAACCCCTGTTCTGCATAAATTTAGTTCCAAATATTCAGAAGCGGTAGTAACCACCTAGTTTCTATGCTACTTCACTCTTATAAAAAAGAAGTCTCGTGATATCCAAGCAATATATTATTATTTTACTAATGGACAACCCTAAAGATTGCAGTCATTTTCAGGGTCCCTGCAGAGCTTTTACTAGTATTTTACAATCATAATGAACAACCTGATAATTCATTTTTTTTTAATGGGGCGATTCGGCAGGGTAATGACCGACCGAATATAATAACGACTCATTTCAGTAATAAAGTTAATTTTTCGAACTTGAATTGAAAAAGGGAGGTCTATTTAGACTTTACTTTTTAGACCTGTACCCTTAGTATGAGTTTTTACAAAAATGTCTGTTTTTGTGTTTGTTTATGTATTTACCCATACATTTCCAACTGTACTGAAAATTACTTTTGATCGCCTTCAATAAAAGCGACGTGTCTATTTATGTCAAGTAAGGCGCCCTTTATATTTGAATTCGGTGACAGGACAAAGACAAGGCACAACTCTTTCATATCTTTAAAAAAATGCTGTTAATCCATTGATGTAATAAAAGTGATTGTATTTAATTTCCTGTTTTACTAGAATCTGGACTTAAAGTTTGAACTCAATTCGCAATCGAATTCGCAATTCGAATATCGCTCAATTTCACGCAGCCATATTCGTCTTCAGAACTTTGTCTGCTACAAATTGTTGATACATGTATTTGAATCAATAACATGATCGTAAAGTATGTCGTTAATCAGTAGGATAATGCGGTCGACTACTGTGCGGGCTTAGACATCACACTGACTCGCAAAAACTCGCTCGCAACTAGACGGCGATAAGAAAATGTAATTATTTTCTTTTGAATTAAGATTAATTTTAGTGTTTTGTTTATTGAGTACATTATATATGTGGCTATATAACTTATATCCTAATTGTGTTGACTATTATATTTATAGAAAAGTACTTCGTAAAATTATTATGATTATTAATTTAATATAGAATTCGTAGGATAGTTATGTATCTGGAATTCAAATAGAGCTTTTGGAAGAGTTCCTGTTGTTTAAAGTGTTTGTCTATTAAATTACACAAGCTTTTACCCTATACCAAGGAATGACTCTGTAAAATCTATAAACTCTAATTATTTTTACAAATGTGTAGTCATGGAACAGAAAAAAACAAGTGTGTAGTATAATGTGTAACGATAACTTCAACTCCAGACTTTTCACAAATTAATGCACATAAAAATCATCACAAGTCACGAGCAAATTAACGATAGATAATAAAATACAAGTTAATTAAAATTATGTCACCTAATTCAATGATTTTCAAAGTCCCGACAACACCTAAACCCAAAGTCACTTTCAGGCTAAAAACTAAGAAAATTTTATATAACCTAATTTTGTGACCTAACTGCTGCGTGGTAGGAAACCATTTGTCCGTCCACTAACTCGTCGTTGTCGGGGTTTTTTATTCCATTTTTTGCTAGAGTCGAGCCGTGGTGGAAATTAGTGGAGGTCAGCGACCGCCATGACTCTACCTTGCAATGTAATAATGGCCTTCGGATACAACCGCATCTACAATTATTATAATAGTTCTTGGAATGGTATAAACGAATTAACACTATTCTCATTGAACATCTTATTCTGTTTAATTTAAACATGTCATTGTGATTGTAGGTTCTATTGCATATGAAAGGTCTCGTTGCCTAGTTAATGAGTAACATCAGATAAAGACTATGTTTGAGCCATTTATACACTATAGTTTTGCAGAGTACTTCCCACTATTATAATGTTAATTTTAATTATACGATCTTGTATTAATTTCGTAATTACTTAAGTGAAATATCAAAATAATAATGTTTAAAGTCTACGTGGTAATGAAAGATTTTCACAAATATAGTTTTAAGTAGGTATCTATGTCATTTAAATACATACATCATATCGTACAGCATTAAATTGTCCCTTAAACTCTAATTTCTCGTCACAAAAAAGCGAACATTAATATTGATATAAACCAAAGATACGAATTGGTAGAACACACATCTAAAATATTATTCTATAATAACATTTCTAAGACAAAATCTGAAAATGAAAGACTTACTTATTTCTGTACCCGTATCTAGATATATTGTAAATAGGTCCGATATAATACTATATACTTAAGTACTAAAACTTTAGGAACCCCTCCTCACCCCAGGTTTCTGGACTTCCGGCGAGACTTAGAAGTGCTTTCGATTGCGCTAGTTCCGGTTTTTCGCGAACACCGTAATCTGATACTTCCCGTCGCTAAATATTGTGTACTTGTTCCACCCCAAAGGAAATGTGTTCGGTAATGATTTCACCACGTATCGCGAAGAAAATAATCGTGTTTTCTAAGGCTTCAGCAAAGTACTTTGCAATTTATCCACAAACAAAAATATAATTTTATAAATCGATCGAGGCGTCTTTGGGTAGCCGGGGAGCAAACATAAAATAAATCCACCGAATTGAGTAGGAGGTACTCCTTTTTGAAGTCTTCCATAGGAACATGTTATCTTCCTAGGATAAGATTATTCGTAAAACCAGATTGATTTTACTCAAAAAGATAATATTTTCAAAATACTGCATATCGGTAGAAGTTTAATTATGTCATCTCTCTGATGGCACTTTGATAGAGCATCACTGAGATAGTCTATCATTCAATAACATATAAACAGAAAATCTACCAACTTTACCATCCCCATTATTTTTAACGTAGAAACACGCCCAACTTTTAGCTTTATTCATTGAGCGAAATATAAAAATACATAATAAGACAAGCGCCTTATGGTCGACCGGATATTGTGGCGCTCAATATGGTTGTCACTGATACGATGGCATGGGGTGATTAGCAAGGAAACCACTAATTGCGCTCACTAGCCCTTTTGTTAAGGGTTAAAGGAATAACATATTTATTTTCATGATATACCGTAGATACTCCTTGACGTATAAGAAGTTTTGAACTTACAGTGATGGTATGGTTTTTAGTACCTACTTGTTGTTAGTACCTAAACTGTAGGAAATCAGGAGGTAATAAATGATATTTGCCAATATACCTTGCTAATTACCTTTTTGCTTAATAGAAACGGCAAACACTAAAGAGTAACAACTACAGGAGGGCAAACAATATTCAAAACAGAGCACAGTAGCATTGTGGCATTATTTACAAGGCATAAATAGGAGTAATAAAACATCTGATTAATCACTGATAACAAAAGATTTTTTTTCTCTTGTTTAAGTTGGATGAAAAATACGCACTGCTTTAACAAATATGTCACAGCGTTGAACTCCGTTGAAATAACAGGCTTAAATTATAAATGTATTATCGTTACCATAATTACCCTCAATTATGACTAATTGTTGTTATTTTCGGTAATGACAACAATTTTCTTACCTTGAATCCAATGTACCTACTACATTATTCATACATCATTTAAGATAGTCGTGTATCAATCACATTTTAGTATAATAAAATATATTTTACAATATAGATAAGTTACATATAAATATTTCCTTAACTTGCTAGTTCGAGAAACACTTTATCATTGTTAGTGAAAAGAAAAGACCTTTACAACAATCTTAGATTATACAAAAGAACCCAAACATAATAAATAGCCCTTCGAAACTCAATTACCAAACTGAAGGGACCGTGAAATGATACCAAACTTAATCAAAGTCTAATAGACATAGTTTACGTGATGTTTAGAAATAAAAATAGAGACGGTACGATGTGGCACGGTGGTGGGAATGGTGGTCACATCAATCACAGTTATAGGGTGGGGTGGAGTGCCTTCAGCTCCTTTCAGATCCCGTTGTGCATGTTCCAATTACTGATTTACATGTTTACAGGTTTAAGGGAATATGAAATGTAGAGTTTAATGGATAGATACAATACGGTACTATGTATTTATCTTTATTTATTTATTTCCATTTAAATCAGATATATTGACTATGTCCTGTATGTAATTTATTAGTACTTGAAAGCCTATGTTAGTAAATATGTACTACATAAAACAAATTGAACGAAAAGTAGTTGAACAACAAGTAATAGTAGAGTTTTAGGGATATAATGAAATCATGAATCATTTGACGACCCGCGTGGCGGAGCGGTCACCATACCGGTCTGACGTGCAAAGGGTCCCGGGTTCGATCCCCGGCCAGACAGATGTCTAAATGATGAATTTAGATTTCTGTTTCTGGGTCTGGGTGTTTGTGTATTTGTCTATGTGTGTGTCCATGGCACCCACGACACAGGGAATCCTAGTGTGGAGCTGTGAGTGTAGAAAGCGTTTATTGTTTATTGTTTATGAAATTCAGTTTGTGTAAAATAAATCGTCTTGATTGTATTATTAAAATTACCATTAGTTAGAAAAGAAATAAGAACCATACTAGTATTAGCACCGTCTTGTTTTAAACTGGATCAATTTAAAATTACAATTGTACTGCCCAATCGAACTAATTACGTTCATTTACAATCAAATTGGTGATATAAATTTTCCGTATACGGTAAGATGTAGGTTGTCGTATAAAAGGTTATTACTTCGATCGAAATTCGACTGACTCCCACAATACTCGTTAACTAGAGCAATTTAGCTGCCACGGAATTTACTATGACTTGAAGTATTGACATTGCTTTTTGGTGAAGCTTTTTTAACGAATGATTCACCTTGTTTGTTACGATTTAGTTACAGGAAAACTTTGCTGTAAATAAAAAATACGTTACTAGTAACTGGATTAGTAATGACAGACAAAAATAGAAGTGAGAAACTTTAAAGGAAACAACATTGTTGAACGCATTTTTGATGTATTCGTAACATGCAAACAACAATCCTGTTACTTTGATTTTAAGTTTTGAAGGTATCTAATAATAGTATCGAACTGTCATTCTATCTATATTATATTAATTAGCCTAAGTCATAAACGTCGTTTCATTAAAAAAGTGATTGAAGTCTACCTATGCGCACTTGGCCAGTACGGTCGACTAAACTATTGTCTTTCTCAGAGGAAACCTATACCAAGCATTGACGATAGTTGAGCAAGAACAGAAAAAGCAGGACATGATTAAGAATCTATGAGAGTTTTCAAATATCATTAGTCATTAAATCATATCCGGAATAGACCAAAAATACGATTTCGAAGACTACTTTGATACGTCACAAGTTCGACGAACTCAAGCGAATCATGTCCATCTTCAGATCAAAACGCGGCAACACATGGTGCATCTTTATCTACATAATAAGCTCTGACACTGACTGACAGACATGCATAATTTTACACGAAAGTTACAAGAGGTATAACACGGGAAAGTAAAAAATAATCATCACCTAAATGGGCTGAGGATACTTTTATATTACTATATTTTTTCTCGTGTACAAATAAATAAAATAAGAGGAAATTTACTAAAAAAAGACCTTTTTTTTGGTGAAGTCGATTAATAAAACACAGCATGTGTGAACGGAGCTCGTTAGCTCGTCTGCAATTCGACACATGCTATAATCATACATTTTCTTCGCCAATTTAATCTGTGTACATTTTTATGGTGTTAGATACTTTAACAACTTTGCTAAAATAATCAGTTTCTCCTCCTTCAGGACGACAATAATATGAATTCTAGCCCTAACAGACCCGTTAATGTACTCCATAAGATTAGGTATTGATTTTTTATAAACAACCGAGTAGGTCGGTACGTGTTTAATCCAAATGTTGAAGCAAAGATAAATGACTAACATTAGCCTAGTTGTAAGCTATGACAAACGGATGGTCGTTAGTCGCTCCGCACTACTGGAGACCATTCATGTCACCAGTCACCTGTTCTGCTTCACGAGCTATAATTTTAAAAAGGGCACAGTTACTTACGATTGGTGTTACTGAACATTTACCGCTATTATTCGTTATTGATTCATAAGAGCGTTAGCTTATTCTCACTAGCGATTAAAATCCAAGAATAATAAATGAGTAGTAACTATCTTTTCTTAATAAGACACGTGTCTTTACTCGGCAGTAGGGCAGACAAATAATGATTGAACGAATTACATAATCAAAATAAGTAAAAACGTTTACTTCAATAGGCAATTTTCATTTGCCACATAGATATTCAAGTTTAATCGCAAATGGGAGTGTATCCTGTCGAGGATATCCTCATCCTGCGTCAACGTCATCAATAATGTGCTCAGTTCCTCCAAGATAGCGGATCTAGGAAGGAAGGAGCTATTTTAACACAATACTGAGAATGCTTGCGAGACCAGCCTCATCTATATTTATCTTGAGTATTGTGGAATAACACTTTTTATTTAATGCAAATTACTTTTGTCGTAAAAAGATGGAATCTATTTAATGTGGTTGGTTTGTTTTTTTAATGACTTATAATATTGTGATGTTAATAATGCGAAAAGAAAAAAGAAAGATTTTTATTAATTCTCTTGACGAATGATAAATTTATATTTAGTTAAAATAAATATCAATATCCGACAAAGCATATTAATTTGCGTTTTGAAAAATGAGTGTATTGTAATCGTAAAATGCTAATATTCCTATTATGCATCATAATGGCCGAGCAATCCAGGATTCCGATGACATGCTATGATGATCCTATTTATTCGCCTGTTATTTAAATTATCTGCGTGTTTATTACCTTGAATTTATTTATTCTTCTTTCTCTTTTTTAACAATTTTAGTTTACCTTTATTTTTCGGCACTTTCAGTGCCAAAGTAAATTCGTTTGTTAGTCAACAATTCGAAATAAAAATAATAAATCAAAATAATAATAAATAAATAATAATAAACTTAAAATATACATAAAGCATGTTACTACATATAGTCAATTTCTCTATGTAATTAATGTATGCTTAATTCGTATGCGTCTTGTTGTTGTAATGTTTATTTATTGACTAGAATTAGTTCTCACACTCCACTGATATCGGTGGGATGGAAAGCGATTACTAATTAGGTACTAACTTCATTTGCAATCAGTACGGAATCCGATTATTGATATTCACAATATTCAAATTGATTACCATTGAGTAAAAGCGCGTTTATATATATTTTTATAATTCGTTAATTATTTTTGAATTATTATGTCAATACTTAATTTTTTTGGATAATGAATCTCTACTTCACTTAATTTAAATGCTCCACATTTACTTCTAGCCCCAAAAATATTGTAAACGTATTAGCCCAATAGTGCAAGTAAAACCACAAAAACCATAATTCATATCGTCATGGTTCGTTGCCCTTGTCTTTATAGCCCATCCTATAATTTGAGGTAAAGTCACGTGTCACGCGCTCTAGCAACCCACACCTATACCTCCGATATTAACTGAAAACTGTAATGAAAATTACAACATTTTCAATGGATGAGTATGTAATTACATGTATTTAATCTTCACACTATGAATTTTTCAAAAAATTAACTTTTTCAAGAAATGTTTTTTGCAAAATAGAAGTAACAAATGAGCCAATGTTTGTAGGAACCACTAGTAAGCAGTACGAGTAGATAGGTTTGGTTTATTTTAAGCGATATTAAAAAACTCATTTATCACTATGATTGTTAACTTAGAAGGTAATAGAGAAAATAATAGATTATTTTTTATTCAAACACCACTGATAGCCCACCTAAGGGTTGATGAACCAGATTGAATCGCTTTGTATTTTATTTATATAGGTCTTTAAACATCATTACCCCAAATCGTTGCTTCCAAAACCGTTAAGCCGTGAAAGGCCTATTGTGTGTTTTTGCTATGTTTTTTTCGGTATTTGGAATTTTCTATTAACAGTCAAAAATTTAACGTCATCCTAACAAGTTTTCTATAGTTTCATTATATTTGAAGGACAGGCTTGTTAATTATTTATAATCATTAGATCAGAAAAATATATGGGTATATGTCTCATCTCAGTTTGGATAGTTTAAGACACTACTCTTATCTACATATTTGTATATTTAATCCTGGTAGACTATAAAATAACCCGTTGTAGGTTTCTACTGTTAGACTCTGTTTTTTCCTAAACTAAGAGTCATAAATATACTCCACTCTACTCCTATTTGGATTAGCTCAGCACAAAAGACTAATATACCAATATATTTCCAGAGGGAATGCATCTCAGTCCACATCGGCCAAGCCGGCGTCCAGATCGGCAACGCGTGCTGGGAGCTGTACTGCCTGGAGCATGGCATCCAGCCCGACGGCCAGATGCCTTCCGACAAGACCCTGGGCGGCGGCGACGACTCCTTTAACACCTTCTTCAGCGAGACCGGCGCCGGCAAGCACGTGCCCAGGGCTGTGTTCGTCGATCTTGAACCTACTGTTGTTGGTACGTTTTTCGAAAGGATTTTTTTTAAACTTACTGTTCATACCTTAATCTGTGTTACGAGATTAGCGCATAACGTCAATTTTAATCTTATATACATACTTAGGTTCAGGAAAAATTATGTTTCACAAGGAATGCACTTTTTATCATACGATTTAAAGCTACTCCCGGCTTTTGTAAAGCTACTCCCTAATTATAAAAAAATGTTTTGCTATTATTACGCAAACTTTTAAGAAAATTCTAAGTATAAATTCCTATGTTATTATATTACATCACAACTATACAATTATAAGTTCTTTTTATGCTGATAATGATTTAAAAGCAAAACTAAAACATACAAAGTCCGTGACCTGCAGTATCCACTTATAAATACTTAGTACAGCGCTACCACTTGATGTTTAAAAATAGTTTCTTTTACTTAGACCGCTTTTTAGAAATGAACTTCTGTAGCACAAAAAATGTAAATAGTTACTTAATATGTTTTTTTTTTCATATGCGGAGGAACCTTGTTCATGTTCTACAAATGTTTCATTTTTAATCGGTTTAAAAAAGTATTAGGATATCAATTCGGCAGATTTTTTGCGTTCGCCATTCTTATTTTTGCCAATTGTAAACTAATTTTCATGGCTCTTTTTATTGATTGTTCTGTACCGCTCTGGGTGGTCTTATTGAAATTAAAAGAAAACTTTTTCCATAGCTATCTATTCTTTGAATAAACCTACTATTCAACTTTTTTATTTTGTTTTGATTACATTTTTTGTTAAAAACTTGTTTTGTCATTTAGGTTGTTATTTAGAAAATGGCGGACTAAATGAACAACTTCGGTGTCCTAATTGAGATAAGTTGCACGTCATGGTGTCCCGGGCACTGATTAAAAACGCCTCATGTTATGAGTTATGACTTATGACAGATACAGACACCCCTTATTTCACACACAACTATATACAGTTATCGTACTAATTCTATACCAAAATCGAATCCAACGCAGCTCTGCTCAACAGCAGCTCTTTTCTATCTACAACTATAGTGACACATACTAAGTCTAAATCGTAAATAATAATGTTGAAATTATTAAAATTCATAGTACAGTGTCCTAATTTCTTAGTAAGTAATATGTTGAACTATAATATCACATAAATTTACGTTATTTCTTGCTAGTTAGTTTAACATCGTTTTAATTAATTTACTGCGGTTGCCACAGCCTATTTGGCTGCGTTCCAAAGGCAATTCCAAACTAAAAATGTATATCAAGTATAAAATATAGTCGTTGTCTTTACTGCATAAATTCTTTTACCAGATTTATATCTCCTAATTCAATTTATTTAACGCTCTGCGTGCAATGTACCACCTTGTAATAATTTAGAAGGCTTCTCTGATTTAATACGAAATGCGATCGGTATGTGACGCGACGTGAGACAAATAAACATTTTTTAATCACTTATAGAAGCGTTCAATTAGATTAAAGCTTCGTCTTAAATATGAAATATTATAGAGTATATTTGAAATATTACAGAAGTAGAATGTATTTTTTGCTTACAACAAAAATATAATCTCGCTTTTAGAAAAATGCTACTGCTACCTTATAAATTTAATGAAACTGCCCAATAATTCTTATACAAACTCTATGAAGTCGTTCTTCATAATAAAAATAAATAAATATAAAATATAATTAGTGAACGTAAAAAGTAACTACAATGTTTTTTTATCATTTAGTAATACATATAAAAAATATTACAACCGTTTTATGGGAATAATTTCTCATTCTATTCCACTATTATGCGACTTTCCGATATCCACGTCGTACAAACCCATCAAATATTTCAGGTCAAGCGAGGCACATACCGGGGTGAACTTTTGTAAAGAAAAAAGTTGATGCATTAGCCAAGCCAACGACATGATTTTGTATTGTGTGGCGCGCCACAAAAACCTTACCGTATCGTATCTGTGCTCTAAACATAGACTATGTTCTATGCTATTCAGGAAAATGATGTAGGTAAATAAGGAAAGCTGTTCATTATGTTCATATTTAATCATTATTGTTATTGTTTTTCATGTTGTCATTGTTATTCTTGAGTATTTCCGTGGTACGTAGATAATTAGCGAAGAAAATATTATAACAGAATTGAAAAGTAAATAGTATTACCTTTTTAACGTTTTATAATTATGTATGAAACAATTTGATAATATATATGCAAAAAGCTTTATGTTTACTACATACTTTATATGTCCATAAAATATATTTATGATAGATTTACAACGGTAAATTAAAGTTTAACCTCATTCGCCAATTTCATTCATGTATTTATCACTTCATAGATGAACAAACTTACATTATATTTTATTTTTTTATGAGTTTCCACGTGTACTAGTATAGACTTTGATACTTAACCTCGTCGGGGTATTGAACCGGCGTGCAACGCGCCCGTTTTTACCGCCAACGGGTCATTACGTCTAGCCCGCGCCTAATAGCGCCGAATTATATCTATTGGTCATATTCTGTGTAACAAGTCTAACATTAGGCTTATCAGATGCGCCATAAAAGTGTTCGTGAACTATGACGTCATATATTGCAGATTTTTAGTGATGTTAATGCTCAATATAGGCACTTACTCGTATATGTTTTTGTAATCAGTACCTATCTATCTCTTTTTGTTTCATATATTTCTTATTGGAAATAAATTACACAGCAATAAATCACGTTTCTTGAGAAATAATTTACGTTTTTATGTTACTAATAAAAGAAGAAAATGGACATTCAGCCAATTTAATGTTATGTGCATGTTCTCTAGTGTGCGCCATTAGTCGAAATTACATCGCCAAATAGAGCAAAGTGCTTCTTGAAGTCGATCAATTGTGCCTCTATCCTTCTACATGGAACGTTTTATATTTAAATCTACGCTACAGTATTTAAATCAAACAACAGCATCTATGTACCAACTTACTATTTTTCATACATACTTTTAACAATATATCTAATATGAATGGATGTTTCAAACTAAATAAAATGTATGTATTTAAAAATCAAAATTACAAACATATGTTAGAAATTAGAAAAAAATACAAATACACATATGCCTATTGAACATGCAAAAAACAGAAGTCTGAATATGTGTATGTAAAATAAGTGTTCACGCTTGGACGATATTCACACCAATAATCTACATAGCACAGCTTTATATATCTATTCATTCGTACATCTTCGTTTTTATCTCACAGATTCTTTCTGGGAAAATAAAGGTGTGTTTATATCAATACAAATCTGTAAAATTACTTAATATATATTTACGTAGCTTTTTATTATAGTTTGGATTCTCGTAAAATAGTTTTAATCTATAGATACACCTATCTGAGCACAGGATTTTGGAATGTGCTATAGCATTGTGAACCATGCTGTTCTAATACAAATGCAGTGTAATATAAAAGAAACAATTAAACAGTATAACACTAATGCCTTGTAAAATATGCAAAACAAATCATATACCTAACTGTAACACACAAATAATCAAAATGAATTTTCTTAAAAAAATGTTGTGTAGAAGTATAGTCCACGCCCAACTGCAAGTCCGCTCTGAAGTTGATGCAGGTGTAGTCATACAATTTGCTATATCACGCGATTCATTTCTATATTAAGAGTGGACTAGTAGTTTTACGCGGACTGTATAGATATAATCCGTGTAAAACTGAGAGTCCGCTCTGTAAAAAGTAAATATTAGGATATTTAATAAATAATTACAAGTATGATCACACCCTAACCCGCTAACATAGCAAATCGAATTGCACCGAGCGATTTGCATACGAGCGTGGCGAGTGGCGAGCGAGCTCGGAGAAACCCGACACGTTGCGACGGTCACACGCCACCGGATGCGTGCCGTGCGTATCTGGTAAACGGTGTCGACACAGCCACTGTCCTTGTTTTATTGCTGACACCAATCTCCGATCCAGGATTGACAGGATTAGAAAAAGTATGACCCCTCGCGACATCTGATTCTTTAACATGATCACTTAAACAAGATATCTTCGTTTGATTTCATCTAGGCAAATACTAAATTACTAATCGTTTTAGTATATAATTAAGCAAACGCTTATTTTTAATCGGTATTTACTTTTAGTCTTTTTTTATTATTAAAAGATACACAACAAATAAATTAAGAAAAATTACGTTTTCTACACTCACAGCTCGAAACCCCAAAACAGAAATCATAAATCGATATATAGATGTCTGCCTAGTTGGACATCACTCTTTTCTAGCAATTATAATAACATCCTTGATGTAAAATTAAAAATAAGAACATTAAAACAACTTATCGTATAATAAGATATCCGTGTCATAGTTTATGCAATTATGCATATTTGACCTGAGTGCTTGGTGATAACCTGAGCAGGAAACCACAATGCACCTTGCAGTCTCGTGAACTATGTTTGCGGCTTTCCATTACATCAGGTGGCAGAAGCGAGCACTTCGCTAACAGGAAGCGACTACTACAGGCACAAGATATTTTCAATCTAATCAAATCACGATTCATCTCTGTTGAATGTTATTTAAACCTATAAGATAACTAAAAAATAATTGATATAATGTTATAGTCAAAGTCCGATACACAGTCTCTTCGCGGAAGGACTGGTTTATCCTAGGTTTGGCCAAAGCCATCAGGCAATCCCCGAAATACATTTCAATTTCGCCCTTTGCCTGAAGTATTTTTAGTCAAACCCAGGAGCTCCTAACTTTTCAGTCAAACGTCGAAAGTAAATTATTCTGTTTCGGTTTTGGCCTAGTCAATCCTAGAAGCGACTGCAAAACTCGGTCAAACGTTGATCTGAACATGTTTAAACAGGTTCATAATGTCTCTCGCGGTGTTCCGACCGATTGTTTTGTCATTTCATGTTCGTTCATTGAGCGTGCGGGCGTGTAATTGTGTAAAATTGAAGATGAGTGAGGTTAGGTTAGGTTAGGTTAGGTTAGGTTAGGTTTTTTTAAATTATTAAAACAATAAACATCAAAATTTTAAAAATGTTATTTTTTTATACCTAATCTTACAAACTAACCTCCGTATATTCCAAAGCATTTATTTATTTATTTTATACTTTATTGCACATCGTACAAAAGGTGGGCCTAATGCCACACGGCATTCTCTCAAAGCATCTCAAATATAAAAGTGAAAATCACGTAAGCTGACCAATCAGGTGTCAGAACTGGCAGAGTTAAGCGGTTCTTAAGACTTGAAAGCTGCTTAAATGATAAAATGCTTCCAAATATACGAAGATAAGACACTTCATACCTATATCGGAGTTTGACTCGTCAAACCCCGATTTAATAAAATTGTGTTTTGACGTTTGCCTGACCAAATTAGTCTCTCCCAGGTTTGACGAAAATTGTTTAGTCAAAGGCCGAAAATTTACATTTGTTTGGGCTTTGACTAAGTCATTCAGTCTGACCTGAGGATTGACCAGTCCAACCTAGGAGCGCCGGAGCTTCGGAGTTTGCCTATAACATATACACGTCGAAAGTATTTTTAGCCTGAAATATAGCCTTTTATTTCAACATTGATAAAGAAATAATTAGTTTCGAGAAACGAAAAATTCTAAGATTCCTTATCGCCAAAAAAGTTTATATCAAAATTGGTTTCAGAGTGTTATTAATTTTACCAATGGATCGTTAGTCTTTAGAGCTCTTAACTCTGATAATCTTTAGAATGTCGGCATGGAGCAATGAAACGGATTCAATTATACCATTTGCAACGTTGAGTGCATCTGTCTTGATTAAACAGTCCACTTGACTGCTTTCGGTAATAAACTGACTTCATTTGAAAAGATTCTGTAGTCACAGCTGTGTACAATTAAAGCTCGTTACTGCACAAGACTTGTGACTCTTTGCCTTATTTTACATTTTACGTCTGATTCGCCTTTCGTCTTTGTGTCATGTCATTCGCAGAATTTGAGGCTAGTAATAAATCGTTATTGCGATTTGCTCCGAATTTGTTTTTATTTTGTTATGATGAATGGCGTATAAGTCGGTGATGGATGCGTTTGGCAACACTAGATTTATCGAGATAATTTTTAAACACGTTGTTATTTAATTATGTATATAGACATAAATTAAGAAAACGTATCTTTACATGACTGAAAATGATTATACCAATAGAAAAGCCTCGTTACTTGCGTAAAAAGTACTTACTTCTGTAAAAAAAGTAAAGGTAGGCCAGGCGCGATCAGAAGGTGTACGGGTTAAGTAATGGTTATACTGTTACTTGTGGTTTACTTGTGGGCTTCCACACTTCAAAAGACATGGAAATACGTCATCATTGGATACAAGTCTTTAAACTTTATTAGAGGTTTTACTTAAAATTTGGCCGCTAATCCGTAACTTTCCTTACCAACCTCATAGTAGAGTATGCTCTAAGGCTCTCCAAATTGTGGAAAGTAAGAGAGGTAAAAAAGGTTTTTTAAACAGCCAGATGATTACGACCAGTAACTCACTTCTATACAAGCGTCAATAAATATCAAATTTAAGGAACACCGAAATTAAACTATTCTTTATCTCCACAGACGAGGTCCGCACGGGCACGTACCGCCAGCTCTTTCATCCAGAGCAGCTTATCACTGGCAAGGAGGATGCCGCGAACAACTACGCCCGCGGCCACTACACCATCGGCAAGGAGATCGTCGATGTCGTCCTCGACAGGCTCAGGAAGCTCGCGGACCAGTGCACTGGACTTCAGGTATTATAAATGTCATAACATGTTCAAATATAGAGTCGGAAAAGTTAATATAATCGTAAATCGAACCACTCTATAGACTCTCTTGGAGAATAACATTACATTGCCTTTACAAAAAGTGGTTAGTTCTGCAATAGAAAAAAAAATGAAATCGTCCTTACTTTAAGAATGGAATAATTTTTTTCTGATTTCATATATCAAGAATGTCAATGTAGATACAGTAAAATAAATTCAATTACGATACAAATACTCATGAAGTAATAATATAACCTTTATTGAAATAAAAATGGTCTATGTTATCTATCTACGAAAAAATCCCGACTTACAAGTATAACATAATTATTGTTTAATCCACTAGGGCTTCCTGGTGTTCCACTCGTTTGGTGGCGGCACTGGCTCCGGGTTCACCTCCCTGCTGATGGAGCGTCTCTCCGTCGACTACGGCAAGAAGTCCAAACTTGA
Source organism: Epargyreus clarus clarus (assembly GCA_014595695.2). Lineage (NCBI taxonomy): Eukaryota > Metazoa > Arthropoda > Insecta > Lepidoptera > Hesperiidae > Epargyreus > Epargyreus clarus. The sequence continues at coordinate 410,757 of JACTTY020000059.1, read as the reverse complement.
GTTCTCCATCTACCCCGCGCCGCAGGTAACATTTTTTGGAATAAATAAATTTCAAATACTTAGGTAAATAAAAAAATTTTGGTCAACTTTCAAAAAAGGTTTTGAAATCTTTAGAATATTCTTAGAACTCTGCACACGTTTTCTGCATTTTTCCAGTCGTCTGCGTCTAACCAGAACACAGAAGTTTGCTACAGTTTTACTGTAGCAAACTTCTAGGTTTTGGTTTAAAAAGTGTGATGAAGGAGAGAGACTGAGAAGCGTCCAAGTCTATCTGGGCCATTTTTCAAATAAGGCACCAATTCACACATTTATACAGAGACTCACCATCATGTGAATTTCTTGCTTATTTACCGCTTATTACGTACGAATCTCCTTCATACCCCTTGTAGGTATCAACAGCTGTGGTAGAGCCGTACAACTCTATCCTGACGACGCACACCACGCTGGAGCACTCGGACTGCGCGTTCATGGTGGACAACGAGGCCATCTACGACATCTGCCGGCGCAATCTCGACATCGAGCGACCCACTTACACCAACCTTAACAGGCTTATTGGTCAGGTGAGTAATTTAAGATTAGGGAAAGAATGTGCATTTTTGGTTGCTTCATATTATAGGGAGAAGCAACATCCATTCAACTTATAATCATTGTAAGTTAGGTAAGTAGGTATAAAAGGTAACAAAAAAATGTTTAAGTAATTTATGGAATTAAGAAAAAAATCTGCGTAATCCTAATGTAACAGTGTTACTTTGCAAACTAAATAAAGTCACCCTGAAGAATAAATTTCCTTTTAATCCGGATAACATACTTTTCACCATAAGCCGATTTGCCATAAAGAAGTTCCCATTTTTGTTTTCTCTTTACTTACGAGGATATTATGATAATTTACCACACCTACAACGTGGTAAATTATCATAATTCAACGTATGTTTTCAAAATTAAACGTATGTTTGCTCTCTGAAATCTTTTTATATACCACTAATTTTCATGGATTTACTTGACTCTCAAATAACACTCAATTATTTAGCTAAATATTGTCCATATCATTATTGTAATCACTTTAATTTAGCGTGCTGTTAAGCCCGTCATCATGTTGTACATTGTCGTCCCCAGATCGTGTCGTCGATCACCGCGTCGCTGCGTTTCGACGGCGCGCTGAACGTGGACCTAACGGAGTTCCAGACGAACTTAGTACCGTACCCGCGCATCCACTTCCCGCTCGCGACGTACGCGCCCGTCATCTCCGCGGAGAAGGCCTACCACGAGCAGCTGACTGTCGCCGAGATCACCAACGCTTGCTTCGAGCCCGCTAACCAGGTCATTTCCCAAGATTTTTTTTCCTACAGACTGATTCAATTTTTTAAACGCTTTGTTTTCATGTTGTTTCGGTAAGTGTACAAGTAGGATCTCATTCTTTAAACACTTGAACGCGATCATCATAACGGTCTGACGCGCACCTGAGCCCAGGATCGATCCATAACAGAGAAATCAAGAAAAACTTAATTTTCTGTAAAGAGTCTAGATATTGTATAGGGTATACGTATATGTGACACCCACGACGGAGGAAATCCCAATGGGTGTGGAGGTGGTGTCGCCATAGTGTATCCGTGAAAAGTACCACCCTCAAAGTTTAAAGGTTTGCGAATTCTTAAGTATATATAACTGCCTTGCACATACTGTTTGTCTGGCGTCTAACGACTGACAGTAAAATAAACCAGTGAATAATTCATATGGTTAAATTTACAACGATTGCAAATTCACTTTATCGCAATAGGCAATTTTCCTTTACAGACAGGATTGAAATTAGCATAGCTATAGGATTCAGGCGTGTTGGAGCCATGCCAAGTCTCTGGGCGGCGCCAAGCTAATATTCCCATGTAAATTCACTTACCAACAATTTAAGCATTTGTTTTCCATGATAAGTGGAAAATTAAGTACACGAATATGTGTTTTGTAAGGAAATATAGTGACATGAATCAACATTGAAGAGAATAGGCTGTCTAGGTAGGCACGATTTGTTTACAATTTCGTTTTCTTAAGAGTAATTTTAGAATGGGTTCTGGCAATTATGATACAGTTTTTCAGATTATTAATATCCGTAAGTGACAAAAGCAGGATTTAATTAACATTAGGATCTTGTATTATGACGACCTATTGGCGCACTTACCAAAGTGGTTTGGCGCGTAAAGCATGCCGGGTTCAATTCCCGACCAAAACTTAAACTTAACCAAAATCAATTGTCTTGGGTCCATGGCACGCCTGATAAGGAATCCTTGTATAGAAAATGATTGAACATTTTATAAGTAAAGCATATAAAATTTACAAATTGTTACTGACGTTGTAAATCTCCACAGATGGTAAAATGTGACCCGCGTCATGGCAAATACATGGCTTGCTGTATGTTATACAGGTATGTTTCGAACTCATTATCATTATCAATTGTCAAAATCGTCATCCTATATAGAAATTTAGAACGTAATGAATACACAGAAGCGACACAAAAATACTTCTTGTAAAAAACTTTTTTTCGTGCAGAGGTGACGTGGTGCCGAAAGACGTGAACGCAGCCATCGCCACCATCAAGACCAAAAGGACCATCCAGTTCGTAGATTGGTGCCCTACAGGGTTCAAGGTAAATATCGAAACAAAATAAAACCGATGGACAATTAATGGGGCTCACAATTTATATTCTGGTATAATATTTGAACGTAGCGAAAAAGAATGTATGTACATAATGAAATAGTTACCGTCGCTATGTCATACTTATAACGCTCTTTTTCACTTTTAATTGCATTGCATTATCTACTTTTCCACATCCTTCTTACCAGATGCACAAAACACATGTGGGCGATGATATCTCTACTGACGAAGAATTCTAAATTGTTTTAATCCTTTAACCAACATTCTTTAACATTCTTTCGATTTACCTGATGGTGAGAAATAACCATCACCTATGCACCCTATCATTTTAAAATTTTTTGTTTAATTTCAGGTGGGCATCAACTACCAGCCGCCGACGGTGGTGCCGGGCGGCGACCTGGCCAAGGTGCAGCGCGCCGTCTGCATGCTGTCCAACACCACCGCCATCGCCGAGGCCTGGGCCAGGTATACCACCACTACTTCTCAATATAATATAGTTACAAACCAGAAAAGGTGTAACGACAGAACCACTGCTAGGAACTTTCAATTCTTTTATAAAATAACATGTTTTTTATTTAATAAAAGGATAGCAGACGAACATGCAGTCCACCTGATGGTAAGTGGCTAGTGCCGCCCATGGACATTTGTAATCAACCCCAGATAGGAGTAGATATTCCTACCTGAGCTCGGCCACAGATGCGCCGCTACCCCTGAGAACTATACTGGAATGCCACGTATAAGTATGTCTCCCTTACCACACCCAACAAATCAGAACATAGCAGCGCTCAACACTGCTGTTATGAGGTAGAAATAGGAGTGGCGGTGGGGCCGCCGGAGTCGAACAATAAAGGGTTCTCCGTATTTTTTGCTTTATATTTTCATTATTATTTCCACCCATTCAAAGTTGTCAGGTGCAAAATAACGTCACCTGACCAATCATTACGACTTACGACAGAGTATTTATAACCGTGTTATAAATTTATTATCAGATTGGACCACAAGTTCGACCTGATGTACGCGAAGCGCGCGTTCGTGCACTGGTACGTGGGGGAGGGCATGGAGGAGGGAGAGTTCTCGGAGGCGCGCGAGGACCTCGCGGCCCTCGAGAAGGACTACGAGGAAGTTGGCGTCGACTCCACAGAGGGAGAGCTCGACGAGGAGAACGAGTATTAGGTGGAATAGACCCGCGGCACGCGACCGCGATAAAATATTAACTGCAGTCTGAGGTGTAGAAGGGAGGGAACTTTTGAGGCGAAATTTTCAATAATTAATGCGTAGTGCTAAAAGCCAATTAGAATTTAGTGATAGATCGTAATTAAATAGGACCAATTTGTTTCAAGAATATAATATTTTTGTTAAATTATTCATAAAATAGAATTATTGCATACAAAATAACTTTTAAGTAATTGACTAAAATCTTTGCGTTTTTTTTTGTAATGTATCAATAAGCGGCACATTCGGCTAAGTCCTAATACACCAATGACTGCATTTATTACTTAGTAGTTACATGAAACCGGTATACAATATCGCGGTAGTGTGAAGTGGTTCTTAAACTTTTTAAATCGTAACGTTTACTAAATTGATCTTTATTTTAACTTTTAACGCTAGGATTACTACTCTTAAGTTAACATTTAACTAGATGTAAGGTTGAGCTTGACTGATTGTAGGATTGCTTAATAACAGTACAAACTTTTGAGAATCGATTTCTGCGAATGGAAAGCAAAGTTTGGGATTTCTGTTCCGTATGAATTTATTTGCAATTGACGCATTTATTAATTATAAAAAAGTGATAATATCTTAATATCCGTATTGGTCGTAGCTGTAGTATCCATTATTCCCTTGATGTAAGCTAACTTATTGAGAGTTTTATTATAAATGTGCTTCATATCGAAATATCCGTATGATCGTATATAATTTATTTTAAATGCACAATAAAACTTTTACACAATATACCTGTTTTTAATTTTCCACATAAATAAAGACACATGTATTATTTTATAATTGTATATTTTAAGTTGACATAAACAATACAATTACATGATATCAAAAAATAAAACTCCTATCTGACAATACCGAGAACTACGATGAATAATATTACAATTATAAATTAGCAAGTAAATAAGTCTTTTGCCATTTTAAATACGATCAGAATATTCATGTAATATTAACAGGAAATTGTAGTTTATCCGAGAAATAAGGAACGTATTTCATATTGATATATGTACATAGTATAAACTGGAGGTATATATATAAAATGTTATAAAATATAACAATTCGGCGTATATAAGCGTATAAAACAATCATGAATGACGTAGTAATCTGATCTGCACCTAACTTAAACTTACTGAACAGTTGTAACGTGCCAGACAAGGGTCGTAGCAGACGAAATGATATTTTCCTATATAATATTATTTAATTATTTATATATAATACGGCAGACACACAGTGTACACAACTTGGCAAAAATGTAAAGAAAAATATTATTTTGTCCGTCATAGTGTGCGACGGGCACGCTGTATGTCTGAATATAAATGAATCTAAACCCTCAAATCAACGGCTGAAAATATACGTAGCCATGGTTCGATGCTAGAAAATAAATGCAGGCATAAAATAAGTATATAAGTTACAAACAAAATGGTAACATGAAATTATAACTATAATACATTATTACTTAACCTGTATACGCTCACTATTTTTACGCCGAGATCAAAAGTTATTATAACAATAGGTATAATACTTAATTTAAGAACTAATTTTTTAACCTTTACTTATCCTACGCCCGATATATACTATAGAAGTATTGATAACAAGAAACCAAGATCAATGTGAACATCGATAGATTCATCGACTGAAATTCGTTAACTTTATTATAATTACGTGAATGTGAATGTATGGCAGATTAAACGTGAGTCGATAGCAGATTGAATGTCAGTCGATAGTAGATTGAATATCGCTCGATAGTAAATGGAATTCTGCCGGGTAAATATCGATCGATAGATGTTTAATCGAGTAAATTTATAATTCGACTTATTTTTATAGATTGACCAAACCTAACAAAGTAGATCAAAATCAACGAAGGATTCAAAATTCGTGATGTATGTAACGGAGAATGTATGTCGATATTAAATATTATTACGTTACCAGACTTACAGAAGTGTACAATTGTTGAGAGAATATTTTTATTATTATAATCTAGTTTTAAAATTATTTACATTATACTTATAAATACTAATATTCTTCGAAAAACGCAAGCACTCATTATAGTATGCGATACAAAATTCTCGATCTTAGATATTTTTTGTAAATAAACTGTTTTAGAAAGTAGGATATGACCCATCTACTCTGGCGAAATATTTCGCTTATTCATCTAAGGTATTGATAATGTTTAGAAATTCGGATTAATTGAAAAATAATATAGCAAATTATACAAATTAAAGCACCCTGTATATAAAATAAAATTGACGCCTATGGTCCTTTTATAAAATATGATCCTATTGCCTCCTTTATTTTTGTAATATAACTGTAACTTTCAAAGTATGTAATGGACTTGCAGTCTATTAAAGGGTAATTGACCACTGCAACTCAAAAACAAACCAATATTTTACCGATACAGACCATAAATGTTCCTGAGAACTAAGATGAACTAACGATGGGCTACAAGAAGCCTTTGTAGACCAGAAGACTAACTCTACACTGCTACTATAGCACAACTATTTCCCCTTATGTTGCAATGGCATAGTTATAAAACCATCTTCCAACACATATAGCGTTACAATTAGTTGATGGTGATCGAGTGCACATTCTAAAATAATTTATCCACAAATAAGTACTTAATACTAATAGCACTATAAATAAAGTCTATAATTCATGTCATTATTTATTATTAAGGAAAGATACTGATCCAGTATAAAATGGAATAGTAGTCGAAATATATTAAAAAGTGAATTTATAGTTTTTTGTTGTACATGTCATGCTGAGGTGTCATAATCGAGCTTGTTATGGGCGTTATGGCTTATGACATAGCAAATGAAATAAAATATTTTGATGTAAATTTTTGAGTGAATTCGAAATTGTAAATAATAATTCTGAGTGTAATTATTTCATTATTTTACATAAAAAACTATATTGCTTTTTGTAAAAAAAACTGGCTTATTATTGTAGTACTTTCATATTGGACGTTTTTGCAATAAAGCTGACGTCCATTAGTTCGTAATTCAATAGTGACAGTACATTAATATTGAGTATCCTACCGGCTTCTTATCGCTTTACCTTTACCAATGGATTTTTTGCATATATCTGTCATATAGAGGTATCAAACAATTAGCTCGATATTTACTATAGGTTTCTTATCCTTTTACCCTTATCCATGGAATTTTTTAAATGGAGTGCAAACAGTTCTTGTTAGTCAGGTATTGGTCATGGGAGTCGTGCTAGTCGGACTTGTGGTCATGCTAGTCGGGCTTGTATTCGTGCCAGTAGAGCTTGTGGTCGCGCTAATCGGGCGTGTGGTCGCGCTAGTCGGGCCTGTGGTCGTGCTATTCGTGCCTGTGGTCGTGCTAGTCGGGCCTGTGGTCGTGCTAGTCGGGCCTGTGGTCGTGATATTCGGGCCTTTGGTCGTGCTAGTCAGGCCTGTGGTCGTGCTAATGGGGCTTGTGATTGCGCTAGTGGGGCCTGTGGTCGCGCTAGAGGGGCTTGTGGTCGCGTTAGTCGGGCTTGTGGTCACGCTAGCGGGGCTTGTGTTCGCGTTAGTCGGCCTTGTATTCGGGCTTGTCAACGGGCAGCACGGCGTCGCGCGGGAACCAGCCGCGCGGTCCGCGGAAGGGTGAGCTTTCACCCACCAACTTCTCTCCGAACAGCCAGTACCTAGAGAATAGGTTAGATGTCAACAATGCATTATTGTCATTATAAGTGATCATTAATTTTCATATTCGAATGTAACTGGGAATAATTGGAGGTGCCTGTGATGCATATATAGCCGACTAGAAGTTTGGCACGGCCTATACCTTTTGATAAGTAAAGAGATATCTCACTGCTTTGCTGCAAGAAGCCATTAAATGCTTATGCTTAAACGGCTGACAAATATGTCGGCCATTTAATGGCTGGCATGGTGTAATTTACGCGGAACAATGCCAATATGTGCAGTAAGTGGTGCAAAAACACGAAATCGAAGGGAAAAGTGCGGAAAAATATCGTTTCATTCGTAAATGATCTAAAAACCACATTTTTTAAATATTTTTTGAACACAAAAATAGCTGACAGAGACAATTTCAATTGTCAAAACTGGTTACATTGTCTTGTTAGGAGTGAGTAATCTTTACTAATTTATGATGTACGAGTGTACCTGCGTTGCCGCGTGGCGCGGATACGATCCCCGGTTTGCAGTGGCAAGCGCGGCTCGTCGGTGCAGGGCGCGGCGCAGGCGGCGCGCGGGCGGCCCAGCGGGAAGCAGCGCCCGCTGTACGCCGCCACGGCCGCGTACAGCCGCGCGCGCACACGCTTCTCCGCCTTCTGCGCTATCTGCTCGCGCTGGGGGACAACATAACATATTTATGTCGCACAAGCTTTAGGTTACGACTAGCTGACCCAGCAAACGTTGTATTGCAATATAAATAAAAAAATAAGGGTGAACAACCCTTACCACTTATGAGGTATGAGAAATAAATAGCAGCCGATTCTCAGACCTACTGAATATGCATATAAAATTTGGTGAAAATCGGAAAACCCGTTTCGGAGCAGTACGATTACTAACAATGTGACACGAAAATTTTATATGTAAGACACCTTTCTTTATCTAATAACCACTGTACTTTAATTACTCTTAAAACTCTCTTTTGTAAATAGAAACTATCTAGTAAAGAAAAATAAGACTTTTTTAAAGAATTACCACAGTAATATTTATCATTGAATAACGATTAACACTCCTTAAACTCATATTTGTAAAAGATATTGTATATTTGCGGTAGTGACAACACATATGTGGTTTAACGCATGATAGAACTCAACGCTCCATATATGCTATTTCTATGCAACAATTTTTCTTTATAGTAATATTTACAGCAAAATATACTTTTTAGTTTTAGTTTTACTAAGCAACTGTACATTTATTCTCCTTAAACTGTACATGCAACTGTGCAACTCTACATTTATTACATATAGAAAGTCCAGCCTACAATAAAATGTCTGCTTTTAAATTCTGTCAATTCTGTCCTGACAACATATTCGATATACGCAATTTGACTTACTTTCTGGGCAGATTCCACATACACCGGGGCGTTTTTTTTTATAAAATACATATAGGAGTAGCAGACGAGCATGCAGTCCACCTGAGGTAAGTGGCTACTGCCGCCCATGGGCATCTGTAATCGACCCCAGATAGGATTAGATATTCCTACCTGAAGTGGGGACAAATGCGCCGCTACCCCCCTGAGTAAGATATAATATCACAAGTCCCCCCCTCACCGTGAGATCATACGGGCCGCACCCCTCCGCGAGCGGCCAGTGGATGCCATCCCCGCGCGCGGCGAACACGTGCCACAGGTTGGCGAGGGCGCCGCGGTCGTACGGGAACACGAACGCCGCGCCGCCCGACTCCGCGCGCCGACTCACCGCCTTCTCCATTATCCAGTCTTCAATGGTCGTGCGGTTGCGGAGGATACCTCGTATCTTCATAAAATTAAACATTTAACACTTTCACAATTTCACATTTAACAGACACGAAATAAACAGTAAAAATGTAAACAATTAAATAAAGTATTTACGCTGAACTCATGAAAACAATAAAACTTATTAAAATGACGTATACCTTCCTTAAAGTATCTAGCTATATTCCTTAAAGTATATAGCGATAAATTACTTAAGTTAGATAGAAAGGCTAAATCATGGCTATTTATGAACCAAACTTACATAATAAATCACCTCCGGATGAAATATAGGCTATCATAATAATATACATATAAGCATACGCACGCAAAATATTTAATCATTACCATCTTGAGTAAAATATAAACCTAGATTTGCGATATGTATTCAAGAGCGTCGTCGGTGTTCTTTTTAACCGACTCCCCAAAGAAGAGAGGTTATCTATTCGATACGTATATGTTTTTTATGTGTGTGTCCAGCGATGTTTTGTGAGATCCGGATCAAGATATAAATAACATGTCTTATTATCGAAACATTGGAATACATAGCAGTCCAAACCTGGAAGTATAGCAAGGCGCCGACAGCGAGCACGACGCCTACGGCCATGCCGACGGCGAGCAGCGTGGCGAGCAGCTCGCCCAGCGACAGCGCCACCAGCGGCTCGCGCCCCGTGCCGTGCCGCAGGTACCACACGCGGTTGATCGCGTGGTACAACCCGATCGTCAGGATCTGCAAGCGAACCATCCACTCTATCTATACAAGAACTATCCTAACAGTATTAGTAAAGTATTAATTACTATAAATGTAATACACGTTTAAATAGAACATTTACCTAGTATATACCTTATAATTATCTGTATTGTATAGTTTTTGGAACAAACTTCCTTCGTGTTCAGAGGGGATGTAATCGGCTTGTGACACAGTTCTTACTATTGCAATTGTTTACGAATGTACAAATTGTCTAAATGTTTACTGTTTCAATAAATCTACATCTACAATATGGAACATGATCGCATCCGTGTTTTATGGGGTCTTAATCTCTAGCGGAATAAGGAGGCTCCGGGGAGGCCTGGGCCCCCGATCCTAGGGTACCCAAATACAGTTCCTAAAAAAAGGTCGTCAGAACTAAAAAAATCTGTGAAATGTGTACAAATCAGCAAAAAAATGGTCCCCGGACTCATCACCATCACTCAAATACGCATTTGTTGACGAAAAAGTTATATGAGATATGCGTAATTTTATAAAATCAAATCGACGTTTAGACTAGGGGCCTCCCTCCATTCAACTTTTGGCCCCCAGCGTCCGACAGCCTTAGTCGGCTCCTGGTTTTATAAAAGACTATTTTACCTCACATAAGAAAACATCGAAAATATTTTTTTATCTGGCAGCAAGGTTTTAATTAATAAACTTAAAATAATCCTTTCATAAAATATTACAATTTAATTCAATAAAATACAATAAAGTTACTATATTAAATTACGCACTGTATTTATGATTTTCTGTTTCATTATACACCAACTCCAAGCATAGGACCAATGGTTAATTATTGGTTAAACAATGAGCGGTTGATGATAAATAAGAAAGCAAATGAAATATGTATAAAAATATTATAATAACATCATGTATATAAAAAATATTAACGTGCAGACTACTTACAATGCTAGCTTGAAGGCATCCACACACAGCAAATAGAAGGAAGAAATTAAAGTAGCGGTGGTTGGCGTGGCCCACACAACAGTTGATCCAGGGGCAGTGGTGGTCCATCTTCATTACACAACGCCCACCTGTAGAGATCACACTAGATTTAATATAAATAGTAAAATGATAAGGGTGAACAACCTTTATCACTTAGGGAGATGAAAAATAAATAGTAGCTGATTCGCAGCCCTACTGAATATGCATATAAAATTTGGTGAAAATCAGTAAAGCCATTTCGGAGAAGTACGGTAACTAACATAGTGACACAAGAATTTTATATATAAGATATAGTAAAGAACAAACAGGGAGATACTAGTGCGTTAAAAGAATCCAAACCTAAAATATAAAGATAAATAAATGTAGTTACATTTCCGGCAGTGATGAGATCTTGGTGCTTTATAACCCTCGCATATCAAGCAGTACTGCAAATACTGAGTGTCTTCTTCATTCTCCTGAAAAATGATATTTAAGTTTTTGCATTATCTGTCGTACACTCCTCCTGTAGATACCTATCAAGTTTAGATCATCATTAATATTCAATCAATTTTTAATCTATAATAGTTCCTGTGCTGAGTATTTGTCTTCTCTGATGTTTCAATTTAAGTACATTCAACACTAAAAACACTTATTTATTGTGAGACATAAAATATTTAATATACAAAATTGCAGTCTATTTAACTTACAGGTCTCCAGCGCAGGGGCACGAACCCAGGACCTTCCAGCAGACTTTGCAGAAAGTAGTACAGGGTTAACATTGCCAATCCCAAGAAAACCGCAGTATTCACCGATGCACAGTGGGCAACAGGTGGTGGCCACCACATACTTATAATATTTATTGTTGCCCATGTTATTAATTTTATGATCCCTGTAAATTTAAATCATAACTGTACCACAGTTATGTTACTACAATCTAAATAGATTAGCATCCCAACTTATGGATGATATATTTGCCAGCATGCAAAAACCTAAAGGAAGAGTAGTCCAGGACCTACTCTGATGAGTTCTTAGAGGGCATGTCACAGGACCTGTGCCTCGCATAAAACCACACATTGCCCTAAATATTGCTAAATGTCCATAGGGCCAGCTTGCTGGTGAAAAAAAGCGCTATTGTGTTCTGTCTTGCAGGGTATCTTAAGGGAGACATACTTTTACGTGGCTTTCTAGCTTAGACGTCAGGGATATTCCTATGACCCCCCTCTCAAAGTAACATCAATTTCGACGGGTCATACTGTACAGTTTTACCCTTTGTAGCTAGTGTAGTAGCAAACTCACGATAATACTAGCGTATCCTTTAGAGATTTCATTATGTTAAAATAATTGTGTACATGGTTTTAACAGTCACCAGCTTATACTCACCGAGAACGGCCAAAGGCCCCCAATGGAACACTCTTCGCAAAAGGAAGCCCATTTTAGTTCATTCGTTTATCACTTATAACATAAAGTTCTATTCAGATATATTAACGATCATTACTTATAATTGCTTAAGCTTCACTACCGGTGTCTAATATTCATAAAATCACATATTCCTACAATCTATTCTTCACTACCCGGCCTAAACCGCCAAAATTGTACCGTCAGTAGCTTAACTTTCAGGGTGCGACCTTAAAGAACTGAAAAACTCAGCTGAGCTGTCTAAATTGACAATAACAATGACAGTACTCTATAATGTTGCCAGAGCTACCAAGTAAAAACGACAATAAATGAATGTAATAAAAATATTTATTCACTCTTTATAAGTCAAAAATAAAAGTCTTTGGAAAGATTTCACATTTAAAGAACTTCAAATATTATAAGTATAGATTTTAGGAGAGAGTGGTTTAGAATAATTTATTATATTTATGTTTGTAAATAAAAAAAAACAGTTTAATTTATGTCATTGAATACTTAATTACTATAGATTTATTTTAAACATTTTTATGTATTGGTTTTGGATTATTTGTTAATAAAATAAAAAAAATATTTATAAATTGTAAATACATATATATGGTATAAATATGGTATAAATTGTAAATACATATATGGTAACATTGTCTACCACGTCACGCAGGCAGTTGTCACATCACATCGCGATATTTTTGTGGCTCTTTTGGGTGTGTGCTTTCTTCATGTGTGTTGTGCTACTTATGTGGATTATTAGGTGATATTCTTCTTTTTACTGGGTAAGTTTCGATCTTACATATTGTTTTACTATCAACTCTTACACCATATATAGTTCGCACCTTAGTCTAGCGGACTACTTTGAACTGCGTAAAATTATCACCCACCGGTGACTACAATTTTATTGTCAACGCATAGGCTTAAGAATTTTGTGAGAAAACCAATAGAACGGTGCGTAACGCGGCAATAATGTTAAGGTTTGAACGCAGGCAGTCGCCTATCCAGTCACAATTTTCCATGTAGTAAAGTAAATGTCACGCGGTAAGCGATGGAGCGATGGTGTCAAGCGATTCTCAACAGTGGAAATTGTTTGCGAATAGTCCTCACACGTCGTTTTCTCGTTGCAGATAGTGATCCCAAGCCGCCAAGATGCCGAAATCGGTGAGTTTGCCTTCATGTTTATGTATTGCACTCTTTCTGTGTAAGGTTACTTGTACGGCACGGAGCGTAATCGGCTGCGTGTTTTTACTGATTTCACCATTGCAATGTGTCGAGTAGCATATTCAAGAGGTGGGCAAACATTGCATCTCTTTCTTGTCTGCGAGATAGAGGTGTTAATAACATTCATGCACTTGTTTGTATGAGACAGGTACATCAAAAGTAAAAGTGCTCAGTTAATATGCTATGGTAACAATATGTGGTAACATCAAAGAATTATAGGCTATCACTTTGGGAGCAAGATAAGATTATGATAATAAGATACAGTTTTGTTTATCAATTTCAGCTAGTAGTATACAATGTTTTAAAGTTGCATCACTATTGAAACTCATGTTCACAGTACTCTCATTGATCTGTGAAAACTTTCTTTGACTACACTTTGCCATGTTATGAATGAAGTGCTTGGCGCTTTAGTGATGCAAACATTTTATTAACATATTTTAATTACTGTCAGGGTTTGTAGCTATTTATTTATAAATTCTATGCTAATATGTTTAATGATGTGTTTGTAACAGTATTTTATTTTAAACTTGTGGGCTTATAGTACTTGTTTTTGCAAATGTAAGTATTGAATGGTTGGTATAGATAATAACTTTACTCGTTAAAATAATTTACTGAAGTACATATACCAATATTAATTAAACATAATAAAGTTCCAATAAGAGCAACAAAATATCCATGTTATCAGAATTATTGTTTGTAATTTAAAAATAACTGTTGGAGAACTTACTCATATGATAACAATTTTAATTATAAAGTATTCTTATCTCCATTACAACCACTGCATAATTAAGTTCATTGTTATTCCAAGCAATATTACATATTGGTATTGTTTCACAATTTTATAATTTGTATTGTATAATTTCACAAACAAATGGCATCGCTCGTGTAAAATTTTGATTTTAATAGTATAAATAAAATAGTTATAAAAGTTTTTCTAATGAAACCTAATTGTTTAAAATGGATACAACTCAATTTAAGTCTTTTAGCGACCTGATAACCTATAAAATTACTATTTGATTAAAGGATTAACTTCAAAGTGCTTCCATAACTACTTGATCAATATATCTAATATGTTTTCCAAAGAACAGTCATGAATCTAACATTGTCCTTGTAAAGTTATGTAACAATCACATTATCAGTTATTTGTATTGTTATAATTTTAGGCAATTCAATTACCCATATATTATTTTTGTATTTAATTATGGTGTGCAATTTATTATTAGATTTGCCCTTGGCTCAGTAACATCCAGAATGAGTAAGCGCTGAGATGGGTGTCCTCAATACCTTATCTCTTGTCAGAGTGATTTATGCATTATGTTGCTTAGATATAAACATTATTAGTAAGTCATTAAGTGAATTTAATTGATTTTAAATGAAAATGAAGAGATTGTGTACTCATGTTAAGGGTGTTATAAATAAATTTATTAGGGCATTGGTAAGTTATATGTAAATAGGTAGTATTATACTTAATCAATACAACCTATATAAAAGCAGTCATGTTTTTTGGTTACTTTTTAACAAGTTTATTTAAAAGTAAAATCATTTTAAATATATAATGTATTTATGTATCACATGACATATGTATTTTATTCATGGAGAGATTATCTTGGAGAGTGTAATGCCTATTATTAAATGTCATAAACACAATTAATGACTAATGTTGTAACTACAATAAGAATGAGTAAAGAGTTATTTTTAGATGTTTTTCCTTATGCATTAATAGTAGATAGCTTTCATATGTTGGAAAATACATAGGAATTATCAAATATTGTATTATTATTATTATTTTATAAGTTAACTATAATTGTAACTTTAGAATAGTTCGAGAAATTAGTACGAGTGCAATCAATTTAAACTCAGTAAATAATTTAGAGTTTGCAAAAGAATTGTCTTAAAAGCTTAAATAATTGTAGAGACATATTAAATAGTATAAATAACTCTTATGTCTAGTGTTATAATAGCAACAAATATGGAAGACCTATTTTTGGCACTGTTATATATGCCTATATATTTAAGTTGTGTATTAATGGAACTCGCATTTAAATAAAGAGCCTATAACAATAAAAACATTGGAGAACTGCCACTCAATGAACCACCTCATTGGCTCTCTGCCAAAAGTAGTAAACAGAATAAAACACTTCGTGAATGGGAGTCCTTACCCCCAATTCATAATGAGCTTTCTGCAGCAAAATGTTTAGTAGGATTTTTTATAACTACACTTATCCATTTTGTTGATTTTTAACCGACTTCAAAAAGGTATTCCCGTATCTTTTTTTTTTATCTACTAATGTTTGTTTTATGTAAACTTTGATTATTTTTTAACACTTTTTAAAAATCTACCTATACAATGTGCTGCCTAGTAAAATTCGACATTTGAAAATTCGTTAAATTTTTATCTGTCGTAAGCAAAAATATAGAGAGATAGAAATATAGTATAGATTGGTAATTAATAACGAGCGTAAGCAAATAGGCAGTACTTCATGTAGATAAATTTTGATTAGGAATTTTATGATAAGAAAGAACAGTTTATAGTAGTAATAGCTGCTCTATCAAACCTATTTATGCGTGAATGACTTAATTATATTAATTATAACACAAATACATAATTAATAATGTCACTACGCTGATATTAAAACACTTTCTATTATTTATTTTTTCAGATTCTTGATTTTATTACTAACGTGCTCGACAAAGCGCGAGTGACAAGGCCTTGGTTAGTCATGGTTTGCTGATTAACTGTTTTGTGTGTATATTTTGGATTGCAATTTTTTTCTTTTGTGCTTTTGCACGTAGTGTTTTAGTGCTAGTTATATATATTAGGGCCGTTTGTATAATATATTTACGACTATTGTTCGTAGCAATGAAGATACTTCCGCGTCTGTATATTATAGGTGCCGTTGCCAAAAAAGAAGTCAGTTTACAAATTCCTGTCCTTATAAACGAGTATATATTTTAATGGAATGTATTTTTGAATGGGATATGCTTACTGGGAATAGCCTATAATGAGTTGCATGTCGTTTTATGAACGGTCTGGTGTCCAAGATTCCTTGTCATCGTGTGGAATGTGTGGTTACTATCTACTTCTGCAAGTTATTAAAAAACCAAAATCAATTGTCAATCTCTAGTAGGTACTCTATAAAATATTATATTTAAATATTGTAGTAATCTATAAAATTTTGCGGCTTATGTCAACGTGGTGCAGGCAAGAGTTTATATCTTAGTCTTGCCTTAACTGGAAGGAACCGCGAAGGAACTGAATTGAACGAAACCGCGACTTGGATTGGTGATCGCTATTAGCTTAATTCATGTCAGCTTCCGTGCTTCGGAGGCCACTATCATTGGACAAGAGTTGATAAACCTTCTCAGTGATCATCCACGGGTTGTCCACTAACCATACCTTCCACCACCAATCCGGATTGGAACTCTTAACGCTTGCAACAGAAAACACATACAATTAAAATATTGTGTAATTCAATATTAAATAGGGTCACGGTAGCTACAAATTTAATGTGTTTTCAATCAGCCCTTATCACGTTTTTTATGATAAGACCGTTTGTGTTTTATTGCCGTGGGTTTTATGTTTGGTAATTTTTGTTTTGGTTTTTGTCATGCAAAACTAATTTAGAATAACTAAATAAATGCTTAATAATGAATATTTCAATAAAATTCATAAAAGAACTGAAAATATAGTTTTGGATAAGGTGGATTATGAACGCATATTAAAGTGAAAAATAAAATAGCATGGTGTCTATAGCCTTGTGAATATTCCAGGCGGTCTATAAATAAAAAAATAGTGACTAGGATTTTTTACAAATCATAAATTAGTAATCTATGGGCGCTTTTTCACTCATAGAACAGTATGATGACTGAAGATGACTAATCAACTAAACGACGATAAGAATGCGACTAACGTGTAAAGAATTAGTCGCGCTTACATAAAAAGGATAATAAAAGTATTATTAACCCTTAGCGTGGAGAATTATAAGGAATGGTTCGAATTCTCAAAGCTTTAGTTGATCAAGATGATATTATGAATAAAGAACGCCCATTCCAATTAAGCAGATCAGTTAGTTACCTGGCAATCAGCATAAGCCTATTAGGTCTTACAGGATTCAATTGAATACTTAAGGAAAAGTAGTATATTATAAAAACAAGAACCTACTATAAAATAATTAAGTGAAAAGGAATATGATGTAGTCTTATGTCACTCTCACAGTTAAGAAAAATCATCGATTCCTCACTTGTTAAAATCCGTTAAGGCGTTTGGTCTATGAGTGTCCCAAAGGATGAGACATACATTTATATATAAACTCGAAAAACATTACCCTCCGCTGTCTGGTAAAAAATGACTAATACTGTTAGTGGTTTTAAATTATTCATGTGATATTGTCAGCATGACTTTGTTTTTAAGACTTGCTATCAATTCCTTTAATCTTATTTCCATACCGTCTATCTGTACACAGTTCGTGACGAAATAATGGGTGTAATAATGTATTAATTTAAATGTGTTAAGAATGACTTTCATATTAGCAGTCCAACCTTTACTTAGATATTAAATTATTTATTTAGTAGGTAATAGGACCTTTGTGTCATTGCAAATTTATATTCCTTACCTTATGACGACGTTATTCTCTATTGCAGCTGCGGTGTAGGTTCTATTCATATGTGACGATTTTTTATTTACATTTCGGTTGCGGTATTCCGCTTTGAAGGGTGTGGTAAGGAGATATACTAATTCGGGTAACATCAGATCGACAAACTTCTTTTAAGTTCTTTGACAACCCACAAATGATGTTAGCGCATACAAATGTAAAATCATAAAACTTTAAAATTTCGACAAAAACTTTATTATATACCTTATAGCTCATTACATAAATAATACCTCCTTAACAGAATACAATGATGGTCCCTTAGTTCTCGGTTCCTTCTTTGGCAGCTGTCGTTGGTTATAAATAAAATAGGTAGTTTTATCTTTATCAAAACATAAAGGTTAATAAAAATGCATCGCTACTTATCGCAAAAAAATACGAACCCATTATATGCGTTTCGTACAATGGATGGTTGGAATAATGGTATCGAACTGAATAAAAAATGTCTTAAATATACATATTGCCTGTATGTCAATATACTTGTACTAGGTATCAGTACATTTTCATGCGGATACACCAAATTGGTAGTCGGTAAAGTGCAGGTCTATCCCATTTCTTTCTCACAATTTTCCCTTAGAAAGTAAACAAAGATACCTTTATCCTATCCTTATAATATATCTTTATATTGCTTATACCTTTCTTTATAAATGCATCTACATTTATGCATAAATAATCTTATTTGTATTCATATACTTACACTTCTATTTAATTTATTTATATAGATTAGTAATCGGGTCTGGGTTTGCTTATGACTCAGCCTCGTAACGGTTTATCTTGGTCAAACGCTGTGTTGATATCTGTACATATTTTAAGCATAGCGACTAGTCGCAGAATGTATCCAAAATACCGCTAGTCCATACTGGTATTAAAGTGGATAAATGTAGTCGGTATATACGTTATGGATGGATTTGAAGTAGCCAACGGGAATGAAGACCGTCTGATGCTAAATTAACACTGTCGTCTATGAACATCGATATATCAATCCCAAATAGGATTTGACATTACACATATATGTGTTGCTATCACTGAGGTCTAAGATGCTATCCACCACTCAATTTATCCAGGACTAAGCTGATTTATTGGTTTGAACCATAAAGGATTCAACATTCTAATATAGAAGTCCAAGTAATGATACGTGGTTATGAAAATATAACTAAACTGCACATATTAAACGTTTTAAAATAATTGACTCATCCTTTTAGGGATTTGCAGAGTCCGGTAAAAACAATATAGTTCCAAGTACAACTGAGTAATTATGATTACGGGGCACAGAACTCGACAAACCTAATAGGAATGCCAATGCATGTGCCCAGAGAAAGTAAAATCGGCCGCTCTTATGTCATATTTAACGCTTTCATATATTATACGGCTTATGTTAAAGCATTTCCGTGGCTTGTGGTTTTAACGGTTTCGATAGCGACTATATAAAGGTGACAGAATATTTCGTTGTTCGATCAGGTATCAATGCGGCATCTTTTTTCAAGTTTCACCAGCACTGTTAAGCGCTCGTGTGTTCTGGCTTGAAGGGAGTTGGAAAGACGTTGGACACACGAGGCCTTTCCAACTTAACTCTGAGCATACTGACTTCAGGTAGGATTTTAATCCTATTTGGGACTACAAATGTCCCTGGCATCACTGACATGTCATATGAAATGCATGACCGCCCTCAGTAAAAAAACAATTTGTTTACCCCCAAAGAAACATGTGGGTTTGTTGAGAAACTAAGCACATTTGTCCCACATCTTGCGTCGTGCTTGACTGATGTCTGTTCTCGTTTCCAACTATTAATATTAGGATAATCATCGCTACATGATACACGGCTACGACTTCGACTTGCTGTCGTCTTAACGAACGACAAGTGTCTGTGCACTTGATTTTGCATTACAAACAAATGTTCAGGCCTCGTATCAGTGACGGCGTGTCGCATGACTCAATCTCGATGTTTTTCTGCCTCGATGGATATTTCTGTCGCATAGAAATGTCTTGATATATCATTTTAGATATTACAAACAAGCATTATTTTGATCTAATGTTAAATGATGTAAATGACCGTTAGTCTAACAGGTTTCAACTGGAGCTGGGCGTTAGATTTTTTCGAATGAACAGTTGCTCGTTGGCCTTACGGCCTTATATTAACTAGACCGGAGCTCGGGCTACATGACGCGTTTGGAATCAGTCTACAACTCCAAAAAACAATATAATGTGTTAAAAGATGAAGAGTAGATATACAGGAGTACATGACAAGATTTCCACTCGCAGCTTGTCTAGAAATCGGACTTTCAAAAATTTATAAAATATTTGAGAAAGTCATCGCCTATTTTGAATAATATTAATTTCTATGAGTACATCACTGTTAGTATTTGCAAGCTCGTTTCGAGATAATTATGTATGTCATGTAACTTGTCTTACTTATGTCCCTTGGTACAGTAACGAGTGCTAAGTACACGTAGAAATTGCATACAACGATAGTAAATGAACCTAGAAGAATTCATGTACAAGAGAGATCCATACCAGGAAAGGCTTGCCACGAGTTTCCACTTACGCCTAATTTGGAAAATGGCATTAAACTCTGAAAAGTACCATTTCGCATAAATCACGAATAAAGTTCGTAAAAATGCTAGTTGAAATATGGAAAATAGAAATATTATTTCATTGCAATGTTGTCAAAGTAGAAAGAATCCCTATCAGCCACTTTGTTCGTTCTCATTGCTACGACAAAATGTCGTCATATTATTGTGTAACATGGTACATAGATGTATGTGCCGCTCGTGTCAGAGGAAGGAAACGAGAAAGTGGGCCACGCGTTATCTAGTTAGTGGACACTGCACCCATCGACTAGCTCTAACTAGGTGCATAGTAATGCAGTGGGTGGGTTCAATGAGTTAAATTGCCCCGTTATTATTCAAGCAGGGACTTTTAAGAAGGATATCGACTAGAATTATATGAGTTGTATTATTTTATACGACTGATACGAGGTACAGCGTATAGTAATAAAATGCTGTAATCTATCAAAGAATTTATCAAATTATGTAAGGTATGTATCAATGATAACACCTATTTGCTAATTGGTGGGATAGTAATGGATATCTGTTACATATTCTTATCGTATCTTGTTAGTAATACGTCACTCTAAATATGTTAATATGTTTATTAATAGCAACGTTGGTTGTAATTATGAAAAACCTATCTAAAAGGTAACATTGAAATATAACGAAACCAATTGATGAGATCGTTCTTTTGAAGAAATTATCAACAATTATTTAACTTTAACTCATAATATTTTATATAGAATTGTTCATATAGTGTAAATATCTAAGTATGTTTACATAAAATAGTGCATAAAGTACACACGTTTGCACGTACGAGTGTATGTGCACTTAAATGGATCATAACGCGTTTTAGTCATCGATTGGATCACGATTCCATTTAGAGGCGACCGAGCCGAGCAAAAAAAGTAGCGAACGAAACCGTAGGCGGCCGTCTGAGGTGAGCGCGTCAGCCTTCGGCCCCGGGGCGCAGGCGCATCCCCGCGGCGGCGCGACCGTTCAGTTCAAACTCTACCGCCGCGTCCGGCACACGCGGCTTTCGTGCCGCACTCACCCCTAAATATCACAAAACCAGTGACTGTGACCGTGACTTTTGTACCAGTGTGACCCCAATCCCCGTACACCATGGTTGCCGGCGGCAAGCAGGTACATACTTACGTAACGTTCAAAGGACGAAATCGTGCCGGTGGCGAGTAACGAGCCGTTACATACACCGGATAATACAACGCTTGTCATTTCGCTAGCATTGTGAATATTAACTGCTGTTCCATAGACATCATTAGCATTGTACTCTGACATATTGAGTTGATACTCGTGGAACCCACTTAAAACGATCGTCGTGGAACGCTAAAATCCGCAACTATTACCAGCATCGAGTTAATTATTACCTCGAAATTTACCTAGCAACAGTAATCCATGGCGAATGTATCATCAACCTAACATATTAGCCGCGCGGCACGATGTATGCTCAATTCATAAGTTGCGGTGATGTCATCACGAGCTTAAACCTAAGATTCAAGACAGGGTCGGTTAAAGTTTTATTATTTATTTTGCCAGCGCGAACGGTTTTAACCGTCTTTTTATCCGCCATCCCTGTCTTCGCTGCAGGATCAAGCGAGATGGGAACAGTTTCCTGTTTCGCCAATGCGCCCTCGCTCTCGATTTCGTTGGAATAAAATTTCTGTTGTTAAAGAAATGGCGTACCTGTGGTGGCAAATTATAACACTGTGTTTCAATGTTGTTATCGTTGGGGCCTCTTTTATGGCTATAATTAACCATGTTATTACATTCATATTGCCGTGTCGCTAAACGGAAATTTGTGATGTCATGTTTTCTACAAATACTAATCGTGAATCATTATAAAGAAAAATTATCTAATCTACCGCTACTTGTTACTTGGCTTCAGCTCCAAGTGTCGTGGCAATAATTAACATTTCTGCCAATTAGTTCGCATTATTATATTTCTTATAAAATTATTCACCGTTAAGGTTATAAGCGATAACGTTTTTAATATTACAATTGAGCATAAACCTCCCATATCGAATATAACGTTAATAGCACAATAAATTGACTTACCAACGCACTTTACTCTGCAGATGAATCTTCAAGGCTTTTCCTTATCCATCCAAAATCCTGTTTCTTAGTATAAAAACTTACTAATCACTCGTTGTTTTGAAACGTACCTAATCTATGATTAAATCTGTAATCGTGTGACCAGCCATATCATTAACAAAACTGAAATTTATTTTTACTTATAGAATATGAATCCTACAAGAATTAGCAAAACATTTTATTGAAGTATTAAGTAATTAAATACAAGATAAGGTATTAAAAAGAATATAATTAAATATATATTTGTCAAAAATATTAGCATACCATAGCCATACAACGTCGGCTTACATTGACTCAAAATTGGTTTACCGGTATGTAATATTATTGGAACTTTCCTTGTTTTATTTTAACTTTAATATTTCGTTCAATTATAAAATGCGGTTAATGGAAAATAAAACCTAATTGTGTTAATTTTACCTTCTGGTTCCGCTATTAATAACAACGTTCATTATAAATATTAAACTGAATTTTATTTCATAAATTGTACTTACTTTCATTATATAACGTGGAAAGTCTTCCCATATTCATAGAAATTTCTACGTAGAACCCGCTTTCCAAACATCACTTCCTCATTTGTATACATAAGATGAATGTATTTACTTTAAACTATAACTATTTTTAAGGTAACAAGTTTCACTTTTGAGAGAACAACTTCACTTTGTCCATTTTAATATCGTTTACTTGTAGTCCTCATAGATCGCGGATTATGAATTTTAACACTAGGATTTTATTACATAACCTTCGCTAGAAATCTACATGAAAATAGCAAATGGTTCGCACTAATTTTGTGGTCAATGATAGTACGTCATTCATTCATTACGTTATCAGTGTACTTGAAATTAATTTGACGGTCGACATGCTGGCTGCCCATGTGGGGCTGTTTCACTCCGTTTCACTGGCTACGATTTCTATACTCTCTACTGTTTCTCACCCAACTGACGTTCGACACATCTTAAGGGACAAATGCGTTTTCTTTTTAAGCACACTCTGTCATATTCTATTATCTTTTAATTAAGTTATGTTCGAATTCATAACATTTTGCTTTCTTTTCCACTCTGTTATGATTTTGCGTAACGATTATATCACCAAGAGATATTGATCATGAACTTGCCGAAACGCTTAATTCTTTATCGCTGCCAATTTTATCGCGTATTAAAAGGTCTCGCTTTTTCATCTGTGTTATTTTAAATTCAATTTTTTTTAATTCTTCTTTTAAAGTTTTGAATAATTTTTTTATCATGTATATCTATAAAATTATTTTGTTCTTATGACATTACAAATAGTAAAATCCATCCATTGAATTGTCTAGATATTGGAAAGTTAATGAAAATAATTTATTAGCGTGTATCTTCAATACGAAAGGTGTTGTATCACGTGGCAGTGACACCTGCTGAATAACACCTGTTTGCCACCCGTCTCTTAACCCCTACTACATCCCTCATGCAAACCAAACCGCCAAATATCGACATCTGCCCTACTCGATTGTTTACTGGACAAGAGCGAGCTTCACTAATCCAACATGTAGGTTAAAATTGAATTATATGAATATTCGAATTGATCATCATTATTGTGGTTTACTGATTAAGCATATTTTGTTTCCAAAGTTATATTTTATAAAAAACAACACACTATTTACACACAAAATCGTTTCTAGTATAAGTATCACACTAGTCATTTGCATTGAAGTAATTTTTAATACTTATACAAAGATGGAATGTAATTTACCTTTATTTAATAAAGCAGATATATCAGCTACGTGATTCTAGAATAATTTACTCGGCGCCAGTCCAAAGTTCATCCTTTTCATTGAATGCTTCTGCCTCAAACGAATTATAAACATTAAGAATACTTTAATACTCAAAATCAGTATTAAAAAGTGATTTATTGTACTTTTTTATGTCGGAAAAATTGACCCAGATACCACTGCTCTCAATAAACAACAACCACGTACAGGATTACGCTGCGAGGAACGCTTGTAAATCACACTGGTGTAGTGAGGCTAGATCGACGGACACTAATCTAATTATAGTCGACTGTACTAGTTCCATGTGAATTGTTCTTTCCAGTGATGTAACATCACGTGTCTTCTTACTTAACACGAAGTAAAACAGTTAACACTTAGCAGCGGGTCAATAAATCTCCAATATTTCAAAGGTTATAGCGTCAGAATTCAATGAGAATTTGTAGGACCGAAGTAAGAGAAAAAAATGATTTCACATAAAAGAGAAAATGATGATAAATAAGTACCATTAACGCAAAATAACATCATGGGAAGTAATAAAAATCCAATGCTACTTACGAAGTACATTTAGCACGTAATCGAAATAAATCATAATTATTTAATAATATTAAAATATCTACGACATAAATATTAATTTTCATAATTATGTATATATTTTTACGTGACTAGATTATAATTACAGTATTCACCTTGAACGCTGTACATCTAAGTGCCATGAAGTTACTTCCCGTTAGTATAAAAAAGTGCTTCGTCGTCTACCATGAAACTGAACTGTAAAACTATAGTCATACAATCATTATTCTATGAGCGACTACAGGTATTTTATTTTTTTATTTTAAATAAAATCAGTTTCATGTAGGAAATAATTATATACCTACTGAAGAACAATCTATCACAGTTGTTTCTATGACGCTAGTCGTGATGGTAGCACTTTTTAGGTCTTACTTATTGTACAATGACAATTCTCATTACTCTGCTTGTCATTTTCCATCGACACCCGTGCGAAATTGTCCGTGCTCATGACCGATAAATTTACCATTATCTAATGTGGACATTTAGGTATGAATGGATTAACAGTCAAGGTACAATCACTTTTATTTTCATAATTATTTTACGTGGTTATAATTTTTAATTTATTCATCATGACATATGAATAACAAAAATATTAAGAAATTATGAAAACACAAGATAAATCAGTCGTAAGTTGAAAGCATCGAGGAAAAAAGGTATTATTGCTCAATTTTAGCTAACATTAAAGCTTTGCTTCAGGATCGTCTTAAATATTATTTACTTGTATTTCAGCAAGTTCAAGTCTGAAATATTGTACAAATCAACCAAACAAGTCTATTTATAACTTGCAAGGCACACATGGGCGCCATTTGCCGTACTGTTTCCTTGGTGATATCTTAACACACGCGGTAACAAATTATTACATCACCCGTCGCATTTCATGCTACTATAGCCTCTTTTTCATTCGCAATTAAAGCTTAAGTCGCGAGTCTGTCACAATTCAGTGTAATTGTTGCTAGCTGCGCCATTTTAAAATTTACATTGTCGGTCTTATGGGTGATGTTAAAATTATACGAGAAATGAATCTTATGTTAACACTATAGAATCGAACACACCACGCATATAAATTTGGAAATAAGATATTGTTCCTTAAATTTTTTGAATGAAAAAGATGACAGTGATAGAAAATGACATACATAATGTAGGAACTAGCGATCAATACTTAAATGGAAAAGTACTCAAAGATAATACAAAGATTAATATATTTACGGGAATATTAGAAGAAATTCCGCCAACCTGTAAATGTTGTTAAAACGTCTACAACTTTTATATGCTAAGCAATGATGTCACCACGATATCTGTCATGTTTGCTTAGCCGAGATGCACACCTCAAACACGGTGACGGTATTATTTGTAACGTTAATATTGTAAATTACTCTCGAATTGTTCATACGTGCTCTCATGCCATAACTCTGTTTATGGGTGCGGGTTTTTATTATAAACATGAGGTAATTTATATTATCATACTCAAGTCAAGGCTCTTCTAGCTTACGGCTTAACTATTTTTTATTTCTGGAGATGTATTTAATCATTTCGTAGCAAATTGTTAACGTACCAACTATTTTCATATTTAACTGCAAATCTTTAGATAAAATTTTATGGAGCATACCAATTACATAACGATATTGAAATTCAAATTGAACAGTAGCAAACAGGTAGTTTACATAGTTATTTTAAAATTCTAAAATATGTGGCGTGTTACAAGTAAAATAATATAGGGGTATCGCGTTTGGATATCACCTATAAGGAAATCACAATAACCACACTAGTGATTATAAAAACAATTCGCCGAACACAGTTACAAGTTGGAAAATTTCCTATGCAATACATTACAGTCAGCCTTGCCCGCATGTCTTGGCCTCTGGTATTCCCTTGACACGCCGCCACTTGCCGTGATGTATTGTGGTATCGCGTGGTTTATCTTGCGGCTTTACTTACCGTACTTTACCTCCGAATATAGCTCACACCTGTTATAAATATCCGTAAAAGCGGAGATGTTGAATCATTCATGCAAACTTCATCAGTGGCACTGACGACATGTTATGCTTATTTTATTTGGCACACAATGTTTTTTTCTTCCAAAATACATATTTCATTTAACTTGTTACATGTGGCAAATGTTGTATTACAAATAGAAGCATTGATTTTATTGGAAAATCGATTATTGCTATCGATATGAACGATCAGTTTCCTTATTAACTACGCTTGCACTATTCAATTAAATGATCATGAATAAAATCTAAATTTAGCCACACTACTTTACTATATTGCTTATCTTGGATTATTATTAATACGGTAATTACAACGTACAACTAGAATTGTGAAATATAATAATGCTAGCATAGAAGCTGAAATAGCGTCCATGACTTGATGGATCATAATGTATCTCAGTTGAGTTGCGTTACGCCATACAATTTGCTGTATCAAGATTGTCTAATGGATATAATTTAGGAACGATTTGGCTGAATCCAACAAATTTTGCGAACGTCTGGCGTGCGTAGTGAGCTGAGCAAATGGCTGGTGCCTTGCATAAACATCCGCCGTTTACTTTACCGATAAGGCGATAGATTGTCGCTAGCACAGCACCGGTCGCTTATCTTCGACCAGCGTTGTATGTACTGATTCATCGCGTGCAAGATTAGCGGCCGCTCCATCGACTGGTTTCTCAGTAATGCCTTTCAATATGCTAATTAGTGGCGTCGTCTTACCTCCACTGATGCCTCTGCATTGATATATTCGACTTCAATATTCTATCGTAAATCTAAAGATACGACGATAGTCAAACTAGGTGCATAAATGTTATATGTTCCTTTTAGTTAAGTTTGACCTAGTATGAATAATATGTACATCTTCAGTGTATATTTTCCTGTTGTCCTCATTTGATCGGACTCTTAGTATTAAAATCATAAACATAAATTGATTGTTTCTTAAAATATCCCGTACTTATCGTATCTCGCAACTTAAACTAATCTAAGGTTGTTAAAAACTGAATTATCAAATAACTACTGATAAGTGCATGCGGGTTTAAATTATGCAGCTAATAATAGGGGAGGAATCAAGGCTCGTTGTCGGCCTCGAAACGACATTCAGTGAATGAATGCAACTTTGAAGTGCATTGTTGTCAGCATCCACTAGATAATATCGCTGTCTGACAACAGACTATTGTTAATAAATGAATCCTTTGATTCATCATCAACACCACCAAGTATATTACGTGTTGTTATTGCAACACAACATGTATTTTTATCATTACTTGGTGAACATGAAATGGTTATGTGATCAATTTCAGTCAAGCTTCTTGAGTTAAAAGGTAATTTGGCCCAATTTTTTTATATTCAATCCTCCTCGAATCCATTTCTGTTGCCTTTTTCTACTTAAGTTAACAGGGGCCGAGCAATGACTCGTTAATACTCATTACATTATTAGATTATCTTTTCATGTTAATTTACTTTGTAAGCATTACATTCTACATAATTAAAGTCATAGATACCGGCGACGTAGTCTATTTATATTGAATTGAACATTTATATTACTTTCATAGTACTACTGATATCGTTATCTTATCGTGGTATTTGGTAATTTTGGGATCTAAGGACAGTACTTCTATATATATTATATTGGTATAATTTATTATCAATCTTCAAAGTAAAATTCTGATATGTTCTGAATTTATTACTATGTTTAAGAACTTATTTTCTATTCATATATTATATATCGTGGTTGGTTGGCTACTTTGAAGTATTTGTATGCATATACACAGTAAATATTCAAGATATTGATATTTAAAATGAAAATGTACAAGATACAAAGCGGTTATGAATAATACACGAGAGTATTTATTCCACGAATATAATTTTACAGAATGATGTGTATATTTAACGTATCTTTATTCATCACTTTACAGACATGTTTAATTTTTATAACAATATCAAATTCCAAGGTTTTCGGATTTGCTGGTCTTGATTTTCAACTTTACGTACATTTTGTTATATGTAGATTCCTAGTGGACTTTGTATTTTAAAGTGAACTAATTCCTAAATCTAAATTATCCTTGTCCGACGTACTTTGTGGTCTCGTTTTTGATTTCAACTGTCGTAATCCAAACATAAACGTATGAACATTGTAAATAATGATGACACAACCACCCCCGGAAGATCACATCCGCTTGGCATCGGCTCAACGGAATCGTGTAAATTTAGCTCAAACAAAACAACATCCACTTCTCATTCGAAACACTTTTTTTTGTCCTGTTTTCACTTTCTATTTATGGACCTTTAACTGGTTGCTTTTTATTTTATCAATTCAGTATACACATTGAATGTTTTTGTGATTTATAGTTTTACGTCGAGAATGTGAATAGTAAAACCTAAATCTATGTTAAAACCTTTTAATTGCAATAGATAATGTTATTTAAAGCTATTTTTTTTCTGACTGTTAGTTGTATTTAATAAAAAAGGGATGTTGCTTTTCAATTTATCCTTTTAGATGTCAGTGTCGAAATGTTACTCAGTGTCTTTCCACTGACCTTATACATAATATCTGTATAAAATATGTATTGTAGGGTCGTTGTTGCCGACTAGTTGCTTTCAATACAATTTGTGTCCTTTACGCAGTTTTCAACGCCATATCAGATGTGACACTTAAGGTTAAACGTTGTATGAACAATCTTAACGTTTAATGTGTACCTATAAGTGTGTAGTTCAAAACATATGGTATATTTTGTATGTACAATAATGACATACAAATGATTTTTTGAGTTACAACTATAATGAAGTCCTTATAGGGTAACATACCAACTTTAAAAAGGTTGTTATACACCGAATCAATGTTCCTTCTTGCTTTTCATCAAACGATAAGATATTTTAGTATGTGCGCCGTTTTTACTGCGTAAATGTTATATGTGCTATTACAGTGTTTAGTGTAGGCGTTACCACGATATTAATGTGGTTAGAGTGTCATGCATATATTGATTCGCAATGCTTTTGATGCACTGGGAACAAATATGCAATGTATTAAAGAGCTTTGTAAAAAATGTGCTTGTAGAACTCTTACTTAAATTACTAATAAACCGCGAATATTGTAGTCTTATTTGGAATAGAATTCTACATTTTATATATACGTTTCAAATCCAAATCTACTGCATTTATTTATATCATTGTAATCAATATCATCATGGCGTCGTCCTTTTCGTTTCCACAGCTGGTCATAGTATCCTAAGTATTTATCCTTCCGCTGCTCTCATCAAGTCATCATCATCTACATTAGCATGTCGTCGGTCCAATAATTTTATTGAAGTCATTATTAAAAAAGTGCGCTATTCCGTATTTTCGTGGTATACGATACTTTAAACAAAATGCATTGTACAATAACATTAACAACTGTATATATCCATACTTATCATCCATGGAATCTATGCAACTGATTGTAATCCAAGTTTACAATTTCCAGATGAACGTCCGCGTGACGACGATGGACGCGGAGCTGGAGTTCGCGATCCAGCAGACGACCACCGGCAAGCAGCTGTTCGACCAGGTCGTCAAGACCATCGGCCTCCGCGAGGTCTGGTTCTTTGGCCTCCAGTACACCGACTCTAAGGGAGATCTCACTTGGATCAAACTCTACAAGAAGGTTAGTGGAAACATCTTCATTGTTTACAATATTAATAGATGACATTTTTAAGAAACAAAGTTAAACACGAGTAGGTTTTTGTTAATTTTCTTATTAGGTTCTAGTTACTTGTTACTTATTCTACTTGTTCTGTAGCAAAGTTTTAATGTGATTAAAGCTTTAATTATCCGTATTGTATGTTATACTTGAAAGCGTTTTATATAATTATTGCAATAATAACTATATGGCATTATTTAGGAACACTTACGGTAAAATTAAACACATTATTCCTCGAAAAGCGTTAACCCGACAAATGATTGTAATTTATAGGAATGCGTTCGATTTATTTTTAATGCTCAACATTCCAGAAACTGGCTGTCACTTAATATTGAAAACGAATTAGATACTGCCTTATTTTTCGAGTCGAATTAATTAACCTCTGTCGTGTAGTTAATAAATAAGCCAGCAGTCAATATTCTCAACAAAGTTCAATGAAAAAGCATAGCAAGTCTGCCATTAACGCTAATGTAACTGGATCTCGCAATACATGTTTTATCGTTTCTCCAATGTACTTGTCTTTCGTGGGCGTCTATTATTTCAACGTGTGAATAACAAGTTAATCTATGAGCGTACATTTTTATTTCTTCGACTACATTAGGATTAGAATTATCATTTGTTAATTTGTTATAGACTTCACGCTATTTGCTCATACTAGTAGCTCCTCGCCTATTTATGTTCACGCGAGGAGCGAAGCTGATTATCGCGATACCGTGCGAATGACGGAAAGCAACGAAACCATTATTTTTAGCGGAACCCATCAAGTTCAAGTTTGTTTACGCGCCGATTTGTTCTGCAGGCTAAGCATGCTCTGATTTATGAATTTTACGATCGACACTCTAAACCGCTCGTTCTGTTTCGGTGCCAAATGTGTTCCTAATTCACATTTGATTCATGATTATTATTGTTGCATCAGTAAAATGCTCTCGCGAAAATCAAATATTCTCAAGTGCTTCTTATTCCGTTCTATTTTATGCTCAGGGTTTTCTATTGCAGCGGCGTATTGCGAACTTTACGGACAGTATAAAAATTGTATGTCATGGAAGAATCAAATGAGGACACAGCTCATTTTAAGTGGCCGCTCATGAACATCTGTGACTACCCCGCAATAGTCCGTAGATTCTTGGCACAATCGATCACAGGCACGGGGATACCCCGAGGTTTCCTCATATTGATCTTGGCCTTATAACACCACAAAAGTGAAGCAGCGATTACAATTCACTCTTAATTTGTACAAATCGTTGAAGTCCGCCTGTACAGTAATCCAATGAAGAAAGTTTATACGTGAATTCACTCTTTAATTATAATTATAATATTCATAATGTACAATACTATTGCTTTGTTTCTTAAGACAGTCAATTGTAACCAAGTACACACACCAATTTTGTACGTACTTGATCTTTTATACTTCTACGTAATTTGAATTTTAAAATCTATGCCAGTGTAGGTCTTGTAAAACCCATCGACGTGTTTACAATTGTCATTCCAATCGGCACACGTTTCCGTCATCGTGTTTTCGCTGGTGCATTCCGCGAAATTGTTTTCCTCATGCTCTTATCCTCCGCCTGCGACATTGACCCGATAAAGCAATGTCAGCAGGTAGGAACCACTTTGCCGAATGTTAACATTATTGAATTGAAGTACTGTATTAGTGAGGACAACATGTTTTAAAAGTTAAACGGCTGCTGATATGGTTTTATGAATATTCACAAAGGTTAAACAGTGTCGATGACTTTCTAGACTTTCGACTTCGAATTAAAGATAGGAAGCGCCGTCATTATCTCCTTAGGTAATTTACGTATCCTTTCAAAATATAACATTGAGTATTTTTCTTGAAAACGATGTCCTAATGACACCAGTAATGTTGAATCCATTATCAATACAAATTGTTTTGTTTGCTAGAGCTTAGGAGTTTTCATTATTTCCTCCACCGAATACCAGTCTACTCTCAGTGAATGGGTAAACAGGTGTAGTGTTACCAAACCTGTTCTGGTCGTCGGTTACGGTATTTCTGTTTATGAAAACGACTCGATGGGCGGTATCTTTTGCTTTGTAAATTCAAATAGTCTAGGAACTATTTGAATTTAGTAAATTATTACTGTAAGAGGATTTTTAACAGCTTATTTTATCTATATTGTTTGTAAAATTTACTTCTATATACATACATCTTTACGATTCCGGAAATAAAAAAGATGAAACAAAACCTTATAATGTTATGACCTCAAACAGTTTGAACATTTCCGTCATAATTATAAGAAGGTGACTGTTTTCCAATTACTCTACCATTGTCTATTGCCACAGCCAATTTTCATTGTTCTTCTCACGTTGTCTAGGATATTTATTCAAAAACTATTATATAACCTACATATGCTAAATTAAAAGACCATTAGGCGCCGTAGCACGAAAAGTTTTGATACCGGGAGCTGATAAAATATCCATAATATTGTAACTAAAATATATTCGTTGTAAGTGTAATGAATAACACCTCATCCTATAATTAAGTATTGTTGTAACCGGATTTAGGCGCGTCAGTTATCTTTATCGGAGTGGGCTCATTAAACACTTCATTGATAAGTGAAAGAATGTCCACACGTTTTGTTATTAATTCCTTTACAACATAATGTATCCAATAATCATTTCAAATACATATAGAATCAGTTACTACTGTAAATGTTTTTTAATAAAATATATTTCATACAAGCTGTTTAATGTTACCCTAATTGCCGAATTAGTTCGAATTTTCATTTCGACGAATGGATGAATCTCTTTATTATTTTACATTTTATTTATGTGTAAATTAGTGTGGCATAAACACAAAGTATTACACGTGACGTGGTACCAAAATGTGAGATTGCTACTAGCCATTCGACTCTTGTCTTTACTACTATTGTAATGGCGAGGGACGGACATGTCGCAAGCGCACAAATTACAAACTGATTATTTCTTTGAGTTCCACGTCTGTGGTCAAATGTCAGGACGTAACAAATGGCATATCATCAACCAATTACTATATTACTGCTGGGAGTAGGTTTTTCAATATGAAAAGCTTAGACCGTGAATCATGTGTCCCATTTTTGGATTGGTAGACTCCAGATGTACTCGAGAGGTTTATTCAATTTCCTTTACTTTCAAAGAAAATTTTAATAAATGACTTAACGAAGGGACACATAAATGGTCATAAGTCACGATAGCATATTCCTGACAAAGCGCTATATTGCACGTTTCAATTTGGTTTCTATTGTCGCATGCATTGTCATCTGTTTTCCAACACGATCATGTGAAAGTGGCAACGAGTCCACGTGCCCAAATGCAAACATTCATTGAGTTTCATTGTTTGATAAACTTTCATTTAGCCGCTCGAAAGTCGGCACGAGAACAAACGTTTAAGGTTTTATTTAAGGGAGTAGTTAGTGTACTCGATTTGAATCTAGATATACAAGTAATTAGAGGCATATATTGAAACTTTATTTCATATGAAATATACAAGCTTCATGATGGATCATTTCCAACTTTCATGAAAGTATTTGAAATTATTATTTTAATACGCGTTATTTTTTACAACGCATATAAAAAAACAAACTTTTAAGCTATTGCATAGCTTTTATCGCAGGTTTTGAGCGCGGCGACCGAATCGAGAAATTCCGTAACGAAAATAAGTAACACCTTTCAACAACTCGGTTGCCTGGAGACTTGATATCCAACTATCAAGTCTCCAGGCAACCGAGTTGTTGACTGTCAATAGAAAAATATGGATATAATTGAATAAAGTATTATTTTACATTCCTTATTATTTTATTTGATATTGGCGACGAGATGTCGAATGAACTAAAAAACAATAAGGAAATACGAGCCACATTACGTGGGTTAATGAAACGAACCGAAAATTACATTTCGGGAATAGAAAAAATTGACATTGAAGAAATAAATATACGACTGAATTCTTTACAAGAAAATTTGAACAAATTCTACGCGATTCAAGAAAAAATTGAATGGCTTACAGAAGAAGAAAATTTAGAAGAGGAAATAAAATACAGGTACGAATTTGAAGAAATATATACAAAGCTAAAATTTAAATTTTTGAATGTACAAAAAGAAAATAATCGGCTAATACTTGAATGTTCTTTTATATCAGCAAGAGCGGAAGTTTATTTGATAAACTGTTAACTGTCAAGGCACGCTTGAGACGTACACCTAATACAAAAGAGTTATCACCTTATCAGTTAATGTTCGGCAGAGAGGTAAGAACCTATATGCCTGCCTTATTTGAGAAATCCGCCCCACTATCCAGATTACATTACAATGCACCGCCAACGCAGGAGTTCGGACAAGGTGATAAGGTACAAGTCCGCAGTTACACCAACACAAGAGTTAAATGGGAGTTCGGAGTCGTCATCCGAAGATTAGGTAGACTCCATTATGAAGTCAGAACTGAAAATGGCATACTGGTGCGCCGTCACCTTGACCAAATGCTGCCGGCGCCCCTGGTGGTGTAAGTGAAAATAGCGGTGGAGGACTGTTGGATATCAAGTCTCCAGGCAACCGAGTTGTTGACTGTCAATAGAAAAATATGGATATAATTGAATAAAGTATTATTTTACATTCCTTATTATTTTATTTGATAACCTTAATTCGTCAACTTGAACACAGATGACAGTAATACACATTTTTTTTATAATCCGTGCAGAAATCTTAAAATTGCGTGAAGTATATTTTATATTCCCATTATAAAATTCAAAATTATATTACCATATTATCCAAATAATATGTTTTATCAACATAAGCTATGTTTAATTCTGGATTGATAAAATAACGTAAAAGAGTGTTTGTTATTTTTAAACGTACAATTACAACTGACAGACTTGACAGCACAAAATCAAAACGCCATTATGATTTATGGTACAAATAATTTGTGTACAAAGTGTTTTAAATATGAATAAACAAAGTGCATTTATTAATGAAAAATGCGATGTACTTGTAACATTCGGCCAAATGTCACAGGCACATACATGGCAGTGATCCATTTATATTGCTGGTTGTTAATACTTTACGTCACTTATTAAATACTTTTCTATTTTATATTTTAGAATGTTCAGTCTTGCTTGGAGTTATGAAATGTCAGCTGATATTTGCAATGTCTTATATAATAGAGATATGATAAAATAGTGGATAAAGATGTATTAATGTAAATGTTGATGATTATGGAAGAATATATTGTATTTCTGGAATTCCTTCTGAGCGTTTTCAAAGCATAAAAAATGCTATGCAATAGCTTTACCGCGGCAGTCTCCGAGTGCCACACGTATTTTTTTTTTTTCGCTTACTTAATCTTGTCTCGAAGCTAGTACATCCCGACATATGCTAATTCATAGATCACGCTTCGAGGCATGTCTGCGATGTGTTAACTCGAGTTTACCACATCCTTTGAAAGTGTCATATCGTTTAGGTTCAAATGTTTCTTGTAGATCAAGTCTTTATTATTCTTGACATACTGCCATACTTTATTAGTTTCTTCTCTGTTTTAAATAAGTACGTTATTGTAAGTAGTTTGAGAACTCAGAAGCTATAAAATCGATTTTATAACATCAAAGCTTGTTTAAATTTTTCGTAAACAAATTGCGCATTTAGTATTTGTGATCTTGAGTCTAAAACACTCTATACGCCCACTTATTAGAATCCAACTATCTATACTGCTAATATCATAAATATGAAGTATTTCTCTCGATCTATTTTCACTCTTTTGAGGCTAAAAAATCACTGAATCGAAATTGATGAAATTTAATTAAGAGATATGAAAAGTTTTATAGGTTCGTTTTGATATCTCCTAGATAAATAGTAAAACGGATCCTTCATAATTAAGTCGTTAGTCTATAGAGTTCTGATCTTAAGAGTCTATAATATAATGATAATAACAAAGATGTATTTCTCCACAGTATTGTTTGTTACATGTTAATTGTACGTAGACATTAATAAGTACATCGTATTTAAGTATGACACTTGTTATTATAGCTGACATGACATCAGTAGTACAGCAATGTTTTCCGCTTACAAGTCCTTCCAATTCAGTGGTCGATGATACTGTGAGTCAGCATTACGTGGCTCACTGTCGCTCATTGAACTACAAGAAAGATTTTTCACTGTGAATTGACTAGATCTATATATGTTACTTTTTACTTATTTAGTTTCTTCTAAAAACACGTAAATGCGAATTATTTTCCGTGTCAAAACAATTTTTGAAACTAGTATTTCAATATAACTCCAAGATATATTGTGACTCACATAGGTATGGTTATGAAGACGCCGATTGCACTTATTTGAAACCATCAGGTTTCGTATTGAAATACGTTGTATCTTTATAATGTCGTTGGTGACGGTTCTGACTCAAATAACGTTCCTACATTTCATTCGGAAACCGGTTTTGTGCAATCATACGTAAAATATGTAAAGCAAATTCTTATATATTATTATTGGTATGCAAGAGTCGTTGTACCGATCTAATGTGGGCATGAATCACGATCGGAAGCCTGCTGTCGGCCGTCACAATAGGATTCGATCCATTATAATGCCCCTGGCTTGATCAGTCTCGGTCTGGTCAAATGTTGGATCATGAAATTTGCTTTTGGGCCAATGACGAACGCCAATCCTTATTAATCTGGAGAGATAATCCTTATTATCCTCAACTCGAAGAAGAGAAAGAATTTTCAATATGCTGAATTTGATCCATTTACGAAATTTATTTGATTTCCCTACGTTAATTTTTCGGAATTCATTTATATTGAACTGTAAACTGTATTTACCTGTACTCTGTATCCTCTCTTTTTTCCTGTCCCGTGTCGCTTTATTTGTATTTCTATTCTATTGAAATGTCTCTTACGCAAAATGGGCTTAAAACCATTTATCTTAAGCTCTTTCAATCATCTCGTCTCAGCTCTAATCGTCTCTTAGCATGTTTTGATAAACCTTTAATGTAATAGTCGTTACTTAGCCATCAGAACCGTGTCTTCACTTCGCGTGTAATTTATCGTTTTTCTATTTAGGTTAAATTGAAAAACGTCTTCAGATACCGGTGTTTTATCGTCTCGTTCGCCTTCACCAACTTGAAAGTGAATATTTACGTTCGTACACGGTTTTGATATCAGCAGTCTCATTGATGGTCTTTCTTTCCTACTTATTTTGTAGAAATTACAAAGGATGAAACTATGCTATTGTTATTTAGGTATCTAAAGATATACCTTATTATTTAAGGTATAAAAAAGGAAGGAAGAAAAAGTAAGGAATAAAAATCTTATATGAGATTCTTCGTAATTGTATTTGAAACTTAAGAAAATACTCATTTATGCATGTCTGCATTACTAAATAATTGCAAATAATTCAAATTTGTACATAGCAGAACAATCGTTGTTGGTATACGATAGAAATTCACTGAACGTGCTTCCGCAGTTGAACGACAATTTCTGCCACGTTTTATTGAAACTATAATGTGTATACCAGCTACTAAGCCATTGTAAATAATACAAGCGCCTTGTAAGCAGAAGGTAATGGGCAGAGCTACATAATTTATTACACCTGCGCCGCCTGGGCACGATACACGACACCGCATAAGGGTTTCCGATCTGCCTTGCAAGCTCCAATATTGTCTCGCGATTATGAGTAGGTAGCTGGGAATAGAAGGTTTCAAATGTACGATTTTTATAAAGAAATAATTTTAACACATCAATGTGATCAGCATCGACATTTGGTCGGACGAATTACGGATATTAATGACTGACATTATGTAAATAATTATTTAAATAGTAACAATGAACAATATTGTACTAATGATGTAGTATAATTTGTCTTAAAGGTTGATCGTTCCACTCGTATGCTAGTTAGTGCAGTAATTATATAATTGAAGAAACTAGTAATTATTAATTCAACGTCCGTCTGTTTGCTTTTGCATATCTATACTGGAATGTCAATTTATTTTCAAATTGTAATATATGACGTGGTAAAATTATTCTCATTACGTCATAGAATCAAAAATATTTTAAATGCCTTGAAAATTAACTGACCATGTTAAAATTATAACCATTTTGTAAATCGTTTAATAGCTTCGGCGTTTTAGTACTTCCGTTTCAGTAATGTTATCTTACTTTAAGCGTTCGTTTTAAACATCTTATTTATGAGCGGTTTAATACAGTCTCTAGTCACATTGTGCTATGTGGTGTATCGCACTTACGTAATAGCCACCTGAGCACGGCCTCGCGACGTATGCGGTATGATAATCATCGTGTGGCAACTCCACAATCTTCCCTTTGACGAAGTTTGCTATGGCGTCGATTCCGTTATGTGTTTGCGTTTTGTATAGGCTGGAGTGCTTACTAGAGAATTCATGAATGCAAAATAATCTAGCAGGAAATATCTCTGATATAGTGTCAAAATTGTCAATTAAATTGAAATAGTTACTATTAGGGATCACGCGGAAATATTGGTTTTCATTACTAAAATGCATAGACATATGACTAAAATCATTCCTTTCCTTGCTTTAAACATTTATTTCGTATGTTTGATGTGTTCAACATAGACGTCATTTGAGTTTAGTTCATATATGTAAGTTACATCATTTGTATATTTTTTGTTCCATCGTGTATTTATGGTGTTTCTATATATGGTTATATAAATACAGTACAAATACCAAACATTTGATTCATTTAATAGGATCCGTTCTGACTAAACCACTATGACGTTATCAATACAAGTTGAGTAATTCAGAATAGCAATTAATTGGTCTTATCAAATTCTTGAAATTTTGTCCGTTGTTACCGCGAATTGGTTGGCAATTGTTTTATATCGCTGAATAATGTCGGCCTGTCACGTACCTGCATTATATCGTATTTCTACTAGTTTCAAAGGTGTGGTTGGTTAGGAGACACTTAATGAAGTATTCATACTTAGTCGTCAGGGATAACACTGCTTCATATAGAACTGAAATTCTACTTAAACCTGAACAATCAGGTTTAAGTAGAAGTAAGAACCCACAAGGGTTAACTACATATCTATGGACAGTACCTGGCTACTGCTGCTTCGCATGCTGGTTGGCTACTTCTATACAAAAAATCGCACGTGCAATCTAAGGGTTCATATATTCATCGTGTCCCTTATTAGTCATCTTATTCGTGTCACTCACACATGCAATCACCCGCGTCGTTGACCATTTGATTAGCAATGATGTCATCTTGATTGTAGCTTCTTTTAATTAAGCTTTGGGAACTAAAGCTACTTAAGAATTCAGACCATCTTTGATCATTTAAAGTCAGTTTCGATGTTCAAAGTTTATTTATGCTTAGTCAGTACAAATGTTTTCTACGTTCTTAATTGGGTGTGTAGTAGGAGGTATTTTATAATTTCATTTCTTAACATTAATTTATTTGTCTTTCAACGTAATGCTTATTAATATATACATGATATTTATATATCATTTATTTCGTCATATACAGTGGTTTTCCCTAATGATACCTATATTGTAATAAGTATTAAGGACTTATGCATCATGACATTGGTTACCAAACATTTAATCGCTAGCGAATTCATCCTCAAAGTACTGTTTACAGATTTCCTTATAGTTGGAAAATAAGTTTCCTTTTTACTTATTTCTACTCATTTTCTATACATATATTTCCCATTTATACGAATATCACATAAAATATAAACCATAAAAATATGAAACTAGCTTTGCCCGATATGGACATAATTGAAACCGAATGCAATTTCAACTTAATAGAATATTAAATTAAAGAATAAATAATTTGCCATAGTGATCCTTTTGATTAAACTTTCATTACTTTTCTCTTCCATAATACAGTTTCTATGACGGCCGTAGTCTGGCCAATTTCAGTTCATATCATCTCAAGAATAGCAAGATTTGATTTCTCTGTTTCAAATTATTTAAATCTAAGTATAAATATTCTGTAGCACATGTATCAGTTACGCAAATCGCAACCTTTTCTATTTCTGCAATTTTAAATGTATATAAGAGAATTGCGTTGTTTCTTCCATTATAATAAATTTCCCGCATTCGAATACGATGACGGATTTCATTATGATTATTCACGTTTGCTTGCCGGTGAGATCATGCTCGTATAGCGAGATACCTCCATATGCATTGTTATTGTTACTTTCGGTTTGTATGCAAATTCAAATTTACATACTCGTCTCAGTCCGAAATACCAAAGTGTAACAACATGGCATACCATTTTAACACGCTTTTATTAGCTTCAGACGTATGTATGTTGGTATGTTGGTATGTTAGTATGTAACGGAATCTTTCAACATGATTTTAACCCCCTTTAAAACGTCGGATTAACCCGAAATTTGGCATACTTATTAAGGACCGATGACAATTCAATATTTTAAACATTAATAGTTTTGTACCATTGTCCTTATCAACATCCTCTGGATTAACGATTTTCGAGGCGAGATTTTTCAAACACCTTCAGCAAAGTTCATCGCAACTTTAGATTGCAAATAATAATTATTGCTATTTAGTTTCAATAGGCGTAACTTTTATATCGTGATTTTTAGTTTAGAAAATAATAATGTTATTTCCCTATAACTCAAATGTTCTGAAACATATCTATAATGCCCTCTTGTAGAATGATTTTTAGGATTCCGTACTCAAAGGTTAAAACGAAACCCTCTGCGATCTGTTCGTCTGTCGTTGGGCTTTATCTCATAAATCGTAATAGATAGACACTTGATTTTTTTACAAACGATGAATAATGGTGGTCGCTATAACGAGAAATACTAAAAATTAATAAATAATTATAGTTCAAAAAACTAAAAAACACGCTTTTATAATAAAATCAACTAAAAAGTAGAAAATAATTTTCAATCTAAGAATCAATTAAGGAACAGTAAATAGTATAATTGTGGAAAAAGTGTGGGGTGCTCCATTTATCAGGTTCGAAAAGCACCCCACACTTTTTCCACAATTATACTATTTACTGTTCCTTAATTGATTCTTAGATTGAAAATTATTTTCTACTTTTTAGTTGATTTTATTATAAAAGCGTGTTTTTTAGTTTTTTGAACTATAATTATTATTATCGTGGTCTGTCACTATATTGAGCTCGAGCCTAAACAAAGATAAGAAGCGAACATACTAGATTTTTTTATGTTCATATGAATCAGAAACACTTATACA
Organism: Epargyreus clarus clarus; assembly: GCA_014595695.2. NCBI lineage: Eukaryota > Metazoa > Arthropoda > Insecta > Lepidoptera > Hesperiidae > Epargyreus > Epargyreus clarus. Next base: position 368,721 of record JACTTY020000059.1, on the reverse strand, counting down.
TAAAATATGCACAAGAGCATTACACGGGAGCGCATCAGTGTGTATTGCCAGAAAGCTAGAAAATGTCGCATTAATTAAATCAAACAAGTGTCGAGTTAGCATTGAATTGTGACATTATTGGGTTTATCATTTGATAAAAATTAAGCATGTCACTATCTCATCATGTAAATGTAGCGTGTCTACGATCACCGGCCTGGCCACCACCGTACCACTGTCTCGGCACGCCCGAAACTTTACTCGCATCCTATCTTTATTCACATTTTCACTTTCTAATTATATCTCGGGGCTGCATAAACAGACGCATTCAGACGTTATTATTGTAGTCGTTATTTTTGTGTGCCTACATTACTGTTATTTGCATGCCGACAAGCGGTAAGTATGAGTAAATGATGCCTTTAGCGTCGTGTGCGCAAATAAAACTGAGATATCTAAATAACATCCACTTGTAATAGTTTCTGAAGAAGCGACGCCATCTATAAATGTTGTCGCCGTGAAATAGCCTGTTTCCTCCCTCGCTGGGTTAATTAACCTCTGTTAATTGCAAAGTATCATAAATGTTAACGTAGCTCTGTCTTTAATCTACAAAAAACCTATTAAGTCCAGGTGTATTTTTGGTGGGTATTAATTGTCAAAAGATTGTTCGTTTTTTGTAGATTGTCGAGCAGGGTTATCTAATGTTCAACGATTCAAAGTTATCGACAAACGTTTCAAAGTATTTACGACAAAATTAGTTTCTGAAGTAATTACTTTCTTAACTTAAAGATCCTTACATTCTTCTTCTGCAGTACTTGTGACTGCATCTCCTTGTTTCAATTCAACACCATGAGTACCTGCAGAGTATATTCGCGAACGTCGGGCGCTCTCGGCACGCGATCTCGTTCCACCGGCCGCGGAATGTTGCTTTTTGTCGCCGTTGATAATTGTGATTATCGTGGCATATGATACACGGCCCCAATAGAATGTGACGACGCGTTGCGTCACGGACTCGGCGTCGGTATGTTATCTTCGGAGACAGTAGCCAGTTTCAATAGCCAATCTGATACCGTGGCTGCCATTGACAATGGGGTTTACATGGTAACTGTATTACTGTGTTTTACGCATGTTGCTACCAGCTTTTTTGTGGAGGCATTCAACTTAACACTTTGCCATTGTCATTATTAAGGCGCGACTTTATTTTTACGTTTATCACCAATCCATTTGTGCTCCGCAGCTGGACGTTGATCATCTCTTGCTGAATCTAAGAGTCTAGTTTGCGTGATATCATAACCTTCATTCTTTCGCATATCTGCTTTTTGATCAGGTACCAGATAAATTTCATGCAAGTCCGTAGCATGGCGGTATACGTCGAGAGTTTGGTTTTTTTATGATAGTATTTCGGACGTTTTAGAATTTGAAATGTAAATTACAGGATATATACAGGATTTAGTTGTCTAAAATCCTTGTTTGTCTGGTTTCGCCAAATCGGCACATACGATTTGCAGGCAGCGAAGCGAGACGATGCGCCCGCGTGACCCCGTTCCCACGCCGAGCTTCGCCACCAGGTGGCAAGAGGCCATCGCGACCTCGTGCTATCATCTACACACAAAACGCGCCCGCGTCAGCCATCCACTATTCACAACTGTTCGCGCTCCCACCCGATAATTGTTCTCGAAATCCGGAAAAGGTGAAGCGAAGGTGATGCTTACGACGAATCCACGTCACGAGTCATGCGTCACCCGCCTAATCCTTATCAGTTTCGGTTTAATATAACAATAGAACGTTACGCTTCAAGTCGTTATATAAAGTTATCAATGTACCAATATAGTACTCGAGCTGGCAATCTTTAAAAAATCCTAGAGAATCTACAAATAATATTCCTTTATGCCATTCGAATTCAGTAGCTTTCGAAAAATTTCGTTCATGTTGCCGTGGCGCTACGCGGTAACGATACTTTTATAGTATTATCCTTTCATTCATTCGTACTAGTAGGTCAGTGCGTAAAATTCACGCAGATATGCCGTAATCGTTCAGCAGCGGAGGCGAGAGCCGCAGACAACGGGTGAAAGTGCCGTGACGACGCGCCCGGAGACGACCTTGCCTGGCCACGCACATACATAACAAACCTGCAGCGTTCTATGCCTCCTTGGTAACAGTACATTCACCGGTCTTACTAATGCGGTCTTAAGTAGCAAAATTAAGAGTTTTATGACGAAGCCAATACAATGCTTTCATGTAATGAACATAATTGTTCTTAACACTTAGGGTCGAGCAAGGTGGCACGGCGTCGTTCGCCAACTGGGTTAATGATGAACGAGATGGCAGACGATCGTCTCCGTCGCACTCCACGGCAATTGGCCGCGATCCGGTGCGCGTGCGAACGTATCGATGGTGAGGAGAAATGTCTCAAACGGTCGCCGAGTTTCACTTCCAATCCGAACTGATTGAATCACATACGCATCGGAATTTACGCACGTTTCCTCGTTTCACGACGCCAAGCGTCCCACAGTCGGGAGACTTGGTTGGAAAAGGAAATTTCTTGCAGGTGCAATCAATAAGTATCCTTGAACGAATGCTTAGAGGAATGTTCGCACAAGAACAGCTGATTGTGCAGTGATCGCGGTCGCGGGGTCGTTGACCGTACTTTCGCCGCTCCCACGGCTCACTGCTGCCGCGTTGCTCAATCTCATCGCGCCGCTAAAACTTCGCTAATTAACGTTCCACCTCACTAGTCAACTTGTCGTCTGCACTCCGCGAATGCACATCTTAGCGCTCCTAGACTCTTCAATCATCTTCAATGCGCTGACTTTATCTAAAATTACGTCAATACCTGTATGTTGGTACTTGTACTATCACGAAAATGTACTATTTATATTAAACCACGTTAAGATACATTTCAAAGTTTTGTAGTTAAGGAAATAGGTAATAGGCGATTAAAACGATCTAAATATAAAACTATAAAAATGCATTAGTTGTTTTTCAAGCAATATGTATGAAACTATGTCATATTTGATACAAGCCGGATACCATAATGGACAAGACGTCCAAGTTCGTGACGACGACGGTAAAGAAGCTGATGACACCAGAGGAAGACGATGAGGAGGCAGCTTTTGATAGGGAGGATGATATGGTAAGATGGCAGTAGGTAGCTATGTTACAGTTAGATGGCAATGCGAGCTCGAGACAACTGGAATAGTAACACTAGGTTTCACGTAAAAATGTTTGTGGTAGATGTGCTAGATGTCTTTATCGTATAATTTGATCGATATGGCGCAAAAGTTGTCAATAAGTTATTAGAATTACAGGAATTTAAAACAACAACCCAACCAACCCCGATTTTATTAGAATGATTTGCAAAAGTTCGTGAATGGAATGCAATGTGGATTTATGCCTATTTGGACTCCTCTCATCTGATTAAGTAAAAATATATTCTTGTGGGCATTATAAAATTGTTTTATTAATTAATTTTATCATTTTGGTAGCCTTGGTAGGAAATAATGTCCGCATAATTCACCATAGAATTGTGATTGACCAAATAATACTTAGGGATTAATTACCATTTCGATGATTGTATAGACGATGTTAAAGATCCGTGAAATCCTAGAGAAGCAAGTCGAATAAAGCAGTAATGGACCATTAGTTACTTTTAATAGGAGGACGTGATGTAATAAAAATTAAAAATAGTAAAGTAAGCATAAGTTTATCAGAATACAAGAGAATCAGAAATTCTGGAAACTGGAAGTGCTATTTACTGTAGTGGATGCTTCATTGCATCGCTTAGGATGAAACATACCTACTTCCGTAATCCTGTCATATATTTAATGTTTCGTAGTATACATAGAACAATTAGCTGCCATGACAAAAAGATAAATAAGGTATAAAATATATATTTTTTTATACACTGTTTATTACAAAGTAAGTGTATATGGAGTTTCTACTTTTACGATCAAACGAACGTTTAGTTTTACCTGAAAAGATAATAATATATTGTTTCTTGTCGCTAACTGCTCTAGTAATGTTAATAACTTGTTAAACAATAGGTACCTAATAGATATGTGTTATTATGTACCTAAAGTTATTGAATCTTAAAAGTATATAAATGTTTGTATGTCTACTTTTGTATATTGTATTTATTCATTAAATGTAGCTTCTGCGGAATCCAAAGACTGATGAACGATATCGTATTCTACGCCAAATATCTTACATGGTATAGCTTCTAACAAATTAAGAGTTATGGTAAATATCATTTTTATTGTCAGTAATATTAACTCGAGAATGTTAAAGTATTTTTGTGAACCGATTAATACTAAAATACACGAGGTCAGTGCTGTTAACAAATCAAAGGTTAAAGCAATTGAGAGGAATGAGTCTCGAATATTTCATTCATAACACGATTTATATTCTTTCACTCTTTGAATTTTTATATCGCTTCTCATTTACGAACGTAACGAAGATTTTATATATCAGTTCACTGCTAGTAATTATGCTCGGTGATGTTATGGTTTATAATGTGTAATTGTTAACTTGTATATGGGTTATTATTCGCAGCTATTGCAATATTTAAACATTATAACGTAATGGCTGAAATGTAATCGTTTCGAAAACAGGTTTCATAATGTCCTATGAATGTAGTGTCATCTTATCGTAGATACTTACTCTGTGTGCCACTACCAAGAAGTACCAACTTATTCTATTCGAGTAATTATTATCTGTGTTACCAAGTCACCCTAGTTACCTTACTCTGGTAATTATGATCTGACTGTCGAAACATTATTTTGTTTTATCCATTGTTCTAAAGTGGAATGTTGACTTATTGCCACTTAAATATTTCACGCAAATCTAGAGCAGATAAGATAAACGATGCAAATACACTTAGCTTTCAATAACCTGAAGAATATTGCATTAGAATATGCTTTGCATTGTCTTAGGTCTAATAACCTTATACCAAAGCTTCTCAAAGTGGGGTGCGTCCATTGTTGGTAGAGGGTACGTGCATAAATTTGCGTAGCTAACGGGGCTGCTTAGGGAATAAATCAATGTAGCGTTCCTCCTAAATTCAGGTCAATGCGGCAAGATAAAAACCAATCTATTAAATTTATTTATAATTAACCTAACATATTTAGGTACTCAATTCTCATCGTTTCTAAAGTTCATAGTTTCTAAAGGGTCGCCATTGATTAAAATGTCTAAAAGGGGTACGCAGAGCTACAAATTTGAGCATCTCTGCCCTAAACCGTTGAAGGCAAGGTCTCTCCATGGAATGTAATCACTTGATTGTGGTTAAGTAAGATGCTATTTATTAAGTGGGTGTACCTACCGATTGTACCTTTTAAACTAAGGATGTTAAGATCCTGTTGGTCTTTACAAGGGTATACACTGATAGCTGTGTTTGCGAAAATGCAGTCATAATACAAAAATATATTTTCTCTGTAATGAGAGTTAAGTTTTTCCTGTTGAAATATTTTTTCGCTTACCTATTGGATGTAGATTACGTCTTTGATCTAAGTCCTCAGATCTCTTACATTTTTATCAATCTGATACGAACTTGAAAGAACGAATACATTTCATTTCTGTATAAAAGATATAGTATTTATTCCTGAGGAAGTTATTAGTGTAAAAAAAGTTCACAATGAATATCTCCTAAATGTAGCCTTGTGAATAGATTATCGCAATGCACATAGATCTATTCAGATTGAATTGTACATAATGAAACGTGCGAAATCACTTCCTGAAGTTCGTCCGACGCCAGACGAAAAAAAACTAACAGTGTCCACTAGTTTTATTCCATTTGTGTTTCGCATCCGCCGGCTGGACTGCGGACTAGTGAAATGGTCATATAACGGTGACAGGGCATTGAGGATGCCCTCCGCACACGCGCGACACGCGACAGTTCGCTTTAGTGCTTTACATACAAACGTCAACTCCAACCAACCACCATAACCCCGTACTAGGATTGCCTGCCTCGTGGGTGCCTTAGATACGCACGCAGCACAGGTTAGCACAGCACAACTAAAGTTATCACTTAAATATGTGCCTGACTTAGATCGAATCCAAAAATCTCAGGTATCACATTACACCTGCTGATTGAAGAAATATTCATTTGCTAAAAAATATTGCCGAATGTTACGTGCAAGATTTGTTGAACCTCTGCATAATGAAATAAAAACTACAGTATAGATTATTTTTTTACTACAAAAGTGAGTACATGAAAATGCGTAGACAGGCTCGATTATCGTACATAAAAAGTAGGCAGTGTGCCAGTAGCCTATATATCGCTAATCACGCTCATCAATCTCATTCAACCAGTCAATTAAACGTTTTACAGTGTCGATTTTGATTGATTTGGTAATTAGTCACTTACGGCTCGAAAGTAAGATTTAGTAGATGCTACAAAATTAATATAGACATTGGACCTCTCGTAATTGTAATTAATACATTTTTTATTCTATAACAGTAAGTATTGGGGCTTGTAATACAAGAAGAAAAATCACAGATATAGCCTTTTAAAGGCTACCTTTTCATTCAAGTAAATTACTTATCTGGAGGCACGGCAGTGCCTCCGCCAAGCCGTAGGAAACTTTTGGGAAGCATAAAAGAGAATAGACGAAAGATAGGATACATAATACACAAACTATAGAATTAAGTTAATTCAAAATTATAGCTTTCGAAGGAGAAGAAGGTAGAACTTACGCCTGCTGTTAAATGTGAAACTCCATATAATATTACTCATTGCAAATATTACAAAACATGGGTTATTTATGTTGTTAGTTTTAAGTAATTTACATGTAATATTGCCGGAAAGCGGCGATGTATTATAATTAATTGTTGCCTTTTTAACGCTTTCCCTGGATCCTCGGGCACGCAACGAAGTCAGGGTCGCTACCTTTCTCCAGATGGGTAAGATCGAATGTCAACATAGATTATAATAAACACTGCTAAGAAACTTGTTTTTTGAATTTAAATGGAATTTATATAATGAAAGATTTTCAGTGAAAAATTATTTACAAAAAAGGTATGATTACTCGGAAACGCTGTCCTCCAAATCAATAATCAATCTGAAATTTTAGCGGGCAAGCAATCCATGTGATCTTCTGATCGATCTCTTATCTACGAGCCAATGCCATGTTTCAATGAATTCCATCCATTTCAACCAAAACCAGATCAAAAGGAAATATACCTATTTATGTATTGAAACTTTATACTTTACTGAAAAGTAAGACACAATTAAAACAACAAGTCCTTAGTTTCCTCGATGTATGTTATCGTCATCATAACACATGCCAGGGTTAAGAAGTGCGCTCGTAAATTTCAATAGAATATATTCGATGACTCAAGTATTTGTTACGCAGCTGTGTTTAACAGAATTATTATCTTCATGAAGCATACATGACGCCATCCGAAATTCAGAGTTCAAAAGATCTTATTTTTTGCAACCCAACGTTCCAATAAGATCTGAGTATTTTTTATCAGCCGACGTCATGTGGGAAACGTTCCTAGTTAAAATTCAGTTACACACTGCAAAGATAATAGTTGAAATATCACACGAGGCTCGATAAATATTATATTAGCATGTGGGCAGAACCAGTTTCCACGACAATCGAGTGTTGCTAATGTGTTCAAGTGATGCGTCTATTCAGAAGTAAATGAATGACTGCCACTTGTTGTACTGTGTCATGTTATATAACTACTTGTGCACTATAGGAATATTTTTCTTGTGAACTTGTATTAAAGTTATTTAGTCGCTTAGGAATGTTGTGAAAATATTATGTCGTACCTTGAACTTGGAATAGGTACAAAAAATCCCAAGGATAAATAAACCAGAAACAATGATAATAATACACCCTTCAACATGTCATTATTCGATTATCGTCTTATAATTAGGTCTACTATGTACTCTTACTCTTGTATATTTGGTATATCGGATAATATCAAAGTTCAAAATTATATGAAAACTTGTTGAGGATGCACAGAATAGACGTGCTGTATTTTGTCACTAAACCAACTAAACCTTGAAATAATAAAAAGACACGTTACAAAAATCCCGTAAAACATATAACGACCACGGTTTTCCAATAACTGTATCTAATATGTCAATCGTTTTCCTTGCAGGTGATGCAACAGGACGTGAAGAAGGAGAACCCGCTGCAGTTCAAGTTCCGAGCCAAGTTCTACCCGGAGGATGTGGCCGACGAGCTCATCCAGGAGATCACACTGAAGCTCTTCTACCTTCAGGTAAGCAACATTCAAACGATGGCTGAAAGCGAAATATGACCAAATCATGAATGGATTTGATTCTTTATAAACTTTTTAGCTTCATTGTAGGATTTCTGGCCTGGTTCGGAACAATACACAACACTTACACAAAAGCCAAATCAAGAACAAAAATATATTATTTATATAGTTTAGTAAACATCAGGCAAACTCCTAGCAAACCGAACATTTACGCTTTACGTTTTACGCTTTCTACACTCACAGCCCCACACTAGGATTCCCTGTGTCGTGGGTGCCATGGACACACACATAGACAAATACAGAAACACCCAGACCCAGGAACAGATATCTAAATTCATCATTTAAATATCTGTCTGGCCGGGGATCGAACCCGGGACCCTTTGCGCGTCAGACCAGTATGGTGACCGCTCCGCCACGCGGGTCGTCAAAGACCAGTCTAGTAATTACACTACCAAACAGGTAATCAGTCTGATCATCAATTCTGTAATATGTCAAAGTTTAACTAACTCTTGGATGATAACTAAACGTAACATTACATGTCTGATGTATGTCTGGTATATTAGTTAAAAGAAACGATTGTGTCCTTGTTCTCTTCCATCATCCGGTTGCCTCCTCGCACAGGTGAAGAATGCGATCCTGTCGGACGAGATCTACTGCCCGCCGGAGACGTCGGTGCTGCTGGCGTCGTACGCGGTGCAGGCGCGGCACGGCGACCACAACCCCGCGGTGCACGGCCAGGGCTTCCTCGCCAACGACCGCCTGCTGCCGCAGCGCGTCACCGATCAGCACAAGGTGGGTGGAAGTATAATAGAATAGATCGAACTTTTGCTTACAGTGTGTTATTGAAGCACGAATAGACAGTTTTGTGTTCAGTTATTAGTATGTATGGAATTAAGGGTTAAATTTGGCCTATCCGGTAAATTGCGAACATAATGATTTGCTTTGTTCTTTTGTTAGAATCAACGTCAAAAGCTCTCTTGCAAGTTTTGGTTATGTAATATTAATAATAATAATATATGGAAGTGTTAAAAATAGGCGCCACCACTGGTGATAGAATTTATTTTTATATTCCGTGTGATAGATTATATTTGTAAAAATAAAGCTACAGAGTTTATTTCGACACCTCTTCAAACGAAATCTTATGTCTAAAACGTGACAAATGAAAATATATTCATTTATTATAATTCACACTATGAAAATGTATATACATGCTGGTGCTTCTCCCACACAGAGGCATAATAATATGACTTTAACATTTCTAAATCTGGGACAAGATTCATAAACTGATCAGTGTTGTTCTAGCTATTTGTATAGCAATTTCAACTAAAATATGAAACATCCCTCGTGAACCAGATGTCGCGCGAGGAGTGGGAGCAGAGCATCACGAACTGGTGGCAGGAGCACCGCGGGATGCTCCGCGAGGACGCTATGATGGAGTACCTGAAGATCGCACAGGACCTCGAGATGTACGGCGTCAACTACTTCGAGATCCGTAACAAGAAGAACACTGAACTCTGGCTCGGTGTGGATGCGCTCGGCCTCAATATCTACGAGAAAGATGATAAGTGAGTGTGCCAAGACCTTAATTAATCTTTAGAAGACAGTAGTTTCGACGTGAAAACATCTTATAACTAGTTCTGTATGGGGATTGCCGGACGAACTTCCTTATAATAATATTTGGTCAGTTTTAAACTTCGCACAAGTTCTTCAAATTTCTTGATCTAGAATTGTATTAAACGATAATGCAATAGGTTTGCACTCAAAAGCGTCTGAACTAAAATGCTTCAAAAAGAAATAGGTGCTACAATGTACTGATGGTTGTTACATATTTATAAGAACATAATTTATTTTTTAAAGTTATGGTATGTTTTTGAAAGATTCAAAAGTGATATTTATTATTTTTATTATATATAACCCTGATCTTATATTAGATAGTTAGGTTCTACAATGAAACAATGCGCCACTCCTAAGATAAAAAGTTGCTAATGAACTTTTTTTTTTTAGCAATCAGTTGTTTGTTTTGATATGTTCTATCAGATGTTTTGGAGTGGCATGTTAAATCAATGAAGTTATTAATTGAGCGCAAATACGATATAATTCCCGATAAGATAATCCTGCCACCGTTGCATGTGCTAATATCACTTGAATCCTGATTTAACTGATACCTTATTGGTTATGTCGATCAAAATTTTGCATAAGTTTATATAGATTTTATTTTTATTATTTAGCGAAACATTGCTCATTTAATTAGGATTTTAATATAGGGCTATTATTCTGTTGTTTATGTAATCACGTGATTATCATCTGAAGCGAGATCACATATCATAGAGGAATAATAAAGGATGTAAGATGGGAATAGCAAGTTATCAGTGTCTTTAATGGTCGCCAATACACACATTTAAGTGCAGTGATAACAGCCAAACTCTTTCAGGAAAATGTAACTTTTATTACTGAACTTTTCAACTTTATATAATTTATTCACAATGTACTGAGAATCTGTCTCCTACGCGCAGGTTGACACCCAAGATCGGTTTCCCGTGGTCGGAGATCCGCAACATATCGTTCAACGACCGCAAGTTCATAATCAAGCCGATCGACAAGAAGGCGCCCGACTTCGTGTTCTTCGCGCCCCGCGTTCGCGTGAACAAGCGCATCCTGGCGCTGTGCATGGGCAACCACGAGCTGTACATGCGGCGCCGCAAGCCCGACACCATCGACGTGCAGCAGATGAAGGCGCAGGCGCGCGAGGAGAAGCTCGCCAAGCAGGCGCAGAGGTACGCACGCGCACACACGAACACGCTTACACGTACTCACTAAACGCATTACACACAAACACGTTTACACGTACACACTCAACACGTTATACACACACACAAACACGTATACACAATTGTATTTGTAATTAGACTTCAAGTTATATTAAGTTTGAAGGTGGTAGAACCCTTCGTGGTTCGACTCCGGCGGCACCACCGCCACACCTATTTCTACCTTATAACAGCAGTATTAAGCGCTGCTGTGTTCTGGTTTGAATGCTTTCCAGCTTAGTCTTCAGGGGTAGCGGCGCATCTGTGGCCGACTTCAAGTAGGAACATGTAATCCTATCTGGGGTTGATTACATATGTCCATGTGCGGCAAAAGCCACTTCCATCAGGTGGACTGCGTGCTCGTCTGCTACTCCTATATTATAAAGAAAAAAAACACTCAACGCATTACACACACACACACATACACAATTGCATTTGTAATTAGACTTTAAGTTATACTACTTGTATTATTTAGTACATACAAAGTAATAGTCATCATAATTATAACGATAAACATCTCTGTTAAGGTTTAATATGTTAGAAAATATGCATACATATTATTCTTCATTTATTTGGAGTCCATTATGTTTGTTCATCAGCCGCAATCATCGTTAAGCATCAAGTCAATTGCATTTCCTTATGCTATTCTGTTGAAATTCTAACTCGTAATAATGAGGATGGTTAAAAATGAATTGGTTAATATAATTGCAGGGAGAAACTGCAGCTGGAGATCGCGGCCCGCGAGCGCGCGGAGAAGAAGCAGCAGGAGTACGAGGACCGCCTGCGCCACATGCAGGAGGAGATGGAGCGCTCGCAGGTTAGAACTTCGAATTACTCTTTTTCTTCCACTTGAAATTATTATAGTCAAGTCTACTACTAAATCTATACTGATTCATACAAAAAAAAATGGAGTGTCTGTTTTTAACATTGAAATAACCGCTTTTTACTACATGCATATGAATATACATACGATACACCAAAATAACATTTTTTACAATTTTTGTCTGCCTGTCTGTCTATTTGTTCTGGCTAATCTCTGAAATGGCTGAACCGGTTTTGACGGGACTTTTATTGACAGGTAGCTGATGTAATAAGGAGTAAATTAGGCTACTTATGTTTTAGAACGCGACAGCATATATCTATCTTTTACTTGGCAACCATTATAGGCAAAAATGTCAGTCATAGATATATTGTTAGATTTCTTTTTAACGCGGGTGAAACCGCGGGGCACAGCTAGTTCATGAATAAAAATGATGATATCATATTTGATAATAATTGATGAACACAATGAATATGTGTTGATAGGCTAACCTGATGGAGGCTCAAGACATGATCAGACGGCTGGAAGAGCAGCTGCGCCAGCTGCAGGCCGCCAAGGAGGAGCTGGAGCAGCGCCAGAACGAGCTGCAGGCCATGATGCAGCGCCTCGAGGAGACTAAGGTACCACACTTACACTAAGCTGGCTCCCTTATTCATTCGGTCTTTGGTATTCATTACGTATATTTCCGGACTGCATGCCTTAGGAATTATAGAAAATTGTCTAACAAATGTTTGGTCCCTCAATGCATACTGCATTTGAATATTAAAAAGTAGCCTGGAGCTTCTGTTTTTGGGAGAGACTTGAATTTAGCGTTGAAATAAAATAAAACTTGCAACCAAACAGTACATAATAAATCTCGTTACTCTCATAAGGTTCACAAGTGTGAAGAATATATGAAGAAAGTGTTTTACCACCTGTAATAGTAAAATGTTCACACAAGTTCGCTAGAAGAGCTGGTATTGAAATTTTACGTTTGTTGTTTAGAACATGGAGGCAGCGGAGCGCGCGAAGCTGGAGGAGGAGATCCTGGCGAAGCAGGAGGAGGTGTCGCGCATCCAGCAGGAGGTGGAGCTCAAGGACGGTGAGACGCGCCGTCTGCAGGAGGAGGTGGAGGAGGCGCGCCGTAAGCAGGTACGCTGGCTGGGTTGCCGTTGGTCGCAGACCTCTAACGCCCGTTATTAATTATCAATCTATCCAAAGCTTTGCCTATTAGGGATCAACATTTGAGAAGTACCTCGTATTAAAAATTGTCAGATGTTCATTGGATAAAGTATAAATAACGAAAACTGTTACGCTGAAAGATAATGTTAATTAATAATATTTATAATTACTAATGATTTATATTGATAAATCGTTAATTATGAAATATAAATATAGGCCAATAATTTTGTAATAAATTAACTTGTTGTGCATCAATGTAATACATTGATGCACGCATTATTTTCTTCTATCAAATATTATCGAAATTTTAAATGTTTTATTTGTAAAAAGACAGTATTCCTTTTGTTAGGATGACCCATTTAGTTTAGGATGTAACGTCTCCGAGTGTTATAACCGAGGGTGTGTCGGCAGGACGAGGCGGCGGCGCTGCTGGCGGCGGCGACGACGCCGCAGCACCACCACGTGTCGGAGCGCGGCGCGGGCGAGGCGGAGGCGGAGGGCGAGGCGGAGGACGGCTCCGACGGCGCGTCCGACTCGGGCGGCGGCGAGCTGGCGCGCGGGCCCGACGACCTCGTCGACCCGCTCGCCGAGCGCCGCACGCTCGCCGAGCGCAGCGAGCGCCTGCACAACCAGCTCAAGGTAACCGCGGGGTCGTTGTTCCAGTTCTTACGTAACCAGCTCGAGGTAACGGCAGGGCTCGTTGTTCCAGCTATTACGTAACCAGCTCGAGGTAACGGCAGGGCTCGTTGTTCCAGCTCTTACGTAACCAGCTCGAGGCGCGTGCCACACGTATACTCCGCGCCGACCACATAGTCCGTTCTGAAATTGTTGCGAGCGAGTAGTCACACGATTTGTTATGGCGACGCGATTCATTTCTATATTCAGAGCGGAGTAGCAGTTTTACGCGGACTATACACACCCGCAATACTTGTTTCAGTTCTCACACACACATACACACACACGCACTTACGAACTTGCACACGTACGTGCGCATACACTCCACCGTGCTCTGGATATGTCGTTGTTTGGCTTGACTGACATTTCTGATTAATGAACAATTCATTAATCAGATATAACTTAATGGGCCTGCATTTTACATGTTTTTAAATCTAACTACCTACTTTTACAGTTTGAAGAAAACTCCTCAAATTGTTAAATTACATCACCAAATAATTACTTTAACTATTTAATTTATATCTACCTCAACCCTAAAAAGTACATGTACATCTGCTTAATCTCCCACTTCATCCCGGCAGGCGTTGAAACAAGACCTGGCGCAGTCGCGCGACGAGACCAAGGAGACGGCGATGGACAAGATCCACCGCGAGAACGTCCGCCAGGGCCGCGACAAGTACAAGACTCTCCGCGAGATCCGCAAGGGGAACACCAAGCGCCGCGTCGACCAGTTCGAGAACATGTAGAGCGCCCGCAGCGCCCGCGCGGTCGCTGCTCCGCCGCCACTCGCGGTGCATTGTACGGTCCAGTTCAAAGTCGTTTCTTGTATGCATTTACACGGCGGGGAGGACGGTCGCCTTGGAACATCCCTGGTTCTGTATTTTGACGCGTTCGGTGACACCGTCTCCGCCAGTCGCCCTCCCCGTCAAATCGACCTCCGAACCTTCCACCGAAACTCATTCTTTGTCACAAAGAAAGGTTGTGCCTCGTTCTGTCTACCCGGGAATAATATGTTCGCCTGCGAGACGGATAACGAGACGATTCGCTCGAACGAAGTAGAATGAGATTGAGAACGACTTTGAATCGTATTTAATGGAGCAGCGTTAAGCTTAGTGACGTTTATTGGTAAAATAGCACGGAAAAGTATTAACTTCCGTTCGTGGAACCCGAAACTAAGGACCCTTTCAAATTTTGACTACAGCTAAATATATTCATTTTAAAAATTGTATAGGAAACATGTAATATTATTATACATTTTTGAAACGTATTTTAAATATGGCTATTGAATGTCTATTTACATGTATCTCGTAATTTGTAATCTTTTTCATAGAAATGCATAGTTTTTGTAAATGCACAAAGCATATCTACTATTATAATAATTGAATACTGCCTATAACCGCGCGAGGCGTGCCGGGTGTAACTGTTGAGTCTGTGAATTGTGGATCAAAATCGGTTTGAGGGGTGAGAATGTGCCTTTTTAACATTTCTATTTTTCCTTGTTACCTTACGTTTATAATAACTTAATATTTTAAAGACAATCGGACACAAGTATGTGAAAAGCAATCATTCGAAATACCTTGTGTATACACATTTTTTTTACATTTTTTTCTTAAACACTTTTAAGGCCAGTTAACATTCTCAGCTTTCAAATCGCTGATTTTATAAGCGTGTGTGTGGCCCCAAAGGTCGTCGACGGTCTTTTGAATGTTATTCGAGACAATGTAAGCTAAGGATAGTTATACAATTGTAGTCTTTATGGGCAAAGGTTATAATTGTATGAGGTGCACGCGGTGTAACGACGTGTCGCGCGACGTGTCACGCGAGTGTAGTGCCAAACGGATCAGTCGAGCGATCGATCGCCCGATCCATCGCACATCGGTTTACTTCGAGGTACGTACGCGTTGGGCCGCCGCGGGCGGACACGAAGTGATAGTATAATCATAAAAATCGAGTTTTTCATATTTTTATACACCGTCCAGGCAATATATATCTCTGTCGCGCCAGGAGATTATCAACCACAAACTGTTATTATAATAGAAAGGTGAAATCGGAAGGGTGCTTGCATGTGTTAAGAACAATCGGATCCGTCGGGCGCCGTAGTCGGGACTATAAGTGTAAATATTGATTATTACTTAATAGTAATTTTATTTTAGACTATAATGTGCTATAATAACCGAATATGTATACATCGTACTTGAAGATTCCCGCGTCGCGACGCCGTCGTGACGCACAGAATTGTTTTTATTATTATAATTATTTATAAGCTATTTTGGATTTTATTCGGTAACTATGTTATTCGTGTCGGGAGCATATCTTGTGAGTCATAAATTAATGCCGTGTGCTCGTTTAAAGGATTAATACTTTTTTAACTCGTAGTAGGATCGTTATTATTGTAGTTGGCCTGTTGATTAGTTAGTGTTCGTATGTGGAGCGTGGCCGCGACGCTCCGCGATAGATGAGTGTCAGACACCGATGTTGAGGACTCCGCGAGCCGCGGGTGAAAGGGTGGGCGACGGCCCTTATTTATTTTTATAATCATTTATATTTTAGATGTAGGAGTCGAGTTAGAGCTTTCGAGTGTAACTACCTAACCACAGTTTCCGAGGCGGTCCGACTATCGGCCTACGACAATTTCGAACCCTCCTCCTGAACAAAATTCTAAATAGCTACTAAAATATTTAATTGTATGCTTATAGGATGTGTATAATGTTATTTTTTAAGTGAGTAAAAGGCATTCCATAAGTTACAATGCGGTGGCGTTTACTTGGTTTCTTGAGAGAAAAAATGAGAAAAATAAAAAAATAGTTGCAATAATTTGTATGAGTTTTGTTTATACATAAGTGCCATCCGTCGCATGTCCCCGCGGGCGCGGTCGCCGGGCCCGCAGCAGTATTGAAGTTTTTATCTTGTCATTAATTTCTAAAATTATACAATACCATGTTGCCTTTCAATCTAGGATGAAATTTTTTTTTTCCAATAAAATGTTTAAGTGAATATTAGTTGAGTTTTATTTGTCGCCTCGACGATCCCATTATATACATATAATCAAATACAATACATACACGTTAATTGCATTACATACGTGAAGCAATTACTTCACGCTCAAAACATTTAGCAACGTCAATGTTTATTCCAATTACATGAGGTTTTTATTACAAAAATAATATGGAATACATTTTTATAAATTTCAATTAAAATGTAATACAGGCCGACAGCCCGACATCATTATTATAAGTATGATTATTATATCTGAGAGTGTAGTCTTTGGTTTTCATATTCTATGGTACATTTGTTAATGCTCATTCAGTAACCCCTTATCATTGAGCCTGTATATATTAAGCGCATATATAAGCGTTGTACCTAAACCATGAATTGATGAATATCATTGGTGTGCTTTAAATCTCTCGCGCACATAATTCATCACAAAATACATTAACATATGAAAAATATATAGAGAAAATTGGTTAATACTATCATTATTCAATAAAAATAATTTTGTCATAAAATCAATATCAAAATATTTACGTCAATATCAACCATTTTGCTTTAACCAACTAATACTTCATGAGATTCTTATATCTAATAGCTTACCATTTTCTGTAAACCTTAAACTTGAATATAATATAGGTTTAAATATTGCAGTTAGAGCAACATAGTAATGTTGCCTTCATTTGTATATATTTGTATATGTTGTATCAAAACTAAATACTATTTACATGAAGGACCCTATTTAATTGTCCTGAGCTGCCATGTTATTGCATCCTTCTCCTAATATTTCTCATAATATTTTTGCTTAAGTACAATAGGGTGAAAATGACTATTTGCTTTAATTTCGAGTTTCATCAAATATAGGGAGCCGTTTATAACATTAG
Organism: Epargyreus clarus clarus; assembly: GCA_014595695.2. Taxonomy (NCBI): domain Eukaryota; kingdom Metazoa; phylum Arthropoda; class Insecta; order Lepidoptera; family Hesperiidae; genus Epargyreus; species Epargyreus clarus. Next base: position 351,181 of record JACTTY020000059.1, on the reverse strand, counting down.
CATTATAGAGCTCTAACGTTAGAATCCTCTTTTCGTTTAGGGAACATTAGCATTATAGAGCTCTAACGTTAGAATCTTCTTTTCGTTACGGAACATTATCATTATATAGCTTTAACGTTAGAATCTTCTTTTCGTTTAGGGAACATTAGCATTAAAGAGCTCTAACGTTAGAATCTTCTTTTCGTTATGGAACATTATCATTATAGAGGTTTAACATAAGAATCTTCTTTTAATGTTGGTTAGAGTAGTATGCATATTTTTCTTCAGAGTAGCAGGCATAATTGGCACCATGAAATTTGGTTGCTGGAGGAACATAAGATGAAACAGAAGGAAATGGGGTACACATATAATTCACATTGGTACTGGTCTCACCATAGACAGTACTGTTACTATAATCTATAACATAATCAGCCTGCAGCCGATTGCAGATGACATCCATCTTTCGTAGGTCAATCGGGCTTGACCTAGGTTCATCTATATGTTCTGATTCTTCACATACCGAATTAGAGTAACTGCGTGGTTCCTCCTCGTGTACCGGTTTCAATAAAGTAATGACACTTGGTCGGCGCTGATCAGTCATATCGAGGTTTTCTTCCGATTGTGGAAAAGTAACAAAATTAGAATCTGTTTTCGCTTCATAGGACTGATTTTTCGTGTTATCTGTTATTTTCGCTTTTGGTTCCAAATCCAGATAGTTTTGCTCACTCTCTATGGGCATTGGATTATCAATGACTTGTTCATTACAATTTGCATCGCATATAAAGGATTGACGCTTGTCGCCAGTGTCATGATTTTGATACTCTACGTTAATGATATTAGATTGAAGATTGATGTAGTCATCGCCTTGTGTATAGATATCTGGTGGATAAATATCATCTTGGGTATTTTCACCATTTGGATCATAGTTAACTGGTGGGTAGGCATCACCTTTGTTATCTTCGCCCTGTGTATCGTAGATAACTGGCGAATAAGCATTTTGGTTGATTTCGCCCTGTTGATCGTAGACAACTGGAGAAATGGCATTGTGGTTGTCTTCGCCCTGTTGATCGTAGACAACTGGAGAAATGGCATTGTGGTTGTCTTCGCCCTGTTGATCGTACACAACTGGAGAAATGGCATTTTGGTTGTCTTCGCCTTGTTGATTGCAGACAACTGCAGAAATGGCATTGTGGTTGTCTTCGCCCTGTTGATCGTAGACAACTGGAGAAATGGCATTGTGGTTGTCTTCGCCCTGTTGATCGTAGACAACTGGAGAAATGGCATTTTGGTTGTCTTCGCCTTGTTGATTGCAGACAACTGCAGAAATGGCATTGTGGTTGTCTTCGCCCTGTTGATCGTAGACAACTGGAGAAATGGCATTTTGGTTGTCTTCGCCTTGTTGATTGCAGACAACTGTAGAAATGGCATTGTGGTTGTCTTCGCCCTGTTGATCGTAGACAACTGGAGAAATGGCATTTTGGTTGTCTTCGCCTTGTTGATTGCAGACAACTGCAGAAATGGCATTGTGGTTGTCTTCGCCCTGTTGATCGTAGACAACTGGACAAATGGCATTTTGGTTGTCTTCGCCTTGTTGATTGCAGACAACTGCAGAAATGGCATTGTGGTTGTCTTCGCCCCGTTGATCGTAGACAACTGGAGAAATGGCATTTTGGTTGTCTTCGCCCTGTTGATCGTAGACAACTGGAGAAATGGCATTTTGGTTGTCTTCGCCCTGTTGATCGTAGACAACTGGACAAATGGCATTTTGGTTGTCTTCGCCTTGTTGATTGCAGACAACTGCAGAAATGGCATTGTGGTTGTCTTCGCCCTGTTGATCGTAGACAACTGGACAAATGGCATTTTGGTTGTCTTCGCCTTGTTGATTGCAGACAACTGCAGAAATGGCATTGTGGTTGTATTCGCCTTGTTGATCGTAGACAACTGGTGAATAATTATCTTGGTTGTCTTCACCCTGTTGATCATAAATAACGGATGAATAGGCATTTTGATTGTCATCACCCTGTTGATCGTAGATAACTGGTGAATAGGCAACTTGATTGTCTTCACCCTGTTGATCATAAATAACGGATGAATAGGCATTTTGATTGTCATCACCCTGTTGATCGTAAATAACGGGTGAATAGGCATTTTGATTGTCTTCGCTCTGTTGATCATAAATAACGGGTGAATAGGCATTTTGATTGTCTTCGCTCTGTTGATCGTAAATAACGGGTGAATAGGCATTTTGATTGTCTTCGCTCTGTTGATCGTAAATAACGGGTGAATAGGCATTTTGATTGTCATCACCCTGTTGATCGTAAATAACGGGTGAATAATTATCTTGGTTGTCTTCACCCTGTTGATCATAAATAACTGGAGAATAGGCATTTTGTTTGTCTTCGCCCTGTTTATCATAAATAACTGGTGAATAGGCATATTGGTTGTCTTCGCCCTGTTTATCATAAATAACTGGTGAATAAGCATTTTTGTTGTCTTCGCCCTGTTGATCATAAATAACGGGTGAATAGGCATTTTGATTGTCTTCACCCTGTTGGTAGTAAATAACGGGTGAATAGGCATCTTGATTGCCTTCGCCCTGTTGATCGTAAATAACGGGTGAATAGGCATTTTGATTGACTTCACCCTGTTGATCGTAGATAACTGGTGAATAGGCGTTTTGGTTGTCTTCGCCCTGTTGATCGTAAATAACGGGTGAATAGGCATTTTTGTTGTATTCGCCTTGTTGATCGTAGACAACTGGTGAATAATTATCTCGGTTGTCTTCACCCTGTTGATCATAAATAACGGATGAATAGGCATTTTGATTGTCATCACCCTGTTGATCGTAGATAACTGGTGAATAGGCAACTTGATTGTCTTCACCCTGTTGATCATAAATAACGGATGAATAGGCATTTTGATTGTCATCACGCTGTTGATCGTAAATAACGGGTGAATAGGCATTTTGATTGTCTTCGCTCTGTTGATCATAAATAACGGGTGAATAGGCATTTTGATTGTCTTCGCTCTGTTGATCGTAAATAACGGGTGAATAGGCATTTTGATTGTCTTCGCTCTGTTGATCGTAAATAACGGGTGAATAGGCATTTTGATTGTCATCACCCTGTTGATCGTAAATTACGGGTGAATAATTATCTTGGTTGTCTTCACCCTGTTGATCATAAATAACTGGAGAATAGGCATTTTGTTTGTCTTCGCCCTGTTTATCATAAATAACTGGTGAATAGGCATCTTGGTTGTCTTCGCTCTGTTGATCGTAAATAACGGGTGAATAGGCATTTTGATTGTCTTCGCTCTGTTGATCATAAATAACGGGTGAATAGGCATTTTGATTGTCTTCGCTCTGTTGATCGTAAATAACGGGTGAATAGGCATTTTGATTGTCTTCGCTCTGTTGATCGTAAATAACGGGTGAATAGGCATTTTGATTGTCATCACCCTGTTGATCGTAAATTACGGGTGAATAATTATCTTGGTTGTCTTCACCCTGTTGATCATAAATAACTGGAGAATAGGCATTTTGTTTGTCTTCGCCCTGTTTATCATAAATAACTGGTGAATAGGCATCTTGGTTGTCTTCGCCCTGTTTATCATAAATAACTGGTGAATAAGCATTTTTGTTGTCTTCGCCCTGTTGATCATAAATAACGGGTGAATAGGCATCTTGGTTGTCTTCGCCCTGTTGATCGTAAATAACGGGTGAATAGGCACCTTGATTGTTTTCACCGTGTTGATCGTAAATAACTAGTGAACAAGCATTTTGCTTATCCTCGCCCTGTTGATCATAGATAACTGGAGAAATGGTATGTTGGTTGTGCTCACCCTGTTGATCGTAGATAACTGGTAAATAATCATCTTGGTTGTTTTCACCCTGGTGGTCGTAGATGGCTGGTGAAAAGGCATTTTGGTTGTCTTTGCCTTGTTGATCGTAGTTGACTGGTGCACAGACATCATCTTGGTTATCTTCGTCGTGTTGATCGTAGTTAACTGGTGGATATATATTATCTTGGTTATCTACGCTCTGTTGATCGTAGTTAACTAGTGGATCGACATTGTCTTGGTTATCTTCGCCTTGTTGATTGTAGTTAATTGGTGCATAGACATTATCTTGGTTATCTTCACCCTGTTGATCGTAAATAACGGGTGAATAAGCATTTTTGTTGTATTCGCCTTGTTGATCGTAGACAACTGGTGAATCTTGGTTGTCTTCACCCTGTTGATCATAAATAACGGGTGAATAGGCATTTTGATTGTCTTCACCCTGTTGATCGTAAACAACGGGTGAATAGGCATTTTGATTGTCTTCACCCTGTTGATCGTAAATAACTGGTGCGTAGGCATCTTGGTTGTCTTCGCCCTGTTGATCGTAAATAACTGGTGAGTAGGCATTTTGATTGTCTTCACCCTGTTGATCGTAGATAACTGATGAAAAGGCATTCTGGTTGTCTTTGCCTTGTTGATCGTAGTTGACTGGTGCACAGACATCATCTTGGTTACCTTCGTCCTGTTGATCGTAGTTAACTGGTGGATATATATTATCTTGGTTATCTACGCTCTGTTGATCGTAGTTAACTAGTGGATCGACATTGTCTTGGTTATCTTCACCCTGTTGATCGTAGTTAACTGGTGGATAGATATATTGGTTATCTTCGCCCTGTGGATCATAGATAGCTGGTGGATAGCCATCATTTTGGTTATTTTCGACCTGTGGATTGTATATAATTGGTGGATCTTCTTGATTATTTTCGCAATGTGGATAGTAGATACCAGGTGGATAGATATAATTTCGGTTGTCTTCGCCACGTGGGTAATTAATTTCTGGTGGATGAACATAAGCTTGGTCTGCAGGCTCGACATAATTCTCGCGCTGGTCTGGGGTCTGCGTATAGTAACCAGTGTGGAACTGGTCCGAAGCAGGCTCGGGGTCGGCAGGCTGCGTGCGGGCGGGCGAGTCGTGCAGCGAGAGGGCGGGCGTGGCGGGGGGGCGTGTCGTCGGGCGAGAGGGGCGTGTCGGCGGCGCGGGGGGCGGGGCCGGCGCGGCGTCAGCTGTTGCGGCGGTGGTGCGCGCGCGCGTGGCGCTGCGCCGAGCTGGCGTCGCGGAACACGCGCGGGCACTCCGCGCACGCCACGCGGTGCCCCTGGTGCACCTGCAGCATGTGCCGGCTCAGCCCTGCCGACAGACTTCACTCTTACTCTTTCTATTCTAACGTACTTATTCATATGCAATACTCTATTTTTAAAATATAGTATTGCTATATTTCGATTTATTGTGGAATTTACTTATTTTTTGTGAATATTTTTTTGTCAAACTACATGTGGACATGCTCGTTTGCTACTCAGAAAAATGTTTAACAAGAAATCAATAAAATACCACTTGATATCATACCAGAGGCGTAGAGGAAGACCTTGGTGCACCTCGTGCAGCGGTGCAGCGCCAGCGCGCGCGCCTCGGGCGGCGCGTGCGAGCGCACGTGCGCCTCCAGCGCGCCGCGCTGCGTGTACGCCTTCGGGCACGCGCCGCACTGGTAAGGACGCTTGTCTACAACAAGCGAAGCAACATATCCCATGTGAGAAGATTTATTTAGCATTTCAGTTTTATCAATGTTTTTATGAGTAAATATGGGTTGAGTGTGAGGTGCGCAGTGTGCGATGCGGTATGTGCGAGGTACCTGCGTGCAGCAGCTCGTGGCGGCGCATGACCTCGCGCTGCGCGAAGCGGCGGCCGCACGTGCGACAGGCGTAGGGCCGCTCGCCCGAGTGCACGCGCATGTGCCGGTTGAGGCCGCCGCGCGACGCGAACCGCACGCCGCACTCGCCGCACCGCGTGCTGAACCACACCGACACGTGCAACATTGTTATACACATTTAGAGATAAATTAACAGCATTCACATATTTACTACTTAAAACGGTACCATATCATAAGTTCGAGGGCCGTCCAATCGACATCGTACGCCTAATTAAAATTAAACGCTAACTTATAGCTGACAACTGACTGCCTGTTTAGCCAATAGAGGCAGATTAAAAAACTGAAATTTAATAGAAATAATAATAAAAAAAATACTTCACGTAATTACTGAAGATAATAAAATTAAAGTTTAAGTACTCACTGATTTATTTGTCCACCTGTTTCGAATAATTTTGGCCGCTGTATCTTATACACATTTGCAACAGGTACCTTAAATGAAAAATATATAATTAATCATAGGGGATATTTCAAAATTGTATGGGACTTGGACTATAACAGGTAGGTACATTTAAGGGTAACTGGGAAATGAACCCATTAAACTTTTTCAAATTTATTTTATGAAAATGATTTGTATATTTTGTGCACAAGATTTATTTTTAAAATGTTTAACGTTTCATAAACACTGAATTATCATTATCACGTGATATCTGACCGATATTCGATAGTTTAAGAGCGTTTGTCCACCGCTGCCGTAATCGGACCGGCACCGAGAACGAGATGACGACTCCGTAATACCGGAACATAAATTTGCTATAGCCGCGTGTCCACCGCACGTACGTCATCATCAGCACCATCATCCCGGCCGCCGAGGTTTCGGGTAGGTCGGCGTGATCGCTAAACCGGCACCCAAGATTTTGACGGGTCGATGTGCCGGCAATATAAAACACGTTTGAACTTGTCCACACACTGCCGTGGCACCGTACACGTTAGCTCGGTTATTATTTTGACTATTGTACAATTTAATTTGTTATTAAATAAAACCATCAAGTGAACTGTATAAAATTGAGTGTTATTTCAAAAAAAAACCTGGCTATTTATAGCAGCTACAAAGTCACTTCGTTACCGCGATTTAGGATTCGATTAAGATCCGTGCAAAGCCATCTATTATTATTTTGACAAACTTTTAACTTTTGTTTAACAACTTGTACATTCCGCCTACCATGGACAGAATGTCCTTTCCTACCGCCTACCGTGGCGTAACAATAAACCCAAAATTAAAATACGTTAAAGAAAATACTAATACAAATATATTTAAGAAAATAAAAATGTGAGCCGTCACGGGACGCCTGGCAGATGTGAAACATCGACATTATTTTGTAAAAGTAATATGCAGAAAAGAACATATTGTGATAGGAACTAAATATGTCATAATGATAAAATAAAATATTACGATCTTTTTCCAGATAACGATGACTATTTATTGAATAAACATTTATTTTCATTAAATACTATGTGTAAAAAATATTATGTGTAAAAGTTAAGTTTGTTAAATGTGTAAAGGTAAGTTGTGTGTGTGTTATAATAATTTGAGTAATTTGGACATGAAATTTGAATGAGTTAATTAATGTTATTGTTTTAAATCCTAATTTTAATGTTATTGTTCCTATCGTATTCTATATTGTTTTTTTAATTGTCAATCATTTTATTTAATGTTTAGTACGTAGTTATCAGAATGTAGTTTACACCTGTAATTGAGGTGACACTTAGATTTAAGTTCAATGTGACATGTCTAGACAATGTATAAGTGTTCACTTTGTTGGTGTAACCCAATGATAAATAAATAAATAAATAAATACAAAAATTTACGAATTTATTTCAAATCGTGACTACTTAATTCGTTTAATCAGTGACTTCGGTAACAGTTATTGCGCATGGCGACACGTCGCCACACCGTACACACTACTGCATATAGACTGTATATATATACCATCGTATAGCGTGGCGACGCGTCGTCACGCCAGAAATCGGTTTTACGTGCGGCTATAGATGTTTCACATCAATAGGAACAATATAACAAGAATATTACTATATTAAAGATCTACATCTAATCACAAACTGGCAAAATAGTAAGTTTGGAAGTGGGTCGTTTGATTACCAATTTTTGATACACCACGCCACGCTATACGATGGTATATATATACAGTCTATATGCAGTAGTGTACGGTGTGGCGACGCGTCGCCATGCGCAAAAATCCTAATATTTTATTTTATCATTATGACATATTTAGTTCCTATCACAATATGTTCTTTTCTGCATATTACTTTTACAAAATAATGTCGATGTTTCACATCTGCCAGGCGTCTCGTGACGGCTCACATTGTTTTTTTGCATTTTATTGATACTTCTCTTGTCAATCCATCAGAGCCTGAATGTTTTTCTAAAATTCTGTCAAAGAGCCATTTGGTTGGAGGTATATCCTCCTTCACCAAGACGATATCTCCAACTTTCGCTTCAGGAACTTTATGTGCCCATTTGTACCGATGCATGAAGTGAGACAAATATTCATTCGACTAACTTCGACAATAATTTTCGTATGTTGTTTCTGGTATCGTCACTAAAGATTATCTTATTAAGAAATGACCAGGTGTAAGGGGACTTGCTTCTTCCGGATCATTATTCAGCATTGTGCTTCAATTTGTATTAATAGGGTCGCTATCTCCTCGTAGGTTAACGTAGAGTCATCAATCACGTTTAATGTGATACTTGGTGGATTTTATACCACTTTCCCATAATCCCCCAAAATTGGATGCCTTTGGTGGTATAAAATGCCAAGTAGTTCCTTGGGAAGTCAGACTGTCCGCTATTTCTTGAACCATTGTAGAATTCTCCGCATCAAACAAGTTTCTAAGCTCTTTTGCAGCTCTCACAAAATTAGTGCCACTGTCGCTATAGAGATTTAAGCAACAATCTCTTCGTGCCACAAATCGTTTAAACGCTTCTAAAAACCCTCTAGATGTTAAATTGCTGACTACTTTGATATGTATGGCCTTAGTGACCATACATACAAAAAGGCAAATATAACTTTTATATGCCTTATGCCCCCTACCCTTTGTAGCTCTTAACATTATAGGACCCGCATAATCAACTCCACTGTTAATAAAAGCCCTAGCCGGTGTGACTCTGACGGAAGGCAAAGACCCCATGAGTTGGGTTTGTAATTTAACCTTACGCCGAATACAAGTTGTACATTTACGAACGTATTGTTTGACTCAATTCTGAGCTCAAATTATCCAGTACCTTGAACGAAAATAATTTATCACCAATTTTCCATCCCCATGCAAGGTTTTCCTGTTTGCATCATCAACAATAAACTTAGATAAGGCCGATTTGTGTGGGAGTATAATTAGATGTTTAACGTTTTCGGTTTCCTGTGCCTGTGTGATTCGGCCACCGACTCTAAGAATACCCTTACAAACAAGGTATGGAGTAAGAGGTATGAGTTTCGATTTCTTCGACCGGATTTGGTTATTTAGTCTTAACTCATTAATCTCCGATGAAAGTTCCAAACCTTGTGCCAATTTTAAATATGTATTTAAGGCTTCTTCCAATTATATTGTAGTTAAATAAGTCTTCCTAACTCTTGGAACGTCGCCCCTTGTGCCGAACCTTCTACAATAAGCAACCACCCGAATCAATTTATTTAGCGAGGAATATTTTTCGAGAATTGTTTCGCCTGCGGCGCCGACATGAGTTCTTATCAGTTCTTCATGCGTCTAATTTTTTGTTAATTGGGCATATGGAACATCTTTCTCCCATAAGAACTTTGGACCAAATTTCCACAAATGGTGTTGCGAAAAATCCGCCAGTGAAACGCAACGGGATGCGCAATCGGCCGAATTATCTTTTGTCGAGACATGTGCCCAGTGTGAAGATTCCAGAGTTGTGTGAATCTCTGCAACTCTGTTGGCGGCCAATGTCTCACAGCTACTGGCATGTTTCTTATTGCAAGCAAGTACTACTGTCAAATCCGTCCAAGCTCTCACGTGGTTTCTCGGTAGCTTCAATACTTCGGCAATCTCCACTAACAATTTAGCTAATAAAACTGCGCCACGTACCTCTAAACGCGGTATGCTAACTTGTTTCACAGGCGCTACTCTGGTTTTTGCTGCAACTAAACCAACATGGATGGCTCCTGACTCATTTATCACGCGTAAATATATCACTACTCGTTAGATGCATCCAATAATCCGTGCAATTCGATCACATCATTTAAATTAGTGCTTTAACACCGTTCCAGACGAAATTCAGCAAGATGTACTAATTCATTGCGGTAAGTATTCCAGTCCTTTAAAATATCTTCAGTAGGATCTTCATCCCATCCTGTCCCAGCTATCCACAAGCGCTGTATGTTTTTTTTTGCTTTTATAACACATGATGCTATCCAACATAATGGGTCATATAGGCGCGCTACGTCCGATATAATTTTTCTTTTTGTTACAGATGCAGACAGCGGCGACAGCTTCACGGAGTACTGGACTTCATCGCAAGTTCTGTTCCAAGCCCTAGTATTTTAACTATAGTATCTAACTTTGTCTCTAGTGCTTAGTCTCTCTCTGTTTAGTGTTTTTACCGCGAAATATGGAGGTGAAGCTGTAGCGAACGTGACAGTAAGCAATTCGTAATCCTAGATTGGATATTCGGGTTTATCTCTCCACACTATACGCTGAAAATCACAATTTTTGCTTGCTACTCTCACCATACGGTACATCTTCACGATGTCCGCTCTCAAACATATAGGATATGTTCTCCAATTTAACATCATGTCGTAAGTCAGGTTGTAAGGTAGGTCCAATCATTAAACTATCATTCAGTGATGCGCCATTATTATTTTTGCAGGACGCATCAAAAACTACTTTTACCTTGGATGTAGATTTGTCTTCTCTTACCACTGCGTGGTGGGGTAAGTTATATACAGCTTGATTTCTTTTACTATCAGGTTCTTGAACTAATACCATATGATCCAATAATAAGTATTCTTTTATTACATCTGTGTACCTTTCCCTTAACAAAAAGTCATTATTTAATTTCCTTTCTAGATTTTTTAGTCTCTTTATCGCTACTTCTCGTGAATTTCCATATTTACAAGCCGGATCATCATCACGGAATTGCAACTTTACGACGTATTTGCCGTCTTCATTACGATAAGTTGTGGATGCGTAGAGTTCCTCAAATTTTAGTTCTTCCAATGTCAACATCTTTGAATTTAATAAAGGTTCTGATTCTAACTCCCAAAATCGTTTTATTTCGAATTCCTCCATCTGCGTATGCAACACAGTGACTTTATCTTCATCACTGTCAGACATCACTGATCCAGACAATATCCAACCCAGTGTAGTACATTGTGCTATTGGAGACCCGATAGGTCCACGTGGCACACCTTCCTTTAATATCCGACCATAAACTTCGGCCCCCAATAGGATGTCGATCCTGTTAGGTACATCGTATGCAGGATCTGCTAAGCATAGCTGTTGTAATTCAACCCAAATGATTAACGCTATTCATTTACCTGGAAATATGTTGTTATGTTACTTATATAAAGAATAAAAGCCTTCAACTCCATTTCAAAATTTGGGTCCATTCTAGATTTAATTTTCAACAAAACCATATATTTTGAAATCATCATTTTATCACCATCAATACCTGATATTATATTACTCACAGGAATTCTCGTCAATCCCAAAACTTGGACTGTAGCTTCGGTCACAAAAGAAGCTTGATAACCCTGGTCCAATAATGCCCTTATAATTTGATATTTGCCTGATATCGATTCAGCTTCTGTTAAAGCTGTAGCCAACAATACCTGTCTGCCTTCCTTACGCTGTTTGTCCACCAACCACTGATACCGAGCCGTTACGGATAATTAATGACGACACCGAAGTAGCGTACATACATTTACTATAGCAGCTTGTCCACCGAACGTCCGTCACCCAAGCACCGTCATCCCGACCGCCGCTATTCCGAGTAGATCGGCGTGACCGCTAGATCGGCACCAAGTTTTTGACGGGCCGATGAGCTGGCAATGTAAAACACATTGGAACTTATCCATACACAGCCGTCACACGAGTGACAGCTGGAACAAAATAAACCGCCGATATCGGTCGCGGTGGACAAACTATCGCCGTCACGACATAATTAAAATCGGTCCGAAATAATCTTGTTCTCGGTATAGGCTCGATGACGGTGCAGTGGACAAACAGCCTTAATCTTGGTAGAGCATGCCATGTGACTTGCAGCAATAGTTGGTGTTGGTGTCCTTTCCGAATTACCTAAAACCCCATTCCTTTCATAATCCTTCCCCGAAATCTCTTTGCCCGTTTGAACTGAACCACCTGAAGTTGAAGTGGAGATACCCCTCGGATGAAGTAAGGAGTGATGTCGTTTCTTACAAATTTCACAATTGATGGGCGTTTGGCAAAATTTTACACCATGATTACTGCCTAAACAATTAAAACAAATTCTGTTTTTAGTTACAAATTCACGTCGGTTTTCATAATCCATACGTCCAAACCTTTTACAAAAACTGAGTTTATGTTCCTCCCCACAAAATTGACATGAAAGTTTTGACACCCCTGTCGCATGCAATACCTTTGGATTATTATTGAATGCCTTTGCATGAGATGTATGTTCGTTTATTTACATATTTAGGTTCAACAAATTCCAATGCACGACACCTACTTGTTAAAAAATCTTTAAATTGTTTAAAAATAGGCAAGCAATCTGAAGGTACATTCGTCGTTACATTCAGCTCTCATTGCTTTCGCGACTCGGGGTCTAATTTAATCGAAAGCAGGAGATTGGTTAAAGCAATTAATCAATCGGATGAGGTATCCATGAGTTCCTTCAGGAAACTTGCTGATTCTGAAGTTGCATTCCTTTGACGAGTTCCTTCAGGAAACTTGCCGATTCTGAAGTTGCATTCCTTTGACTTAATAATCTTTTCAATATACAATGTGATCGGTATTTTTTATTACTATATCTTTCCTCCAACAGTTTCCAGCATTGTTCATAATTCGCCGGTATGTACCTAATTGTTCTGCTTCTCCAGTTAGAAAACCCTTGAGGTACTGTAATTTTTGCACATTATCTACAGAGGCATTGTTATGTATCATAGATAAAAACAAATCCCGAAACGTGATCCATTCAGTGTATTTACCGGCAAAGTTGGGGATATTTATTTTAGGTAATTTTATAAAATTTGTTTTTAAATCCGAATCGCTACATTGATTATCCTTACTTGAGTGCACCTCGCATAAATTACGTTTTAGTTCAAATTTGTATTCCATAAATCCCTGTTCAGTTTTATCATAAACCTCTGAAGTAATATAAGACTCCTTTTTTAAATTTGAGGGTCACTTTGCTTCAGTAAATCTTTGTGACCTTTTCTAAATTCGAACCACAACTGCTCTAAAGAGAGTCTTTATCCGACGTATTCCTTAGTAATACGTTCCTTGGGCGATTTTTTTAAAGTTAATTTTGTCCTTTAATATTCGTCTTAACAAATTGTCTTATAAACTAAGCAGTGATTCCATTTTAACTTAACAAATAAAACAAACACAAAAAATAAATTCGGGAAAAAATTCCATCTCTTGGAACGGTATTATTGTGGGCGAAATCCGGCATGGATTCCCCGTACATTCGTTTTACGCTTACAATTCTAAGTCCTCAAATTAATGTTAGTAATTCTTGTAAGTAAATAAATGTTAGTAAATTGGCACTTATAAAAGTTAAAGTTCTGGACTGCCTTGCAATAAGGTTGAAATTGATGAAGTTTCTTGAAACTTCCTTGCAATAAGGTTGAGATTCGCCTACTAAACAAATTTTAACAGTACTCACGATTGCACCTTCACTCACTCTCTCACAAATATCCAAACTTCTTGATTTGTAATGTGATTTACCGTGTACGAGCCCCACTGAGTAAGTGTTAATGAGTCCAATGTGTTAATACAATCTTCCTGTACATCTCTACGACGTTGAAACCAGCAACGTCTTATCTTCCGACCACGTACTCGGTTTATTGCAGCATTCCGCTGCGAGTACGGGTTTCAGTGATGTCACTACCACTGTGCTCAAAAAACTTTAAATCCCACTCGATAAGGACCATGTACAATTTAATTTGTTATTAAATAAAACCATCAAGTGAACTGTATAAAATCGAGTGTAATTTCAAAAAATCCTGGCTACTTATTATTTTTACTATAATCTATTTGTTATTTTTAATGTTCGTATTTAAATAGTAAAATTATTTATATTTATTTTTTGTAGCTGGATCGCGGCGATTTCGGTCGCGTTGGATAAACGATCGCCATTACGTCATATTAAAGTCGGCCCGAAATAATCTTGGTCTCGGTGACGGTCCGGTGTCGGCAGCGATGGACATGCACCCTATAGGTGTTCTATGACATGACATGACAATTGATCAGTTGACACGATCGATGACATGTTTTTTGTTTCGTTCTGAAATAATCGCACTTAACTGTTAACAATGTTAAAGATTTTTTATTGACACGCTCAGAAAAAACAGTTTTTATTATAAAGCGGTAAATAACCATTTGTGGTGGTATTCTGGAAATGTCAACCTTTCCCACGGTACTCGTGAACGTATAGATGGTTAAATAATAAATTACCTATTTATACGTTCACGAGTATAGTCCGCGAGGTCTAAGCTAAGCTTTGCATTAGTGTGAGTGAACACAAAAGTAGAGGCAGATGAAAACTTTCAAAAATAAATTTTATCATTTTTAGTTACGAGTAGGTTTAAACAGACGTTGAAAAGGTATTCTTGTTTAAAAAAATATATAGTAAAAAAATATTTTGACAATATGCAATGATATTAATTAAATAAACTTTGTAATATTTAAGCCCACCATTTTGTTATATTGTACAATTTTATAATAAGAGCTTATCGCGAAATTTTTCGCGATAAGCGCTTTTTGATATTTTAAACATTCGCCACATTCACGTTTATTATATTGGATGCCATTTTACTAAAAAAATCAAACACAAAAACATAATAATAAAAATTAAACAATTCTGCTACCTATAAGAAGTGAGGAAGATGCACGATTGCCAAAAAGCAGTATAAACCGATTTAAATCAATTAAAAGATGTAATTTGACTTCACATGTATACTATCCATGTGCACTCACAAAAATGCAAAGCACAGCTTAGAACTCGCAGACTATACCGTCGTACCCGTTTGATTCTAGTTTTGAACGTATACAATCTACGTCATTCAAGACGCCGCCATGTTGTTGTAGTATATGGTAATATTTCAAAACTATTTTATTGTAGTGCGCAGCGATCTAGACAAAAAATAGCAAATTATTATTTTTCCTGAAATTAAGATATTTTTCTCCTTTTTGTGGTACATGTACAAGTTTTAGTCCAAATTTAAACATCCCCTTTATCCATCTCTATTTATAAAAACTACATTGCTGCCAATGCTGTTTTTAACAACACAAGGTGAAATGTTTCATATATTTCACTCATGAGAAAATCAATTACAAATTAACACAAGTTATAAATTGACATAGATTAGTAAAGAATACTCACTCTTAACAAGAAAATGTAACCAGTTTTGACAAGTGAAATTCTCACTATCTATTTTCGTGTTTGAAAAATATTAAAAAAATGTAGTTTTTAGATCATTTACGAATGAAATGATATTTCTCCGCACTGTTTCTTCGATTTCGTGTTTTGCACTACTTAAGTGCACATGACGGCATTGTTCCGCGTAAATTACACCATGACAGCCATTAAATGGCTGACAGAATTGTCAGCCGTTTAAGCTATTTAATGGCTTCCTTCAATTATAAGGCGGTGAGATATCTAAACTTATCTATGAAATTTGATAACAAGTGGCAACAATCAGAAATTGAGTCTTTGGTAGGCGACTTACAGTGCCTTTTTCTTTAGTTCATACCTTCATTTAACAATTAAATCTATTTTCAATTCAATTTTCTATCTTTTACCATCATTCCCAACACTACAAATTCAAAATTAAACAATAAATTGGTAATGTTTATCCATACACTTCACATTTACCTCTGGCTCTTCCTCCACTAATTCCATCACAACTCGACTTCCATATGCAGACTCCAAATGAAATGTTTTGACATCTTGATCTAAAATTTCCAGTAAATCCCCCTGTTTTGCTAACACACCTTTTTCCACCAGAGCATTGATTAAATATGAAGGTATGCTTTCTTTAACAATTTTATTTCCCTGGTTTTCCTTCTTTTGGTCCTTTTGTGTCTGTAATTAATGATAAATTGTTGTTATTATCTAGACAGATTGAGATAAAGTCTCAAACCATATAGTCTCTACAGCTGGTGGTAAGTAGATGTGATTATTGATCTGTTTCTCAATGCATCTTAATCATCAGGAGAGACAAGGCATCTGTGATTGACTTCAGATAGAAACCCTGTTTTATATTAAGTAAGTTACAGATGTCCATGGGTGACAGGCACAGGACTGCAGACTTCTTTGCTACTTCAATGAATTAAAAATAAAGTAAGGTTGATGTTTAACGTCTTGTGTAAAAGTTAAATATCTTACTTGCAAACCACTATCTTCAAGAGCTTCATCCATAGTGTTATGTTCTTTAACGGAACCTTCTAAAGAACCAGCGGGTACAGACTTTACAACTTGACTAGAGCCAGGTTCATTGATTTGTGTTTTTTGATTCTCAATTAAATCCTCCGTCACTGTGTTTTTCACACTTTCAGTAGATATATTATCCCTTTTTAAATCCGATTCATTTGTTTCTTCTGTTATATTTAATTCTATTTCATTTGTATTCTTGTCAACCTTTTTGACAGTCATGAGACTGTCCTTGAGTTTCCGAAATGTAACGTTACAATTCTTTTTAAAAGTGTAGAATCTGTTTAATTCATTGTTGCACTTCTGGCAAATATGTTTCGGTAATTGATCATCTCTGGTTACCTGATAATTAAAAATACAGTTACATGGAAACACCTTGTGTCATATTCAACTGTCCGGATTACTAGAAAGGAATAAAACATGATTCAAGCATGAATGTCATAAATATGTTATCACTACCAAAAACTAATGATGATGAATGATAAATAATATTTTTATTTGACTGCAGGATCTTGGCGACTACTGTGAGATGTAGTGTACAAATATGAGGTGCCTATTATTAAATTAAAAGTAATTTTGCTGAACTTGATGATCTTACGAAATAAGCTAGAATCTTACTGTATGACTATAGTAATATTGATGGATGGAGCCATAACTAAAAAATATTGGAATACAAAATATTAAACTAACCAAACTATTTACTACTGTTCTACTACAGACATTATAACTTATTCATAGCTAAAAATTTAACCAAAAATACCACATTTCAAAGTACTATTGATGCAAAATGTAATTAATTAATCACATGAGATTTTATCAAAACTTGAATTAACTATTTTAATTACAAGTAGCCCACACTGCTAATGCATATAATATACATACAATAAGGGACACACAATATTCATCGCCAGCTTTTACTATTTAACTTAATATATTATTGTACAAATAATATTTCACTCGGCTCTTGAAGATTCGAGCGACCTGGTCGCCCCCTCTCCACTATTATTGCAAACTGACCTCCAGCCCGACACACATCATAATCCTCATGGGTATGGCGGCGAATACGTCATTAACTTCCTTGCCGAATATTGGTATCATTTCTTCTGTCTTCCCTAAGCAGAGCCGACACAGCGTCTGCACGTCTTCTATCTTCTGCGGCTGCGGTTTTCGGCGTGAGTATGTTCGCATTTTAAAGCTACAACTTTATCCACAAAACATCATCCTGTAACTCGAACACACTATGTAGCAACTGATCAGTCAATCTGTAAACAGCACTTCATAATTTGGCTAGATACTTGTTTATAAAAACAATTCCGTAATTCAATCATTCAAAAACCGAAAAACAAACAACATATTTTAGGCTTTGGCAGTTTGTATGAAATATTAGAGGTGAGGTTCAGTGACTAGGTATTTTACCGGAATAGGTCGGACCTAGTCCAAGTTTTAATATGTACCTAGTCCAAGAATAAGTACCTAGTATTTTATGGGACTAGGTGGAATAAGTTCAGGAACTAGGTAGTTTCCCCGACTAGGTAGTTTCTCGGACTAGGTAGTTTTTGGACTAGGTAGTTTACTGGACTGGGTAGTATATCGGACTAGGTAGTTTACTGGACTAGGTAGTCTATCGGACTAGGTAGCTTATCGGATTAGTTCCCGACAGGATTCCCGTTTTTTTTGGTCGTTGCGCTGTCTTATGACACGGTACCTAGTCCACACCAAATTGTTGAGACTTTATGGGACTAGGTGGAACAGGTTTCTGGATCACATATTTTTAAATACTAGGAACAGGCATACCTAGACCCAAATTTACCTAGTACAAGTACAAGTACCATCTCTATGAAATATGTCAAAAATTGTGAAAATGATACCAGATGTATATTTTTTCATTTCATCTGTCAGCTTTGAATTCGTTTCTTTCGGCTTAAATAACTTTTATACAACGCTTTTATTAGCTACATCTGTATGTATGTTTGTGGGTTTATGTGTAATCGTTAGCTGCGCGGGCCACGGTGAAACACATTTTTTTTGGCATTTTTTTTAACAATATTATATCGAACTAAAATAAATATAGTCTTAAAAAACTATTATGATAAAATCAAATTTATTTTCTACTTTTTAGTTGTTTTTATCATAAAAGCGTGTTTTTTAGCTTTTTTTTAACTATATTTGCCTTGCAAGTATAGTCTGCGCCAAACTGCTAGTCACTCTGAAGTTGTTGCGAGCGACACGATTCATTTCTATATTCAGAGCGGACTCGCAGTTTTACGCGGACTATAGCAATTAAACACGGAGTTTAAAATTGATATTATACCTACATCAAAGGTATTTTTTAATGAAGAACCATAGGAAAACTGCCGCTACCGCTCCCACTCTAGTCCACCAGTGACCATAAAGCATGATTTCGTCGATCAAATATGTATTTTTATTGTACTTGGTTAACGCGGAATGTATTAAAATCATCAGTCCTATACTATTATCATAGTCCTCGTGTTGAAAAATTACGAATGTTTATTATTTATTTTATAGTACAATCGTACTAAATGAAAATATTTTTGAGTAATTCTTATCTGACGACCGTAACATCGAATTGCATATCGCATACATATTTAATAATACAATCCCAGAACACCTTGTAATTATGAAGGTACTTAAACTACATTTTCTATTTAACGATCAATCTTACGAAATAATGTGACCAAATGAATTATTCAGGTATCAGCTGCAATTAACTATTCGTTTAAAATTGCCGATGAAAGGGTATAGAGTGAAAGACAAATATGTATAATTATAAGGTTTCGAACGGTCTCGCCGATTACCTCATGATTTAATAACTTAGTAATGAGCGCCTCTGTTAATACGAGGAATAATTTGATATGAAATGATATAAGACCACAGAAATGGGCTGACAAAATTAAATAAATACAAATTTGGCATAAAATAAAGATTTTTAAATTTCAATAAGCGAATGTTTCTTTTTTCTAATTGTACAGTTTGCGAAACTCTCCATAGTTCGACAATTGGTACCTTTACCACCTCTCATTCTCCTTTAATCTACCCTACTAACACTTACCTGCCTGGTCTAGTTCTGACATAAACCAACTTACCTACCTATTTTAACATATAGCTATCAATAAATTTATATGATTGTTCCGGTATTTGTTCGGCATAGTAAATGATCAGCAATTAAATTTGTTAACATTTCCTTGATTTGACTATTTACTCTTCCGGCATAGTTTATTCTAAATTTATCGTCAAATTAGCTAGTTAACTTCAACCCTGATGATTAAAGTAGAATAATAAGTCAGGTGCCATATTTAATTCGTTCATTTGAAGTCCTCGTACCTATAAGAACAGATCCAATAAAAGCTCTTCCATTAACTTCATCATGGTTTCACATAAAGCACAGCCTCTTACTAAAACACAAGAGTTATTTCACAAAATTAATATATATACTAGCTTTGTGGGTCTTCTAAATTTATGGGGGGAGGGAGTGAGCCTACCTACAATAGTTTCTAACTTTTATTATATATTGTTTCATAAATTTATGAATTTGCTTATATGTATGCTGATATTGTTGGAACTCGGTGCCATTTACAACAGAGACACGCTTAATGAGAAGCAAAAATCGGATTGGATTGTATTTGCATTTTCTCATCCTCTCCTTTATACCTTATATTTAAGCATTCTGTATTACAATAACAAAGTGCAAGATTTACTATTCTGTTTGACTGTTAAGTTAAAAAATGGGTACAATGATAGAATCGTAGAGCAAAGGATGGTGAAGCGAGTAAAGATTTACATAGTCGCGTTCCTCTCGCCGTGTTGTCTAACATTGACTTTGTATGCATTTGATAGTATCATTCAAGTTATACGATTAGGTACTTGCTAAAGAACTAACAATTGTTTTTGTTACGTTTATGTTATTATTATTTTAGTAGTAATAAAACATTTGGCATAATGTTGATCATTTAAGCCAAATTTTTGCACTTAACTTAGAGGAACTTAAGTAATAATATTCCCTGAAATATGTCTCTTTGAATGACTCCAACTTTTACTTTTTAGATAAAACATTTACAACAATCATTACTGTGTGGCCAGATGTTGAAGATAAAAGCCATTTCGCTGCAGCCGTAAGAATAGCATATTATGTAGTATGGTGGTTTCTGATGAGCCGGTCGACTAACGCGTATATATTGGCAATAGCTACCACTATATGTCTAAGTCACCAATTCCAGAATTTACAAAGTTACTTCTACGGGCTGGAGATAATTTTTCAGGATAATGAATTGAGTCAAACCGAGAAGGAGAGCAAATACGAAAAGGCTTTTAAAGTTGGTATTAAAATGCATTCGGATACATTATGGTAAGCAGAAAGTATTGATTTTTCTGTTATTTATTCGTTTATTAGTTTAAGCAGATCGATCCTTTCCTATTTCTTGTCTTGTTTCATATAAAGGTGCACTCGAGAATGCCAGGTTGTGTACGGTTTAGTATACAGTGGTCAGATATTTATAAACCTTATGGGCTTAGTTATCCTCATGTTACAAATGGCGGTAAGTTACTTGACAACTTATCTTATTTATGTACAGACAGGGACAGAAGTCTGGATGAATTGGATACCCAATGCGGCCTTTCAAAGGAACCATTCTTCTTCTCTTATTTTTCCTCTCATATTAAGCGACACCTTTCACTGTTAGAAGCAACATGCTACGAGTATTAATTACTTCACTTCGAATGTTTTTCAAAAATTTAGACTAATCCAAACGTCTTCCACGTTTGGATTAGTTCGTTTTGGATTAGTTAGATTACTTTCTGCTAAGTTGACATGTTTACAAGTAACAGGCATGCAGGAAATAAAAAATAATGGCATACAAGCTAACTATCAAAAATATCTACAGCATGCAAGTTACTTGTTCATGCTATTAACTAGCATAACATCTTTAGGTAAAATTTGCCATGTGCTTTCTGCTCTTAATAGATAACTCATAATTTTTATATCTTGTCATTATTATCAATTTTTAAAACAGAATTCCGAGCGCACTATCCTCAACGCGCTGGCCATCGTCGCTACCGCTTCTGCGATCCTGGTGACCACCGGCATCTTCATGTGGAACGCGGGTGACGTCACTGTCGAAGCAAGTCACGTCTTTATCTTTACGTAGCACTTGTACATACGTATTTTTAGAACCAGAAACAGCTTTTGTATTTCTTTAAAAATGCTCTTGCTTTGATGAAAGTTCTAAGTTAGCCAGAGCAGAAAGACATTCCTTTATGGTACAACAATGTAGAAAGTTTATGATCCCCTCAGACCAGAATGCATACAGTAGCCCTATGAGAAACATTACTTAAGGTAGGTGCCTAATTAGCCTTTAGAAGTATAGAAGTAGGTACTTGTGTTAATTTAATAATCAAGCTGATTCTTCAACTTGCGCTCTATTCTTAACAGGCAGCAAATTTATCAACGGCCATGTACTGTTCAGGATGGGAAAATTGTCAGAGAGCGTCTGCTATTCGAGTACGGAAGCTTCTAATCGTAGCAATGACACAAGTGCAGGTAAAAAACCACAAAGCTATAAAACCAACCAAGTTAGAATTACATGAAAATAGATTTAGAAATGTATTTCTATTTAGAATTGCATGTTGTTGATAAAAGACAATATCAAAAATCTAATTAGCTGTAATTTCGTCTCAAGGATAGTAGTATTGCAGTCTCTTATATACGTGGACGTGGTAGATTTCTTTATATTAGATCTTCTGAGACACTTTGTAGGGAAGCTCGCATGAAAATCCAAATCACGATAGTACCCACCGTTACTTAACTTTGTACATAGGTTTATACATATTATATGACAATATGTGTAATAATAATAATTACATTGGTATTTATATTATATTACGTTCATGTTTATCTGTATCCATTTAGTGCATATGTTTAATTTACGAATTATTTCAGAGACCTGTCATCATAAGGGGGTTCGGTATTATAGAATTGTCTTACCGGTCCTATTTGTCGGTAAGTTACATCAATAAAATTTCTTTCTGTTCATAGAAAAATATCCTAAGAATCTCTAATTTGGTTAATTTACTAAATTTCGTTTACATGTAGGTACCTACATGTACTCGTATCTAATTTGTATATATGGTGATTATTGACGATAATATATAATAGCTGTATAATTTCATCGTTTTTGTTTTAATTTCCAGATCGTCAAATCTTCATACTCGGTATTTTCTGTGATTTATTAGTCCCATTTCACAACAATTAGTCAAGCGCAGCCTAAATAAACACATTTTACTTCACATATTAGCACGGAACGGACGAATTATTTGATGAATAAATTAATTAATGCTAATTCTAACTTATTTATTTATTTCCCATATTTAAACATCTTAAAAAAAATAATTTAAAAAGAACTCTAGTATGGATTGAGTGAATTTGAGTGGGAAGATATCACCGACATACCTATTTCTCGCATTAATTAAGTAAGCAGTTTTGTTTTTCGGTGAAAGGGTAGTTGTCAGCTAACTTATATACGTTTTCAGGCATATATCAGGTGCCCATCTTTGTCCTCACGAGTGGCAATGCACCTGTAATGGACTTCAGGTAGATCCCCCGTTTAATCTTATTAAAAAATATAAATCTATCAGAAATTATGTACTCACCTGTATTATAGGTAAATAATGTTCCTTTTTAACTCAATTAAATATTGCGCAAAATCTTGTATGTACAATTAATTTACCATCGACTGTGGACAGCAATTCTTTCATAAACAAAAAACTGAATACTTATAAATATAGCGTGTCACTCCCACATTTCAGATGAATCCATCTCAATGGTAAAATTCGTCAAGCCGTTTGGGCTACAAGGCATGCCAAATAATGTGACACACATACCTACCCTCGAAAAACATTACCCTCCCTAATCGGGTAAAAACAAAAAATGTGATTGCTTAACTGTAATGAATAACTCCTTTAATGATAATCTTATATATAAAATTATCGTGTCACAATGTTAGTTACCGTACTCCTCCGAAACGGCTTTACCGATTTTCACCAAATTTTATATGCATATTCAGTAGGTCGGAGAATCGGCTACTATCTATCAATACCCCTAAATGATGAGGGTTGTTTACGCTTAACATTTTTTTTATTTATATGGCAACACAACGTTTGCCGGGTCACCTATAAAATAATAATGTATGTATTAATATAGAAATTAAATATTAGAAGGTGCTGCAGGCGTGGACAGTCGAAAATTATAGAATAGAACTACCAAAACTAGGTGTGTCCTCGTCTACAGCAGCTTATTATATTTAATTTCTATTTAATTATAAGTATGTATTAATTTAATTATTTTACCCAATCGGGTTTTTTAGTTTTCGTAATCATTTGTATAATTTTGTAAGTAGGTACGCCTTCGCGCACGATTCTGCCAATTAGTTGCAATTTAATCAGAAGTAGGTAGTAATTAATTTACGTCGTAGTAGGAACTACCATTATTAGTCGAATTGAAATTTAATTCAATTCCCAGAGTCGAACTTACTCGTACATTAAGATTATTATTTATTCATATAACGGCCACAGATGCGCCGCTATCCCTCAGCTGAAAAGTATGTTTCAGTACTACACCCTACAATCCAGAACACAGCAGCCTTTAACACTGCTGTTATTAGGTAGAAATAAGAAAGTGTGACACTGATGCAACCGGGTTCTACCATTGTTAAATTAAATTCAATTAAAACGTATTGATATTACTTTGTTTTGTTGAAGATGTCGACATTCGAAATATATTATAATTAATTAATTCATAGTTTTTTTTTTTTTACTATCTTGCCATAACAGCCTATGAAAGTCATATAATTATTAAAAAGCATTTAAACGCTAGGTACCGATTTAAATACAACCCTGTCGAATAAAACATAATAATTCGTCCATTTTATGAGCAAGTTCAACAATTTAAATTCGCTACAATCTACTGTTTAGTCAAATGATTTACAATGGCGTCCCTAAAACGGCGGTCGTTTACTAAGACTCGGGAGTTATTTCATAAAATCAATAACTATACATGTATCATGGGTCTCCTTAATTTTTGGGGCGCGGACGTACATGTACCCAGAATATCTACAAATCCTTATTACATTTACTTTTGCAAATTTATTAATATATTTATATTGGTGCTAGTGTTGATGGAGATTAGCGCTATCTTCAAGGTGGGAGAGTTCGATGCGAAGCAAACATCTGATTGGATTGTACTTGCATTAACAGATCCGATTTTTTATTCACTTTATTTAAGTGTAATTTATTATAAAAGTAAAGTTAAGGATTTGTTGGTATGTTTGACCGTAATGTTAAAACATGTCTATAATGATGAAATTATAGAGCAGAGGATGGTAAAACGAGTAAAAATTTACATGATCGTCTTTCTCTTGCTTTGCTTTCTTACATTGGCTTTGTATGGAATTGATGGATTAATTCAAGTTATACGCTTAGGTACTATATCATCTATTTTTATATTTGGATGCCTTAGTTCTAAAAGTCACTAAGTCCATTTTTATCGATATTGAGTTTACCAGTTCAAAAAAAAACTTTTTTTTTGTCTATGAGTTGGTCTCATCCTTTTTTTAATTAAATGTCGCTAAGATGTTTTTTTTCCAATTCCTAAAATCACTAAATCCTCTAAACTGAATTCAAAAAGTCACTAAATTCAAATTTTATGTGATAAGTCACTAAATCCATGTATTTTTAAATTATATCCTGGTCACACAGGCGGTCGTTTATTTTCACTGATTTGAATGTTGGAAAAGATTAGTTTGCGAAAACTGTTTTAAACTTAAAAATTGAAGAAGAAAACGAAATAAAGTGTAAAATTGGAGAATGTCAGAGGATAAACTGGAACGGTAAGTATTTTTTTCAATTTGTGCTCGATTTGGTTAGAATAAATGAAATATTAATAGAATAATAATTACTAGTCTTTTTATTTCAGACTTATGTACGATTGTGGTATATACGACGGTGATTCCTCTGGTAGTGAATGGACTCCAGAAAATGAAAATGCGATCACGACTTATAAGCGTATCACGACCTCTGCCAGCGTTCATACAGGAAACAGGTAAGTGTATTGTTATAATACCCGTAATAATTTTAGAACTACCCGCATATTATAAATTTACGAATCTGGACATATTCTTCAATAATTTATTTTATTAGTTCACAGAGTGCTACGAATTTGACAAATCAAATTAATGATGTTGAAAAAATAAATAATAAAAAACGAGTCAAGTTGAATGAAAAAACGGGAGAAATTGTATCATATAGTGAAGGTGATAATGAAGAAATAGAAGTTTATGATGAAAATGACGTTTCAGATATTGAATTTCGAACTATTGAGCCTACTAAAAGGAGGAAAATTTTACATGAAATAACTGGTGAGTTTAATGAGGTTGAAGAAATAGATGAAACGAACGATATAGAAGTAAACATAATAAAAAAGCGTGGGAAAAAAAGAACATCTAGGCCAGAAAGTTGGAAGAAAAATTTGACCAAGAAAAAGAACGTCAAAAACCATGTTAGGCGCGAAATACCAAAATGTCGGTGCAAGTGTAAAGAAAAGCTGTCAGAAAAAGAGGCTGATAGTATTTTCAACAAATTTATTGGTTTGTCTTCGCACACGAATCAAAACGTATATTTGCAAGTTTGCCTTCAAGAAACTAACCCTCTTAGATTTCGCCCAACAAAATCTCCAACAAAAGCAAGGCCACGAAAGGTTTTTAAGTATCATGTTAGTCTGAAAAAAAGAGTTGTAGTGTTATGTCAGCAAGCTTTCTTAGCGATACACGGTATAAAAAGGGAAAGGCTTCAGCGCAAAGTACAGCATAAAGAAAAAGACATCACTGACTTGAGGGGAAGGCAAAGTCATTCTACTTATAGCCAAGATGTTATAAAAAAAGTACACGATTTTATTGAAAGTATTCCAGCTAGAGAATCACACTACTCTAGAGAATCTAATAAACATAAAAAATACATTGATTCAAATCTATCTGTTGCTGAGTTACACAGAAAGTTCAAAGGTGATAACCCTGAAATAAACATTAAGTACAGCAAGTTCAATGAAATCTTCAATAAAGATTTTAATATTGCTTTCGGACAGCCTAGAAAAGACATTTGCGCGACATGTGAAAAATTAAAAGTTCAGATAGATTTTGCGACTATGAACAAAGACATGAAACATGTTAATTCTTTGAAGATGGAAAAAGAACTTCATTTGAGAAAGGCTGAAGTGTTTTTGAAAACAATCACAAAAACTGAAGCTGACAAGAAAAACGATAAGTTATCACTTTGTTTTGATTACCAGAAGAATTTGCCATTACCTGTAACAAATGTTTCTATAGAATATTATTCACGTCAATTGTGGTTACATAATTTCGGTATTCACAATCTTTCAGACAACACAGCTTCCATGTATTTATATACTGAAAATTACGGACAAAAAGGGCCAAATGAAGTCTTAACAGCTTTGGCTGACTACATCGCGCACAACAAACTTCCAGAGCACACTCACTTGGAGTTGTTTTGTGATAATTGTTTTAGCCAAAACAAAAATCGCTATCTATTCACTTTCCTGGACCAATTATGTGCAAATAATATATTTCAAAAAGTTTCAATTTCTTATCCGATTCCTGGACATAGCATGATGCCAATAGATCGCGACTTTGCACTCATAGAAAGAAAGCGTATTAAAGCAGAAAAGGTTTACACGCCTGGCTATTACGTAGATCTGATAGAAAACTCACGCAATACAAATAAATTCCAAGTTCTCTTTCTAGAAAAGAATCTAAGGGATGAGGAAAATCTTGAAGATCGCGTCTTAAAAATTAAGAATTACAAGAACCTGTATGATGCTCATATTAAGCCATCAATAAATGGAATAGCTGTATGCCGAAATGTACGCTTTCAAAGATTCCGACACCCTGAATTTGCTACCTCGATGACAGGTCAAAATTTTAAGAAGATGACATTGTATCGTGTTGGCATGGGTGGCAAGATCATCGAAGATCTCAGTAACTGTTACCAAGGGATGTTACCATTAAAACCAGCAAAACTTCAGGATATCAAGAAACTGCTTGAGTATGTTCCCGTTGAAAAACGACTCTTTTATGATGACATACTGTTAGAAGCTACTTCTTCAGGAAGAGAACAGGATTTTGAAAATAACGATACACAAGAAGAAATTTATGAATAAAGACAATAATATAATAATAAAACTGTGTTCAATATGATTAAACGTGATTTTAAATTTAATGAGAAGATAAGAAGGAAGGTTATATTGTGTTAAAATTAACAGTTAATGCTAATAATAAGAAGAAGTTTATAGTTTTGTTATTGATTGATTTTTTGTTCTTTATTAAGGTTAAGATCACATGTCACTAATTCCAAAGAATTTTCATAAGAAGTCCCTAACTCCACTAATTTTGCGATAAGTCCTGTTTTTTAAGTATTTAATACTGATAATAATAATAATAATGTTTTTTTTTTTTAAGAACACCATATTAAAGCCTACCCCATAAACGATTGTTTCATTTTTTTCCAAATTTATTTATGCGGCCATTTTCTTAAAACATTTTTTTTTACACTTTAAATGATCTCATCTCAAAACAAAGAAAATGGACTTAATGACTTTTAGAACTAAGGCATCCATTTATTTACAAATTCTGATGATATTTATTTAAAAATATTTTGCTTATCATGTAGTATAGTTTTATAGTCCTTCGAGCCGCATACTAGGTACGTGGCGCAAAAGTCACTAAGTAGTATGTATTTAAAAGTTTACAGCCATTATCCAAGTCAGATAATTATTATTCCAGACAAAACTTTCACCACAACTATCACATTATGGCCTGATGCTGACGATGACGGCAATTTGGCGGCTGCAGTAAGAATAGCATATTATATGATCTGGTGGGTTCTGGTCTCCCGGTCCACTAACGCGTACATATTGGCGATTGCCACCACAATATGTTTAAGCCACCAGTTTCAGAATTTGCAAAGTTACTTCTATAGTCTGGAACGTATTTTTGAAGACAATGAATTAAATCAGATAGAGAAGGAATTAAAATACGAAAAATCGCTTAAAGTTGGCATAAAAATGCATTCTGATACATTGTGGTAAGTACTTGTTTCTAAGCTATGCCTTTAATTTCTACTATATTATTTATCTTTTAAATATAATCAGAATATGGATGGTTTCATAACTTGTTTTGCATTATTTGTTTGTTAAAGGTGCACTCGACAGTGTCAGATTGTTTACGGAATAGTATACAGCGGTCAGATAGTTATAAGCGTTACAGGACTTGCTGTTCTCATGTTCCAGATGTTGGTAAGATTGTTTCCTAATTCAGCTTATTTGATGCTTACCACATCGGCTTTAGAGAAGGATGACCCAATGGAGGCTAAGACTTAGCTGCTCAAGTACGACTTTTAGCCTAAAAACGTTGCCAAAATATTGCCACCGCAGTTGCAAGACGTGTTAAACGGCATTAAATATATTAATCTTGAATGCCGTTTAACCAATGGGTATTAAGAAATGATTTTTATTACAACTATTTATTATGTCTTACACATAATATGATGGCATTTAAAAAGAGAATAATTATTATTAAAAAGAAAGACAAACCCACTGAGTTTCTTACCGGTAGTAGTTTAAGAAAATATTATAACTGACAATTTGTAAGTGCCGCCGTTGGCCTATACAAAATAAATATATTTCATTTCATTCCATTTCATAGGTAACCCAATTATGTATGGGTACCTCTGTATTTTGTATTCCAGAACTCAGAGCGGACTATTCCCAACACTTTGGCGATATTTGCGACCGCCTTCACAATCCTGATAACTAACGGCATCAACATGTGGAGCGCCGGAGACGTCACCGTCGAAGCAAGTTACTTTACCATTTGGCTTTGTATTCTATAAATATAATCTAGGATTTAAGATACCCAAGATTGTAATTTGAAGACGATTAAGATTGAAGACTAATGTCTTCTTTCAATATTTCTGTCAGCATTATCTGTAAAAATGGGCTTGTTTTATTTAGGTACTTAAAAAACCAGTAGTACCTAATTCGCTGAAGGCAATAGAACCGCCTCGATCCTTTCTCTTACTACAGCCACAGAATTCCGAATATTATACAAAATTGCTTAACGTATCATAAGCCAGAAATAGCTGGTGATGTCCGTGGACATCTCGAAGTGTTTTCTAAGGTTTCTCTTCCTACCACCTTTCAAACTAAGTATTGCCAGTAGGTCCAATCTTCCTGTTTACGTAGGCTGTGGTAGTTAGATATATAAATTGTTTTGCATGGCAGGCAGCTAGTTTGGCGACCGCCATGTACAGTTCGGGGTGGCAGAATTGTGAAGGAGCGGCCTCAGTTCGAATCCGGCAGCTGCTATTAGTGGCGATGACGCAGGCGCAGGTACCTGTACTATTTAATAGCCCAATACTCTTGAAAACTGTAAAAATATGACCATGAGAATTAACATGATATATCAGTATAATAAATGGAATAGCCGGATCGATTAACTTAATTTCATTTCCTAATTTTCTCATTTACCAATAGTATAATTATATACCCGTAGCTTCAGTCGAAGTTACGAATGTAATGATATATTTCAGAAACCTGTTGTCATTCGGGGATGCGGCATTACGGAAATGTCGTACGGATCTTATTTATCGGTGAGTTATTTAGGCAATGCAATGAGCCTTATTAGTAGTATATCGATGAATGAGCCCCATATATTATGTAACAAAAAAGATTAAAAAAATAAATAATTTTCTTCATTTTCAGATCGTAAAATCTTCATATTCTATATTCTCCGTAATTTATTAAAATTCTTCAATAATAATTTGAATGTAGTACAAGTTTGTAAAACTTAGTTAAATAAAGATGATTTAATCCAAAATAGCAACAAAAGTTGCAATTGT
Organism: Epargyreus clarus clarus; assembly: GCA_014595695.2. Classification (NCBI taxonomy): domain Eukaryota; kingdom Metazoa; phylum Arthropoda; class Insecta; order Lepidoptera; family Hesperiidae; genus Epargyreus; species Epargyreus clarus. The sequence goes on along the minus strand of JACTTY020000059.1, from coordinate 320,854 downwards.
GTTTTAAATAAAAAAATCAAAGGGAAAGTATATGAAAATTTATTAAAATCTTGGCAGTTACAACATCCTTCACACATATTATATACATATTTGTATGCAAACCTAGCACTTTACAATAACGACGTTATAAATCTTAGTAAAAATTATAATAAATGCCTATAATAATTTGACTCTTATTTTTAGAAGGCTCTTATAAATCAATATTTTAAACACAGCCAATAAAAATGTTTAAAAATGCTATAACAATAACAGTTTTTTGTTTTTGTTTAAGTCACCTTGAATATACAAGTTCTATAAAAATACCTATCAAGAAAGATACTAAATAATATTTATACTCTACCCCAGAGGTTCATAAAGGAATACATACTAGCAATTAGAAAATATATTTGTTAGGCAACTGACATAGTATGTTTCATAACTTACTAACTAGTTTTATTGTCAACTATTGTACAAATAAAATGTATCAAACATTTATAAACGACCTGATGGCACTTATTTTAATTCCTACAATACTTTCAGCAAAAATATTCCAAGAACTGCCTTTATCGGTCTAAAATTTTCTCGGTCTTTCAGTCTTAACTTTATAACTTCGAAATTTGAAATGATTTACCGGTTTTCGTTGAAAATTGTTTAACTGAATAGCTCCTACAGTACTATTGAAAATTGTATGTAAGCTGCTAACATAAATGCATTATAACTCGAGAATACATCTCATTTAGATGTATTTTACACATAATAAGTACCATTAATTAAAGCTTAGCGTCAACTGCGTCAAAGAACTTTAGTTCCTTATCTTCCGGTAGTTTCTTAAAGAAACTCTCCACATAGTCATCCGTGACTTCTGCGAGGGTTTTTGGGTTCCACTTGGGATTATTGTCCTTATCAATGAGGAGTGCACGAACGCCTGGAAAGAAGATAATATGTAAACACATCGTAATTTATATAATTTATTTGTATATAGTGTTATTTCATTCATGTACAATGCCATTCATATACTTAAGTTAAACAAATAACATATTAACTAATGAACATTAGGTAAATAAAAATGTTCGATCTGTGCATCTGGGAAAATGGGAAAAGTCTTACAATTTGCAGGCCAGTTGTCAATTTGTCATTTGCCTGATAGTAACAGACTAAATGTTAACAATGGTATTTTATGGAATAAAATATTACACTGTTTTATGAACAATATGAACAAAGTACACATTTTAATATGCCCAACTTTAGAAAGATAAGAGTTTCAATTACAAAGTCATTGTATTACTGGCTATGACATAATAAATTGTTATCTAATCAAAGAGTTTATTGACTGCTATGTTACTAAGCAAGATCACATTTGGACAACTATAAAGATATTTTTTTGAACATATTTTTCTTGATTTTCTTACTAAATTCAGCGAATATACTTAAAGCAAAACTGTTTCTAAGAGTGGCTTATGTCAGGCAATGACCTCGTAAGAGATGATACCATGGGGGAGTATTTCTATTTACATTATATTGCAGTATCTAACGTGCAGACCACCTGATAGTAAATAGCCACTGTCGCCCATAACATCTTTAATCAACCCCGCAAAAGATTACATTCCTACCTGAGGTAGGCCACAGATGCTTTGCTACCCCTGAGAACTAAGTTGGAAAGCCTCAGATAAGTATGTCTCCCTTACCAATCTCTTCAAAGCGTAACAGCATCCCTTACCACACCCTTCAAACTGGAACACAGCAGCGCTTAACACTGCTGTTATTAGACAAATAGGTGAGAACGGAGAGCCTAAAGCTTACCCTCGGGGAAGTCGTTGGCGGTGGTGCAGCGGCAGGCCACGCGGTACTCCATGCGCAGGCAGTGCGCCAGCTGCAGCTGCGCGCCGCGCTGCAGCGTGCGCATCGTGATCTTCAGCGAGCCCGGGCACATGCTGCGCAGGGTCTGCAATACAACTGCACTGTCAGGAAACGTAATGAAATATTTAGTAGTTGATTAGTGGTTGGAACATGGCCACCTAATCGAGGGGCCGGAGATTAAATCCCAAGCGTCTCTGATTTTTCGAAGCTTGCCTATTATATTTTGGTTTTTGTTACTTGCTGAAGAATGAAGAAACTTACACGCTTGTAAGTTATCTGGCAAGAATTTTAATGAGTTTTTTTTACTGTTAAGTAGACATATCAATAACATCTTATTTCAAATGTTTTATAAACAATGAACACATACTATTGCATAATTGAAATAGGACAAGAATGGCATTAAATTGGATCAGAAATACTACTCCATAACCTTTAACAATTATTAAAAATTGATAAATATCCATGTATATACTACATACAATTTATTGCTATGCAAATATATTGGTAATCATGTTTTGTTTTCATTATATATTTGTAGCAATAATTTTACCTTTTTGAAAATGCTTAAGTTACAACACAATTGAAAATGACTCAAGTAAGTTTATTGCAATGCATAATTTCATGCAAATTATGACTGTTTGCCTAATTTATTACCATGACACGACATTCTCATAAAGCTGACAAAGTACAAGGACATTTGATATTATGAGAAAATATCATATGAACAAATTACTACCAGATAAGGATTATTCTTAATACTAACAAAGGCACTACTCGATGTCTAGACTTTGAATTAAATGCATTTGCAATTTTGTACCAGCCAAGTACTGTCTCACAGGTTTTTGCAGAAATACTGCCAATTTTAATTTTGTTCCAGTAACATAGAAAAACATTCAATTACACATTGTCGTGAAAGTTACCACTAATTTTATTAATACTTTATATATTGTGAAAAAAGGACATTCTAATAATGAATAGCATTTTGATGGTTTATATTTAGTGCATCCTTTGCTATTTTTATAGTGCATATGAATCAACCTCTATTCATGTCTTTCATAGGCAATAGCCATTGAATTAATTATAACTATTCTACAGACACATAAACAGAGAAAATTTGAGAACAATTGATATTCCATTTAGATACTGACCTCTAATGTTTTAATAGACCATTCATTTTTCACTTTCTCAAGCCTCTCAATAATTTCCTCAATAGTAGATGCAGCAAAGCAATAGTTAATATGCTTGATGTTATCAGCCAATGAGAATTCTTCTGGTGGCTCATCAAATTTGTTCAAGAGGGCCTGCACTTCACCCTCATTGGTGCATCGGGATAGTAGCTTCTCTAGTTCATACAGACGTTTGCTTGGCACAAAGTGGGTTGCAATACCGGATTTCACTACATCCTTGCCTTTTAACCTGTCCCCTGGAAAAATGAAAGATCCTTAAAAATTCACACTGTGTCATTATAGAGCAGGGATGTTGAAATTGTTATTATCAACAGTTATTATTACACAGGTGGTCCTTTACTTCTGTATTACATATTGAAAATGATGAAACCCTTTATGGTTTTTTCCTTGAGGTATTAAACTGACATATTTGTATTCATAATATATTCATATTCATAATAACAATTTTAAAGTCACATTTTGTAATAATTCTACATTATAAACATTTTTCATAGATTTATCTTAAATGCCTTAAATATATTACTACAATTATAATACTGAATACAAATTAAATTGAATATTGAGCAGTAAGTACATGGTTTATCTAAATTTGATAGAAGGCCACTACTAGATGTTTATATTGTGATAAAGTTTATCTTTGCATCTGCCATTTGAATTATCAAGTTACGCAAACAAATTACTTTCGCAAAATGATAGGTTAAGAGTTAATGAGTAAAAACTTCAAAGTATTTTATTTAAGATGGACTACATTTTTATGAAATCATTAGAATACCATTAGCATTACCTATATTGTTTTAGGGCAGCTATTCAGATATTTATCAATTGATAAAATAATATTTAAATATTAATTAAATAATATTTAAGGTTGTTTGCAAAGTTTTAAAAGTTGACTAGAAATAATTTGAACAAACAAGCCTAATAATATTCGTGCTTATTTAGCTTAAGCATATATAAAAATCACACTCACCAGTTAAGCCCAAATACAATCCTAGATTAACTGGTAGTCTTGGTAGGAAGTATGATGCACCAACGTCAGGGAACAGACCAATTTTAGTTTCTGGCATGGCTATCATTGTCTTCTCAGTGGCAACCCTGTACCTGCCGTGGACTGACACACCCAATCCCCCTCCCATTGCAATACCATTGATAAAAGCAATGTATGGAATTTTGTATTTCCCTATCAGGTAGTTCACATTATATTCTGTGTGGAAGAATATTGGGCCTTGTACTGGGTCAATAGCTGACTTCACATCACCTCCGGCACAAAATGCTTTGTCTCCAGCACCTTTTATAATTACTAGGGTTTTGGAATTTTCCCAATCCCTCAACTGTGGCAATAATTTCTCTACCATGGACGTGTTAAGAGAGTTCAAGGCCTTTGGTCGGTTCAATGTGATGATACCAGCATTGTTTAATGTTTCAAACAAAACATCTGGCTCCTGTGTGGACATCATGCGTTTAACTGCCGATGACGTATTTCTAGTAATTGTCACGCCGAGTTTAAACATCTGAAAAAGTTTTTGTTTAAAACTTTTATAGTTTACCAAACTTACAAATTAAAATTGATCATTATATTTTAAATAAATAAAAATATATATCCATTAAAATATTTTATCGCTTAATATACAGCGTATATAATATTAAAATAAAATAACTTTGAGCACTTGCAAATAAGCCACATTAAGAACGTAAAAGCAAAGTTTTAAAGTAAAGTTACCTCAATTTATGAGTTAAAAGTAACATTTCTACAAACTGTTACGTAATTACTTACTTTGAACTTGAACCCGTCGCCGTAATTTAAATATTCATGAGCTTATTCAAACAAAACAACGCATTGGTTATATTAACGGCTGTATTGCTTGTCTGTTGCGGTCTTCACTTCTATTACTTTATAACTTATCTATAAGTAACTAATTAATGTATTTATTGTAAATAGAAAGGCCAGGCAAAGCGCCGGCCGGGCAACTTGTAAAAATATTCAACGAAAGTGTATCAAAAGTCAAAGAAAATATCAAACTCCAAAAACAGTCTAAAACAGGTGTTAACTTGCCGTGCTGTCGAGAGCATGTCAAGATAATGTCAATGTCAAAAGTGATGTGCTATTTTAGGTAAAAAATGTCCCTTTGGTTGTGCATCTATCGGTCCCTATAACGGTGGTTAAAGTATAACTACTTTAGAACAACACGGACATAAATTAGTGATATTGTGACAAAAGGCTGCTAGCAAGGGAAGATTGATGAGATTACTAACTTTACGATATTAAAATAGACTAACCGTTTTCGTATCGATATCAGCAATTGGGTACTTGACAGTTATAACAATAAAATATGAAATATGTTGGATATGATAGCTTATAAGTAAACATGAATTATGCAGTATTTCGTTTATTTTTTAATACGTTCTAAGTATTTTAATTTTTAAAAAGAAATTTTCGATTTTTTATCTGTGGATTTTAAATCCCAAAACGGCGACAGTGCTGCCTCAAATGTCATGTGACGTCACTACATCGAAACCAAACAAGACAAATAATAATTAAATCATTTGCTGTTAGAGTTGGTTGAATTTATGTTGTGAACCCAAATGAAGCCATACTATATTAAAGCTGATAGTGTGAACCTGCTTAAAGAATCTCCATATATGCAGTGCAATAAATCAGAATGGATACAAAAACTTCCGTGAGTTAACCTATGGAAATATCAAATAAACAACGTAAGTAAAACATTCTTTATATTTACATTTAATCATATCGGACAATTAAAACATTTCTTAACTGACTTCAGACAGAAGAAAGGTTGTCTTCAAGTGATTATTAAGATTTTTTTAAATATATTCTTATGTGAACTGTTTTAAGGTTATTAATTGGTTATATTTATATTTACAGATCTTCCCGACAATCGTATAGTGACGACGTTATAGAGTATGTGCAGTTTAAGAGGAAGGCAAGTTTGTGTTTGATGAAAAGTAAAAGTTGTCCTGAACACAAGGTACATCAATGAAAATGAAAATGTGATGACTGTCCTGCCTAGAAGAAGTGAGGAGCCAAAAGTTTCGAAAGTGGGCACCAGTCTGAAATACATAAAGTAAAGTACACGGGAAATAGTACTTCTTTACTTGCGTAACCTACCCAACAAGATGAAGGAAGAAAAGTGAACATACAGTTCCTATTATTGCATTGCAATTTAATTCTGAAAATGACAGTGATAAAAATATATATCCATTTGTTACGGAAAATAATTTTAGTAATGAAGAAAAGCAGACACGCAAGCAGCACAAAAATTTAGCTTAGGTGATCTGTAGTAATTATTGTAACTGTAACATATGATAAATATATACAAAAGTTCTACTGTGTGTACTCACTAATAGAACCATATAAACCAAATAAACAAAGAAATCGGTTAATAAAATACTAATATTAGCAAATCATGTATTTTTAATTATACAGTCATGTAACTTAATCAGTGCACATTCACCATCAATAATAACACAGTCATGAAATATTTTAATTGTGTCCTATTAATTACAGAATGGGCCCTTAAAATAGAATTCTCATAGACGTCTTATAATTCTATTCTTATCATAGACATCTATATAATATATTAAATATATGAATACTTCCACTTGCTGTTTTGTTTTGATTACGTCCCGTTCCAATGATTTGGAATTGACGAATCACTCGAGAGTTACTAAATTTATTCCTTTTTTTCATAATACTTCTCTTACATAGGTAGTTTAAAATGTCATTGCTTGCAAACAGAGGATTTAAACATATAAGAATCTGCAAGTTCTTAAACGTTTATGAGATTTGGGTTTAGGAACTTGTATAAGCAAATTTGTTAGGATATTTAGCGATCGTACTTGAACACATCGTCACTGCACACGCCTTGTAATTTGACATTCTTGCAATTGTACTAATAAAAGTTAAATAATTCCCAAGATTTCCCCTGAAGTATGTGTAGCGTCGAAGTTTATTTCTATATTTTCAATGTGTTGACATCACACTACGAAATGACACTTGACCGCCTGTTTTGGCGTAACGTTCCGTTTACCGTAATAAAAATATGTTTTTTGTTAATAAATAGCCCTTTTTTCGAAAAATGATCAATGAAAGGCATATATAATACGTATATGAATTCATTAAAACAGTTTCCCAAAAAGTGTCAAGTAGCCAATCCAGTCCTATTTGTAAATATTGTCAGACCAGACCCGTAACGAATGACACAGTCTGACACACCGTCATTATCAGCTGTTAACTGTCACTGTCAATGAATTGAAATCTATCAATAAAGTGATGGACCTAAGATAACCTTACCTTATATTTCTCTATAAAAAATTTAATTTAACAGTTAACAGTAAGAAAAACTGAATGAACTTTCAATCTTGTTGACATAATGGGTGTATTGAGAAAAACTCTAAATTGGTACGCTCGTCTGTCTCCTAAGCACGGCGCCTCCGCACCGCCCTTCTCGCATGTAGTTCAAATCGGAGATCCAACGCTACGAACCGTGAGCCACACGGTGCCCATAGAAAAAATTAAAGGAGAGGTAGTACAAAATGTTATAAAGAAATTACAAGACGTACTGTTCAGGTACGGGAGTGTTGGGATGTCGGCGCCGCAAATCGGGATCAATCTGAGGATATTCGCTATGAGACACACTGCAGAGCAAATAGCATCCGTTCAGCCTGAAGTCGCTAAAATGAAAGGCATGAGTGTGGTTCCGTACACTGTGAGTGAGTAAAGAAACTATGATATTTTTAAATATCCATGCATGTCTACTTTTGTTCCTACTTTACTGCTATATATTTAAATTACACACACTACACTGAAATTTACAGTTTTAAGTTTGAGTTAGTGAACAAGTTGAGTTGAGTAGTATAAGGTAAACGCTTTGTGTAATTTGTGACATCCATCCATAGCATCCATCAGACCAAAACTCAGCTGTTATGAAGTTGATATAAGGTTCTAACATAAGTTAAAATTAGGTACACAAATATAACTATTGTATCAATTATAATAAATATTCTCTAACTTTATAATTTTCCAGGTGTTTGTCAATCCCGTTTTAAAAGTGATTGATTATCAAAAAGTAATTCACACAGAAGGTTGTGAAAGTGTACGGTCCTTTGCAGCCGATGTTGCCAGATACAGGGCAGTTGAAGTGTCAGGTAAAATTAACCCCCTAACGTTGAATAATACTTGTTTATAAGCTTAATTTTCAAATAAATTATTTACAAGTATTCCATAGTTATAAGTTGTAGGATTTTTAATAACTTCATTATCTGATGTATAACTAAAGATGGTTAAAACTACATTTTTAATATGTAATTAAAAATGTAGTTTTAACTGGAGTGTTATTGGAATTGAGTAGTTGTTCATACCAGTATTTGATATTTTAAGGTTGGAATGCAGAAGGTGAGCCTCAATCCCAAGTGTACAAGGGCTGGCCAGCAAGGATAGTCCAGCATGAGATTGATCATTTGGATGGAAAACTATACACTGATATTATGGACAGAAAAACCTTACATTGTACTTGCTGGGATGAAGTGAATTTATCAAAGGGAAAAGTTGCCATACCCTTTGCCCCTGAATCTGTATAAGAACAAATTTGTAGGATACCAAATTTGTCACGATCACATTATTATTAGTCAAGAAATAAAGTAATTGATGAAATCAAAAACTCTTTTAAGAAAGGATTTTATCATATTTATCAAAGTATTTATGAGGAACTCACCATATCAACAATCATACCCAGGAAATACTGTGGTTCTTTAACACCTCAGGCCTCACCACCAATTAATAGTGTTGCAAGTATCTCATTTGTATTTAATAATAGTAAAAGTCACTGTTAAATTATAGGTGTAGCCATAAAAAAAATTCACAGATGTAAATAAGCAAAGTATTTATTTCATCAATAATATTAAACATTACAATAGCATAAACATAAGTACCGTTTCGTATGCTATGTCATACTCTACCTGTCTTTTAATAAATATATGCTTATGAGTTAATTCAACTATAAAAGAACTTATAACAACAATAATTACATCTTCATAATAACATTCACTTCTATAAAGCTTATTCAGGAAAATGAGCTGCATTTATATCATAGTTTTTAATTATTCTGAAGTAGCCATAACACTAGGATTATAATGTTAAAACATTTACCCAATTTTACGTGCCCATGCATGTCTAAATATTGTCCATTGAAAGACATGCTTAGCTATGGTTGGCCATCCTGGGCAGATGTAGCTAATGAGCCAATGATGTAACCTAATATATGTCTACCACACTTTCCACAATACTGCTTAGTGTTACATGTGTTACAATATAGAAAATGTGGCAATGGGGAACTTACTACCCAGCTGCATTAAAAATTCTACTATCTGTTTTAGTTTTAATAACTTATAATGGATTAAGATCACTATAAATATAAAACATTTTTTTTCTATATATCAATGCATTGTAACAATTTTATGGAAGTTTAATCTCTAGTAAAATATTTGAGTTTTCTTCAAAAAGTCTACAAAGTATTTTAATCCTATTTATTTTAGTATCAAGCACATGTCTGTTAATATTGTTACCCTTAATAACAACAGGATTGAGTAGAAATGAACTATTATAAGGGAGATTATATAATCGAGGCCTCTATTAAAAATGTTTAAACAGTAAATAGATATATGATATAAAAATATATTATGCTATGATACATACTTGAGTAATTGATAATACTTTACCTAATTTTTTCTACCTATCTTTCGGATAAGTAACATGTACAGATAAAGTACACAACTATAGTAGTTGGATTCACATTAAAATAATATGTGCAATAAACTGGTAGGTTTCTATTCAGTTCAAATAAAAAATTGTTAAGTTTATACTTTATTGTTTTCAAGTCACTGAGACCTATTATTCCATGATTAGTTATTATTTTTCCTTTTATAAGAGAACTATGTCGAACTATTTAACAAAATAATAAATTGTGTTCTAATATAAACCAAGCTTAAATGGAAGTGCAGAGGTTATAAGGAGCGTGCATAGAAATTTTCTAAAAGATTAAAGTAAATTTTGATAGATAATTGTTTATTTATCTCATAGAAAATTACGAGTACATACATACATATAACATACATAACAGTTTGTGCTGAATATTTGTAGTCCATTTACATACATGCTATAAATTACGATTTTTCGGAATGTATAAGTAGCCAACTATTGATGCTATATGCTAATATTTATGCTAATGATGAAATGATAATAATGAATGACACTACTTATATATTGTATATTTTAGAGACACATTATGTATTTTTGGGTATTTAATAACGCACGCTCCACACAAGATCTAACTAACCATTCCTTTGTTATCACCATACCAAAAATATTTATTTGATTAGTTCTGTTCTATGCCAATGAAGAACATCTTCTAGCTAAAACATCCACTCTTCTTTTCAAATACAAATATGCTGGCTAGTCCTATCCAGACTTATCATTTATTCAATGTAGCTGTAAATGCCATAATAAACATTTTGAAAAATATAAATGTTAAAGATGTTTATTCATTCTTAGATGATTCCAATAAGCGCTATTCAGAGAACCACTTTTTCAACTATTAACATCGAACAGTATTCCTCTTACATTACTTGAAGTGCGACACCATCGCCGGAGGATACCTAGAGGCTGTATACATAGACGTCACCTAGATTTTTTAAGAATCCTTCAAGTATGACTCCTCGCAAGTGAAGTTACCGCAGCGGGTTGCTGGCGAGCGAGGAGAGGCTGTTGAGCGAGGGCGGGCCGCTGGCGAGGCTGAGGCGGTCCGTCTCCTCGTCCGCCTGGTTGTTGCGCAGCTCCTGCAGTGTGTACACGAACTTGCTCCATTCGTCGTGGCGCGGCTGCCACACGTGCTGTACGCAAATACAATTTGTGGTTTCAATTTAATAATTTAAATTTTATTATTAACTAGTATTAATCTTTTATCAATTAGTATTACGAACATTATGTTGATTATTTTTGCAAAATATTGGAATGTTATAATAATTATTCGTAGTTGTAACATAATTGTTAGTAAAATAAGCTTGTATTTTATGGTAAATACGTTATTAGGAGTTTATTGTGTGTCTTGGGGATTACCAAATCCAGAGAAGGTGAGTTCGAAATCAAGTAAGTAATAAGTAGCTTGAAGAATAAATTGGAAAATTTTATTATTAATGTATGTTTTATACCATAATTTTCATAATTATCAAGACATAAATGACTAAAGCCACTTCATGTAACAATGTAACTACTGTCCATGGATATATTCCATCAATTTAACGTAGAAAAAGATTTCTACGTGTAATTGTTTGCAACTGAACTACTACTATTGAGAATTGGGTACTTGACAGTTATAACAATAAAATATGAAATATGTTGGATATGATAGCTTATAAGTAAACATAAATTATGCAGTATTTCGTTTATTTTTTAATATGTTCTAAGTATTTTAATTTTTAAAAAGAAATTTTCGATTATTTATCTGTGGATTTTAAATCCCAAAACGGCGACAGTGCTGCATAGCTGCATAGCATAGAGGAAGTAGAGGCTGTGGTAGACACTGCTCTCATGCAGTCTAGGTCCCCCCCGCGCTCCCCCTCCTCATCCTCACAGCCCCCGAGGGCGCTTTCCGTCGAGGCCGGCCTCGACAGCACATCATACGCGGCGATAGCGTCGCGATCGCTGTCGTCGCCGGTTCACGACGAGGTCCCCGCGGACCCAGCCATTCCCGCACCGACCTCACGCCCTCCTTCCCCTGTAGGGCTAAATATGGAAGCTGATAGGGACAGGGTTAGTGGCAGCCCAGTCTCACCAGGAGCAGTGAGACGAGAGCACTCATATGCCGCGGCAGCGTCGGCGCAGGCGCCACAGAGCGCCGCTCCTACCCCACCCCCAATGGCGGCTGCTGGAGCAGCGCCGTCCTCATCCGTCGTCGGTGAGTCCCGCGGGAATCGAGTCGACGACAGGGCCAAAGGGTATCCGCCCATAGTAGTGGAACGGCTGCCTAATTGGGTGCAGCACTTCGAAGCGCTGCACACCCGATTGGGCCGGGCGCCTAGCGCTCGGCCCTATGGAAGGGGCATACGCTTCCGCCCCTCATCCCCGGAAGAATATAGGGTAATCCAAGCCTACCTGACCGCCCTCTCGGAAACTGAGCCGGACCTCTCTTGGTTCTGTTACACCCCGAGGGAATCCCGCCCCACTAAGGTGGCTGTGCGTGGATTACCCGGGGATACGAACCCGGAGAGGGTGTGTGAGGCGCTCAGGGGGCTTGGGTTCCCTGTACGCTTCGGAACCCACATCCCACCACAGAAGGGTAGGCCCGGCTGCGTGTTCCACGTGCAACTGGACCACATGGGGCAGGAGGAGCTCGCTAGGCTCTATAGGGTTAACGAGCTACTCTACATGCCGGGGGTGGTTGTTGAGGCGTGGACGGGCCGCAGCGGCTTGGCGCAATGCCATAGGTGCCAAGGCTTCGGCCACTCCTCATACAATTGCTTCCGACGCCTTAAGTGTGTCCGGTGCGCGGAGGCACACGCAACCCGGGAGTGCCCTCTCCCGCGAGACGCTCCAGGCAAGTGTGCCAATTGCCAGGGGCCGCACAACGCCAATGATAGGCGATGCCCGGTCCTGAGGAAGGTGGCGCGTGCCAGGAGCGTACACCTACGACCCCCAATCCCCGGCATACGCCAACTGCGGAACGCTGCTCCCCCTCCCCAGGTACCCCCTGCCAGAGGACGAGCGCCCACCGCTATGGGGCACCATGTGCGCGTCGTGGAGGAGTATGCTGGCACGACTGGTGCATCTCTGATGGCACCCGCAAACGCGCCGGCGCCTGGGCGGCATGCCGTTGTTAACAGACGTCGGCGCGAGAAGCGTAAAAGGTTGAGGGCGGCGGCCCGGCAGGTACCACTTGCCGAGTCGACCCCCCATCATATAGTAGCCGACCCGACACCCGAGACGCATCCAGCCGTGGCAGAGGCTCCCACGCCGGCGGCACGGCCGGCGCCGACGCAGACGCATGAGTCCGCGGCGGCGCCGGCGCGGCCGCCGCGTCAGCACGCACCACGCCCCGTCCGTGCCCATCCCCCAGCCCAGGCTGTCGTCGTGGAGGGCACTAGCCGACAGGGACCGCAGAGGCGGCCAAGGGTCGAGGTAACACTACCGCCCACCCCCCCGCCCCCGCCACTCCCAGACTCCTATCCCCGTTGCGCGGCCCTTTCGGGCCCTCGGGCTGGACACGCCCGCAGATGTGTTCATCACAGCCGCACAGGCAATCTGCGAGGCAGTGGCCCAGCACCCGGACCTTGTTACGGCCGTGCGTAGGATCGTGTCCGACCTCCTTGGAGTCCAGTGCGGCATCTCTCAGGGTGCTGTACTGGAATCCAGGGGGGATTAAATCCCACCTGAGCGCGCTGCGACGTCTCGCACACGACCAGGACATACATGTCGTGCTCCTGGGCGAGACCAAGCTGCGGCCAGGCCTCGACCTGAAGTTGCCCAACTACCACGTGTATCGGCGAGACGAGACCACACCAGAGGGGCTCCCCTACAGGGGCACCGCGGTGGCGGTCCGTCACGACGTAATGCACGAGGAGTTGTCATTACCGCCCTTTAAGTTTACGCGCTCTATAGGGGTCGCACTTAAAGTGGCGGAAGGAGAGCTGCGTCTCTACGCGGCATATCGCCCGCCAGGTCCCCAATTTGACCCGCAGGACATCCATAACATCTTGGACGGTGGTGCTCCGACCTTGGTGGCTGGTGACCTCAACGCAAAACATCTGGCGTGGGGTTCTAGAGTCATCAGCCCCGCGGGTCGGAAGCTGTACTTAGACGCCGAGGCCAAAGGGTATGAGGTACAGGGGCCCGAGGCTCCCACCCATATCCCCTCGGTTGAGTCCCACCGTCCCGATGTCCTGGACATAGTATTTCACAAGAACCTCCCGTGTCCAGTCCACGTGGAGGTGTTGTATGACCTAGACACACAACACCTGCCCATCTTGGTCACCCTTGGTGTAGGGGCGGCGTGTGTAGAGCCCCCCGGAGCCCGCAGTAAGACGGACTGGGAGAAATTTAAGAACCTTTTAACAGCTATTAAATTCAGCGGCCCTCTCTCCTCACCCGAGGGAATCGAGGCCGCCACCGAGGTATTACAAACCTCTATACAGAATGCCCTGGCGGCCTCGACCACCCAGATCCCTGTGGAGGCGGGTCGCTACTCAACACCTCTCCCAGCTCGTCTGAGCGAGGCCCTCGCTAAAAAGCGTAGACTGCGTGAGCTCTGGGCGCGCACCCGATGCCCCCGGGTCAAGCGTGACCTCAATGCGTTGGCCGAGCGGCTGTCTGTTGAGATGGCGGAGCTGCGAGGTGCCGCCTGGGAGATGAGGATCGACCAGGCGAGCGAGACGCAGACGTCACTTCACCATTTGAACAGACAGCTGACTCGAGCTAAGGTCCCCGTCACCCCCCTCCTAGATGGCGAGGGGCGGCGGGTCCACGCAGCAAAGGACCGCGCGGAGGTGCTTGCGGAGTACATGCAAGTGCAATTCTCACCGCACCCACCCGCACCGTACGTCTCCGCGCACCATGAGCAAGTAGAGGGTAGAGTCAGGGATTTCCTTAGGGGTCCGACTCCGGCACTCGAAGGGATTGAGTTCATCTCTCCCACAGAGGTAAGGAAGGCGGCCTCACGTCTATCCAGGCGTAAGGCTCCAGGCCACGATGGGATCCCTAACATGGCGCTTGGTATGCTGTCCCGAGGGGCCCTGATCGCTCTGACCCGGGTCTACAACGGCATCCTTCGCACCAGCCATTTCCCGACCATCTGGAAACTAGGGAAGGTAATCGTCCTCCCGAAACCGGGGAAAGACCGCCGTCTCCCGGGTAGCTACCGCCCCATAACTCTGCTGTCAACCACAGCCAAGCTGTTTGAGAGGCTGGCGTTGAAACGACTGCGTCCGTTCCTTAATATAAGGGACGAGCAGTTCGGATTCCGCGCTGGCCACTCTACAACGCTACAGCTCACGCGGGTTATCCATCATTTGGCATCCGAGCTTAATTACGGCCGTCACACCGTCGGCGTCTTTCTTGATATAGAGAAGGCGTTCGACCGTGTATGGCACAGTGGGCTCGTGTGCAAAATGATGGATACACCTGCCCCGGCGGGGCTGACACGGTTGATAGCATCGTTTTTAAGTGAGCGGCAGTTCTATATTTCGGTCGAGGACGTCGCCTCAGACCCTAGGCCCATATGTGCGGGGGTGCCGCAGGGCAGCTGCCTCTCGCCGTGGCTCTACTCACTATACACCAACGACGTTCCCACCCTTCGCGGTCACCTGGAGGATTGGGAACGGGACGTTATGCTCGCGTTGTTCGCAGACGACAGTGCGTACTTCGCGTCATCCCGCCGAGCTGAACTAGCTGCCGCCAGGATGCAGCGCCTGCTCGACCTGCTACCTATGTGGCTGGATAAGTGGCGCATGGCTGTCAATGTCGGTAAGACAGTCGCAATACTTTTCAGCCGCAAGCGTATTATGCCGTCGCCGCTACGTCTCCGGGGAACGGAGGTAGCTTGGCAGACTCATGTTAAATACCTAGGATGTAGCATCGATCGCTCGTTGCGTATGACCCCGCAGGTGGAGCACTCGATCCACCAGGCCCGAGTGGCCCGAGCGATGCTCCGACCGGTGCTTACATCCAGGTTACCGTTACGAACGAAACTAGGTATCTACAAGACCTACATTCGTTCCCGACTCACCTACGCGACGCCGGCATGGTACGCGTTGGTCTCTAGGTCGAACCGGCAGCGTCTCCAGGCGCAGCAGAACCTGGCCTTGCGAGCGATCGTGGGGGCTGGTCGCTACGTCAGGAACGACGTGTTGGAGCGCGACCTAAAAATTCAGTCTGTGGAGGAGTTTGTGGTCCGCCTCGCTCGCTCGATGTACGAGCGGGCTGAGGCCGGACCACACTCCCACCTAAAGGGGTTCGCGCCCCTTCACGATCGACCACCTGGGGGGCGGCCGCTCCCGCGGGAGCTCCCGGGGTTGGTTCCTCCCTCCGACCATCAGGAGGGGGACTGCCAGCTTGGTAACTTGACCGAGTCCCGTACCCCCCGCTAAACAGCGGGGTTGGTATAATTTTAATGTTGTCTCATTATATTATAATATTATTTAATAATATTATATTATTATGAAAGAATATTAAAAAATCCGGGGAGTATTCACTCCCTTGAGAATTTGCCCGGGCAAAGAGGGTACCCTCGAGACCCGAATAATCCCTACCCACCCCCATATTGCAAACGCAGACGCGGCATATGAGAGGCCGGTGGGTACGAAGTCCCGTCTTGTCTTGACAGTGCTGCCTCAAATGTCATGTGACGTCACTACATCGAAACCTGTCGATCACATCGAAACCTGAAGTATGTGTAACGTCGAAGTTTATTTCTATATTTTCAATGTGTTGACGTCACGCTACGAAATGACACTTGACCGCCTGTTTTGGCGTAACGTTCCGTTTACCGTAATAAAAATATGTTTTTTATTAATAAATAGCCCTTTTTCGAAAAAATGATCAATGAAAGGCATATATAATACGTATATGAATTCATTAAAACAGTTTCCCAAAAAGTGTCAAGTAGCCAATTAAGTTGGAACGCTTCACATAAACCACACCATATTTCTACGAGAAACGGAATGTAGCAGTGTACGTGCAGGATGGCGTGTGGTACCTCAGCGAGCTCGTAGACGCAGATGCGTCCGGCGTCGTCCCCGGCGGTGAGGTGCGCGCCGCCCGGCGTCCACGACACGCGGTTGAAGGCCGCGCCGCCCTCCGCCACCACGCTCGCCACCGGCACCTGCACACGCGACGGTATTACCGCTGTTTATTCATATACACCATGCTATGTATCTTACGTTATATGTTAATCAAACTAATATACAAATTATAAAATAAAGCATCTTAAACTTGTACTTTACTGCTGTAAAACTTTCGTTTATTAATCGTTTATACAGATGTACCTGTATCTAAATGTTTTTCAAACGTTAAAATATGAGTTACATTTACTACTACTACATTACACATTAAAAAGATGTATGAGAAAATGTGATTGTGATGTAATCCACGTTAAAATATATTTTAAATCAATTCAGGACGAAGTTACCTCAGTATCTCTATTAAGATTCCACAAATCTAATCTGCCAGCAGCATCGGCGGCTGCGAACAGTGCAGGATGCGACGGCGACCAGCGCACGTCGGCAACATAATCGCCACTGTCTTCAAACGAGTACAGTGCCTTATTCTCCTAAATAAACATTTTATAGTATTATATTATATGTATCTAGCCTGATTAAGCAATAAGTAATAATAAATGATTAACAATAGTGGTTATAATAAAAATGGGTAATGGTTAAAATAAAAACGATGGTTAATATTTAATGAGATTAAAACAAACAGACACAAAGTACCATAACTTACTTTTAAAGGTCTGGTAACAAATAAATAAATATTATTAGAATTTAAATCTACTCCATGGCTCCACTGTTCTGTTACATAAATGTTTGCGCGTACATTGGCAGGTAGTGTACGTATTTTTACTGAAAGTAAGACACTCCGGTCGTTCGATTTCCTTGCCGGGCATTATTTTTGCATTTATTGCGGGATAGGGACACGCGTTAACGTCGGCCGTGCTTCAGACGAACTAAACAAAATAAGATCTCCCTTTTAAAGTGAGCTGGTATTTTGCGAGATGCTTCTCGTTCGGCGAGCCGACATCTATTAGTATTCTCGACAGCGTGCCCACCTTGAGGCTCCACAGCTTGACGCTCCAGTCCATGGAGGCGGTGAGGTAGAGGTGCGAGAGGTCGACGGCGCCGGGCGCGGCGTGGCACGACACGCCGGTGACGGGCCCCGCGTGCGCCTCCACGCACTCCGCCACGCCCGCGCGCTGCCCGTGACGACAGCCTGCGGACATAATGGAGGAACTTTACAATCGCCAGCCACACGTATCTAAACGATGATTTAAAATTCTGGCAGTGGCAGACCAAGGTCGTCGGACGCCCGGGGCGGAGAGTTGAATGAAGGCCCCCAGTCTAAAAAGCTCGCCTGCGATTCCGTGACCTCATTTTTCACTGACTTATACACATTTCATAGATTGTTTGGTTCTCACGACCTTTTTTTAGCAAGGGGCGGACCCTCAAATAAGCCGCTAGAGAATCCTGGGTCTGGGTGTTTTTATACTCGTCAATGTATTATATTTATCCTACAAACGAAATCGTAGTGTGACTGTGAGTGTAAAAGCATCTTTAAAAAAAGAAAAAAATATGAAAACCATGAAACTATTTTACCATATCCACCAAAGCTAAATAGGATATGCTTTGAAGGTGTGATGAGTGAGATAGGTATGCTACACTTTGCGACGAATGCGCACTACTATATACATAATATGTAGTCTATTTGCCGCAGATTATGAGCTGACATTGCTTTGCCACATTTTAAAAGTGAGGTCTGTTAACATGGAAATATTTCTGTGAGACATTCTAACTTAAGCCTCAAAAGAGGTAACTCGAAAATCACATGACAAGTCAAATTCCTTGTTCTTTGTTCTTTTAACGTCAGTTACTCATGCTCATAGACAATATTGACCCAATAAAATTATGTAAACTATATATCCACTTGCTACAATTATCAAAAGAAATAAACATGTTTAAACTTACCAGTATAAATATTCCCGTCTTCACTGCCCAGGACGAAATTGTTCACATCTCCATGAGGGAATCCCATGGAGGTAACTGCGACTGCTTTGCTTTGTCGGTGCTGGAGATCCAGGGTCTCTTGCGGCTGGGACAGCATGTCCAGCGACCACGAGCACATGCGGCCATCGGTGGACACCGATATTAGGTTGTGGGCGTTCTGGCTACCCACTACTGATAGGCAGTAGACTGGATGCTGGGCAAATATAAAGATTGTGTGTTACGAAATGAACAAACACCTTGCATGTATTGGCAATTACATATTATTGACTTTGAAAAAAATATGTTAGCAATATCGCACGAGTCTCTTCAGGTTCTTAACCGATTTCTATGACGTTCCGACAAATATATTGATATTGTCTTTTGTTTCATACTACTAAAATGGCTCATTCACCATTTCTTACTTCCTCATTCATTACTTATTTAATCAGTAGATTATCTGTATTTGAAGGACAGGACACTGAAGAAATTATGATCCACTGTTGTACAATGATCTTAGAGGATTTAGAGGAGCACCTATCAGTCTCCATTTTATACTGGTTACGAATATAATTGAAAACTTAATTAAATATTAAATAACTTACTGTGTGCGCGAGCGAAGACAGCGGCGTGCGTTGTATGGGTGTTCGTTTCTGCACACGATTATCCCACAACACGATCTGACCAGAGTATGTTCCGCCCAGGATTAAGTTCGGATGGAACCTGTGTATAAAGTATACATTGTTGTTAAATAGAAATTAATGATTATAGTCCACCACACTTATCCGATTTTCTATGGACTCCAACCAATAAGAGAATATACCACTTTATTACAATCTTACCCAGTTATTAATGAATACGATCATAAATTGCAACTGATTCATGCTATTTTGCTTACCGTGTTTGAATTCAGTGTAGTGTTTCACGAAAAAATATCTTTCTTTTTCATTCAATTTATTAAATTACCTTTCTATGTATCCCTCACACACTCGATGACGCGGCCGGCACGGCTCATGAACTTCTGGAACTCCGCAGACAGCAGGATCGTCTGCTTCTCGTCTCGATTCTTACCTTTATAGCGTTGCCTCACCTGGCGAACGTGGCGCTCATGACGGGCGACTGGCAGTGGAAGATGTCCTCGGGCGTGGACTTCTTGAACTTGGTGTTCCAGACGAGGCACACGCCGTCCGGGTCGTGCGGCGCGTCGTCGCTGTTGTGGTAGGAGGCCAGCATGAGCTCCGGGTGCGCGGCCGACCAGTCCAGGCAGGTGACGCAGCGCCCGCGCGACCACCGCTCGTCGTAGAACGTGCGCACCAGCGACAGCCGCGCGTCCGACTTGTCGTCCCTGGGGAACGGAATGGAGCGTAAGGTCGCTTGTCCCCTGCACCGTCACCGAGCCGATACCGATAATTATTAGTGACGGCGCCAAAGTAGCGTACACACATTTACAGCACCGTGATCCGTCCGCCGATATTTCGACTAGATCGGCGTGACCGCTAGATCGGCACCGAGATTTTGCAGGGCCGATGTGCCAGCAATATAAAACACGTTGAAACTTCTCCGTACACTGTTGTCACACGCCGATATCGATCGAACAAAGTAAACCGCCGATATCGATATCGGTCGCGGTGGACAAACTATCGCCGTCCGGACATATTAAAATCGGCCCGAAATAAATCTCGTTCTCGCTATCGGCTCGGTGACGGTGCGGTGGACAAACGGATTTACGATTCTAATCGGTGAAAAATCACGATTCTAACAGTGGTGTTCAAATTATATTTAAAACATACATAGCTTAAATGTCGCAGAATTTCAAGCATGCAAATTTATTGAATAAATACGCATGAGATGCATAAAGCTTTTCTCTACCCACCGATTAAAACGTGGCATCATCATATCTTTAATAACAAGTGTAAAAAGGCCTCCAAAAGTGTAAAAAATTTATTTGATTTGATTTTATAAAATGACAAATGTGTCATATAATTAATCGCCTGTGATTCGGTGAGTTTTTTCGTGACCGTCAGAATGGCCGGTCACTACCCATATTTTACATCGAAATAATTACTAAGAGTTGCTACCTAGTTGCTATTAGTTGCTACTAATTGTTACCTTCGATTAAAAAAAGATAAACTACTTTTTAAGGTGACCGGCCATTCTGACATCAGGATGGCCGGTCACCTATCCAGTGAGAAGAAACTGCGCAAATGTAATAATGTATAAGCATAATATGTTTAATTTCGGGTTTTCTCTTTTAATTATACAGGCGTTTACACCTCTTATATTAAATCCGTAATATTTTTTATCCTTAAAAGCTATGAAGTCCAATATGAAGGTAGCAATTTGGTAGCAACTATTGATTACAAAAAAAACTATTCATTTGCGCAGTTTCTTCTCACTGGATAGGTGACCCGCCATCCTGATGTCAGAATGGCCGGTGACCTTAAAAAGTAGTTTATCTTTTTTTAATCGAAGGTAGCAATTAGTAGCAACTAATAGCAACTAGGTAGCAACTCTTAGTAATTATTTCGATGTAAAATATGGGTAGTGACCGGCCATTCTGACGGTCACCTTTTTTCGCTGAGAGATACACATTTCACGGATTGTTTGGTTCCGACGACCTTTTTCTTAGCAACTGTGTTTGGAGGCCCCCCAGGTACGGAGGCCCGGGGCGGACCGCCCCTTCCACCCCACCCCCTTACGCCGCTAGAGATGTGCACATGGCACCTACAATAATCCTAGTATTTTTCAATAAATTACTAAACACTGAGTTTTTGATTTACATCATACAGATATCATTGAACTTTTGACTATAGTTGACTGAAGATGCTTTCCAACTTCTGACACACAACCTAGAATACCTCCCTTTGATGAATATGAGTAACCACTATAATTTATAAATTAAGTATGACACTATAGTGTCATACTACACTGTAGTGTCATACTTAATTTAAGGTGATAGGTTATAACTTATAACCTATCATCTTTAGGAACTTATGGAAGGTGGTAGATCCCCTTGTGGTTCGACTTCGGCGGCACCACTGCCTATTTCTGCCTAATAACAGCAGTGTTAGGCGCTGCTGTGTTCCGTTTTGAACGGTGTGGTAAGGGAGACAGACTTTTCCCAGGCGTTCCAGCTTAGTCCTCAGGGGTAGCGGCGCATCTGTGGCCGACCTCAGGTAGGAATATCTAAACCTATCTGGGGTTGATTACAGATGTCCATGGGCGGCAGGAGCCACTTACCATCAGGTGGACTGCGTGCTCGTCTACTTCTCCTATATTATAAAAAAAAGCTTACTGTGCATTCTCGTTGTCGCCGCCACCGGTGTAGTCGGTGTAGATGTCGACGGACTCAGCGAGCGCGCGCTCGATGACGCGGCCGGCGCGGCTCATGAACTTCTGGAACTCCGCGGACAGCAGGATCGTCTGCTTCTCGTCCGTGCTCAGCTCGCGGACTGCAATGTGAACAAATACCATCACATTACAGAACAGATTACGATCTAGCTGTAGGTGAAAGCTAAGCAACATTTGGTGCAGTTAGGTGGATGAACGCTATTGGTTAAGATTCACCCGCGTTTCCATGTTTCAGAGAACCTCTTAGATATTAGGTGTTGATTTTTATCATTGGTCAGCATTGATAAGAGTCGTTAATTTTTTTTGAAGACTCATAAGCAGTTTGGAATCATCTGTAACGGTTGGCTACAAATCCGTACTTTCCTACAACAATCCACATAGGACACCCATGTCCTTTAATGGAATAAAAAGGTGTTTCATGGAAATCAGAGGTGAGATGCTTTTTGATATTTAATCCCAAGATAAGACATCGATAGCAATAGGTTAAGATCTTCATACGGTCTTTTAGCCATGACAAAAAGACATCTCCAGTGGGATGGTAACAAAACAACATCCACATATCCTTATTTAAAATAAACAGCGACTCACTCTTCTTCTCCTTCTCCTCCTCCTTCTTCTCCTGCGGCGCGGCGGTGACGGCCGGCTGCACCTCCTTGACGGTGGGCAGCCCGTGCGGCAGGATGCCCGGCGGCAGCTTCCCGTGGAACGCCGCCTCCTCGTCGTCGCCTTGCCGAGCGCCGTCCCCGTCGAATGTAAGTACTGGACGGTGAATAAGAATGGCCCTTGCCGCGCGCGAGTGTACACGTACCACTGACTTATTTTGTGGCTTACGATCGCTTTTACCACTGACTTACTGTATTTACGGTTGCTTTTCGGTCCCTTTTTTTATATATGTAGTGTTAAAAAATCATTATGCAAAATGTACTTGTTTAAAATATTTTCTCTACTTTTTATAGTTTGTTAATGACAATAATGTGTTAGATTGATATAATGGTAAAAATGGTTATTAAATGTACCATTTTTATTTCGTCGTTCAGTTAAGTTTAAGATCTTAAATTCTTTTCAACGTCACTTATCCTTCTACTTTTTTCAAAATATCGTTTATTATTATTATTCAAAGCACATTTATTTTTAATAATTATTATTTGTGGTATATAAGTCAGTCGTACGTTTGTGTATAACTTCATGAAGTTATGTAACGCCATAAACTTGATGTGTGATATCCGTGCGATTACATTGCTATTAAACTGAAGGTTACAGAGCGTGCTTGCGTGCGGACGTGACATATATGGCAATTTTTAACTAATATTTATTTTTAATTCCTTTAAAATTAAAGTTAACTAGACTAATTAGAAAATAACTTCATGAAATTATAAAAATGAGGTATGCGTATTTCAGTTTTAGTGGTTATGTTTTTCAACAACACCATCTAACTACTAGCGGTCTAAATGAATATAGAGGTCATACGCTACTGAAGATTATGCATGAAGCTCAAGAATACATAAGCAGTTTTATCCTACTAGAGGTTATTTCTATATAATAGTTGTTATAAGTGGTGCGCTTAAACGTATCACAACATATTTGCGATAGAGGTTTTGAAAAAACTACTAAGAAATTAAAATTTATAATCAACCTGTACGGGAAGTGGCAAGCCAGATTTTTAAGTACTTAAATAATGTTTTGGCCAGTCATGCCTGTTGAAACAATGGCAAAGTTTGTCGACATTACAACGTAATAAACTCATACCTAATATAGTAACGTACTTAACAAATTTAAATATATTATACAATTACCTACTGAATAAAATCAATAACTAAATTTTTGGACTTTCAGCTACAGGGTGTTCATAAGAATACAATAAAATAATTGTAGTATGATACTTCTACTCAAAACTAATTATTTTCATACAATAAAAACTGCTTTTATACTCTTGGCGTTTAGAATATTTTTAAATGTCTGTATGAAATGTAGGACAGTTCTACAAAATGATCATTATTATTTTATGATAATTATAATTATTATGATTTTTCTTGATTTATAGCATTAGCACTGTGTAGCATAAGCAATGTTTTCACACGTTCAGATGACACACCTTTTGGCTCAAATTTGCTGAAACTGGCATGCCAAGTTTTCAATACAAAATGTATAGTGTTCTTGTATCGCATTTGTCTAAATGTGATTCTTCAAGCTATATAGCTATAGCGTTTTACTTTCAAATGGCAATGATTGTAACATTTTTGCTCACAATTTGAGTAAATTATGATTATTAAATATCTATTTTACACTTTAGCTATATTATTCGTCAGTCTGTTTCATGTATTTGGGAGTTCATTACAACTCAAAGAAAAAAGTAATAATATTTTCGGATATAATTACTGATATTAAACTATATTATTTATACTAGAAACGGACTGAAAAAATGAATAACTTAAACTATAAATTAAATAAAACGTCTAGCTTGAGCTTTAGCTTATTCCGTTACCAGTCCAAAAACGAATTTACTTAAAGAAAAAAAATCAAAATACAACACACAAAAATAGTAAATTAAAGCATTAAATTCGTGACAGAAAGCTTAAAATAAAGTACTAAAATAGGCAAAATCTTCCCGAGCTCTCCACTAGAGAGATAATGTCTCATGAAAACTCCATAAATATATATATCATTATACAAAAACAATATACCTATGATAAAATATGATGACGGACTGTCATGCATACATATAAACATAAATAATTCTGTCACATGCAATTATACCTTCATCGATACAATAAAAATAATTGGTTGACAAGCTAATTTGAGCGCATAATATAAACGTAAACACAAAATATTCAACTTGCCACCAAATTGTAAACATATACAGGCTGATACCAAAAAAATAAAATCGTAACTTTATACACACACAAACACAAAATGCAAAATATATAAGCGTAGCACAAACCTGTATATATCTACTACAACTTTCTATATGTGTGCTAAATTAAATGTTGTTGTTAGCGACTATACTGATAAATAGCGTTACGTATATGAAGAAAGGTAAGTTACGATACAAAACATGCTCAGTGACAGAGGCACAGGCTCTACGAAGGGCGAATTTAGTTCAATGATTTGTTCTTATGATTCGGAATTGAAACCTACCTGTAAACTCGTCCTCCCACTCTAAACCCGGGTTTAGATTGTACTCATCTTGAAAAAAGGGAGGAAAAACAAAAACAATGTCAGTATTTTTCGATCATTATCATATATAAAAATCAATCTATACATATATTAGCGCATCAAGAGTGCTTTGTAATTTACAGCATGGTTTGAGACTCCACTTAATATAACTACAAAACCGACAATTTTGTTCGCTAGTCTCATTGATGAATTTAGAAGCCGAATAAAATATGGCACCAGTTCTACAAACTAAGCCTGACATCAACAAGTACACATTACGTGTAGACGTTTAAATAGCTGTTTGAAATTTCAATAATTTTGTTATTATATAAACCAATAATTTACCCAATAAAATTAGTTTTAGGATTATCCATGCATTGCTTGCAGAACTAGGTCCAACGCGTTCTGTACTTGTCAGTCTTTTAGTTTTATAAAATGGGTCCGAATGTTAAGACCTGTGCAATGTGTTAGTCGAATCGAGAGGGTCAGTCAGCGTGAGATGATATGGCGATCCCCATACCACCACCATAATCGATATACACATATTTATTACTATAAGTATATTCAGTATATTTCTTGAATCATAAAATATTTGCGGCCAAAGTGGTCCGTATACCACGTGGAGAACTCTGGAAGG
This sequence comes from Epargyreus clarus clarus, assembly GCA_014595695.2. Taxonomy (NCBI): domain Eukaryota; kingdom Metazoa; phylum Arthropoda; class Insecta; order Lepidoptera; family Hesperiidae; genus Epargyreus; species Epargyreus clarus. The sequence continues at coordinate 294,934 of JACTTY020000059.1, read as the reverse complement.
CCACATTTTTATCCTTTTAAAATTGGTAATGGAATGTATAACCACATCATACGACGATGCGTTAGTCCCGAGATTTATTCATCCCTATCTGTAGACAATGTACCAGATTTCTTGATAAATATTGATTATTAGCCAATTAATATAATAACAAACCAAGTGTTCTTAAAATTATCGAGTAATCTGGCTCAACCGCACCTAGGATGTTAGTAGGAAATAACTAGAAGCGTGATAGGAAGAATTCACTATGTACAAGATACGATGACCTTATATCTCTAAGATTTATAATACAACCGACACCAAGTTATATGCCGAAAAGTGAAGATTTGTTAGGGAGAAATGACAGAAAGCATCCGTGAGGAATAATGACTTACCGTAGTAATCAGTTGCGTGTGCTAAAAAGGGATAAAAAAAATAAAAACGAGTCGTCAGTAAAAATATACATTGCAAAACTGTCTTATTGTGAAATGTATTCATTTATTTAAGTACCCCTTGACTGAAATATAAAATATATCTTCGCATTTGTAGAGAAAAGAGATTTGTTTTGTCAACAATCTTTTACTCTTTATTAACTATAAAATCTCAAATCTGTAAATATTTTGTCATATTTTTAATTAAATGTGTAATAAATAACAATGTAATGATATACACAATGGTATTTATGTTAATAATGTTATGAAAACATGCGAAATTCCCATCGGTACACAAAAAACGGAACATGCTTTATATTTTTAAGTCCCCAAATTTATTAACGGTAATTGTTCATGCAATTTGTCTTATTTTTGATAATGGCATAACCAATATAGGTTGTATGAATAAAAGTTAGAAAATTGGTCATGGATAATCTTAGTTTTGGTTTTATAAATATTGCCTTTTTCAATGGATAAATTAAGTATGATATTTAAAATAATCATGAACAAATTACAAGACAATATCTATAGGGTTCCACAAAAATAGGTAAGATCAACAAAAAAAGTGAACATGCTGTACATAAAAGGTACAAAAACTATGTTTGTGGAAAATGTGCTTATGTGAATGTTAATAACGTAGAGATTACCTTTTCGTGGCCGCCACCAGTCCTCCATGTATCCTGCAAGCGGTGATGTATTGGAAGAGCAGCCTTTTTTTATGGTAGCACAAACACAAACATTGCACCAAAGACTCATACAGTATTTACTTTTACGTTAATCATTTATGACGAGAGTACATGGACAGTACAGACATGAGAGAGACGGCACGTGGCAAGCAAAGAAACAAAATTTTGCGTGAAAAGTTTGCAGCTTGAACTTCTAACAATGTTTACTCTATTTCTAAAACAAAATCAATTGTACTAATATTAACTTTCCTGATAGTGATGAAGCAAAAAATGGTGTTATTCATTTACATTACTTGTAGGAACAAATTGTTTTAAGCCACAGAATGGAAGGCCAAAAAAGGCATGTGAAAAGTAAATACTGCTTAAATAACTACAGATGTCATTGGTTATTGTAGAGAAATGGTTTCATTTGCAAATACTACCTTCTACAAATCTTAATACTATAATGAACTATAAACTTAGCTTTAATCTGACCATGATAAGAACTCTTTCCTATACTTTTATAATTGTGAAATAATGAAATGTTTCTAATTTTATTTACACCTTTAAGACTTCCAAACTAAATAAACATCTCTATGTATGATACGAAAAAAGCTTTATTGGCCCAGTAAATTAAACCTTGTAAAAATAGTTTTATAAGTAAAACTTTTGGTGATTTTAATATTTTTAAATTTACTCATATTTGCAAATGACCCTGGTTAACAACCATCACCCAGACATCACAGTTAAACTTTATTAATTTATTAATAAAATCATTTTCCATTTTAAAACAAATTCTCAAATTACAAATGAAAATGCCAAATTAAAATGTGTAAAACTACACGAAATAAACTAAAAACAAAAACATAATAAGCTTTCCGAAAATTAACATTTGAGAATCTGTATAATTGCCCTAAAAAGTCAGATTTTGATATAAAACTCTGGCTCCAAAGGGCAAAACACAAAACACTTTATAGTAAATTATACACACACACTGTATATGAAGTGATGCAGTGATCTTTTTAATAATATTTTACAAAACACTACATGGTGTTGATTTTTATACCTGTTTTTTTTTTATATTAAAAAATATGATAAAAGTGAAACTGGGAAAATGAAATAAATAAATTAAAAATATATTGAAGTTTATATAGTTAAATTATAACAGTAAATATTAATTATTATGTTTTGAACTGATCTCAATTCGATAGAAACATCTAACATATAATTTTAAAGAATTATGTGCCAAGTATTATATGCCCAATTAAATTTATCACTAATCCATAATATTAATTGTATGTTAAACATCTCAGTTATTTTCAAATCAATAGTTGTTAAAACAGGCACACATTCATCAAACTCAGTCTTTTAATATCGTCAAATGTTTTTTTGTATTTGTTAGAAAGAGTTAGCTTACCATCTCGCAGCTCGGTGACACCTGACGCTGTTGTTTGGGTCTGCTTAGCATATGTAACATTCTCCTTGGGTGGAATGTCAGTAGATTGTACTGACACCACTTGTAACTGTGGAACCTTCTTTGGCCCCCTGGAAAGGTAATAGGACTCAAAATGATAAAGGGCTACAATTTTAATTGGTTGTGTATATGTTAAAACTACTTAAAACTATTAAAACTCATGTTAATACTTTTCAATGTATTTTTAGATGATATGGGAGATAAAAAAAAATATAGTGTATAAAGTGGTTGTAAGTATGACATTACTAGATATAATTATGAATACTTCAAAATAATATGTATAGTTCATATTTGTTAAAAAAATCAATTATTGCAGTCTGTTGTAGTATACATTATTACTTTAAATGAGAATCAAATCATCAGTTAGGATTTATGTCAATAACAGAGAGAATGTTATTTATTTGTGCTAAATTTAAGTTGCTGACTTTAACAATAAATAATTGCTATATGAATGTATGACATACATATTGTGTATAACTTATAATATAAGCTTACCCATGCGGAGGTAAGCTAGACTTGTCAGTGTGTGGCAAACTGGCATCGGGTGATGCTGTCTGTGGTGGTGTGAGTGACGTCATAGAGGACAGGGAAGAAAGGACGTCCTTGACGGGCGCCACGCCCAGCGAGGACAGCATCTCGTCCAGGTCGCGGCGGCTGTCCAGGCTCGAAGCCGCGGACGCGCGTTGCTACGGATAATAAAGTTCCAACATTTAAAAATAATGTACATTTTTAACCAACTACAAAAAAGGAGGAGGAACCAACATTTATTTCAATTACTTTTTAATTTGTACATAGAAGTCAGTTGTATTTTTTTGTTAATATTTTTGTAGAATACCTTGATATGCTTATTATGAATAATGCATATTGAATGTGCCTTTGACTGTTTATGCATTTACATAGACAGCTACTACAGTGGTGGAGTTTTGACGTTATCGTTTGGAGGTATCATCAGGAAGGTATCATAATTCGATAACATACATTTCAGCTTAATTGCTACTGGTAGTATCTATGGCAGACTAACAAGGGCTTATTTGGGTGCAGAAACCACTCAAGATTAAATGCAACCCCCTAGTCTGTGAAATATAAGAACCTGGACTAAACCACCATATTTTTGGAGTTTGTTTATAACACAAATATTAAATGAAAATTGCATAAAAGACTATGTACTTTAAAAAAATTATAAATCATACCAATGCTTCTTCTGCATCTTTCTGTTCCTTCTCCCTGCGACGGCGATCTTTTTCCTCACGGAGAGCTTGGAGCTTCGCCTTCTTGCGCTCCAACTCTGCCTTGCGATCAGACATGCTCGACATTTTGGCTTCTGAAATATAAAGTCTCCAAGTAGTTATTTTAGGTTATTTATGTTCTTAACCAATTTCTTATGTTATGATCTTTATATAAGAGTTTTTAAAGCAATAATAATTAGTCATTATCTAACTATGTAAACAATAATGGATTTCAATTAAAGGCACTTGTTAATATTAAAATCAATAACAAAACAATTATGTATTTACTTCATGACATTACACATTACACAAGATCATACTAATACATATATGCAAAATTAAGTATGGTCCAAGTAAAACTGCTAGTTCACTCTGAAGATAGAAATGAATTGCGTCGCCATAGCAAATTGTATGACTACTCCTGCTCGCAACAACTTCATAGCAGAGTGCAGTTTGGAACGGACTATACCCTTCTGTCTACTTTGTAGATGTAGGCCATCAACTAGTTGAATTTCAATTTGTAAGCAATTAACAGTCTTACTTGACCTATACAGCACCTCATGATTTATGTTATATATAGATATAAATAGATTTATTTACGATAAGTATATCATAATACACAACAAATATTGTTATTGTTAAAAAATAAATAACCATGTTATATTTTACTGTATACTTATTTTATACAGTAAAACAAATATTCAATTTATAGATAATTTCACACTGATTTTATAACTAAATGTGAGTTTGCTGAAAAGTGCACTTATTTTGCCGTCGACTTAAAGTTCACATTAGCACACTAGTAAACCCACTGAAAGAAACAAATTCAGCAACATAAATGTAAAATTCAAAACATAAGTGTATATAGACCTTTACGGTAAAGATACATGTTAGCTGTCGTTTATTTGGCCGGCTAGTATTACATGAATCCCTCTATTGATTTTAAAGCAAATACTATGCTATAGAATAAAAATTCTAGAACTGCAACTCAAGTATTGATTAGCATTCTGACAGCAGACGACCGATCTATAGAAAGCAGCCACTGAGATCACCTAATGAGTCATTCCAATAAGAAATTGCATTCCTTACCTTTAACTAGGTCTCCGATTACACTATAATAACCATTTTTCAACTAAACAAACAAACAAATGCCGATAAAACGTGGCAAACGAGAAATGTAGATATTATATAGGTAACGGGAATAAAGCTGCAATGCGACATATACGGTAAAACCGTAAACTATCTACCTCTATATTCGTATAGCGCGACAGTTGTTTAATTAAGAACATATGTTAATCAACGAAATTGGGCACTATAAATCGATATTTTCATAAATCTCCAGAATAAAAAACAAGTATTGCCGAAATATCTCGGTCTCAAATGTGAGCAAATTATTATGTTGCCATATATAATTAAAATTTCCACAATTTCATGTCCTCCCTATACTGAAAGGTTTTTGAGTTTAAAAAATTATATGATTCGCAATTTTTTACTTGCAAATATTACTAGCATCATAGAAGGATGTTGCAGATATTTTAAGGATTCTGTTAAAGTTTGAATAAAGAAGGTTTGGCTACCTTTATATCAAGTATGTTGCTATGTTTTGCTACCTTTATAGCCATGTAGTTAGGCTTCGCTTTTGAGATGTGTTATGTTGAAATTTCTTAGTTGCATCGGTCACGATATTTAGATCGCACTCTTAGCTTTATCTGGAGCTAAGCTAATCAAAAGAAACAGTTCACTCTTATTTGTGCTTTTGAAACACATGGAAAGCTACCTACCTTGAACATTTGTGGTTGAAAGGCACCCTTAAAGCAGAAACTTAAGATCCAATGTTTAATCTCCATTTCCAAGCTGCTTGCCTTGATGTTATAAAATAATACATACAACGTATTCGATCTTGAAATAATTAAATACATTTTTATATTTTATTTCCAATAATTTTAGGGGATTAAACTTTTATAACTATGGAAACATTGTGGAAACTGTTTGCGTTCCATAATTAAAATTTGTTTATGCATTAATATTACTTTATTTAAAACTAAATATACATATTATATGGAGTTATAGTTTACATTTTTATTTACAAAATTTAATATTATTTTATTTCATAAACGAAGTCATGTAAAAGATACTATGAAGACAATGTTTATTATTATTTTTTTAGTAAAAAAACTTTTTGTTGTCTAATTAAGGTTTCAGAACACATGGCTCATGAATTTGATCTCTATTACAAATTATGTCATCAGTAGTTTACAGTCATTGGTTGTTATTCATTCTTGCTAATGATTAATTGGGTGCTTACTTCTTTGGATTCTTTAACTATCCAATGGCATGAGTCTTTCGTTTGACTTTTAGTTGTCGTTGACATAAAAAACGTACTTTTGATTGGGTGTTGTCCGGCTTGATGAGTGTGACAACGCCAAACGTAATGATCAAACAATTTATTCGTTTTCGTGACCGACACAGCTTCAAATAACGATTTTGGGTTGAATCAAATATGAAATTATGATGAGCGGTTTTATGAATTATTTCGTTGTGTTGCTTTGCTACAGCATTTCAGAATTACAAGCAGGTGAGAGCGATGATCGTCATCTCTGTAACGTTTTTCTTGTAAACAATCAGCAAATAGATATTCCTGTATTTAGAACAAATGTCTGAATTAATGTATGGATTTACAGTTCTAAGTAATTGTTTTATAATCGTTATGCAAGTGTATTTGATTTTGAGTAATCGTTTTCAGATTCTGTTAGATATTACTACGATTACGAATGCAATGAGCCTCTAGTGGAGTCTTCTAAGTTGAGTGCCACCTCCAGTTTAAGAGAAAGAGGCCCAGATAATGCTAAACTTTATGGTAAGTTGTCGGCATCTTTTTATTTCCAACCTTATGTAATAAGTAATACAGTACAATTCATGAAACCATCCATCAAACTTATTTTGTGCTATAATTTATTTGCAGCCAAATATTGTATAAAATAGACGTTTTTGATACTGAAATATTTATCACATGCTTTGATTAAATAGTTTTAAATGTGAACTGGCAATTGATTTGAATTTTATACATATTCTGCATACCTAATTTCTTTCCAGTCTGTAGTATTCAGTTGAAGTAGTTTCATGCATACATTTTAATGTTTTACATATATTAGTATTTCCAAAGTGGTATCGATACATTTACAGGGGCACAAGGTTTATTGTTATCTACAATTTGTCTATAGAACTTTGCTCGTTTTTATTTTATGCACTGATTTTTATTTTGCATGTATGTGTGAGTTTTTTGTGAGTGTATTAGTTTAGTTAGGGTTTTTCAAGTTTTTAAATAAGAGCTTACATTAAAAAATATTAAATTAAGGGGCTAAGAGTTAATTTCCTGAAATAGGATTCATTATCTGCAGGTCCACAATATTAAGACAATAATTGGACCGCAAAGTAACCTTAGACTTATAACTAAGGGCAGAGGGATAAAAACAAGAAGAATGTCAGCTAAAGTAAATGTCAGATGGGCTTTCAATGCCAAGAAGTGGATACCAACTGAAGATCAAATCAGGACTTTGACAAGTTACATTCAGCTAGAGGAGAAGGAAAGACTCTCAAAATTTTACTTCCAGGATGATGCAAAGTCTTCCCTCATAGGGCGTCTCATGATGAGAAAATTCCTGCACATAGCTACAGGTATCCCATACAATGAAATTAGGCTTGGAAGGGATGAACGTGGGAAACCTTACCTACTAGGTGCTGGAGATATGACCATCAGTTTCAATGTTTCACATCAAGGAGATTATGTAGTTCTGGCTGGCAGGACAGCAAGCAATGTTGGGATTGATGTCATGAAGATTGAGCCTCCCGTGAACAAGGATATACCAGAATTCTTCCGGTTGATGAAAAGGCAGTTTTCTGAACATGAATGGTCTACAATTCGTAGCTTTCCAACAGAGCTGCTGCAGGTGGCTTGTTTCTACCGTCTGTGGTCTCTGAAAGAGAGCTATGTGAAGAATAAAGGCTATGGGATTACAATAACCCTCTCTCTAGTAAGTTTTACGGTAAAAACACCATTATCTGTTGGGAATTTAGTCACAGATACAAAACTACACTATCAAGGCAACTTGCAAGAAGATTGGGTTTTTGAAGAAACACTTCTAGATGAAAGGCACGCTGTAGCTGTTTCTATGGAGGTGAAGGATTCTGACGGATATGAACCACAAGCTTTCGAGTTCCTTGAGTATGAGGACCTGGTGAAAGAATCTCAACCTTTACATGAACCTGATTCTGTATTTGCAGAGAGTTTTATGAAGAAAGAGATGAAAACATTTTGAATCTTGGAAATATCTGTGTGTTGAATATTTATGTAATAATTAGGTGTGATATTGACTAGTGGATATTTGGGAAACTAATATATTAAGTTTGTTGAAATTGGGAGATTTATTAAATTGATCAAAATTATAAGCTCTGGGTGAGGTAGGCAACTAAGTTTTTGTGTAGGGTAGGCTTAATAAGTGAAAATGAATAAACCTTGATATGTAAATGGGACTTTTATTAAAATATATACCTAACATTCTAAAAGTACTAACAACACTTGCTTATAAGTAAAAAATATATGATTTCAATTAAATAAGGTCTGAACGCGTGGACGGCGTCAGAGAATGATTTCGACCAGTACCTAGTTATAGACCTGGGTACTGTGAAGAACATAACTCGAGTGGCCACCCAAGGAAGAGCCCACTCTCAAGAGTTTGTCCAAGAGTACCACATCAGCTATGGATCTAATGGCCTTGACTATGTCCGCTACAAAGCTGCAGGGGGTGAAGTTAAGGTAAAACTTTAAGGGTTCTGGAACCACTGGAATATTAACACGGGATCATGATAATCAATTAATCCAGAATGGTAGGATGCATGTTTGTGATGTAGATTGCTTTTTAGCACATGTAAATTGTTTTGACGTAGTTAGTTAAATATAATCTGGTGGTGGTGTAATTGACTTACTATTATAATATTATCATATCTGCTTGTTTTAATTTTATTTAACAATATTATCTGTACGGATTTGTTTATCTCACGAAACTTATGACCTAATTTGTATATTTTGTCACAAATCTATCATTTTAAATCACAGAGGTAATCCGGGGAATCATTTTATATGAGTATGAGTATGAGTACAATTAAAAACAAATTCAATATTTTTCATCTATTGGCCATATACATATTTTTCATACTGTTCTATATACAAAATATTACTAAAATTACTTAAGTTTATATTGTTTCCAATATACTTCCATATTATAATCAAAATCGCAAAGGATGAAAAAAAAATTAGATCAATGTTAGTCATTTTTGAAAGTTTTCCTCTGTGACAAGTCACGCTGCTAACACCTAACTAGCAAGCTAACTAACAATGGTGGTGAAGGCACATCGGCTTGGACGGCGCGCGAGAGCTCCTACTACCAGCACCTGACCGTGAACCTGCTCGCGCGCAAGGAGCTCCGCCGCATGGCCACCAGGGGGCGCGCGAACACTGACGAATATGTCTCCGAGTATATGGTGCAGTACTCTGATGATGGGGAGAGTTGGCGGGCGGTGGCCATGGCCGATGGGAATACGCAGGTAATGCTGGTGTAATGTATGGTTTAACAAGGATCGTAATTAGTTCAGGACAGAATGATTTACTTATATGTTTATATACTAAATAGTGGAGATATAGAATGAAATAAAAAACTTGGAATAAACATAAATTGTTGTAAAATAATGTTATGAAGAATGTGGGATCTACATTATTTCAAAGCTTTGTTGGACCATATTGGGAATGTTTTAAAGGCATTTCAAGCAAGCTTTCTAAAACATAGAGTTTTAAAGAAATACAGATATGGTATTATTAATGTGTATACTGAAACTAGTTTTAATATTGAACTTATATACCTTTTTAACACGCTTTTATTAGCTTCAGACGTATGTATGTTGGTATGTTGGTATGTTAGTATGTAACGGAATCTTTGAACATGATTTTAACCCCCTTCAAAACGTCGGATTAACTCGAAATTTGGCATACTTATTAAGGACCGATGACAATTCAATATTTTAAACATTAATAGTTTTGTACCATTGTCCTTATCAACATCCTCTGGATTAACGATTTTCGAGGCGAGATTTTTCAAACACCTTCAGCAAAGTTCATCGCAACTTTAGATTGCAAATAATTATTGCTATTTAGTTTCAATAGGCGTAACTTTTATATCGTGATTTTTAGTTTAGAAAATAATAATGTTATTTCCCTATAACTCAAATGTTCTGAAACATATCTATAATGCGCTCTTGTAGAATGATTTTTAGGATTCCGTACTCAAAGGTTAAAACGAAACCCTCTGCGGTCTGTTCGTCTGTCGTTGGGCTTTATCTCTTAAATCGTAATAGATAGACACTTGATTTTTTTACAAACGATGAATAATGGTGGTCGCTATAACGAGAAATACTAAAAAATAATAAATAATTATAGTTCAAAAAACTAAAAAACACGCTTTTATGATAAAATCAACTAAAAAGTAGAAAATAATTTTCAATCTAAGAATCAATAATATTAATATTGATTCTTAGATTGAAAATTATTTTCTACTTTTTAGATCTAAGAATCAATAATATTAATATTGATTCTTAGATTGAAAATTATTTTCTACTTTTTAGTTGATTTTATCATAAAAGCGTGTTTTTTAGTTTTTTGAACTATAATTATTTGTCACATAAATTCTTTTACAAGGCTTGCGTGCAAATCTAAGAGTTTGTAATAACTCTTCAACTTATTTGTATATACTCATTGTTAATGAATTTTATCTTCACACATTTTACACATTTTCCTTAACAGTTAACCAAATAACCACAATTTCTTCTGTATTTTAGTCTTAGTGTATAATGTATTAATCGTGTAGTCGTAGCATACATGTTATTGTAAAAGTTTTTGACCATGGAAAGTACGTTATTAATGTTTATTTTTATAAATTATAAATAATGACATTATTAAATGTAAAGCTCGGGTAATAAATTTTAGGCTCTTACAGAATAACCGACATTGACTGACTTGAACTCTATATAGCACAACATCTGTAAATTTTGGAGATCACATGCTATAAAATTACTAATGGCAATGGTGGTTTTTTATTCATAAAACTGCAAGTAAACAATAATTATTGTCAATTGCCTCTATGTAATCGCGATGGTGTTGTAGATGTTCGAAGGCAACCACGACGGCAACACGGTGGTGCGCAACGAGTTCGAGGTGCCCATCATCGCTCAGTACATCCGCATCAACCCGATGCGGTGGCGGGACAAGATCTCCATGCGTGTAGAACTCTACGGTTGCGACTATGGTACGTATCCGTAACACATTTTTTGCATCTACGAGCGATCTTTCCGATTACCTTTTGCGGGAAAGGGGAGAGGTGACTTGAGGAGAGGAATTACTATGCGAACGTACTGGGTACCTATAGTACTCTACTATATTACCTTTGGTGTTTTCTGTTTAAACAAAGCGTGTAAAAATGATCTGATATCGAACATATCACATGACTACAATATACCTTATTACTATATTATACTCGAATTAATTAAAATATATCAAGTTTTTATTTATCAAGCCCAATTTAATATTGTCATTAAAATATTCATGAAGACATGAGCTTATGAGAATTCTTAGAAGTTGTTAGTTCTAAAGCAGTGAAATTTTCATAACTTGACATAATTCCAGTGGCCGACACGCTATACTTCAACGGAACATCCCTCGTGAAGGTGGACCTTCTTCGCGATCCAGTAGCGGCCTCTCGCGAGGTGGTGAGGTTCAGGTTCAAGACCAGTGCGGCGTCGGGAGCCCTGATCTATTCCCGGGGAACGCAGGGAGACTACATAGCTTTACAGTTGCGCGACAATCGCCTGGTGCTCAATATAGATCTTGGTAAGTTACATAGTTATTTGTTATAAATACAGTTGTCTTATCTTGAAAGTAAATTACCGATAAATGGCTCAATGAAGTTCTTATTCAATGTAAATAAGCGTGGTTTCAATAACAAAAGTGACACTTATTATCAAAATTTGGAAAGTAAATATTTTTAATGTACTCAGTTCAATATATTTTAAATAAATTCTTATCTTCTGTGAAGTTATAATATGCGTGTATAATTTCTGAATGTGTGTCCTCAGGATCCGGGACCTCAACATCTCTATCAGTGGGTAGTCTTTTAGATGACAACATCTGGCATGATGTGGTTATTTCAAGAAACCGTCGCGACCTCTTGTTCTCTGTCGATCGAGTTGTTGTACAAGGACGAATTAAAGGAGAATTCTCTAAGCTTAACCTTAATAGGGCTGTAAGTATAAACTCTGCACTATACAGTTTATATAGCACAGGTTCCCTTGCAATGAAGCAATTTATGGTCCTTCGAGCCAGATGTACAAAAATATTTTTTGTTTTAGTTATATATCGGTGGTGTCCCTAACTTCCAAGAAGGCCTAGTGGTGAATCAGAACTTCACAGGATGCATAGAGAACATGTATTTGAATGCAAGCAACGTTATTCAAGAATTGAAACAAGGCTATGAAAGTGGAGCTGCCTTCAAGTATCAGAAAGTTAACACATTATATTCTTGTCCTGTAAGTAATAACTTGATATTAACTATAAATTATAAGAAAAGACACAAAGTACTTTGTTTCAGTAATATTTGAATCAATACAAAACCGTTTTGGAGTAATGTTAGGCGAATTAATGGGATAAACAAAACATTAACTTGCATATAATTAACTTGGAAATTATTATAAAAAAAAAAACGATTGTTAAAAAATATACCCTTACCATTTAAAGGAATCCTTAAACCTAATGTTAAAATCCGACAAACCGTTTGGACTGCAGAATGTGCCAAAGAGACACATACTCTTACCTCTGTTTGAAAATGGTCCTCTGCAGTCGGGTAAATACATTAAGTAAATTCTTCAAGAGTAAAAACTAAAAATAATATAAGTATAAAAGTATTTGTTATTAATATTATTCTAATACTAAAACTTATGATTTTGAACTGTTTTTCATTCTAGGAGCCACCTGTAGTACCGATAACATTTTTAAAGGAGGGCTCATACGCTAAACTGCGTGGCTACTCCGGCGGAAACACATTAAACATATCCATGGAATTCCGCACGTATGAAAACCATGGACTGCTCATCTACCATAAGTTCAAGAGTGATGGTTATGTCAAGGTACGTAATTTAAAATTTAGTTTATAGATCATGTGTTACAATTTGTGTGTTACAATTCAAGTGATAAATTTCGTTAGATCAATAACGTAATCAATAATGTAAATCTTTGTTGGCAATAGAATGGGTGCTTCTTGAAATATCTAATGAAAAATTGCTCATTACTAATATCATTTACATATATGTTTTACCTTTTATCAATGTTTAACACAACTACTTATAATATACATATAAATATTCTAGGTATATCTAGAAGAAGGGAAAGTTAAAGTAGAGCTATTCACGGAGGGCTCTCCCAAAGTGAAACTGGACAATTACGCGGAGGATTTCAATGACGGTCGTTGGCACTCGCTGCTCCTCACCATGGCGACTGATAGTTTAACATTGGCCGTTGATTATAGACCTGTCAAGACTACGAAGAAACTTAGATTCCTAACTGGGAGCACTTATTATATAGCTGGTAAGAATTGCACTTAGATATAGGTAACATTGCAATAAAAGTTAAAATAAATAATAGTCTAATTTGCGATATTACTTTTATAAGTTATTAAAATATTATAATATCGAATTGAATATATTGAATTGTATTATGATGTCTTTTACAATTTAATTACTAAAGTAGTTCGGTATTTTTTTAATTATAAGTATAATTAAACAAAATCTTCGGATTTAGTTATTTATATTCTTTCTACGACATATATGGATAGAATAACTATGATGTTAAAATGTATGACAAATAGAATGTTTAATATTGTGTAGTGTTTCGTAAGCAACAACGAATCTTGATTATTAGGTGGTAAAGCCCCGCCCCGCGGGTTCATTGGCTGCATGCGCAAGATCGCGGTGGACGGTAATTACCGGCTACCTACCGACTGGAAGAAGGAGGAGTACTGCTGCCCCAACGAGGTCGTGTTCGACGCCTGCCAGATGATTGATAGGTGAGGGAATTTATACTGTTTTTTATAATATAATAGTAGCAGATAAGCAAGCAGACCAGCTGATGGTAAGTGGCTACTGATGCCCATGGACATCTGTAATCAACCCTAGATAGGATTAGATATAATTATCCTAACAGATGTCGGCTCGACTAAGCTGGAACGTCTCCGAAAAATATGTCTCCATTACCACACACCAAAATCTGCTTTAAGCTCTTAAAACCTTGAATCTGTTGATTGTGTTACCTATTTAAATTATTGTTTTTTGTATGCTTAGATCTAGTAGCAGATGGATATTTTTTTTTTATTTTAGCCTGTTCCTAATGATTTTCCGCAATTTTGTTTTTTTAGTACTTTTAGTTCAGGCATTTTAGAGCATAAAATAGAGGCAATTTTAGTCACTGTTTTGTTGATTAAAAATGAAAACAAACTGAACGAAAATATTTCTGTGTACAACTTTATAATAACGAATGTTTTTTTTTGTGCAATCTAGATGCAATCCAAACCCGTGCGAGCACGGCGGAGTGTGTACACAGACCGCGGAGGAGTTCAGCTGCGACTGCCGCGGCACCGGCTACGCTGGCGCCGTCTGTCACACTTGTAAGTTACTATTGAAATGTAAAGCGCGGTCCATATTCTCGCAAAAATCTCGCGAGAACGCGAGAAAAGCACGAGAAACGAGAATGTGGAGCCGATACCAATCGGGTTTTTCACGCATTCTTGCGAGAATGCGGAGCGGGCTTTAGTCGTGACATATTGGTTACCATCGTCAGATGAGGTGTCTGCCATATTATGATTTAATATGTTTTGTCTGTTTAATACGTTTACGTGACGATGCATTTAATTTTTCCTAAATGGTCATTGCTATAAAAATATACGAGTGACATTTATATTTGACAATCATTGACACGTAATGTAATTATTGGCCAGTGTAATGACTTTATATTTTTTTAACGTTTGCAGCCGTCCATCCATTGTCGTGTCAAGCGTATAAGAATGCGATAGGCGTGTCGCGCTCAGCAGAAATACAAATCGACGTCGACGGCTCTGGGCCTCTGCCTGCTTTTCCGGTCACCTGCGAGTTCTACTGTAAGTTTTATATCAACACCATTAAAGATTTTTTTTGTAGAGGTTTACAAAAAAGGAGATGTAAGGACATTGTGTTGTGTTTTAGCGGACGGTCGCATCCTGACGTCGGTGGCGCACACGGCAGCGGCGAGGTCGCGGGTGGACGGCTTCCAGGAGGCGGGCAGCTTCCGGCAGGACATCGCGTACGACGCCTCGCGCGCGCAGCTCGAGGCGCTGCTGCAGCGCTCGCACCGCTGCACGCAGCGCCTCGAGTACAGCTGCCGGCACTCGCGGCTGCTCAACTCGCCCAGTGAGTACTGTGTCGCGTGACGTCAGCGGCGCGCAGCTTCCGGCAGGACATCGCGTACGACGCCTCGCGCGCGCAGCTCGAGGCGCTGCTGCAGCGCTCGCACCGCTGCACGCAGCGCCTCGAGTACAGCTGCCGGCACTCGCGGCTGCTCAACTCGCCCAGTGAGTACTGTGTCGCGTGACGTCAGCGGCGCGCAGCTTCCGGCAGGACATCGCGTACGACGCCTCGCGCGCGCAGCTCGAGGCGCTGCTGCAGCGCTCGCACCGCTGCACGCAGCGCCTCGAGTACAGCTGCCGGCACTCGCGGCTGCTCAACTCGCCCAGTGAGTACTGTGTCGCGTGACGTCAGCGGCGCGCAGCTTCCGGCAGGACATCGCGTACGACGCCTCGCGCGCGCAGCTCGAGGCGCTGCTGCAGCGCTCGCACCGCTGCACGCAGCGCCTCGAGTACAGCTGCCGGCACTCGCGGCTGCTCAACTCGCCCAGTGAGTACTGTGTCGCGTGACGTCAGCGGCGCGCAGCTTCCGGCAGGACATCGCGTACGACGAAGATGTTACAATGCGCTTCTCATTTGCCTGGGCAGCAAACAAAATATTGATAATATACCGATGTGTTCAATCAAAATGCTTATCGATAGTTGTATTTATAAGCAAATTCATATTTCTTGAATTAAGATACTCGATTGAACCAAGTCAATGTTAGTTAATTTTTTCACGATTCCACTACGTCATCTATCAACTCAGCTACTTCAATCAATCAATCATTTACTTAACTCCATATTCTAAAACAATCGTTTTTATCCGCAGGCGACGAGGCGACGTTCCACCCGTTCGCGTGGTGGGTGTCGCGCACGGGGCAGCGCATGGACTACTGGGCGGGCGCGCCGCCGGGCTCGCGCATGTGCGCGTGCGGCGTGCTCGGCAGCTGCCTCGACCCCACCAAGTGGTGCAACTGCGACGCCGAGCACTCGCCCATGCGACGGGACGGTATGTATGCATGTGTGTGTGTGCGAGCGTGCGTTTATATACAGAACGCATTGGCAAACGCCGGCTCGAGGGCTGGATGCGGTCCAGCACCGCGGCATGTTTTATATTGTGACAAATACACTTTTTTTCGTCGATCTTTTCCTGAGCGCAAAATTGTACTCAAGCTGGGGATCATACATTTTAAGGGCGTACAGATTTTAATTTTTATTTTAACGGGCATTGATTTAAGCGATTTTCACATAAGCCATATTTTAAGCGAATTCCACAAAATGATCTCCACATAGGATTGATCGAATTACCATAATCTAATAATCACTGACAAAATTCCGCATTAGTATGGAATGTATGTCGATACAAATAAATTACTTGTAATTTACATTTCATAGTAATCGGGAGATTTCTACGTTTAATATCCAAACAGAATACCAGACCGATGGCGGAGAAATTACGGAAAAAGAATTCCTGCCTGTGAAACAGTTACGATTCGGTGACACCGGCAGCCATCTGGACGAGAAAGAGGGACAGTACTCACTTGGACCCTTACTGTGTGAGGGAGATGGTGAGTATTCGACAATACCTATACTATTCAAATTTGAATTTTTCAAACGGGCCTTCAGGACCAAATCCGAAACTATAAGGATTAGCGAAAAATGGTGAAATGATTTACGAGACCGATTTTTATAAAAACTAAAACTGCATAATTAGTTTTTTAAAATATCTTATTCCTTAGCCGGGAATCGAACGAGTTCATTTTGAAAAAAAATACACCCTCTATATTATTCCACTATCTGATAGTGTTGCTTATAAGGATCAAAATCTGTAAAGTAATGTTATGTGATAAATCAAAGGAAAAGGAAAATTTTTAAGAGAATACTGAACTGAATGTCTACCTGCAACTGCATAGTTGAGAATGCTTTAGGCTTCCCCAGTTTGTCCCTGTATCCCCTGCCTGTCGTAAGAGGCGACTAAAAGGGGGTTTCTGGGGTTGCGGACGGCAAGAGTGGGAGCTCGAACCGCCCAGCCAGCAACCCCGGGATGGACGGCGGTATGTGTGGTCGCATACCGTCGTGAACACCAGATGGTGTGGTGAGTTCCAAGCTCACCTGGGCGGAGCCCGACGGGGCAATTCGCCAAGTGGACTCCGGTTGCGTTCCGTTGGACATCCCGGAGTACTCTAAGCAGCGCTGAGGAAGGCCACCAGTTTAGTGCGGTAAGAATCCCACATAACCCCGTGCCGCTCCCACGGCATAGGGTACCTTTTGAAGGTTTCCCCCTCGTCAACAAAAAAAAGGCTTCCCCAGTTGTGGGGAAAAATTCTTGCCAACAGACTTAAAATTGAAATGTATTGGTGAAGCAAATTTAGTAGTAAAATATTATTTTATCTTTAGATTGAAGTCGCAAAATTCAGACATTATTATATTATAAAAATGTAGTTACACAATAATTTTCACTTAATTCACAGATTTGTTCGGCAACGCGGTAACGTTTCGGATATCGGATGCAATTATACAACTACCCGCGTTCGACCTGGGTCACAGTGGCGACATCTATTTCGAGTTTCGCACCACTAAAGAGAATGCTGTTCTGTTACATGCTAAGGTATGATTAATATTAGTATAATAGTTTAATTTCTTTTTGTGACAAGGTGTTTGCAAAAAATTTGGTTTTTAAATCTGAAATGAGCTCTTTTTTCTTAACTTCTATATTAGTCTATACTGTATTCTTATTTTATTTTAAGTTATTTTAAAGTCTATATAAGTATAGTTATTAAGTTAAAGTTTGCGACCTGAAAGAATGAGCGGTTATGATATCGGTCTGAATCTCAGAGGATTGATACTTGACTAGCCAGATAACCAAATGGTGAATTTTTGTGTTCTAGTTGTTTTGTGCATATATTTGTGGTGTATTCATGTTAACGATACACAGATAATTGAGATTATGGGTGGTAGCCCCAAGTGAAAAGTATCTTTTTAGTATTACAAATGAAGGACTATTATACAAGGACAGGACGTTCTCAGGGCCCGCAGGACTACATCAAGCTGTCGCTGATCGGCGGCGACCGGCTGCAGCTGCAGCTGCAAGCCGGCGACACGCCGCTCGGCGTCTCCGTCGACACCAGCAACCGCCTCGCCGACGACCGCTGGCACTCCGTCTCCATCGAGCGGAACAGGTACACACACACGCATACACAGACACGCTCCCACTCGCATTTACATTTATACACAGGCAGACGCGCGTAAGCTTAAACACATACACGTACAGGCGCATGGACACATGCTCACACATTCAATGGCATTTTGCATTCACACCCAGCAGCAAGCTCACGCACACACACACACGCACACGCACACGCACACGCACACGCACACGCACACGCACACATGCACACATGCACACATACACACACGCATACTCACATAACACACGAACATACACACGCTCCCAGTCGCATTTACATTTACACACACTTTTACATTTGTCGACTGCCTGTCGAATTTACTTACCCATACAAGCACGCACTCATGCTCAGACACGCACGTACAAACGCAATCTCATTTAAGAGATCAATTTTACATTAACAATAAGTCTGAGTATTGAATCAGACTTACAGTTGAATGTATTTACGAGTAAACGAAATGAGTATAATTCGTCATAACTACAGACAATAATTACTGAAAAACATATTAAAACAAATATTTTCAATACTTACCCAGGAAATAATTATTTTGAATCAATCAATATTTTAGTGGTAATAAAAAGTTATCTTTATTGCCAACTATTATTTTGTGTTAATACAACAACGGACATTTAACCACTTATCTTGTTTTAATTTTAACAGAAAAGAAGCAAGATTGGTAGTAGACGGTGCTCTGAAGAGTGAGATTAGAACAGCCAAAGACCCAGTACGGGCATTGCACCTCACTACCGGATTGGCATTGGGTGCTTCCTTGGATAGGAAGGATGGATTCGTGGGCTGCATGCGAGCCTTGCTTCAGAACGGGATACCAGTGGATCTGAGGTCCTATGCAAAACGAGGTGAGTTCCTTATGTGGATCCGGCTCGAAGGACCAAAAGTTCAGATTTTTTTATCAGTTTTTTAAATAATGAGTGCTTTCTTCCAAATTATTTTGCAATTAGCTACGATGAGATTTCCATGCACGTCTCTGGTAGAAAGGCATCCTTAGGTAAACATATAATGAAACATGGATTGTTTATGGTTACTGATTATTTTTTGTACTCCTCAAAAATAGTAATTCTCAATGCACCTTGCATCTATAAGAGTAAAAATGAGATGAATGAATGCTACAATTTTATTCTTTCAGGTATGTACGGCATATCGGAGGGCTGCGTGGGCAAGTGCCAGTCGTCGCCCTGCCTCAACAACGGCACGTGCCTGGAGGGCTACGACTCCTACTCCTGCGACTGCCGCTGGACCGCATTCAAGGGACCCATCTGTGCCGATGGTGAGCTTTTATTTACATTTGTACATTAAAATAAAATGTTAAATAATGTAACTGTTTATTAAAAGTGATAAATGCTGCATTTCTCTAAAATTGTTGCACTCTTTGTATAGTTATTTCATAATTTCCTTCAAATCGTATACCTCAAATGACTATTAAATATCGCTTTATAAATGTCTTTTACGTTTTATTGGTAAATATCTACTTTCACATGTATTTTTCACTTCTAACATTTTGAATTTTCACTTATAACCTTTTTATATGAACGAATGATGAATGACTGACTGACTGAATGAATTTTAAATAATAATAATTTATTTTAGCGGAAATTTTAATAGTTATAATTTTATTATACAGAAATCGGCATTAACCTTCGTCCAAACTCTATCGTGCAATACGACTTCCTGGGCTCATGGCGGTCCACTATCAACGAGAAGATCCGCGTGGGCTTCACCACCACCAACCCAAAGGGTTTCTTACTCGGGTTCTACTCGAACATTTCTGGAGAGTACTTGACTTTGATGGTGTCCAATTCTGGTACGTTATTTAGTCTACGTAATTTAATTTTTGTATTGTAACCGAGAACCTATACTTTGTGGAATGGTAAATAAAGAATTTCATAAAAGCGATGTAACACACGCCTCGACCCACGACTCGGCCGACGACACGATCCACGACACGACCCACGACAAGACCCACGACACGACCCACGACAAGACCTACGACACGACCCACGTCAAGACCCACGACACGACGCACGACAAGACCCACGACACGACCCACGACAAGACCCACGACACGACCCACGACAAGACTCACGACACGACATACGTACCGCGATACATTTAACGAGTTCGACACCGGCGGCACCACCGCCACACTTATTTCTGTCTAACAACAGCAGTGCTAAGCGCTGCTTTGTTCTGATTTGAAGGATATGGTAAGGGAGACATACTTATTTGAAATACTGGACAATGTTATAACTTGTCTCATGTTTTTATGCAGATGCATTACAATAAGTAGATTATTAAACGAATAAATTAGTAACAGCGAGGCTATCTTTTCCCAGGTCATTTGCGTGCTGTATTCGACTTCGGTTTCGAAAGACAGGAGATCATCTTCCAAGGGAAACATTTCGGTTTGGGACAGTACCATGACGTGAAACTATCTAGAAAGAACAGCGGCGCTACTATGGTTTTACAGGTCAGTAGCTTTTGGAGTAATGTCTAAGATCCTTATTACTAGTTGATTTAGTGCTTCATAAGTTGGTGGAAACGCAGGCGATGAAAACTCTCTTCTTTTAAGATTAACACGAAAATATTTATGATCTATTTAATCACATATAGTTTTATTAGAAAACGTTTAATATTCATAATAACTAGATAGTTAATTGTATCAGGCGTATCGTTGCGGAATCGTTTGCGGAATCGTATTTGTAGCGGATTGTTGCGAAGTAGTTTTAATCTTAACTTAATTCATAATAACTAATACTATTTTTATACTACTATTTTATATTACTATTTTACTTAACTATTTACTTTAAAGTAGAGTAAATAACAATCGCTTTGTTATATCTAAGAATTACGCAACAACACTGTACGTGTACCATTGAAATTTAAGCAGTAGTCTAAACACGGTTTTAGTTCGGTTTCACCACAGCCAAACCCCTCAACTCACCCAAATTAAACCTAAATGTTTCTCACCAAGGTGGACAACTACGAGACGCAAGAGTACAACTTCAACATAAAGGACTCCGCGGACGCCCAGTTCAACAACATCCAGTACATGTACATCGGGCGCAACGAGACCATGGCCGAGGGCTTCCAGGGCTGCGTGAGCCGCGTGGAGTTCGACGACATCTACCCGCTCAAGCTGCTCTTCCAGCAGGACCCGCCGCCCAACGTGCGCAGCTTGGGAGGTCAGAGCATATGTTGAAAGAGAGAAAAATAATATCTCAGCAAAATTTAATACAACACAGTAGCATAAAAGAAAGTTACAAACAAAAAAATGGACTATGATGAGATTGAAGATTTATTAAATGTAATTTACACACACACTTACGCACACTCACACGAGCACGCACATACACACACGCACACACTTAGTAAGTGAAGAAAATTTGTAATTTTAAATAAATAATATTTGTTTTATGCTATGGAAGAGTGGGGCTTCCTGTCACAGGTATACATATACTTAAAAGGAGGCCCCAACAATGGATTACTCATGTAACTATATTGATACAAATAAAATATTTTGTGACCATAGTCACCAGTCTTAGTATTTTGTGGAGCCTATAATACACTGTTATTTTGACGCGTACTATACCTGTAATAATAAATGTGTTTGTATGAAGTAAATAAGCGTAGCATTTCGAAGTGGGAAATGACATTCGATCATTAATTGAGGCTGCTAGAACCAGGGTGGCCTTACTGCATTTTAATGACTTTTGACCTATCCGTATTTTCGTAATTTAAAAATGTTGCACACTTTTACTTTTCTCCATATTGTAAATCATGTTTTTTGTAGTTAGGCTACTCCAACAGGTTCAAACAGACTCAATTGATAATTAAATTCCCCAGTCGGCCTCAATCCAGTTTTTTTTTTGCAAATTATGTGCGCATCGCCTTATTCGTAACTTTTTTTCCAACTCTTATTCTCTTTTTTGTTTTCCGTCTTCTTTTTCTTATCTTTACTACTTACTTACATACTACTGTGTTCTTTTACTTACGTCTCCAAAACATTTTATACGTAACTGCGTACAAAGATCCATGAGTCGTGGATCTCATTTATACAAACATTAGTAAATAAATACCCAGAATGCATTTCTAAATTACTCATTAAGTGTTTTTTAAAAAATACAAATACTTCATATCCAGGTATCCTTAACGAGGACTTCTGCGGCGTGGAGCCGGTGACCCATCCACCGGAGCCCATAGAGACCAGGCCTCCGCCCGATGTGGACTTGCAGTCTGAAATGGACTTCCATCGGACAGACGAAGCTATTCTGGGAAGTGAGTATTCATGTTTCACTGTTTATGTAGTTGTTGAGTCGTTCAGAAAGAGTTAACATTTATATAGTTAACATTTATATAACATTATATAAATAAATGTTAACTCATAATAAGATAAGTTGTGACATATCATAAATGACATAAGTTATGACATGTTATATTGGCAGTCTTGTTCTATTCTGTTTTATTCATAAAAAGTGTCACATTGTCTAATGCCTCGTAGAGTTCTATATAAAAAATATTTAAGGTATTTACTATGTTAGTAGCCTTGTTTTGATTATAAATATTTTTTTCTAGCGGTTTTGGCGTTCATCTTTCTACTCCTGATTGTGGTGGCCATTGTACTTGTACGAGCGCTTTCGCGGCACAAGGGAGAATATTTGACTCAGGTAATTTAGAGATGATATAAATATTGTTCATTAATATTCTTGGTTGTGGTTGTTTTGGTTACATTATTTAATATGAGCTTATGTATGTTAAGTCGGTTGGTACATTTCATCTGATTATTTTTGAAAATATTTTTGAACTTTTACTCGAATGTGGAGACTAAAAAGATTTTTGAACGTATGTAGGTATGTCTTATTTGTTGGCACGCTCTGCGTCTGGAACGATTTTAACGGATTTTAATATATGAGGTGGTTGGATTCGTTTAAATTGTGGTGACGTAAGCTACATTATTTATTTTCCTTCAGTTTATTATTTTTATGTAAATGGGTAATGGTAATTTTCTATTTTCAAGATTTTACAATGTTTTTAATTGTTACTAAAAGTGGGGTAGAGAATAAAGTCCACGATTGCGAATAACGAGAGTATCTGTCCAGGCATTGAACCTGAATCTCCAGTACAGGGTAGTCTCATATACAGCATGTATATTATTTTTTGGGTATTCTTTATAACGTACCGTAATATCAATACGTAATACCGTGATGTTCCCGCACAGGAGGAGCGCGGTGCGGACGGCGCGGCTGATCCCGATGCCGCTGCTTTAGCCGCCGCCACGGGACCTCGGGTTACTAAGCGCAGGGAGTTCTTCATATAGACATACACTTCGGTACACCCGTACATACCCCCTCAAATACACTGCACAGAATGCATTTCAATATTCACCAAAAGTTCACTTTTATAATTATTTGGTTCCCCAATTAAGAAGACAAATTTTGAAATCGCTTGTTGCGATCGCCTGTTAAAGTATATGGTTGAATAAGTACTTTGAAAAACTGCATACGAATACAATATAATCTATTTGACTGATTCAATACCAAAAAATGTCTATTAACCTCAATCATACCCTAATCCTCAAATAATTACATGTACGTAAAAAATACGTTCTATAATAATGAATCAGTAAATGCATTTTATTAGGAATATATGCCACCAGTGGGGTATTGGTAGAAACTTAATCACCAACACGTATCTTATATCTAATGTTTAACTATATAATCACATTCTACAAACGGAAATCCTACGTCAAATTACGATATAATATTTCGTAATTTATACAATAACAATATTTACAAGATGTGAGCACCTACTTACATTTGTACTTTGTATAATATATTTTTATACGACTATGGTATAAAATATAGTACAAGCTGAGAAATTTGCTTCAAATAGGTAATACATGCAGACATACATTCGCGTTGAAGTATTATTTAAAATATATATTTTGCCTTTGATCATGATAAAAATGTAAAATTAAAGCTTATAATTTTGGTTTACAAGAATAGTTAAGGTTGTAGCTAATTACCTAAATATGTAAACTCACACAATGATTGCCTTACAAAACTTAGGTATTATAGATATTAATATTTAATATATATTGTTCTTGTGCATCTAAACGGGAAAACATTCTAACGCTATTAGGGCTCGTACAAAACTGCGATGCGACGCGATGCGAATTCGCAACGCAGAAAATTGCGACACGAATTGCTGCGATGCGATATCGTGCGACATAGCGTCTCCCAGGGTGACCAACAACAACAACAACTGTAAGGAAACATCGCAGGAATGCGCGATGCGAATCAATTCGCAAGTTCTTGCGATGCGTTGAGGGAGCTTGTAAATTTTTACGATGCGACGACGCATTGCAGTTTTGTGTACAAGCTCTTATGCAACATTGAAGTTAAATTAATATCCTGGAGATATTTTTTTTGCAATATATGGCTAACAGATTTCCTTCCAATGAATACACTATACGCACTTACCCAGTTACTACGATACAAACTCGAGCATATAATTGTCTATTTAAAAGGATCATGCCACTAAAATTAATACTACCGCAGGTCGTATTTTTTCAGGCCTAAATTACATTAAAAATATAAATACGACAATTATACTAGATATTATGAAGTTCGCTATTTAATAGTTATTCTAACGTTGCCACTAATTTACGAGCTCGAGTTAATACTTTGGGTTTACGATCTTATAGTGTACTATTAAAAATAAATTTCTGAAAACAATGTCCCGTTTAGTGCACATAATTATTAATATTAAGTAAAATTTCATATCATCGCCCTATTTTTCAAATTTATGTATAATTGGTATCCCGTTTTGGATAACATCACTCAACACATACTTGTATTAATTCAGATCACGTAAGATATTAAGAGATTAAAAAAATCACACAAATAATTTTCACCATTTTTGCTAATGCATTTTCGATTAATATTGCTCTTATCTATTTCTCCCGTGAAGTGCCATTTGGCTGCTTAGATTTTTCTACACCATAAATACAAAAAAAATCAGCAAGTAAAATTATAGTCATATTTAATATGAGATTCCCTACTTATTCAGTATTATTGTATATTTTCGAACATATATAAAAATGTTTAAATGTCAAGAAATGGATTTGGGATTTTTACAAATGACATTTTCATTTCAAATACCAGCATATCAATCGTATACAATGCTCTGTCCTGCATATATATTTAGTTTACAGTGTATAATAATGTAACATTGCAACTGCAATAATCACACGCTTTGAGCACTGTTTAAACAAATATAGGTATACAAGAATGAATTATATACCTATTTTACCTTTGAGCGACACTTCACTTATAGATATTATAAAAAGATCTGATCCTACTTCAAAATATTATTATTTACATTTAAGTTGCTACCATGAGCCATTTTGTATATTTTTTATGTTTATATATTTTGATTTTGATATTTTATACATATTTTAAACTTATTGGGGTGGGCTTTTGACAATCTATTTATTATCCACCGCGAAGAAAATTTTGAAATAAAACAGAGTGTAAAAATGCTGTTTCCGTGAACTAAAATTGTAAGGAACGTTATATAACAAAAACTTAATAATTAATAATTTTTATATATTATTTGTGACGCAACAAGATTTTTTGGACCTTAAGAAAGTATTTAGAACCGAAAGGTCTATCACGAGTCCTAATTTCGTAAATTTAGAATTTAACGAATAAAACCCAGTCCCGGTTTCAGAAGCAAACTTTTTACACCCTGTATGTTATAAATGTATACTTAGACTTAGTTTTATATACTTAGTAAGACACACTTGTATAACATTGATATTATTTAGATTTAAGATTTATGACTAATTTAGAACATTCAATGTATTATTTGCGTTTTTTTATTTTTTCCGTCCAAAAGAGCTCTCGGTTACTTAGCATTTTATTTTGCTTTTATTATACATGGTGTTTATTTAAAATAGCTGATTTTGAAGTACTTTTTGTATTGTATGACATATTGATGATAATTTTTAAAACTGTATGTAGTAGATATACAGGGTGCCGGGTAAACCGAGGGACATATTGCAAGAGAGTGGTTCAGCACTCGATTCTCATCATAAATATTTTTATATAACATTTTATTTAATCTAATAATTTTTGACACTACAATTTCAATGGATACCATTTACATATTAATATTATACAATAATTATTATTGAACACGGATTGCGATTCACACCTAAGTCGAATAGATGACTTGCGAAAAAAAATCCGCGCAGTGGTCGGTACTGTGGAATTTAAGACATTTTTCTCATGAGTTCTTTTTTTTTAATCACCTTGAAAAGCTTGAGCATGTCCGTCGTTTAACCGGCCATACTGTGTACATAGGTTTTAGTTTGTGTATTGTGTATTTTCGCCGTGCCAGCCGATTTAAACCTGTAATAAAGGTGTGGAGTGTGATTTTAAGGAGTTTGAATATCATGTCCATTTAGAATATTGTTATGGGAGTATTTAAGACATAAGACATAATGTAAGATTTACTTGATACAGTTATGTGAACGATAATATTTTTAAGGTGAAAAATGTCATTATTACATTTTTTCTCAAAAAATTGCTTAAAATCAGTTCGCTAAGACACATTTTTGTGACACAATGTGTTTTTATTTAATTTACTCTCCTGTGTAATAAATATAATAGTTTACAAAAAAATTGGGTTTATTAAAAGTTTTTCGCCTTAGAGAATGTAATTGAATGACTGTTTAAGCGCTTCCACCTTGTATGAAGTTCATATTGCGTTTTTTTGATTTTTCGTGTGCGTCGATGTGATGAGAGTTGATATTTCAATGGGACTTTAGCTATGTGGGACTAAATAAAATATTGAATAGTATTTTTCTATTTAAAACCTTTACTATCTAAAAAATAAATAATAGCTTCGGCTTAGGGAATAATACACTAATACTATTTTATTACTTTTTTATTTTACCACTAAAACTCATTTACTGATGTTTATTACTTACGGGCACTTGTCACCTCGCAAGATGAGAAGGGTCTAAGCCATACCATGACATTTCTTTCAAGACCTCAGACGTAGGTTTTTACTCGAGATGTTTTTCTTCGCCGAAATAGCTAGTGTTATTTTCCATAATACGCACAAATTTTGAAAAATCAGAGGCCTGGGATTCGTGGGAACCTCTATTGAGAGGGATTGGAAAAGGGGGGTTTCAATCGCCTAGGTTTTGTGTATATTCGATGCTGCTTTGAGCGTGGTAGTAATAATGTTTTATTTAGTCCTCGTAGTGGAAGATAGTGAGGGTAGGTGCCTTAATTATTCAGCGGCGCGGCACACGGCGGTTCACGTAGCGTGTTTATAGAGTTTTTATTTTAGTACTTGAGATCACGAATAAATTTTTCAAAAATACACAATAATGTTGTTTCATTTTTATTTTCTTTAAACTCATAAGTTATTCACAATTGCACAATAATTTTCAACATATTAAATTGATAGGTTTAGGTAAAAAGTGCGGAACGTTTAAGAAGAGTTCAAGTGCAACATTTAATAATATAAGAATCATTTCTTTCTTAAATGATGTATAAGATTAAATGTTTTAATAAGTGATTAACTTTGCATTTAACCATGTAGAGACTTGAAATAAATATTTTATAGAGATAATATTTCTCATAGTGAAGGAAAAACCTAATTACATTTTAGATTTTATTCACATGTGTTGAAATAAACAAAAGAGTTAACGTGTTGAAGTCGATGCTACCTACAAGGGCTTCATAGAGCCCGATAACCTACTAATGGCGTAATCATCCACTCTGCACAAGGACGCAACCTGGCCTAATGCCCCAGTGCGCTCGAGGGCGGGAAGGTGGCGAGTGGGCGCGCGTGCTCGATGGGCCATGTAGCGTGCCCGAACCACTTGCGACCTCGATACACGTAGGGTAGTGCGGATGATTATCGATATGTGGAGGAAGTGTGGCTTATGGTCGAGTTAATGGTGTCTACGTTGGTTTCGTATTTGGTAGAATTCTTAGTGTTCGACTGCGACATCATTATAACAGTGATCTTTCTGCTATTTTCTGTGATGAAGGGTATGGTTAGGCCGTGTTATCAATATACCCAACTTAATCGTCATTGGGAGCGACTTGTCTATTTGTATAATATCAGGACGCCTATTTTTGATATAATATTTATTCTATTTTTTAATATGTCTTCTAAGTTCTAAATTCATAGTGTGTATTAGGTTGGAAGTAATAATTTTATTAACTCAATTAATACATACGAATATGTTTATTTTATTTCTAATTTAGCATGTATATAATAACATTATATTTCTTTCACTAATTTAACAAGCTTATTTGTATTTCATTAAGAATCAAATAAAATAAAGTAAAAAAGTCATAAAATACATTTAATGCTCTTACAGTACCTACTGTCTACCTAGACATATCGCATTGAAACTCACAAGATCTTCCTTGGCTGTAAGGCCACTAACATCTCAGTGTCATAATATCGACTTATCCCATCCCTAAAGCCCAGTTCCCACGTAAAAGTGCTAGATATCGGCGTCAGCGTTTTGCAAACGGGTTAAGTGTCACAGGTGCTTAGCGGCCGATTCGCTTTAAACGGCTTTCAATCGACCGTTTTGCTACTGCAGAGCTTCTAACAAAAGAACTCGATTGGAGCCTAAGGTCGGGTGGCGTTCGACACCGTTTTAGCGGTTTTACGTACCTACTGACCTAAAAAGTAATGTTTACGTAACTACAACTTTGAAAGAGCGATTTCAGCCAACATATAAATCAAAATATTAATGGCTGATAAAATTATCTGTAACTTTTTAGACTCAGTAAAATTTAAGTTGTAAGTAGGCTAACAGGGTATCCGTAGGAATCCGTAGACAGACTGTAAAAGTACACAATTAACAAAAATATTACTCGGTCAAAATTTATATTTTAGTTACGCATGGATTCGGCGTTGTAGTTTTCCTAATTATCCTAGTCTATATCAGACTCTTTTAATTCCAAAAATATTATAATAAATGGCCTTAAAAAACGAGATAACTTGCAGCTTGGTGGTAGAACCCTTTGTGGTTTGACTCCGGCGGCACCACCGCCACACCTATTTCTACCTA
The DNA here is from genome assembly GCA_014595695.2 of Epargyreus clarus clarus. Classification (NCBI taxonomy): domain Eukaryota; kingdom Metazoa; phylum Arthropoda; class Insecta; order Lepidoptera; family Hesperiidae; genus Epargyreus; species Epargyreus clarus. Next base: position 265,333 of record JACTTY020000059.1, on the reverse strand, counting down.
ATAACAGCAGTGTTAGGCGCTGCCTCAGGTAGGAATATCTAATCCTATCTGGGGTTAATTACAGATGTCCATGGGCGGCAATAGCCACTTACCATCAGGTGGACTGCATGCTTGTCTGCTACTCTTATATTATAAAAAAAAGAAAAACTTAAGTTATTGGTATTATTTATTAACTAGGTGCACATATTTGCAAGAAAATAAATGAAGTACGCGGGCGGAAACTCTTTCAAAAAAAGGACCCAATGAAAATATTTCAAAAAGCAATCCATGAATGTAACAATCATTTATATTTCACCCTCATGTCGCCATAAAGGCTGTATAAACAGCAACCCTCCTGCGGCCTCGAGAGGGCAGTGGCGGTAAAAACTGATTTTACGTTTACGACACCTGCCTCACACCTGCGCTACTACCCCCTAGAGGGCGCTTGTCCTTTACTGAGCACTTGTCTTACGAAACTGTTTGTGAAGCCTTTTGTTTGCTAAATAAACATTTCGGAGCTCGGGGCTACTCTGGGAAAAGTTAGGTTTTATGTCTTAAGTTACGAGTTACAAAATTACCTACATGACGCGATATAATTCAGTATCTAAGGACTAGCCATTCTGTGATTAATAAAAAAGTACAACAATAAGATTATCAGTCGATAATCTCATTGCAGTCTTACTTGCAACTATAAGTCAGTTAGTAATTATCCTAACATCGAGAAAGTTTAGTCTATAGCACAGACCTTTAGATATAGGTCTGTGGTCTATAGACTACATTGGCCAAGAGCGGTGTGGTAAGCTTCATATATCCTGAAAAAAATATGAAAATCTCTAAGACTAGTGAGATTCCTCCGGACGTAACTATTCATCAATTGTAAAAGCAAATTATTATTACTTCTTATTAACGCATATCTTTTATTTAGAGGACTTTAGGGTGGAAATATAGCATTTCCACCCTAAAGTTTAAAATGTTTGTTAATCCGAATGTCGACATGTTTTTTTTACAAGACCATAAATTACCTTATAGGTGTTTATGTAATTTTAATGCTATGTTATTACACAAATATAATAATCAAACCCTTAATTTTACCTTGAATTTGCAGTCCATTCAGTTTCCGTTCTATTCAAGTTGAAATCATAAGGTATGCCGTCAAACCCCTGTAATCATGCCCACCCCGGCTTGATCACAGGGGTAATGCACCCACGTAACGTAATTATCATTCATTTATTATTGTCATTATTCATTCTCTTGTATGGGTTGACAGATGAATCACTTGATTTGGTGTTATTAGTTCATTCGTAAGGTAGATATGCAATTATCTAATTCGTTCGAAAAAGGACTCAATTAACATAGATAGAACTCTACTTCAAACAGTAAAAAAGTTAAGCGTTCTCATTTAGTCTTCGGAAGCAGTATCGCATCCGTTATCGATTTTAGATAGAACTGTTTCCTTCTTTGGGTTCCATTACAAATGTCCAGCAGTAGCTAATGGGCGGCAGTTACCATTTAACACTAGCCCAGGTGGGCTGTGCTTACTTGTTTGTTTCCTTTCCTAAGTAGTGAAATTTAATCTTTCTGGGTGCCAAATAAACGTAAGGTAAGTCTTTGATAAGGTTGTAGGCAAAATGTAATGAAAACCCTATGACATACTCTAAGTCACTTGCGATGAAGTAGGCATTAAGTTCATTTCGAAATGCACTCGTTAATAATTTAATTATACTGAATCTCCTTTAACTAAAACAGGCGAAACACAAAATATGCCGAAGCTACGTCCCGTACGACATAATCGGCTCAGACAGGTGCGGTGCCGAAACGTCGTCGAAACGAATTTTAATTCGCAACTAATTTGGCGCGCTTAAGAGTTAAAGCGGATTGCGAAGTTGATAATTACGGGAAGTTGCGGCCCGCTGAACTGAGCAGCGGTGGCTCTGCTGCTTATTGCTGCCTGCCTATATTTCTGATACTGTAGTGATGTCGCAGGCTCTTGTGTTATTGAAAGGCGTGTTGATTGAACGAATGCTTTATTATAACTAACTTAATAATACTCTAATACTAACTTATATTAGGGTGTCTTAGCTCCACACTTACTTACTTACTTACTTAGATTTTGAACTGAAAATATAAGTATACATTTGAGATGCCCATAAAATTAATATAATGTTATGTTAATGGTATTGATGACCCGCGCGGTGATCACCATATTGAATTGACACAGAGGGTTCCGGGGTCGGTTCATGATCAGAGAGATATATTTTTTTAATATATGAGTAGAAGACGAGTATGCAGTTCACCTGATGGTAAATGTTTCCTGTCGTCTATAGACATCTGTAATCGGTTGATTACTAGATAAGATTAGATTTCTACCTGAGGTTGGCTACAGGCCACAGATGGATTGCTACGCCGGTAAGTGCTTACCTCACCCTTTAAACCAGAACACAGAAATGCTTTAAATTGCTGTTATTCGGCAGAAATAGATTTATCTGTTCGTCTTTTGTGTGTGCATCCTTGAAAAAATCCTAGTGTAAAAAACGTTCCTTATTTATAAGCTTCGTAGAAGATCGTAGCAGTTCATCTATAGGACGTGGGAGTTGTAGAGCAACCAGACATAGGTTACGGTGTAGATTATAACAAATAAGTATTAAAAATTCATGAGAATACTTGAAAACATTAGTGGGAAATTCTTGAAAATTTTGTGGACAAAAACTACGAGTAAAATTTGAATTAGTCTGTCACCAAAACCAATTAGATTAGATGAAAACTTAAAGATTTGATTAAAGATATGAATCAAAGTACAAACAGCGAAGTTCATTGATTCGCTAGGATCACAATACGGCTCCCAGTTACCGGTGGCAGCAGTCTGGAGGCTCACCTCCGCTAAGACGCGGCGCGCTTGCCGCGGCACGCCCGACGTCTATCGACGTGTCGACGCACGCTGTGCTTAAGGTTATCGATATTGATAGGTTATATTGTTTTACCTATATACAAATCAAGTTCTAAAGTGTTAATGATAACGCAGTAGTGATTATGGCGTCGTTTGGTTTATAGACAGAAGTACTTACTCGTAGCATCAGGTAACCCATTTGCCTTTTGGTAGATTAAGTTAGAAATAGGATTTGGCCCTGTAGTTCCGGGAGTAGAATAGGACTGCGGTATCTCCTGCCTGTCGTAAGAGGGGCTTCCGAGGTTGCGGGTGGCAAGAGTGGGAGCTCGAACCGCCCGTCAGCGACCCCGGGAAGGATTTCATATGCTGTATGTGTGGACGCATACCGTCGTACACACCAGATGGTGTGGAAAGCGTCAAGCTCATCTGGGCGGAGCCCGACGAGGCAACGCGCTAAGAGGACTCTGGTTGCGTTCCTTTGGAGATCCCGGAGTCCTCTATGCAGCGCCGAGGACGGTGACCGGGGGGGTTTTAGTGCGATAAGCATCCCACATAACCTCATGTCGCTCCCACGGCATGGGGTACCTTTTGAAGGTTTCCCCCTCGTAAAAAACAAAGTTAGAAATAGGACTACGCAAAACCAAAGGTGTATTGTGGTGCTTATGTAGTGCCCAGCTTAGATAAACCAAAGCGCATATTGTTATTTAGTTAATATGAAATCTTTAAAAAGACTCTTTAATTTTTGATGCAATATAATCTTGAGATTAAGAGGTGAACGAGAAAGAGACAAATAAAAATGTGTGATGAGGTCACAGTTGAAGTAATCAAGTAGTGCATGTTGTTCTTTGACATTTTATAGAAAATAAAATAATTTAAATTTATTACGAATACATTTTAGTGTTGCCTAATTCTTAAGCATTATTTTTAAACATTTGGTATTGTTTCTTTGCAGATAATTAAATTTCTATCGATGATTGAATCGACACTCAAACTCACCATCCCTAGGGCTGACACCTTCGAGAATATATTACTCCGTGCCACCGAATCTAATCACGATCTGACGGATTAATATCTGCTATCCGCCGTGTGTACCGGCCCTAACCGGCGGCCATTGCTTGCAATTACATCTATACTTTTGCCACTGCTCTGTAGCTTATTACCAGGGGTTAAGGGTATATTTTGGCGTATTATTTTTGTTACTTAAGTTTGTTTTTCAAAATATTGAGTGGGTGCCCGGGGCAATTCGGAAGATTTATTATAATACCTGAGTCTTGTTTAAACTGTTGTTTAATGTACGGAGTTGTCGGATTACTGCGAGCCGGTTTAATGATGGAGTGATAGATGGCTGTTATATAATCTAATTAATGAACATCGCCGTGGGGTATTGATTTTAGAGACCATTTTGACTGGCTTAGAGATGTCGTGTGTAATTAGCGAATATTAATAATCGGTACCTAGTAATTTCGGCTTTTAACTGTTATTCTAGTATATTCGATTTTAAGATTGTAACAGAATTCAAATGAAATAAACGTGGGTATAAGTAAGGAAGAAATACATATCCGAGGAGTTCCATGTTAGCATCGCGTATGTGGCTGACCTCAGGTAGGACTGATCATATCTGGAGTTGATTACAGATGACCATGGGCGGCAGTAGCCACTTACCATCAGGTGGGCCGTATGTTACTTCTATGTACCGTATATACCTACTATCATGTGCATTTAAGTAAAAAGCTATTGCTAGCTATATATTATTTTGACATTACAAACAGACATTATAATTTTATTAATTTGTATAGATGTATAGATGATATGAGGAATTCAATAACGTTAGCACGGAATGTAGTTCAAGTTCGCAGCGGAGCTGTAAAATGTAATATCTGTTACAGATTGGAGATCCGAGGTCAGCTGCAACTAGAATGTAATAAAATCGCAGCGGAGACACTTTTAAGAAAGAATTGCTGAAAACAGTGCAAAAGGAATACTTCTTAGATTTATAGGCAACTCCGATAAGTAATTCGACTTAAATAATTTAAAGCAGATCTTAGATTTTCTTGCTAACTTTTTTTTTATGATAAATAAATCGTTGTCAATTTAGTAATTTAATATAATAATAATACGCCCATATAGTATCTGATAGGGTTTAATAGCTACAAATACAGCCATACAGGGTTCCGTGTCCTTTGAAGGGCAAAAGACGTAAATCTTTAAGAAAAGGCGCTAATTGATAAATCACCAATCAATCTTTTGGCCGCATGATTAATTGGAAATATGGCATTTCTTCTATATCTCTTAAAACTATATTGAAATTCGGTTCGAACTGAAATAAATGATAGTTGAAATTATTTAAGGCATAAAAATTCGCTACTTACGATCTTATGGAGACGTCGCGGAAGTAATGCCTTAAACTTTTCCGCTGAATTCTCGAGATACAATAACGGTAATCCGTCTCATAACAGTGTACTCGTCTCCAAACTTATGCTCATAAAAAAGATTCCGCGGAGCCAACAAAAGGTGGAAATTTTTATCCGAAACGAGCACCTGCTTCGCTCGACAACTCCGAACTTTGAAAGTTCGGGCGAACTTTCGGAAACTTCGCGCCGGATGCTGTTATCGGCCGGAAGCGCTTTAGGCGACTTCCTGTTTTGACGGACGCGAAAAAACGATACCTAATGTAGTTTTGAAAGAGAGGTCGTTTAAAATATTAATTTAAATAAGTTTTTATGGTGTTATTACTTGGAGCCGTCGGTTTGTTTTGGGAAATCATATATTTTAATGTTAATTTTAGATAAAAGGTTATATTACAATTAAATTGAAAGGATTTTTTGGCATGGACATCCGTGATCAACCCCAGATAGGTTTAGATATTCCTGCCTGAGGTCGGCCACAGATGCGCTGCTACTCCTGAGGACTAAGCTGGAACGCCTCGGGCCCTTCGAGCGATAACACAGTAGCACTTAATACTGCTGTTATGAGGTAGAAATAGGTTATTAATTCCCGTCTACCGTATTTCCGTGCGCACGTCGGCGAACACACGAGTTCAACAAGTTTATTATCCACACCTCGCCGGGACTGCTAAAAAATTACACCCCTCTATTCACCCGTCGTGGAACTTTTAAGTAATTTCCTCTCTTTTCTACAATCTTTTATTTTTAAAGGCTATTTGCGAAAAGAGGCATATTGTCGGAAATTCCAAAGTAAGGCATATTTAACTGTGATTTTAAAAAAGTTTCTTGCTTAAACACATCGAAATATTATGAAATGTATTAAGTACTTATTTAATGAATGTAGTGTTTGCGAATACACTTAGTTGAAGGCTAGCTGTAGATTAGATGTACTGAATGTCTGTTTTCTTTTTTTTCATAGGAATCTCTCTTCGTATTTCCGTTAAGTATTATTAATAGTTTCATTTTACTGCAATTTTCTAATCCTTGATATTTGAATAACTTGATAATCCTTAGTTAGTATCAGTTTACATTAAATATTCGAGTAAAAATACACTCAGCTTAACCCACAACGCAACCTGCATGAACTTACTAATAACCTCTACAGCAGGAATAATATAATCTACTCATAAAGTTGTTTTGCGACAAATTACGCGCGAGCTCACTGTAGGAAAATTACAGGGACTCTCAAGTGCAGTTGGGGAATGGTTTCGAATTCAAACAATACTCGCAAAAAACAGGCGCTCTTACAATTTCAAGGAGGCATTCACACCTTGGACGAAGCACCTCACAAACCTGTCACCTCCACGACTGACTTCCAACCTCCTTACTAACTTAACTTTGCGGCTAATATAGCCTTATTACCAAAATAAAGAGTTCATTTTAAGCGCGTTAAGAATTAAATTATGTTGGTTATTGTGTATTTAATTTTCGCCTCCAAGGAAATGCTCGTGACATTAAGTAAATGAGGAAATTAAGGAAACATTTCAGGACTCCACCTGCTGTACGGAATATTATATTTTATAAGTGTTTTAATTGTTATAGGATGGTTATTTTTGTTCTTTAATTACATTTAAGAGTGGCTTGTGAAATGTTCATTTAATTGTTGTGAGCGGAACATGTTGTATCCGTATTCAATAGAACAGTAAAGGAATGTAGGCGTATACTATTTTTTATACATTTATGTATAAAAAACCACGCAGCAAACAATTGAACGTCTTTTTTCACAAATGTACCCACCCTACCTTTAAAACATGTAATGATAAAAGTCATTATTTAAAATAAAAATCACTCAGTAAAATGCACAAAATTAATTCTACTCAACAGCTATCAACGGGCCATAAAAGTGTTGTTTCAAGTCAACAAGGGGGTGCGCTCATAAACAATTCAACGCCATCGGTCACCGGGGCCGGGGAAATAATGACACCTTGATGTTTAAGTGTTATTACAGGAATTTATAAAACCGGTTGATGTGTGGTTCTCGAGTAAATTACGGTGACATTAAGGGATTTGTTGATACGTTGGCGGCACCATCAGCATAATGTTGTCCAAATGATAGCGATGCAAAGGTTCCAATATGATTGGCTCTATGTTAGTTAAGCGATCTTTGATGGGGTTCCTATCATACCAAATCTTTCCTTTTTAGCAGTGGTATTTGAATTTAAGTTGTAACTTGGATTACTATGGTTGCTACGCATCTGTTCATCATCTGTTGATTATATTTGGGGAAAAAAATATAATTTAAGTTTGGTACCATTTCCATTTATATACTAGATACTCAGCTGGTTCATTTAACATTCAAAATTACATAGAAATTACGCATCCTTGACACTTTTTATGTAATTTTATCTATAACGGGATATCCTAAAAGATATATAGATTCGCCACCTCCACCGTGTTACCGTCTTATAAAGATTGAACAATATCATCAGGCAGTCCGGGTTATTAACGAGTGCCGACACCTCCGCCGCCTTGTCGAGGAAAACACTTTTAAAACTTCTACCGCGTTATTAATAGGTTTCTACGTAGTCGTACCAGTGAGGGGAGGCTATATTATCGGTAAATCAAGAGGATGAAGATAAATAACAGAGTGTAATGGATAAGAATGAAGTTGGTGAAATGGGAAAGGTGTCAGAAACGTTTTCATACTATTTGAATAAGAATTTTATCATTATATCATTGCAGGTACACACTGCTGGCGTACAACGTTTTTCTTTGTCAACTCTCATTACAGTGGTGTGGCAAGGTATGGTAATATCAGATAGTTTCGAATTCGATACGTAGCAAGAAGGAAACCTGAATAATGCTCTACCTACTTTAAAGGAAATTTACCACAGTGTACGATACTTTTATAATATGAGTTGTATAGAATATATCAAAACTTTTTTATTTCCACCTCAATTTATAGTTTACAAATGTTTTAGAGAAGCAATTGTGAGCAACATAATTTGGATTAAATCAAAAATAATTATGTTAAGGAAGAAATAAAATTGAGTTGATATGATTTGATTGGTATTTTCGATATCGATAAAAACAATGCCGAAACATCCCTCAACCGAAACACCTTGCAACGATGTAAAAATTAAGAAAGAGAGATTTTTAAAAGTCAGAGGCGACGGCCGAGTTAGTGACGCCACATTAATTCCCTGTCGATTACTTCGCGTTTCAGAAGTTCCGGATAAAAAACGTACCTGAAACTTGCTACTAATGATGGAGGAATGACGAGTCTTATATTCAGTGTGCAGAAACGTAAAAATAAGTTCTCATTATACTTTACACCTCGTTTGTTTGGTCAAGAATTCTTTATAATTACATTCGCGCAGATTCTGTATCGGCTTTGAATTTTACCAGACACATAAGCGTTTCAAATAAGGACACACTACAAGCATTAATACATTGCTGATACATTTCTGTTTTAAATAATGCCTTTTCGCATCCATTATTGTCGCATTGCTAGGCATGGGTCTCCTCTCAGAATGAGAGGGATAGTCCATTGAGCCATAGTCCATAGCCCTGACGAAGTGCGAATTGGTACATCACACACCCGTATTTTGTTGTTTTTGTAAGAAAGGCGTGCAGATTTCGTTACGATATTTTCACATAAGCAGTAGGGATATATGTAGTTAAATCGTATGGTATATAGGGCTGTTTGCTTCATAAAAATGGTATCAAAATACTCAAGTATTAGTAATGCATAAGTTTAAAAAACATTTAATAAACAAGAGCAGCGTCCAAAGGTCGGAACGTTAACAAATCAACGTCGCTGTCGTTTACCGCCGGCTGAGTTTTCAATTTGTGCCGTCTCACCGTAAGTGCGGCGTGCGCGCTGTGTGTCACTGCCCACGAGCTACGAACGAAATATAGCTACGAAGCAAGTGTCGCTACGAAGGGAATGTAGCTACGAAGGAAATGTAGGTATGAAGGAAGTGTAGCTACGAAGGAAATGTAGGTATGAAGGAAGTGTAGCTACGAAGGAAATGTAGCTACGAAGGAAGTGTAGCTACGAAGGAATAATAGCTACGAAGGAAATGTACCTACGAAGGAAGTGTAGGTACGAAGGAAGTTAGCTGCGAAGGAAAAATAGCTGACTACCCAAGGGTTGTCAACGGCTGACAAACTTAGAAATCAACCAACACACATTTGAAAATGATAAATTTGCAAAAAAAAAAATAAAAAAAATACAATTGTTAAAATGTCTTTCCGACCACTCCTAAAAGCTGAACGCAGCGCCTAACAATACAGTTATTAGGCATAACTAGGTAGGTAGGTGGTGCCCACGGGGACGAACCACGAAGGGTTCTACGATCTTCAAATGTAAAGTGTATTTTATAACAACTTTTTGCCGCATCCATTTCTTAATGCCGCAATGTAGAGTGCACCCGAGTTGACTGTGTACACTAATGATAATTTATCTGCTCACATCGTCTAGTGCGCTGGAACGCAGCGATCTGCTGCATCAGCACTACACCAAATAAACTAAAGTGTACCTGCGAGAAGTGTACACTTGTTTAAACTCTTTTGTATTTTTTGGTCTCCTCGTTTATGAATGTGGTACAACTCATATTTTAGTAACAAAATAAAAATAATAGAATATCCTTTTTCCTCAAAGGCCTACGGTAGAATTCATTGTCGTGGGTACTATAGACACATACATAGACAAATACACAACACCCATACTCAAAACGGAATTCAATCGCCTGGGACCAGGAAACTTTGCGCGTCAGACGACTGAACGTCTAAAGGAAATAAGAGAAGATATTTTGGCAATTCTTGTTGAACTATTGTAGGTTTTTTATTAAGATAATATTTGTTGTCGTATTCTGGAATGTTTAATGTGAATCCAGTACTAATTAGTACCATTTTTAAACGTCAAATACTAATAGACTTGTCGGAGCAATCTTTCCTATAAATTACCAAAAATTACCAATAAAGACGTACCTAGTATGTAGTTATTTGAAATACATTATTGAAACTTATGTAATACTCGTAACAATAGGAGCAAAAAGATTGCTTTATAAAAGTTGGACGTCTCATTTTCCATTTCCGACGTAAAAATCCGGTAAAGAGCGAGTACCAATAACTTAATAACAGCGAGGTGAATAGCAGTTTGATAATGTCGTAAAAGATCGGCGGCCATCTTGAGCTCGCGTAAACCTCTCAGGGCTCCTCAATAATCCGGACAATAAAGAAAAATTCCAACCCCCTTTATGAAGAGGTAAGTCCTCGACAAATTGTGTCCAATAAGAGCCGTGGAGTAGCTGTTTGCTCCTTTTATTTTTTGACTGCTTTTATAGAATAAGATGTCATGATTCACAGTAAAATGTGTTGATTCTCTTGTTTAGATAACTATTTCGCTTAACGATATGAGGGCATCTCAGATTAAGAGAAAGAGAATAATAATTTAGTAATTATTATTCTCTTTCTCTTCATTAACAGTACACGAGCTCAAGCATTTGGTACTGTGCAGTGTGTAAGAGTGGTATTTATACAGTGTGCTAAGGTTAAAAACCCATAAGCAGAAGTTTTACAATTCGTATACACGATTTTTAACTAGAATTTATATTTATGCCTTGCTAAGAAGCATGTGCCTAAAATAAATTACAATAAAAGTGGTATAAGAGTTAATGTAATTACCAATTAAAAAATACTCTAAATACATACATAAAATAAATCTTAGTTAACAATAACTTCAAAAGTACATAGATTAGATCCTTTTTTAAGCGTTATTTTTTACCTGCGTGCAAAATACTCTACGTTATGATTTATTGTAACACATCAAAATATTTGTACATTTTTCGTGAGGCACGCAAAAATTGTGAGGTTTGATAGAAAAAATAGGCTCCATACCTTTCTCTGTTCCTCTTGAAACCGGCGCGTGTAACAGACGACCGTGCAGGTAAGAACGCATAAGTGGATTGCCTTTCTGCTTTACATGCAAATATTTTGTGCAAACGTCCCGTCTCAACGTATTCCTATCTTTATGCGCCCCATTTGAGATTCTGAAATAGCTATATTCTGAGAATTGGTATATTTGATTCGCTTCCATGATCTGTTGAAAAGTTGAAGTTTGTGCAAATAATAGGCAATTTGTTTTATTTTGTTTTTATGTGCGCGTTGTCTTGCAACACTATTTATTATATAGAAAAATAATTAGTTCACATTATAAAGTATTAGTTTATTATGCCCTGGGAAGTTCTCAAAAAATGTGATTAGGCATTTAATTTTAGATTTAAGGGCTTTTGTTACATAGCTACATACATATATGCGCCTTTCATCTATGAATTTTTGTACAAAAACCACCAACATTGTTTCCAACTTTAACATCGTTTTTATTTTGAAAATATCATATCAGTGGGTGTATATCATAAGCCTGTACGAGAGATGAACGCGAGTGAAGCTGCAGACTCATAATATACAGCAACAGCACGAATAACATTGGTTCCGTAGCAAGGTATTCAATAAGAGGTATAATGGCGTATAATCTTGACGGATGATACGATCTTGCACCGACCGACGGATCATGCATGATGGATCGAAGGCAGATTCCGCTCAATGGGGCTCATCGGTGTTTTTATACGCGATTTACTGTGAGTATTCTGTTTCTACCGGTGTACTTACAGCGATCGAGTACTTAGTGAGATTTGTAGTCTAATTATTATTAAATCTCAAATAAAATCTATTATTTGCTAGAACATAGTATTTTAAAAGGATCTTAAACATATAATGAGTACCTTATTTTCTACCACATTGGGCGTGCAAAATTTATCAATCTTGTTCAATGATTTTTTACATCGTTAATTAAGTACTCTACATGTCAAAGTCTGTATGTCTTCATTGTCAAATTTATTTTAGTAGCAAACAAGTTTTGCGTCCATCTGATTATCTGATAGGATCGTAGGGTATGTGGTCACATACACCTTTAGACGTATGTAAATAAAATGTTTTTTGTAAAAGGTTACATGGTGTTGAACAGTCGTGGCCATTGCTGTAATGCGGTTTGAAAAAATACCTACATTGTTACTAAGCTTACTGCAGAACAGATGCAGTTGTGGTGCTGCTGTACTCAAACAACGATGAGCTTACCTTTAAATTTTTGAAGATGTTCTCTTTATCACTTGGTCCAAAAGCCTTAAAATATACCTACTACATATTTTAATAATCTGTATTTTGTTACATAAGCAAAACAACCGCATAGTATGATAAGTTTTATTACGTCAAATAATTGCTTTAAACTTACTAATACCGCGCTCAAGTGAATAGATTTAATTGCTGACTCTATCTCGTCTAAAGCCCATTAGAGGTCACCATATCACGTGCCACTTACCTCCAATTGAAGGTAGATTTAATTGTCCAATTCGCTTAAAGCGTCTTAAGTTTGCCACACCGTCCAACGCCACTAGGTCGTTGTCCAATTGTGCCGATTCCCGACAATATATATTAAAAAATAGGTTTCAATTAATTGCTGATAAAGGAGATGTTTCATTTTCGGCCATCTCATGTACACTATATCTAAAAAACACGAATAATTTGTATAATTGAAGAAAAATACATATATACTTTGATAACCTAAAGTATTCTTGTTTAAAAATATTTAAAACAAGCATTCCTCATTGAAATATTAAATATGGCGGAATACTGTCAATGTCAAGTTTTCAAAACTGTCGATTTCGGTCAGGGAATCTATGTGTACCTGAATAAATATGTACTGATGAGAAGATTCCATTTCAATCCTGAATATGTTTCTGCTCTGTGCTGCTTACGATTTTGGACTGATTCTACCTTACTTGTTTACCCAGCTTATGTTTTATGGACTCTTGTGATTTTCGTGTGATCGCTATGGATTGTGTTGACAAGGATTCAATATCATCAGTTAAAATATACTTCAGTTAGTTGTATTAATCGTGAAATAATCGTTAATAATTTTAAAGTAGAGAAGTTAATCTTTTTACATTTCTCTTTTTTTAGATAATTACAATAGCAAGACAAGGACATTCTTGGGATGACAAAATAATCAGTTATTATTGCAACTGCATCGCTGGGCAACGAACCGTACTCGTAGGTAGCTGCGCTTACATTATGACTTGTTTGATGTTTGGGCTGAGTTCGTCACAGGATATTACAGAACCTGCTACATGATTGGATGAAAATATTGATAAGGGAAGATATTGAAAATGAATAAATAATGTATCTAAGTGAAGAAAGAATAAATAAAATATTATCTAAATGTGTACTTAAAGTTATATTATTTACACACTTAAATGTTTTAACTAAAATAAATTGGTATAGAAGTACATACATATTTTGGTATGTTTGTTTTAAGTCAAGATTTGTGAAAGTAAATAATTAATGTTTATCAAATATAGGCATTGTTTCTCAATACATATAATACAATATTTATATATCTACGCCCATTTGCGTAAAAAATATATTAAAAAGTATATAATGTATATAGTAAGTTAAAATAGAATGACAGATGACATTATTACGGTAATCACTAACGCCATGATGTTTTTCTGTTGTGTTGCAAGTTTAAGTGTAAATTATTGTTTTTAAACAATTAAACGAACATGATTTGAAGAAAATGAACCCCTACGAATTGTTCTTTGCATGTTTTCTTAGTTTATAGTATAGTGTACAAAAGGTGGCCGGGAGCCCATACATTTTGAAACATCTCCTTTATTTTCAAAGTCGAATTTCTTTTAATTGACTTTTTGTCTACTTTCTTTACTTGCTAACTAAATATTCATTTAAGAGGGTCGTTACTAATTTACTATTCAAAATATGTTTACTTATTATATTTTTCTCTTCAAATTGTAATGTATTACGGATGAAATGTGTTTATGAAACTAAAATTATTATCATAAAAATAATCTGTGTAATGTATACCAACATCAAAGTGAAATCAATACAATTAATGCAGTTAAGTATGAACTGAAATAGATCCTTTAAAATTATCTTGAAGATCGGGACCCATTGGCAAACGCCCGCGTACTCTAGAAGCGAGAGCGCGGGCTAATAAAGTCTCATCATTACTTCGCGGCTAATCTCGCGCCGAGCGCGTCCGTGTGAGTGCACCTTAATGTCAGGGAGCAAGGCAAAAGCTGTTGCGGTAATATCTTTATGTGGCCTCCAATAAAATATTGATTTTTGTCTGAAACATAACTCTGAACTCCAACTATAACTTGAAAGCGATGCATAATATATCGGATCTTTTAAGTTGTTACATTTTCTTTTGTTACACATACAACTTAAAGCTTCGAAAACAGAGAACATCTTAGCACACTCTATAAACCGAATCATAACAGATGTATTGGACATCGACAGAGCCGTCGTAATTGAACTGTGATGAGTTCTGCATTTAAACGATTTATTATTAAAAGTACATAATAATATGTTCTGTTATACTAATAATAACTTCGATATGTTATTGTAAACTATAATTACACTGTAATTATGTACATACTCTGTAATTACACTGTAACCCGCTCAAGTTTCTTGCCTTGCGCCCAACGTCTCAAGCGGATCTTGGCCAGACGGACGGCTTTAACTAATCTTATTATAGCCGTTTAAGGCATTGTGTGGCAGGAGGCGAGGAGGCCAGGTGACTTACATTCCTGAGGGAAGTTGATCTTTGTTTTGGTCTTAGGCTTCTCAAGTATATGGTGGCTTTATATGGCGGGATTTTATTAGTAAGTCATTCGTGTGCCAATGTTGGGTTTGAGCATGGATTTTGTTAATGATTTGACGGCTCACGTGGCGGTCTGAGTTTTAGGTTTGAATCCCGGCTAGGCAGATATCTAAATGTTAAATAATGAATGTAGATTTGTGGTATGAACTCTGAGTGTTTGTATATTCGTCTTTGTGTGTGTGATCATAGTATCCACGGCACAGCAAAAAGTGTAGACCTTTGACTGCAGAAAATATTATTATTGCTGGTAATCACTAAACATTATAAATTGGGAAATATATGTAGGTAATCACGGTGCTTTTCCCTAAACGCTATGTGTTACTTGTGATTCCTAAAACATAAAATAGACCGAGCTCTTAAAATGGTTGGTTTGATTAAATGTGTTAACGATAATTACATTTCAATACTCTAGACTCTAGTTATTTCTTTCGGTTATTCTATAAAATCATAGTAGAATTTATAATAAATAAAAGTCTTTTACCAGTCTTTCGTCTATATTATCGTTATTTGTCCCGTTAACCTTTAGAAAGACCTGTTCACTGAATGCTTGTAGTGCGGTGTATCTTTTAACCTTTTGTCTAGATACAATGTTTTTATATAATGTCTGACATCTGAATAGAAGATTCGCAGATGTAATTACTCCTTATTTGGTACTAAGTTATTTAAATCGCATTTGCATATTGGTAGTAGAAGATTAATAACTTGATTAAATGTTTTAAAACGAAGACTACGAAATGTAGGAGGATATAAATTAGATAAGAAAGGTTGTGAGGAATATTCCACTTAACAAGCATAACGACCGCATTCCTGTAAATCTCTTAATATGTTTTTTAGAGTTTTAGAGCGATAGATACACGAGTAATTACATCAACTAAAAATAAGGCAAAAAGCTACATAAATAATGTAAAAAGGGAGGAATATATTTCAAATCGTTAAAATAGTATTGAGACGATTAATTTTTACTTAAGTATTATGTGATTATAAACAAAGTATTTTAACGATCTATGCTTTAACTATGAGTAATTAACTTGTAACAGAATTAGTTTATAAGTACGTACTCATTAGTTTTACTTATAAACATTTATCATAAACCTACTAAGGATGTTTTTGGAATTTGTTTATTTTGTTTACCTTGAATCGTATTTATCACAGCAATAAATCAATGAACTTCTCACATCACAAATATTTAAATCGCTGTTCGTGCGTGAATAGGAAGCTGTAACGATATCGTTATCATTTATCTCACTCAGAATCAAAACAATGATGACCTCTCAGGGTGTCCGCACATTTGTCAATGAAGTATTGGTCAAGAAGTTTTATGCCTGCGATAAGAGGGTATAGGATATCGTAATCATTCCGTACAATGCAACCTGTAAACGCTTTCTACACTCACAGCCCCACACTAGGATTCCCTGTATCGTGGGTGCCATGGACACACACAAAGACAAATACACAAACACCCAGACCCAGAAACAGAAATCTAAATTCATAATTTAGAAATCTCTCCGGCCGGGGATCGAACCCGGGACCTTCTGCGCGTCAGACCGGCATGGTGACCGCTCCGCCACGCGGGTCGTCAATTGTACCACCAGTAGCAAAGAAGTCTTCATATCCTTTTCTCATGTGTTTGGTTTCGATTCTCGGTCACGCAGATAAAAGTCTTTGCGTTTATGTACTATGTAGTTATGTGTAAACATGACACTCATGATACGGGAAATCATAGTGCAAGGCTATAATAATGTTGAATGTGTACACAGCGTAATTTGTAAAAAAAACATTAATAATTTCTTGCTGATAAATATGGGGATTCCCGCAGACTTTACGATTTTTACCATTAGAATGCAACGATAAAACTTTGTAAAAACGTTACATGTTTTTTTGCATATGATACGTGATCCATCAATTGATTAAATTACATTATTATATTTATAGCATTCTCTATGTTTTTTAATCAATTTCAATGTTCAAATTGAAATGCCACGATAAATTGAAAGATGTTCTATGTAGATATTAATGTTATAACTTTTTTGTTTTAAATTTATCATGATGTTATCTATAAAACAAATGTAGTTTTTCCTAATTAGGAATTCCTATATATTTTTTGGAAGAATTAAAAAAATAACTATCTGCCCGTTTGCTTTGATTGCATTATACAACCGAATAAAGCATACCTGTTTTATTCCGGTTTTCGTTATTGTGGTATTTTATGTTGCATGTTGTTGATGAAGATTTTCCTTCTTTAATATTTTGTAAAATGTTATTCATATAAATTAATTGCAAGCTTAAAAGTAATTGACAAGTTACTGAACAACAAAAAAATAAACCAATGTGTATCTAAAGCCAACAAAACCTTTATCTCGTAATTTGAAAGGTATTTTAAAGATGCCTCGCGGTGACCGGTCGCTGTCTAGACCGAGTTAATTTCCCAAATACCTGTGCACAATGGGGGACGGTGGGGAAAAATGGCACATTTTTCTAGCGACAATGGATTCGTCCTAGGGGTTGGATAGGACATTTACCTGTAATGTTTATCTTTTTGTAAGCTCTCCTGTTTTTTTCTTAAAATTTACTTAACGGCATTTATAGTCCGTATTTCATTCGCAAAAGTGTATTATAAGTTTGACGGTTATTTTTAAGTCTATGTAACGTTGTATCGTAGATTTGAAATGAATGTTTAAACCGATTTAAATGCTCTTTCTTTTATGTGGTTTTCCAAAAATATTTTACGATGTAGTAGATTATCGACATTATATAGCATTTCCTCCCTTAATCAGTTGTATTGTATTCTTATTTATTAAAAGTTAATGTTTAATTAAGTGCAGTTATGAAATACGGTGTGGCGTTAGCAGTAACGTTGAAATCTGTTTTAGAATAATTGTTATGAATGTAGTTTGGCGACTTCCTGACAATATGCGCCCCGTTGATTTGTTGAGTGCACCGTCAAAGATTATGTAATATGTAGAGAGTTTTATTTAGAAGTTAGTCTAGTCCATTTTAGAAGTTATTCTGGAGTTATGTTTGATACTTGATACGTTTGTGTCTAACTATGTAAAGTAATATTTTTTAAGTGGAGCGATTGTAACAGTAAGTAAGTGGCTTAATTGTAAAATATAAAGGTTACGCTAAAAAAACCTTTTCTAAAGTTTCTTGAGCGTTAGTGGAGAGATGCATTAGGGACCTAACTTTTTTCTACCACACCTTGAAAGTCTCGTTAAACAGTTGATCCTGGCATGAAAATCAGTCAATTTATGTATTAGTTTAATCACTATATATTAAGTTCACTTTACTTTTTTTTGTATATGTTAAAGCAAAATTCTAATATTCCTGCTCGATCCACTTGAGAACAATGAAGAACACAAGCCTGGGTATCGTGATAAATGTCAAATAAGCAGTCAACGAGGTTTGAAAGCAACGCACATGGTTTGGCCACTAACTACTACCTTTATCGGACAATTTACTTTGAAAGAACGGTGAAGTATGCTTCTGGCCTCTCCCAAGTTGTGGTAATCTTAGAGCTCAGCAGTGTGACTATAAATGCAGTTGCTCTAAAGGAAAATAGGCATAAAAGGTTTACAACATGTAAATGACTCTTTGGCAGTGTGTCGGGCAGTAAATCAGCGGAACAGCTCGTGTCGGGTGTCACACGCATGCTCTATGAATTAGTGCTTCCGCTGACCGGTGTACTGTTTATCACCTTTTCGTATTTATTCGGAGTTGTACGACGCTGGTTTGGTTGCATTATGCAAGCGAATGAATGATTGGATTTTTCCTATTTTGAAAGATTTTGGTTTGATTGCCGGGTATAATTGGATTGTCGTCGCTTCTTTGTATAGAAGTAGCAGAATCAGGAACAGCGGTCTACTTAATGGTAAGTGGCTACTGCCGCCCATGGACAACTGTAATCGATTCCAGATAATATTAGATTTCTACGAGTACCTGAGGTTGGCCATAGATGTGACGCTACCCCTGAGGCCTAAGCTGGAATGCTTCGGAAAAGTGTCATGCATACTTTTACCATTACAATCGACAACCCAATATTGCTCCATTGCTAGCCACGGGTCTCCTCTCAGAGCGAGAGAGGAGGTCATAGACCTCAGCGCTTATGCAATTGTTCATTAAATTCAATGTTAATGTTAATTAAATGTTAAAAATCAGAGGTGCATAAGTTTCGAACTTCGGATAATCCGATGGAAAAGCCGAGTTTCAAGCTCTACGCTATCATTGGATTAGCAACTTTATTTACTTAAAACAGCGGCGTATAGCTTTGAATCGATACTTTCCGTGTCATTAAAATGTATGGATGTACGGTTATTGTGTCAGTATCATAAAACGAGAAGCAAAATAGAAACCGCAAATATAAACAGGTAGCTAAGTAATATGAGGACGACATTTGGCTGTTTTCCAGGCCTACATTGCCACTGGAACCCAAACCTTACCACTGTGTTATACGGTTATGGATTATAAGGTAGTTCTTTACTATAGTATGTAGGTACAAAAGGTGCTTAGCGCATTAATACAGCAATGGCATCGGCTTTGCGAATTTGAGGCGAATAGAATATACAGTAAATATTATATTTGTATGACTACGTTTTGACTTACGTTTAAGTATAGATAGTTTATAATATTATTATACAGATATTGTTTATTTGTGCACGATTGTTATGTGGAAATGTTTGTTGCATATGTATTGAAACTAAGTTATTTGATCTTTAGATATTGAAGTAAGGATGGTAGATACGAGATGCAATGTTTGAATTTATTTCCTTGTATTAAAAATAAAAGAGATAAGAGGTCGTCTCGACCTGTAGCATTACCATGAGTTGGCATAGAAACGCCACTATAGAAATGGTAAATAGAAAACTTTTGTCATTTTGCTAGTGAATAACATAACTACTATCGTTACGGTATTTCTTGACAACGTCTGTCAAATTAATGACTCATGGGACCGAATTTGTATGGCAATAGATCATAATGACCTTCGCTAGCGATTTGATTTCGATAGGTTTTTTACGTATCGAGTTACGTCACTACGGATTTTAGTTCTACGAGTAACCACCAGAGGCGCTGTACAATTTTTCATACATTTATTTTACGCAGTCGCTAGCGAGTAATACTTTTGTAAACTCATGGTAGTCCTACTGAGGTTCAAAACATATGAGGTATGTAGTACGTCCAATTTTCTGAAACAATGTGCGTATTTGAAATTAATCATCACTTGGACCTAAACATCATTTATCAAGGACATCATCGTCAGGAAATGTACATGCTTGTGAGTTTCTTAAAAAACGCAGTGATGTATGTGTGTCGCAGTTGGCCTAAATGCCTCTCACTCGGAGAGGAGATACGTTACTGCCGATTTCAAAATAAGCTCCATAAATATTGATCGTACAGGTTTGTATATAGTACTCGTATGTGTACTTTGTACCTAACTATTTTCCTACTCGCATAGATTAATATTTACTTAGTGTTAGTGACCTATTGCTTTAAATCGGCACAGATAGCCTCATACATTTTTTGTATCAAACTAGGGCAGATTTATATTCAAAGTTCAGATTTATATTCAAATACTCGTAATTGAGTATGTAATCTAAAGACTGTATTATGTCTGGATTTTTTCGAGGAGGTCGGAATAGGATAACTCTACCTATGTGTTTTAACATGATGCAGTTAATAAATGACAAAAATTTCAAATATTGTTATTTATTATTTTTTGTTATTTTGGTGAGGATTTTATTGATGATTTTATTTATATTTGAAAATAACAATATTACAACATTTTATAGAGTGTCTAATGTATACTTGAAAAATCTCAGATGTAGGTTGGTGCGGTCAAGGAGTGGACCGGAAGTGCTCGTGGACAGGTGGGGGCGGAAATGGAGAGCTTCCGGTCGCGGCCTTTATACAGCTGGAGGTTTTTGAGGCAGGATTGGAAATACGCGGGCGTTGAGTGGTGACCATCGAATTTTCGGTTTCACATTCTATATCTATAGTGACTCAATGGTACTGTGGCAAATAGTGATTTAGTGGGTAATAGAAATCAATTTTTAAAATAACCATTGTCTATAAGAATATCAGAGCCGCATGCATTGCTATAATAGCATAAAAAATAAAAATATAATGAAGTGTGTTTTTCTCGCAGCAATAAAAGACGTTATCCGCAGTCGTGGCGTCTGCGACGGCGGAAGTGGACGTCGTTTGGCAGCGGAGCGCATGCAGTTTGGTTACTCAGGTGCGGTGCCTTAACAATTACCATGCTGCAATATTATTTTTCTAAATTACTGATAGCGAATTTAAATAAAGTAATTCGTATTTTTTCATTTAACTACAATGAAAATAACTACAATAACTAGTGGACAATCAAGAGAAAGTGACTTAAAAGTTGTGTATTGATTATTATGATACTATGTTACGTATAACAAACAAGCATGTAGTTCTAATAGTATTTAAGTGATCACAACAAATTATATCTGTAATCTCTCTGTAATCCAATCTCTGTAATCAATAGAAGGTGGTAGAACCCTTTGTGGTTCGACTCCGGCGGCACCACCGCCACACCTATTTCTACCTAATAACAGCAGTGTTAGGCGCTGCTGTGTTCCGGTTTGAAGGGTGTGGTAAGGGAGACAGACGTTTCCGAGGCGTTCCAGCTTAGTCCTCAGGGGTAGCGGCGCATATGTGGCCGACCTCAGGTAGGATCTAATCCTATCTGGGGTTGATTACAGATGTTCATGGGCGGCAGTAGCCACTTACCACCAGGTGGACTGCATGTTCGTCTGCTACTCCTATATTATTAAAAAAAAAAAAAAAAAAAAAAAAATTCAATCCCTATTTTTGTACATATGTCCATACTTTTGTTGTTTCATATGATTTTAGACTAAAATCACCTTCGCGTAAAAATATAAAATCTAAATATAAAATATGTTTTAAGGTGGTAGAGCCCTTTGTGGCACCACCGCCACAACTATTTCTGTTTCAGTGTTAAGCGCTGCTGTGTTCTGGTTTGAAGGGCGTGGTAAGGGAGACATACTTTTCCGAGGCGTTCCAGCTTAGTCCTCAGGGGTAGCGGCGCATCTGTGGCCAACCTCATATAGGAATATCTAATTTTATCTGGGGTTGATTACAAATGTCCATGGGCGGCAGTAGCCACTTACCATCAGGTGGTCTGAATGCTCATCTGCTACTCCTATATTATAAAAAAAATGTTGCTTTATTTTTTATTTCAAAAGTGATTATTATTATGACTGAGATATAAGAGTCTCAATACTCAGACAGATTTCATTATTTTTATATTTAATAAAAAAATTGCACAATAGTAGGAAAATTATGAAAAATGGAGAAAACAAACAAAATAAAATTGTCACATAAATTTCCCGTTTATCCAAAATGCTATCTTAATACCCTAAATCTGTTTTCACTTCTATTATCCTTGCCACCTTCAACACTACGAATTTATACGAATAAGGAATAGCAAAGAATATAAATTGTAGAGTGTAAACTTATCTAAATTGCGAACACGTGTAATGTACGCAAGGGCAATAAATAAACGCACAACACAGTCTAGACTGTATCTTAATCTAGACTACCTGACTCACTCGGTGACCAGCCGCGCCCTTGTCTTAGCTATGTTACATGGAGTTATAAAAGTTTGGAGTTACTACCTATGCAAACGGAAAGTTTTTTATAATTCAAAAGTAGTAAGCGAGCGTTTAGTCCTGATGTTAAATGTCCACTGCCGACCATAGATATCTACCCATATCATAGTAATCAATCCCAGATAGGATTGGATTGGAGTTATATCTCAGGTCGGTCATAGATCCGTTGCTACTTTATTTAATTGTCTCTTCAAGGGCTGGTTATCAAGTAGAAATAGGAGTGAGGCCATACCTCCGGAATAGAACCCAAATAGGTTCCACTGTTTCCAAAAGAAATACATCATGATACAAACACAAGTCAAAATGTTCTATTCATAACTCAAATAAAGTAGAATTGTGACTGTAAATATCATTAAGGCAAAATTGTTAAAATGCCGCATCCAAACCGATTAGTATTTGATTGTGCGAATAATAGCCGGGCGTCGTGATTGTTCACCTCCGATTCACATCGCACGGCACGCCCGCACTCGCGACGTTCAACTGCTTCCGATATAAATCAATGTGATTGTTCAACGCTAAGTAATACTGTTCACGGAGAAACTTTTAAACGAAACTCGTTCTACTAAACGTTAGTCTTTGGAAAGTTTTTTTAGGGGAATAGATAACTGGGTTTAAAAGGAAAAGTAATGATATGAAGTCTTATGATTTCTTATATAATATCGAAGTTGCGAAGATGCATGTGGTTTCTCTGTCGTTAGGAGGTCACTGCCATCCGTGAGCACTAAACAGTGTCATATAAAAAAGGGGTTTTACCTGAAGCCGATCTTAGATGCGTTGTCACTTCTGAGAATAAATATAATTGCCTCATAATAAAATCAGCGGGTATCTACACTCTTTCTCCGAAAGGCAAGAATTGATTGACCACAATTGAATTGAGCCACAAAATCTATTAAAGTCCCGAGATGCCATGAACCTTGGAGAATTCCTTGAGAAATCATTATTAAATCAATTGTCTGTAAGACTTACAGAAAAGTTCTATTCGAGGACTTCTAGATATTTTTTTCTAAGTCTTAACAAAGTTAGTTCTTGAAACAAATGTACCGTGAGAACTCCTGGATCGCGTCACTTAAAACTCCGAAATGGAAGAAAGTTTCCTAACTTTTTCCATTCAGTTTTTTCGTCTTCGCTGAACGATCAGTAATTAATATTTTACTTTGAAATACTACATTATCGTTTGTAGATAATATATTAAGATGGTATTTGGTTAGTATTTACGGACGAGTATGCATATTAGAATTTAGAATATGCACATATAAGTAAAGTCGTAAGTCAGATAACTTAACCGGATGCTAGGCTAAGATTTATATCTCTTGCAATATGCAATTTATTTTCCTACATATGTTGTGTAAGTACAGATAATTCCGGATTTTATTTTTTATTATTATTTGGTCATTTAGTTGACGTATTCCAAATAGCGAGAAACTTGAAAGTGTGACTTGGTTGCCATATGTTGACTTTGCTTCATATTACAAATCTGTATTAACCAGGCCATTAAATTTTCTTCATAATTTCTCCAAAAAGTCATCCCCGAAATAAATATCTAATTTTTATATCAAGAAACACAAATCATTCGCTTCGCTATCGAACGCATTCTTTCCGACTGTCACTATTTTAGATTTTAGAATTCCAATTTATCTACACACACGAAACGGCATCTTTCATATTTTTATCTAGAAATGGCTGACATTAATCGTTAGGAGGCCACCGGAGTCATAAATAAGTGTAAATATAACTGCGACAGTTTTAATAACGGGGGCTCGGGGGCTCAGATTGCGTTATTTACGGCGCAGGTAGTTTGGCCCTTCGCCAACGATAGCACAAGATTTTAAAGCTTCTCGCATTTTAGGCCCTCATAAATTTAAAAAACATAATTCAGAGCAAAAAGTGGAAACATTTTTCGTGTAAATTTCGCTTCATTTTCGGATTCGGCGATATTTTTCCGATGCGAAAATAGTTGTAGTTCTGTCGCGCCGGTAAATGTATTGTTCTTTCGGTATCAACAATGGGAGATACAATTAGGTAGTCGTAGATAATGTAATCTCGGAATTATATTCATTTAATAATTAATTTAGTAGTATAGCTACATACTTATGGCAACAAATGGGACAAAATATTATTTTGTGTATTACCTTGAGCTTCTATGATATAATTCTTTCAGGTATATGGCTTTTTCAAATATTATCCTTTAAAACTAATTAAGATATAATTATGTGTTTAAGATTTACATATATTATCTGTGATCGATCTCAGAGGAAATATCTCTTCTATATAAAGTCAATTAAAAATGTACTTGATGGGCAATGACCATGGTACCTTACTGTGGACTGACGTAGGTACATACTTGGCTTAAGATTTAATATCTTTTTAATATCTTATGGATAACAGTAGTAATTAACCTTTGGATAGATTACATTGATGTAAATAAAAAATGTTATTTTCGTTAATGTTTCGATCGTGCAATACCACTTTGTTGCTCAGTAATTATTTCTCGAGCATATAAAATTATTTTTATTTTATAACATATAGAATAGAATTCGTGATAAATTGCATCGCCACGTCTCTTTTGAGCAGCGTGCAATAGTGCAGCATGGTAGAATATTGTCCAGGTATCACTCAGAATTTAACGTGCTCGGCAGTAGGACAATATAAATGTTTTTTTTTTAAATAAGCATTTTAGTCACGTCCTTTGTTTCCCGTTTTCTTATTTCGTATCCATATCGGGGGTGCAAGAAAGGCACGTCAAATAGGATTTACAATTAAAACGAAACCCTATGCAAAATTTCAGCTCAATCAGATACCGGTAAGTGGATTTTATTTTATTTACAAGAATTTAACCTTACATATTTAAATAAAATCCAGCATCAAGTAAATAAAATCTCGTAATAAAAAGCTCGTAAAAGGGTTAAGGTAATGGACAACGTTACGTACCTGTTTTCAGCACCTGAATGTAACAGTATAGTTGCCGGCTCATTGCCATTCTCGCTATTTAGGGTATCAATGCATGCTAAAGAGAACCATTACCAACTATATTATTATAACCAAATATTTCGCATTTTTGATACATTGGATTATCTATAATTTGAATGACTTTTATATAAATACAAAAAATGTACCTTCGAAATAAAAACGTACAAATATTATAAAAAGAAAACCCAAAATCATTACTTATAAAGAATTGTTTGAAATAAATATTATTATGATCTGTATTTTAAACGCTTTTGAAAAGGTCTTTCAATAAAATTAATTTATTGAATATAAGTAAAACCAGATAAACATTTTATTGCTTTATTGCCTTTGCACTGCTGCAGTAAGATGAAAGACCAATTTTGACGTCATTTTTGTTTTCAGTCACACTGTTACATAAACCGATCCATGTCAGACAACAAGCCTACAAGGGCCAATAAAGACACGGGAGGGCGCGTTAAGCCAGTCATGTTGTTTTTGTAAACAACCCCAGCGTAGCGCTACGCCGTAGCGGCCTACGTAACCTGAAGTTACCAAACGACCTTGTAAGCTGATTTCTCTGAAGATTTGCCCCTACCTTTACGTTCGTAAACAAGTCGAAACTGAGAAAACTGTGAGATATAGCTGTGTTAATCTGATACGTAGTTCTTTTTCAAGCAGTGTAAGACTGTTTCAAAATATTTTATTTAGTTATTGTAATAAAAAATATATATTCTGATGCTATATAGCGCAACTAACATCATAAACCAGAGCTATTTTGCACCTTGAATTAATTTTATGTCTTCACATTTTTTGCAATCAAACAAAATTTTAGATCAATGAACTTGAATGAAAATACAGGATAATAATTATTAAATATTGTTAAATGAAAATATGGTTATAGTTCCTCGGTCTTCTTCCGGCGATGAGGAATAAATCATATTATTATGAACACGCGACTACAATATAAATAGTCAAATTATTTATGCATGAGGCCAGGTCTGACCCGAGGGTGTGTTGGACAGACAGACAAATGTATCGCAGTTAAACGTATTCGTCGCGTCGGTCCCACAGGTGGCATTAGGTTAGGACAGTCGGCATAAACTCTTAACTTTCGCTGTTGTTTTAGATTTAGTCGAAATTGTGTATGTTTTTTGATTTATTCCAGGTATAAACATAGAATCAGTTTTTGTATTAATAAAATTATTAATAAATATTAATAAAATTCATAAGAAATTAAAGTACACATATTCTATTAGTGAAAATACATTTTATTAGTAAAATTGTTGGTGACTTGCATTGTACAGTGGACATCAGACGTTTCCAATACGTAGAGCAGTCCGGATCCAATTACGAGTTGAACACATATCCAGATGAATTTAGTTTTTTGTTCTGTATACGAATTTTTGTAAACTGCGTGTGTGCTTGTCACAATACACGAAATCGGATGCGGGTCTTATTAATCTTTAAGTTTATATTATCCTCAAAGTAACATTTATAATGTCGTTCAAATATATTCCTAGTTAGTGCTTTTAAGTGGCACCTTTAACTTTTAAGTGGCTTGGTTAATTTCGAGGCACCTTGCAACTCTTCAACTATCGGTCTTACCAAGTTTTCTAATCTCCGCTACCTTTTCGTAGCCCCTCCTTTTATTGTTTTCCTTCACAAGCAATTAATCTATCCTTGAACTCTTTTAGAACTTTATCATAAAGTCTTGCCTACTATTTCCATATTATTATTTATGAAATGAATGTAGCACACAAGCATGAAAGCCATCTGATATAAATTGATTTATGAAGATTTCTAAATAACCCTGAGTTCCTTCATCCATCCATCAGCCTTTATTAGTCCACTACTGGACATAGGCCTCCCCTAATCTGCGCCACTCCGACCGGTCTTGAGCCGTTTGAATCCAGCGGTTACCCGCCGTCCGCTTCAGGACATCAGTCCACCTGGTCGGGGGGCGTCCCGTACTCCTTTTGCCGAGGCGTTGTCTTCGAGGACCTTCCTACCCCACCGGTTATCCGTCCTACAAACTATGTGGCTAGCCCATTGCCACTTCAGCTGGATTATTTTGAAAGCTATGTTCTTCCTTCATAAACACATAATAAGTTATTATCCCTAGTTATTAGCTTCGTTGATTTGGTTATGTTTAGAAAGAATGAGTAGTAATAAATAATAACGACTATATAACACACACTTCAAACAATAGCATAGTAGCGTAACATTGTATAAGGCAAATTATTGTACTTAAATATTGCCTCATGCAATATAAAACTCGAGTAAAGCAGGACGCCCTGACAGTTTATTTTTCCGTCGTTAATTATTTCCAGTTAACAAGGTGTTGTCTCTAGTTATTTATTGCTCTGTAGCGGTGCGCGGAATAAAGGCCTTGTTCCATTGAAAGATATTACTACTAAATTATAGTATAAGCCGTAAGATACTACTTAAGCTTATGTACTAGGTCGTGGGTAATCATTAGAAGTATGTAGTCACTTAATTATTTGATTATACGTAAGATAATTTTAAATATACAACACTAAACAGGTGTGATTGGAGCGCGTATTTGTTTACCGATTTAGATTCGTGAGCAACTTCGGTTAAACTGATTTATGTTAAGAAGGATAATGTAATGTAAGTATGATAAGTAGGATACGATGTTCAAATTAATGCTCAATATGCATTATATGCAATATACATAAATATTTTTCACTTTATTTTTTAGTGACGCGATACATTTATACTGAGCTATAAATCATTTATAAGGAGCTATGTATGTATTTATAACTAGTTTTTATAACTAATATAAATATTGTTGTTGTATCTTTTGATGTTTAATAGTATAGCTTTGTGTGTAGAGATTGCTTTAAGTCATGTTTCACAAAGGAGAGTCGTTAGTCAGGTTACCTCGGAAAAGAATTAACTGTTGTATTCTGACGCTTATTACGTGTTTTTATAGCACTAATAACTTGTACATATTTTTTATTATTCTGTAATTTACTTACGAAATAAAAATTTCATCTCCTATAGTGTGAAGGCTGTTTATTTAGTACAGAACGGAGTGATAATATTTTTACTGGTAATTAAAACAGTGGTTTTGTTAATACAGATTAATCGAAATACGAGTCTTAAAGGGTGTATAATCTATTGTAGTTCGAGACCGGAGGCATTACCGTCGTACATCTTTTTCCATTATAACAGCAATATTAAGCGCTGTTGCGTTCCGCTTTGAAGAGAGTGGTAACGCAGACATACTTATCCGAAGGATTTCAACTTAGCCCTTAGATGTAGCAATGAATCTCTTCGGAAGTAATCTTATCTGGTCTAGGATTGATCACAGATATTCATGGGCGGCAGTAGCCACTTACCATCAGATGGACAACATGCTCCTTCGGTACTTCAATATTATAAAAAAAGTAAGTGCTTATTTTCGAGGCAGAAGAATTTATTACATTACAATCAAATCATTACTTTATGCGGTAAAATACCCGCAGGCTCCCGTACGGGCTGCAGACAATGGTGTTCTTTTGCCATAAATTCATAAGTTTACGAGTCGTGATGTTGCCCCCAATCACTTGAGACGTAGAGCCGCTTATGGCGTGTTTATGGGTCCAGGTGGGGAGAGCTGGGGTCCGTCGATTTATTGAGGAACCTCCTTGAAAAATGTTTGTCATTTTCGCTGATGTCATCAAAAGTTAGATATATTTCGTTATTTATGTTAGATTAGATTAGATTAGATGAGTTAGAGTTAGATTAGATGTTATGGGTAAACCATAGCTATTGAGCATTGAGCTGTGGAATGAGCTGATAAAAATATTTTTTTAATATAAAGTAATGATCCTTGTAATGTTATACTATTTTTATTATTCTAAATTGTATGATTAAATAAATCATGCATATTATATTTAAACATTTACATTTTTTTAATATGCACATAAAAATGTAAATGCTTAAATTAACTATAACTTATTTTTATAAGTAGTCTAAATCAAACGATGTCATTATCTATGCAAAATTCTTGGATAATCGATCTAAATTAATACAATTAATGACATTAATGCTTGCTTTAGAGGTGAAGGAAAATCTACTTGAAGTTACTGATGATGATGGAGGTGTGCGTCGCGTATTTCTTAGATGTACCACTACTACTACTACGAGTACTAATTAAACTAAAATTAGTCACAATAGCAAAATTTGTTTTCAATTTGACATAAGGTAGTTATTATTCCACTCAGTTGAGACGTTTATGGATCTCGAACTTGGCTTTGCAACTACAGTGTGCCGTTATTTTACTAGTTGCTAATACATGTGTAGTTTTTTAACATTGATATGGTAGTACCGCGATTGGACCCAGTTACTGTGGTTAAAATGTTCCCAAAATGTTTTTGTAATTTCACTTGTGTTCTTGCATATTATTATGGGTCATACAAGAGTAAAAGCAAAATCATAACAAGCCTTGATTCACTTGTGAACAATGCAGAACACAAGCCTGGTTCAGTACTTACAGTGGTGGCACGTGTTGTGTCTGTGTATGTCCATGGTACATGTAAAAGAATAGCCCCATCAAAATATATTATACTTACCCAAATTATAAGGTTTTAGGTAGGTATGAGATAAAAATCTCGCAAATGAGTTCTCAGGGGACTTTTTACTATGTCCTGAGGCGCATAACACCGTGGAATATTGTAGCGTTGAAACTTTGTCCTGTACAATGTAAGGGTAGTTTTTGTTCCCTCCACCAGGTGTCGTTTATTAGATTTCGAACTTTGTGCAAAAACTGTCGTGCGCATTAATATAAGTAGTTTGGTAACTATCACAGTCAGGCATTTCGTATTATATCTTTATGGACCTTGTATAAAATTATCTGATAATTTTAATTGGCAGTGATAAGTCACTTTTGCCTATAAATTGTAAAATTTCTTTTGGGGTTGATTTATTTTTAAATCTTACAAAATATTATGATTTTTATGATGTTTTAGGGGTAATGGAACTGCAAGCCAGTTATATTTTCCAAAGCTATTTTTCGTAATAAAAGTAAAAGCTCTGTTCCCGGACTGTAGTTTTCAGGAGTTGAATACCGGAAAATCTTATGTAGACGACAACTACAGTACATAAAGATGTAGATACAGTACATTTCAAATTTCAACATCAGTTTTAGCAACATGTTGTAAAGGATAGAGTTGTATTAAGTACATTCTACATATCTGTCCAAAGAAATTTATGTATGATACCATTAATCCATATCTCGACATCTCGACCTGCGATCCGTCATTACTCATCGGAACGACAACGTACGGAGTCACGTTTCCATTGTGTGTGAAGAAGCACAATCGTACGCATTAGTACTGTTAGATCTCTGCACGGTGGCAAAGATTATAGCATGACTTCAGAATGTAAGTGACATACTTTTTTTTTTATAATATAATAGTAGCAGACGAGCATGCAGTCCACCTGATGGTAAGTGACTACTGCCGCCCATGGACATCTGTAAGCAATCCCAGATAGGATTAGATATTCCTACCTGAGATCGGCCACAGATGCGCCGCTACCCCTGAGGACTAAGCTGGAACGCCTCGGAAAAAGTATGTCCCCTTACCACACCCTTCAAACCAGAACACAGCAGCGCCTAACACTGCTGTTATTAGGCACAAATAGGTGTGGCGGTGGTGCCGCCGGAGTCGAACCACAAAGGGTTCTACAACTTTCAACACTTGTTTAAGTAGTAAGTAAAGTGTGGCTACACTTTTTAATTGCCTATTCGGGTGTGTTCGCGGTTCTATTCGCTTGGACTATGTCTTCTTCTTCTTTACTTGACTGGGGTCCTAGCTGCCGTCGTGTATTGATATTATAATTTCTAGATACGCTAGCCAATCGATAGTCAAATAATTCACATTAAACCGTGATCAGTAAGTAATTCTGGTTGTCTATGGACATCTATAACGAACCCTAAATAAAAAAACTAGTAGACAGATGAAGAATTATTTTTAAGATCGATCAATTAAAAAGATTTAAGTAGGAAACGAGTATGCCATCCACGTGATGGTAAGTGGCTACTACTGTCCATTAACACCTGTAGTTAACTCTAGATAAGATAAGATTCCTGTCGGTCATTGATGATTAAAGATGTGGCGGTGGCGCCGCTTGAGTTGACCGGTAGCAAATAGTACCAAAATGGTAACTACAAAAGCTCTACCGTTTTTATAATGAACCTATTTGAACTACCAAGTTAATTGATCTGTGTCAGATCAGAGGGTGCGTTTGATGCGCCGCGCGTGACGTGTCAAAGACGATGTTGTCTTTGTGGAACCGCCTTTTCGTATAACGATGCTGCTTCGTTATACATTAGAAATGCAATACGTTGTGAGAAGTTGTTATTTTAAGTACATGTTATATGTACGTCTGGAAACACTAAAATAAATAGAAACTTCACATTACATACATAGACGTATGTTTAAAATACTCGTATTGTCATATTCAAAGATACAAAAATTAAGATTCAAGTGTTAGAAATGTAAACATTTTGTCTTGGAACGGATGGACTGTTTAATTTACTATTATATGAACTATGAAGCATAAAAAGAAACCACATTTAGATTTTGTTTTGAATGGCGGTAAGTGGCCACTGTCGTGCATCGATACCTGTAATGGGCCCTATAATACCTAGATATGGCGTGTATTTCTGAAGGTTGTCATGGATACGTTGCTACCCCTGAGAGCTAAGTTAGAATGCTCCGTATGCTCTCTCATACTATACCCTTCAAACTAGAACGCAGCACTTACAGTAGTAGTTAACACTGCAGATAAAGGACAAACAAGTGTAGCGATGGTGCTTTTAGAGGTGGTATTATGCAGACCTCTTATAATACCACCTCTAAAAGCACCATCTTATGCAGAGGTTACTCTTTAATATATTTTTTATTACTTAAAATATATAAAAACAATATACATGAAATCTAATTGTATACAGATACAATCATAGACTATGAGTCTATACCAGCTACAATTCTGTGTTATAGAGGTATCGTGTTATTTAAAAACTAATTTAGATATACAGTTCGTGTCAAGCATTAGCCTTTACCAGTAGCCATTCACATAATGGATGTAGTGTGAATCAAATAAAGGTTCTACATACATATTAATAGTAACGGAATCGTGCGTACGGAGGTCGTGATCGAATCCGGCCAGTGGACGAGCAAAGGGCATATAAACAATAGCACTAAATTATTATAGTTCAACGATGATATGTTATTATGTGAGCCATTTTTTATACCAAGACGGATTTTGTTTAGTTAATTTTGAAGTCTAGACAGACAAATAGAGCGGTAGAGTTTAAACTCATGTATTAAATGGTGATTATGTTCTGTTTTGTTTTAATTGTAACAGTTACCCTTGACACAATTTTGTGCTGAACTAGGTTTTATATTTAAGTATCGTTGGTTGAGTGTTATCAATTTGTTTTATAAATGCTCCTAGTCAAGGTGTTTGAGTTTCTTTATAATGTTACATTACAGTTTGAACTTTTTTGGTGCATGTTTGCTTAAAATACAATAAGAATTAATCGAATAAAATTATTAAACTTGCCGGAGTGTTACAAAACTTTCTGTCCAAAAAATACTCATACAAATGCGATCAGTTAACGCTTCTGTCAGACGCATTGTTCACTTTAAAGTATTGGCCATTTAATTAAATATATCCAGATACTCTTTTACTTTCACATTGTCTCCTATCACTGTTATGATAAGAAAACTGGATTAGTAAAATAATACTGTTCGATCAATTTAAAAAGTTGACCAATAAAAGCGTCATACCAAAGCGACCAATTAAGGTTCTTGACAACACGTTTGCATTTAACTATACTTGGATATATTTCATATCTGGTTGGATACGGCCGCAGTCGTCGTATATTGGTGTCTCGTACCACCATTATGTTAAAATCGTTACTCTATTATGTACCCACTTATAACATAAATAAATATTTATAGAGTGTACAAGTCGTGGGCGGTAACTGGTACAATATAAATGCCATAGTGTTCACATATTACGTGATGACAACGCATTACTGTCTTTGTACGAGTTATTACCAAATAAAGAGAATATACAAACAATATTAATCTCCACCTACGGCGCTCATCAATCAAATCTCGCCTCTTTGGTATTAAAATAAGTTATGTATTACCATGTACGAGGCGTTACAAAATTTTAAATATCGGTCATCGGCGAATCGCCTCATTATTTGTTAAGTTTAAACGCAATTCTTAGCAAATATGATATTCTAAACAGGTTTATATTCGTGTTAGTTCCGTAAGAAATTGAATTTACTTTCGATCGAATTCACCGTTTAGTCTGGTCCGTATAAAACGGTTCAGTGTTTATTGTAGTGACTCATGAAGCTAAATGTTTTTTTTAGAAGTTGTTCCATTTTAGTTGTGGTATTATCTTGGAAAGTAAGAATTCATGAATTCATACCTTCGGTTTCTAATTTAGGTTAAGTTAAAGATATAAACATCGAGTAAATCAAGTGTAGCTTATGTAAAAAGATGGTCGAACCTCTTCTCATCGGGATGCGATGGCACCACCGCCATACCTTTCTGCTTTATGTGTAACAACAGTTGTAAGTGTCACTATCCTCTCAAGTCGATAACTGTAATTTGAAACTGACCTCAGATAGAAGAGAATTATCCAACTTATTTTACTAAAAGGGAGCTACACAGAAAGTGATTTCAAAAATGTAAGCCTATAACTTTATAATGGATTAATTAAAACGAGCGTGTTAGTCATATACAAGTTTCATATAAGTAAATGTATTAAAAGTGAAAATGGTACGAAATATGATTCAAACGGAGAAGCTAATTTAGAAGAAAAACCCTTAAGAGCCGATTATAATTACAGGAACATTAAAATTTATTTATCAATTCCGACTCTACAATAAACCATTAAACTCAATACCTAGTATTAACCATTCTATTATTCTCACCACATTCCACGATATGTACAATATTGTATTATGCGATGCGCTACGGTGTCGATTAATCTGAATCATGAATGAAATATGCACCGGATGCTGCATGTATGTCTGAGAATATAATGTCAATGGACTGATGCAATCTGATGAACTTAAGATAATCTTAAAGGTACAGCAAATGAGTATGTAGCCCGGATATTAGGTCATTGATGGGTGTATATGGCGAGTGGTATGAACTTCCACCTGTACTTTTTTATAAGGTTGAGATAGCAACCGAGAATGTAGTCCACCTGATGGTAAATGGTCACAGTTGTCCATGGCCCTCTGTAACTGACTTCACTTAGAAGTAAGGTTTTATCTGATGAAGGTTTTATCAGATTCATTACCATTTCTGAGAACTATTTTGGTCTTCTTAAAATTAAATTTACCTTCCTTAAGGCGTGAAACAAAATGAGTACCTATACTACAGATAAAAAAGTTTGGTACAGTAAAATTGTTATGACGTGCGAATTCTAAGCATAATTCTTATTTATCCTTATCTTATTTCGCTAAAAGTCAATTCATTTCTCTAACACTCAATTTATTTTTATTAAACACTGACTTTTGAGCAGCGCTTGCCATTTAAAGATGAGATGAAATATTGTTCTTTTCACATTTAGGATTTGCTTGTGAATCTGTGAATCAATATGATAGATCGTGTTAACTCTAATTAACACGTGTGGCAACCGCGTGGCAGTGAAAACGCAAGCTATGCGGCTGTGGCACTTTGTTTCAAATGGGTGACGCGGTTCCATTGTACCACGTTATTTTCATAGAATGGTTAAGGTGTAAGGGCTCTTTCATACTAGCGTTACGACAACGGTGCGCGTCCGTCGCAATTTTCCCATATCCGTTTGATATTACATGAAAATGGATTCGGGAATGATGGGAGTAAATATATTTATTGACATAAGTAACCTTTAAAGTGATAATATGGTAAGGCAGCTCACAGTATCTGAGAATATACCAAAATCACCATAGTGTAAGTAATAAGTCTTATTAAAATAACTTTAACGTACAAGAGGTACCTTTGCATTGTAATGGTACATTTGCCAAAAAAAGTGTAGAGGTCGAAAAATACTTTGTACGCAAGTTTCTTCCATATTTTGTGATCATAAGTACAGATGACACATTTAAAATTCTGTTTTAAGGAATGATTGGCACATGCGACACACTGCAGCCTATATTCCTGTGGATGGAGAAAGTATTGTTTATTTAGTTTTTATAAGTAAACAGAAGTCGAACCACGAATCGTCTTAATCGTTGAACTCTTCACAATATTTACAAATCAGTCAAAACCGCAACTTTTTTAGCCGTGTAAGTGTCCACCATTTTAACGATCAATGCCGTGTCGTACGTAACAACGGGCACGGTATCACGCGCCCGGTGAATGATCGCGCGTCTCGTCAGGTATATTTTTTATCTGTATTCTCTAATTATGCAAAGCGCGCGACATTCGCGGCGTGTCAAGGTGAGCGGGTTGTGATGTACTAGCTATATGTCACGGCGAAGATGATCGTTGGAGTTTTATTATCTGTGGATGTGATTGTGAACTTTCTTTTGGTATAGCCGATAAAGTGCGTGCGATTTTCTGTGCGTGCGGTAGGGGCGCCACTGGCCATAATGATGATGAGTTGCTTTAAATACCTGAGAAGTGGAAAAAATTATACGGTTGTATGTATCGATATATAATTATAATTATTACGAATCTGTAATAGTGATGTGAAAAATTATATATTTTAATGACAAGTACCTAACGTAAAGTTCAAATACATTGTTGATAATACATTTTCAGATTACAATAATTTTCCAATTTAATAGTCAACCTATTATATATATAGGAAATCGCATTTGTGTTCGTTTTTGATTTTAGATATGTAATTCGACACATTAAACATTTATCTTTATGGGCAAGCATCAGCTGTAAATAGATATATGTTATAAAATGATTATTATTTATTAACCTATTAGTTATTCTAATATATGTTTAAAACATTGATCATCCTCAGGGTCCGAATTAATAGTTAAACTTAAAAATGACGTCAATTGGTTCTAAATACCAAATGAACCAAATGATAGAATACTTTGTGTCGTTGCGTCATGGTGACGTCAGCACCAGATTCACATGTTCCGACAAATGGGGTCGCTATGTCTGATGAGGCTGGATGTCAGGGTTATACCATGACTTTTAGATTCCATTTGGGATCTATCATTTTGCTGGCTTTTAATGAATTTTGACAGGTTTTTACATATAAATATGATCGTTAATGATACACGCGTTAACATTTGGTGTGCCTATAATATCATACGTGTAGGTTTGGATTTAAGACTATTTCGTTTCAATGTCAAATGCGGGACCTCTATAAAAATCAAAAATTGTAACGACGACGTTTTGGCGTTGTCATTGTTTTTTCACTTTTTCGTAATACCTAATAGGTTTTCCTTGTATCATAATATTAATTTTAATAACTTTTCCTGGTCACTACTTAACGGAAACTTCTTTAAATAACCTACAATGTATACAACTTTATTTAGTTTCCTAGACCCGCAAACATTTGTACGTTCTAGCTGTAGAATGTACACATGTTTCTTAGAAACAACATAGTGAGGAAATCTTAATGGGTACCTAATGGCGGGTTATACATTAATCCATGTTAACATTTATAAGCAGTGAACCACGCGCCAAATCATATGTAAGCGTGTATTTTGATTACCGGTCAACATATCACTTTCGGTATCATTTGAGTGATCCACGTGACAGAAACCTGATGGATCATCAAACCGGTTGTGTATAAATCGAGTTTTATAACTGCGTTGTGAAATAGTTCAAAACATTTGAATAATATAGTGCCTTTAAATTCAACGGCGTAAAATGATGAATTCCGTGATAATTGATTTATTTTTTTGATTTGAATAGCAGCTGGTTTTTAATTCGACTTGTATCTTAGATGTCTGTATGTTTCTGGCATTTTTATGCATTCTGGATGGTGCGGTGCAGTGTGTCCTTAAATAGCTTAACTCCCTTTTCTTTGCAACAGCAGACATAAGGCCCTTTCTTCAAACATTAATGGAACTTCCAATACAGATAAACGTAGTGACTACTCATAATGGTCTTTAAAAAGACTTATGCCCTTTACAAAATCCTCTTTATACATACATGGGCGCCTTCGCAGCTCGGCACAATCTTTAAAAGCTTACCTTTAATACTTGAGTAATTTACTGCAACTTAATACAAAAGTGCATTAATATATGACATTCCAACGACACTTTATTGCTTACGAATAAATACCTCACACCACAATACATTCAGAGATTCTCCTTGAAATTAATGACGAATCCTCTGTCGCTCATTATTTCGATATTATCACTGTAATGAGGTTTAACTGATTTACGATGGATTATTGATTAGCTTGGACATGGCGGAGAATTTGAGGAATGCCTTTGGAGTGTAAATAGACCTATATGTGGAGTTGGAACTGCATAGGCAAGGAAGGGCTTGAAACGTTACGCTTAGAATTTAGTTAATTCGTTACTAGAAAGTTACTTTTCGTTTGTATATAAAGTAAGTAAATATAAAATAAGTATTTTGTATGTACGCTAAATAAATAAAGTGTAACTCTCATGGTCATCTGTAATTAACCTATAATAGAAAGTTTCAGCGGTCGACCAAAGTCGTGCTATCCCTGAGGATAAAGTAGGAAGACTCCGTGTAAATGTTTCTTCCTTATTCCTTAGTACCTTTTATTGCAGAATACAGAAGGTTGACGCTACTGTTATAAGATAAAAACAAACGTGTCGATGGTACTACCATAGTTAACCGCAAGGTGTTCTACCATCTTTAATGTTACTATAATGTCCATTACCAATATTCAATCTATCCAATGGTTTGCTCACCATTTGACAATTTCTTCATACTAGACATCGTCAAATTTAAATCCTTTGTAGGTGGATAGTTTGATTATTAATAACCTGCGTATGCCAAATGCCAAAGTGTTATTTAGTAGTCGTTTTATCTAAACAGCTGTCAGATATATCTACATTTAGCTATCAGTCAATTCGGTCGGATACTTAACAATGGAGAGATGGCATCTATTGTGAATATATAAAAGAGATGCATTATGAGACCCCTGAACTGATATATCACGGAGACAGGGGGTTAGTGGGTCGCTCAGGGCTCCCACAAAGAGATGGTAGACACCTTCATAAAATTATGCGTAAAAAATATTTTAGGAAAATTTTGTTTTTCCGTTTTTACGATGTTAGGTATATCCTAAGAGTGATTTTTCATTTTTTATGAAAAATTGTTCCATATTATGATTTTTTTTATAAAAAAAGTAATTGTGATACAAAAATAGATGCAGGTATAATCACAATTTGATCCCATGACCATAGAATTGGTGCAATTATTTTGTAAATCACACACACTTCAGTATTATTAATGTTAATTAATAAATACATCTCCTAGATGGTTTTTCTAAACCAACAAAAAAAACTCAATTGAAACTTTTTTGGTTTTAAAACCAAGTTCCAAATCTAATTTACATTCGTTAATAAAAAAAATTGAACAAAATAACAATTTGTTTTACATCTATACCTTATAGAACATAATAATATGTGAACTTTACACGCACTTACAAAGTTTCATACAAATTTATCGGACTGTCAGTTACAGTACTCATTTAGATATGGTGACCCTAACAGGTGTTGTGACACTGCGCCTGTTGAAACCTCGTGGCATTTGGGATGCAGTCAAGAGCAAATGTTAAGCTTTCACGACGAGTTATGTGGGTAAGGTACTATCCACACACGTATCTTCTTCGGAGTTATGTAATTGACCTGTGAACCGAGCCTTAAGTATATCCTTGCGGTTAGTATAATCAGGATAGCTGTAGCTATATAATTGGGTTGGGTGAGTCGAACTCGCGCACGGGGGTTCCGTACCACTAAATTTTAATTATTTTTTATTTTTAGTATTTGTTACCATAGCACCCATGAAATAAAATGAATTGTGAAATTTTGAACTAGTAATAGTTCGTTGCTATTATTAAAAAGCGAAAATAATAGCTTAAGCAAAAACTTTGAAATTCCAAGCTCTTTTTTATTATTTGTTTTTATAGCTGCTATAGTTACACATGCTCTGTAAAAATGTCTAGTTTCTATCTATTACGCTTCAAGAGATAGAGCCCTGTGGCAACGGACAGACAGCGGAGGCTTAGTAATAGTGATCCATTTTTACCCTTTGGGTACAGAACGCTAAAAACCAACACATATGCGTAAAGCTATATCGCACACAAACAGACCTTTAAACGGCGTATAAAGTAAAAATTAAGGAAGAATCTAATGTCATTTTATTACAGGAAACCAATAATGATTACTAAATATGTACACCTGATATGTTAAGTTCTCCGAAAATCAAATTGGTTTGAAATAAAAAAAAAAAACAATATTTCTTAAAATTAACAACAATTTTGTGCAATTTATCGGAGCGTCTTTAATTGGAATTAATAAGTAATCGATAAAAAAATTAATCAAGTAAGTAAGGCTGATTCTACACTGGCAAAGTCAGTATGTACTACAATTCCTCTTACTGAGTATTTGTCATGTATTAAACTGTAATCAATGTCATTCCCTGACATTAGCTTAGTTGCTCTTCTCTACATGTTCTACTACTCATCCAACTAGAACAAAGTAGTGTTGTTTTAGCACCAAACAGCGATCATAAAATGCGGCTTTTTTCTGCAGAACGCAGAATTTTTTATGGATACACTTATTTTAATAAGTTTATAAATTAAAAATAAATAACAACTTCCAATATTTTTTTACGGGTTTGAACACGACCATAACTGACATAATTCGGGAAAAACCTTGAAGGACCTGTATTTTGTTTTACACATTTTTCGTTGACACCTCTGCCTATCAGGCAATGTTGAATTGTGAAATGGATTGATCTCATGAGTTTCACGTACACGGATAGTGTTATGTAAGTTGTGAAGTCTTTTCAGTCGAGTTTTGAGGTCAGGGAGTCTGGTTAAGGTTGGTCATAGAGATTGGTATCGGAGATGGGTGCTAATGTATGGAAATGTCATGTTTAAATTATCTTTTTTCACGGTTAGCCGACGGTTATTGAGGAGCATGGACATTTTAATATATTTAAGTTATGATTATATTAGATGGAACCAGTTAAGGAGGGACCTGGGAGGAACCTCTTAAGGTGATTAGGGGTGTATGTCCAGCCGTGGTCTAATATGTGGTCACCGTCGTCTGTGGTACGGTGGTATTACTTGCTTTTGTCTCCACAAAAGCAAGTAATGTTAGACTGCTTTTTTATCGCTGTACCATTAAGTGATAAGTGACGATGAAAGTTTTCTTGTACACACTTTAAAATGATTATTTAGTATTGTCGTGTGGTAATGGCCTGAGAGAATCATATGACTTATCAACACAGATCTGATATCCGCCTATAAAAGGCTAGGACGCTAGTATCATGTTGCGTATCTACCAGACAAGCTTGACCTTATCAGTACGACAGACTTGTTCCCTATATGGAAAGTAAAGGTTTGTTTTAATGTCGATAAACTATGGCAAACTTACAGTGGTAGATATTATTATTATTTCATGTAAAGAAAACAATGAAAAAAAATTGACAACGATATTTTATTCAATAAAGGTAAAATGAGTAGGTACATTATTTTTATTTCTCGGCATTTTTGTATCGAATAAATTTACTCTAATATCCTTGCTTTATATACCTATATAGAGAAACTCCTAGCATTATATACGTATAGAGGTATAAATAATAAAATAAACTAAAACATAATATAATTCTTTATTCATTGATATCCATAAAATATATCAGTGTGTTCCCCAGTAGGAAGGTGTCCTAACATTATAGTTATTTCGCGTAAAATACTATTGAATAGCGTCTTCAATTGCGGTTGACCCGAGCACTTTGTACCACGTCAGACCGAAACACGACGTTAACTGGAATGTCAGACATTTAATAAAATTGTCCTATTACGAATATTTTATATAATACTCCTAAAAAGTATAACTATTGTCCTCAGGGTATGTTTAAGTGTAAGGACTTGGAACTAATAGGTGCAGTTGTTTAAAACTAGAAGTGTTAATTTATGTATTAGGTAAATTTATGAGTTTTTGTCGTATTGGTTCAGGTTTCCAGAAGGAGAGTCACTTTAAATATGTCGATTTTTCAACCAATATGTCAAATACTTACTACGTTTTAATAAGCTAGCTATATTATGATCGCCAGTGGTGCCCCTAACACACGCACAGAATAGTTTATCAGACTACACTTTTGTAGGTTTATTTGGGCAAATGTAGAGTATGCAGATATGCAGCTTTTTTATGATATTCAAGTGGCTACTGTCAAGTGGTAAGACAACCTAAACAACAGCAACACTGTTAGTAGACACAATAAATTGTGACGTTAGTGCGTCCAGAATTGAAACACTAAAAGTTCTATCACCTTAAGATGTGGTAATCTCTCTAAGATACCGAATTTTACAAATCGGATGACATTAAAACATAATTACATGACACGCATGATATATCGCTATTTAAAAAGTACAAAAATTCTGTTTGAATGTGGCTTGTTGAGTTTGATAGATTGGCTATTAGGCAAGCCTCGATTGCTAGCAATTGCAGAAATTGGATAACATATAATTGTCCGTAATGTCAATAGAATCGTATAAATATATGATGATTGAATAGTATTTTATTGCCTTTTTTATTCGTGAAATCTCATAGTTTT
This sequence comes from Epargyreus clarus clarus, assembly GCA_014595695.2. Classification (NCBI taxonomy): domain Eukaryota; kingdom Metazoa; phylum Arthropoda; class Insecta; order Lepidoptera; family Hesperiidae; genus Epargyreus; species Epargyreus clarus. Next base: position 222,974 of record JACTTY020000059.1, on the reverse strand, counting down.
ATATACTTGTGTTTAAAGAAGGAATGTAAAATAAAGTAAATTGATAATTATATTTTACGTAGGTAATAAAGTTTTCGAATGACTAATCATATTTATGATGTAATGCAATATTTTAAAGTCAACGAAATTTATCTTAGCTTTATTGCAATTTATTATTCAAACTACATGTATTTATTCCATAGATTATTAACCAATTTATAATAATTATAATCACACTATGACATTAGTGTCTTTATAGATTAAGATGTCTTGTTTCGTGTAGAAATATGTACTCGTATAAGATAAACAAACTCGAAAACTGTAGAAACGGGTATTCCGACTAGTTAATTTTGATGTCATTAAAAATAAAATATATTATGTCGATCTATTAGTTAATTCGGATAACACGATGACCCTGGATAACATCTTAATAAATTAATCAAAAAACGACAGACGAAGGAAGCATTAGATTTATTGATTTATAAATCGAATCATTGATTAAAAATTATAATCGGTAAAGTGTCGCCCGATTTTAATAATTCCTTAAGACTATTCTGTAGTGATTTCACCACCCTATTGTATACTCGGTTTCCGTATCTTTGTGAAGACTTAGAGGTTAAACTTTTCAGATTATTAAATTTCTGATTAAGTTTGTCGTGGTACTTACGGGACACCCTGTATATACCAAACTATCAATTCCTCTTGCATAATATATTATTGTATGACTTTATAGTTTATACGTTGTTTATAAGTTGTTATTATTAAAACATACAGAATAAAAGAGTGCAATGTTGTGGCTAAACTTATCTATGCATAATTTTAGTAAGGTTGTATAGGTATACATTGTACAAGTAGGTACTTGAACTGTATTTTTGTATATCTTCGTAAACGTTGTATTTAATCTTTAATACATCTTTATATATTAGAATTTCGAGAGATGTCGTCACAAACCTGTTTATGTCGTTCATTATTCTATGATAGTCGAAATCGATTAATTGATTAAAAATTATAATCGGTAAAGTGTCACACGATTTTAATTATTCACTAATGATGTCACCACCCTATTTTATAATCGGTTTCCGCACCTTTGACCAGCTAGAGGTTAACCTTTTCAGATTAATATATTCTAGGATTTCGAGAGATGTCGGCATAAACCTGTTTATCACATGCGTTATTTTATGATCGTTAGTCATGATATTATCATCATTAGGTTTAAATAGATGATGTGCTTGGAAGTAAAGTAAGGCTTAAAAAGTAAAGTAAAGTTAGTTTGGAAATAAAGTAAGTAAGTAAGTAAAGTAAGGCTTGATAAAAGTAAGAGCTTATGTAGTAAAAGGTTCGCGATGATTCCATTTTTATGCTGGTAGGTACCGATGCGCTTAGCTGTTTAACATCAGTATGAAGCGCTGTCTTTTTTTACCAACACCCTTCGGTAAAAGAAAAATACTTAGACGAGATATTGAAAACTAATTTCCAAGGGTAGCATTTATCCCTGTAGCTCCGGGACTAGAATAGGGCTACGGTATCCCCTGCCTGTCGTAAGAGGCGACTAATTGGGGGCTCCCGGGTTGCGGGCGGCGAGAGTGGGAGATCGAACCGTCTAGCAAGCGAACCCTGGAAGGACGGCAGTATGTGTGGTCGCATAGCGTCGTAAACACCAGACGGTGTGGCGAGCCCTGAAGCTCATCTGGGCGGAGTCCGAAGGGGCAATGAGTTCAGAGGACTCCAGTTGCGTTCCGTAGGAGATCTCGGAGTCCTCTTAGTAACGCTGAGGACGGCCACCGGGGGGGGGGGGGGGGGGGGGTTTAGTGCGGTAAGAATCCCACATAACCCTTTGCCGCCCCCACGGCACCGGGTACATTTTGAAGGTTTCCCCCTCGTCAACAAAAAAAAAGGGTTAGCATTTATAACTATATATATGTAATGTTTAAGCGAAGTTTATTATAGAAGGCAGTAAGGTCTTCAGGTGGACTGTATGTACGTTTGTTCCTTTAAAAACATACATACAATAAAAAAGATGCAACCCACATTCCATCCAAATATCATCTTCTCAAATTTATCTACTATAAAATACAGTTGATTAAGACAAGTCTTGGCATATGCCATTGGTTCACCTAGGTAGAACGCATTAATAGAATGTTTTCCGGGTCTCAAATCTAGAAAATTAGACCTTTCCATAAAGATATTAGATGTTGATATTACGTTTATTTTAATCAAATCATTAGGGTGTGATCACACTCAGGTAAGGGAGGAGAACGTGAAAACTCCGTAACGAATGCCATACAATGAAGACCTTACGACGCCATTACGTATTAACCTTCCACGATTACATTTTTTCTAGATATAGGGACTCTTGCAGGTGTTTTCTATTTGTTGTAACTACATATTATGATCAAATCAACTAATAACCGACCGTGAAAGACCGAATACCCCGAAATACATGCTTAACTGCCTTCTCTTGACATTCATAGGAGCTGATACGATACCAGTTCATTTGACAGCTAAAACTAATTTCACAGTTGTTTTATCGGAAAGTTAAGTAAAACACTCGGACGGATCCCAAACTCCGATGCCGCAAGTACGGAGTATTCGCGTGTATCACATTGGTGTGCTTAAAGCTTTATATTATCGCGAATAACGTTTAACCAATAAATAATTCTTTTGTAACAAACACCTAACCGAACAATATAATTAAGTTTTATAGCAATTATCGATGATCGGAACTGGGTTGGACGCATTCACGAGAGGTCAATGGTTTCGTCAGGTCAGTCGCAAAAAGTTTGAATAACGTTTTTGTAAGCTTGTGTTTGGAACATATAAAACATTACATTACATATATTTCACATAAAAGTCACATACTTGTTCTTATGTCTTAGACACTTATACGTTTTCTACACTCACAGCAGTAATAGCCTCACACTAGGATTTCCTTAGTGATGGACATCTCAGTACTCAGTACTCAGACCCAGAAACGATATTCAAATTCATCATTCACATGTCTGTACGGTCGGGGATCGAATCCGAAACCATTTGCGCGTCAGACCGGTATGCTGACTACTCCGCCATGCGACCTTCTATTGGTATACTCGTATTTATTCCATGACTGCCTGTGGGCTACTATCGGTTTATGGACTGGTAAATTTAGTGATTGACGCCGTTTTCAATAATCTATGTATCCAATATTTTGCCAACAAAAATCCACATTGACAAATTCTGCTTATTAGAAATTTCTAGAAAGCAGACAAAAACAGGAAGAAGAAAAACGCTCCGTGCGTCCACACTCATACTCATACTACAAAATATCCCGTAAAGCGGTTTCTAAATTTAAAAGATTTCAAGAGGGTCAAAGTGCAGTTGTCAAATTTGACATTTGGTATAAGCATCGCGTGGTCTAAGGTAAGCGTTGCAACTATCTTGCATGGGTGTTGGCTCACGACCCACTGTACTTCCAACTAAAGCCGGGCCACACAAAACGCGTATTCTTACGCGCTAGGGAGTTAGCACTAGAAGCAAGTCCTGACGCCGCTGAGTTCTATTATAAAGTCCGCGCCAAACTGCTAGTCCGCTCTGAAGTTGTTGCGAGCAGGTGTAGTCATACAATTTGCTATGGCGACGCGATTCATTTCTATATTCAGAGCGGACTAAGTTATAATTAAGCGGTCATACAGAGCGAGTACTCGTACGTGCGTATTCGTGCGCGGGAGTATTTTTTCCCTTATAATGACACTAGTACGCAAATCTGTAAAATACAACGGTGACAAGAACGCCTAGCGACGCAACAGCCGTACGTGCACGCGCTCTGTGTAACCGCTAAGTAGTAACTCAGCGCTTTGACCAGGCATTTATCCTCGAGTCATAGAGACTACGTTTTGTATTGAAGATGCGTAATTGATTTAATCTTAAAGAGCGTAATGTATGAGGATGTTGCCTTAAACGGTGTGTACACAATGTGTATGGTATTAATTTAATGTTGCATTGCTTTAACTTAATTCATTTTACGCAATGAATGTGTCAGGTGTACAGTCCACCTGGTGGTAAGTGGTCACTGACGTTTGTTATTAAATTATATGGTGTTCAACGCCCTTAATATCAGTGTTAAGGGCTGCTGTGTTTCGCTTTGAAGAGCAAGGAAGGAGACGCGCTTATTCGAGGCGTTCCACTTAGTTCGTAGGGATAGTAAACGCATCTGTGATCAACCTCGGGTAGGAATGTTATCTTATCTGGGGTCAATTACATATGTCCAGGTGCAGGGCAGTAGCCACGATCGGACTGTATGCTCATTGGCTGTTTCAAATTGGTAAAAAGTACAAGTTTTATAAGATTTAAGTAACAAGCACGCGGTAGGAAGTGGATCTTATAGGGCGCGGAAGTTTTTGTCCCTGTAGTTCCGGGACTAGAATAGGGCTACGGTATCTCCTGCCTGTCGTAAGAGGCGATTAAAAGGGGGCTTCCGGGGTTGCGGGCGGCAAGAGTGGGAGCTCGAACCGCCCGGCCAGCGGCCCCGGGAAGGACGACGGTATGTGTGGTCGCATACCGTCGTATACACCAGATGGTGTGGCGAGCGTCAAGCTCACCTGGGTGGAGCCCGACGGGGCAACGCGCTAAGAGGACTCCGGTTGCGTTCCTTTGGAGATCCCGGAGCCCTCAACGCAGCGCAGAGGACGGCCACCGGGGGGGTTTTAGTGCGGTAAATATCCCACATAACTCGGCGTCGCTCCCACGTTGTCGGGTACCTTTTGAAGGTTTCCCCCTCGACAAAAAAAAAAAAAAAGGGCGCGGAAGTTTAAAACCAACTCCATGTAAAATAGGTTCTTACAGACATTGATCTCGTTGAGTCACCGCTTCTAAGGACAAGATAGTCGCCTCATATGTAAGTTACTCATATTAACGCTTTCTACACTCACAGCTCCACACTAGGGTTCCCTGTATCGATGATGCTATGGACACACACAGAGACAAATACACAAACAGAAACCTAAATTCATCATTTAGATATCTGTCTGGCCGGCGATCGAATCCGGGACCCTCTGCACGTCAGACCGGTACAGTGATCGCTACGCTACGCGCAAAGGTGATAGAACCCTTTTTGGTTTTACCACCTTCATTTCTACCTAACTACCTACCTGTATTTCTACCTAACAACAGCAGTGTTAGGCGCTGCTGTGTTCCGTTTTGAAGGGTGCGGTAAGGGAGACAGACTATTCCGAGGCGTTCCAGCTTAGTCCTCAGGGGTAGCGGCGCATCTGTGGCCGACTTCAGGTAGGAATATCTAATCTTATCTGGGGTTGATTACAGATGTCCATGGGCGGTAGTAGCCACTTACCATCAGGTGGACTGCACGCTCGTCTGCTACTCCTATATTATAAAAAAAAATCGAAGTTCGTTGCGGGGCATTTGTATCTGAGATGCTACTAATTTATAGACAAGCTGTATTAATATGTAACTACTCACTCCCAACATTTTCCATTAAGATATCAGGAGTTTAAACGCGGTATTTTCCTTTAAGGTACGAGTATAATGCAGGTGTTCAAAGACAGAAGATTAGTGTCTATTTAATTCAAAGTAGATGTAAGTGTGTAGTATACATTTATATTCCATATTAAATTTTGTGTTTTATTGCGCTAATGCTTATATATACTTAGGCAACGGTATTTATTAAACTTTACATAGGAAGATATTTCTATATTATTATTAGAGAATTTTCGAGGCAAAGGTAGAATTAAAGTCATTTCTACAAATAAAAACTTGCATATCAAAATTATCTTATACAAGTAGTGTTTTTCACTAGCATAAAAAGTTTCATTCATGTGAAGTATTTTGAAAGAAACTTTTCTTTTTTATAGTATAATCGAACGACGGACTACCTGATAGAAAGTAATCACTGATTAATGTATCGCTGGATTTGAAGAAGAGCTATTTTGAAACACTTCTCGGAGAGCCTCATGTTACAGTGCTATGGGAACACCTTAGGAGGAAATCAACCATATATATGGCAAATATATGCGGCCTAATATTCGACCTTTGTATCTAAGATTTAATCTATGGTAATTATCTTAAAGAATAGATTGAATCAATTTTTATGGAGTAGAAGCTGGCCTTTAAATTATATGTACCTTTTATAAATATCTGTTTTAAGTGGTTGCTAGGAATTATATAAAATGTGCGAGAAAAAAAAAATGGAATAACAATTTACACGTTAATTTGCACACAATTTTTTTTATGTATTTTCATTAAAATCCTGTTAACATGTGTTACAAAATCGAATGATATTTTTAGAGGCATTTGTTCAGACGTCATAAAGGCTGCCCACCACTACCGTGGTATTAACTCGCTTAGATTACGTGTACCCTATGCCAGTATGTATCAGGATTATCAAATGAAATCATTTTTTTTTATTCAAAATAGGTTCTTTACAGAGCACTTTTTGAATGTCAATACAACTACCACTACTTCACGAGGTGTTTCGTTATGGAGAAGAAGCGGCGAAAGAAACTCCATAACAGTCATCTTTTGAAAACATTATCTTTACAATGTTAAACTTAACCTAATGGTACATGTGGGGCTGGAACTGCTTCATTAGTTAATGTAAGTAGATAACATTAAAGAGAATAGTGGTAGACTGAAAACTAATTTATTTATTACAACACGACACACGCATACGACGAAGCTTTCACCTTAACTTCAATTCAAATTTGTTAAGTCTGGCTTTTTGACTGTAAATATAACATTAGAAGTTAATTAATTATAATCATTAATTATATGTTTTCTACAGAGGCAAGTTCCGCTAATAAAATAATATATAATTACGGTCGAACTTACAGTATGTTTGACTATTAAATTCACAAAGACAAAAAATTAACAATAAATCGCATGTAAAATGATACATTTTTATGCTTTATTTACCTTTACAGAAATATTTCTTTTCTTTTTTGTACAAGCTATTTTGATTTTTGTAATTTGTAGCAATAGCATAGTATAAAGTAGCGCATATACCAAATAGCATAGCGCGTATCGTAAGCGTTAGGGAGTTCGGTGGAGCACATGTCTTAAGTTCAAGTAGAGGTCACAGCCTAGGAGCGTGATATTTAAATATGTTAATTCCGCGGCATACCTACAGTTTTATGATATTTAGAATGAAGTTATTACTGATTACGCGTACGAGAATTTGTGTAAATTCATATTAGTTGTAAACACATTAAGGTCAAGTTAGTCTGCGTATTAATGAGCCTTGTGACTTGTCAATAAGCATAAAATATAAAATTTGGGAGGATGATTTTAGGCCAAAAATAAAAAGATCCCAAAAATATTATTCGAAGTAATAGTGGTTGGGTCATCGTCCTGAATCCTAGGGAAGCTGATTTTTCACAGTTATATGAGAATTAGAAAATAATTTTCACTATTTTTATATTGGAAATAATGCATCGTGATTAATACGTGCTAGAGGATATCTATAAACAGAGCTTTTGAATGTGTGTGAAATGTACCAATTTGTATTGATTGTACTGTAAACCTGTTCGACATGTTTTATGAAAAATATCCTTTGACTGTTCCTATTTAAATATCTTTTTATATGCCTGGATGTCGAATAATTTTGTTTTTAACTTCAACACTGATTTAATTTCAAATATATAAGGGTATCTATCTCTCTTTTATAATTTTCAAGATTTTTTGTAAAATCAAGTATTAAAGTCAATATCTATTACGATCATAATTTATAGAGATGCAGATATTTTGAAACGTGGTCGACCTACAGTTCGTAAAGGTTTTACAAAAACTTATAAAAGGTGTTATGCAAAACTGACTCACGTTCATGTGTATAATATATGAATCAGTAGCGGGTGTGGAAACGCCATCTTAGATCACAATGCGGCGTGATTGCATACGTGGGTGTTAAACGAAATGACAATATGTTGCATAATGCTGTCCCATCTCAACCGACAGGGTTTTCCTTGTGTCAACATATTTTTTGAATGTCGATACAAGGAAATGTTAAAAGTTTTTTTTTACTTAAAATACGAGTAGCAGACGAGCATACAGTCCACCTGAAGGTACGTGGCTACTGCCATCAATGGGCATTTGTAATCAACCCCAGAAAGACTCCCAGAGGACTAGGCTGGAACGCCTCGGAAAAGTCTGTCTCTCTTACCACACCATTCAAACCGAAACACAGCAGCGCCTAACACTGCTGTTATTAGGCAGAAATAGGTGTGGCGGTGGTGCCGCCGGAGTCGACCCACAAAGGGTTCTACCACCTTCAAGATGCGCAACTACACCTGTGGACTAGGTGCGTGCTTCGGGTTTGAACCTCGGACCTCCCCATTGAGACGCCGAGCTTCAAGCACTAGGCAATCATTCTTATTTTAATGCATAATTTTAATAAATTGAACTCAAGTCATAAAAGTTTACGTTAAATATAATAAGCATAACAAAAGAAAAAGTCTTAATATTAGCAGGTGTTAATTTATAGCTTCTATCTACCCGTGACATTAGGTGTGTACTTCCATTAAATTTGATTTCAACGAAAATTGTAGAAACTGGTTTTACAACCTATGACATTTTGCGGCGTCGTCAAACCATTGTCCAAAAATGGCTATTGGTCTAAGATCCCAGTATGGAAACGTTTTTTTATTTTTTTTATATCAGATCAGATACATTTCCAAAAATTTATTGCAAATGGGTTGATTAAAGAATGTCTGAATATGAATAAAAAAAAATTCATTAAAATTTCACTGGTTTGGTTAATAGACAAATTATATATCAATCGAAAGTATGAATCCTATAGATTAGAATATGCAAACGTTAAATTGACTATTTTTTTCCCGTCACATTCCTTTGGCACTATATTTATGAATTTGACATAAAAAAACGTTTTATCCATTAACTAGCTCGGTGAAGGCCATCCTATACTGGGATCCTCTACTATATTGATGATATTAAAGAATTAAAGGCATATAAATTAAACCATATGCGTTTCATAAGAGCGAAGGTTGCCGAATGGTAATGTGACCAGCCATATTGTTATTCCCACTGTTGTTTCTTTTATGTAGTATTAATTTACTTTATTATGTCTTCTCGGGCAGATATCTAATCTTGTCTGGGATTGATTACAGATATAGATGGGCAGCTTTAGCCACCTACCGTCAGATTGGTTTTTCAGATATAGCATATGTGAAACCCCCAAATTAAGACGAATCCAACAAAATCCGTTAAGCCGTTTGGGCTGCAGGGCTTGCAAAAGAATAAGACATACATCTAACTACATTACCCTCTGCAGTCGGTTAAAAAAAGGACTGTAGAACACGTTTACCCGCAGATAGTAATTGCCAAAAAATGTAACACCTACATAATGTCAGAATTTCAGATAGCGTATTTATTGCTTGTTTATTCACGCATGTTATTTATGAGCCGACATTGAACTTGTTAGGAAATACACGAAAAATGCATATTTAAACCTTTTAATCTTCAATGCAAAGCTCACAAAACAGGTTACAAGTAAATAAAACTAAATCGGTATAAATAAGTACCTTGATATGTATGAATAAGGCTTAGTTTCATCTGAAGATTATTTTAATGATGCTACGATTAAGGTGAAGTGTGTACGTGGGATTGGTTTATGCCTTTTGACCCAAAATAAGCAAGTATATTTATTATACATGCTTGTTTTCGTTTTATTGGAAATCGGTTACGCTACCGATATTTGGTTTTTATATCGATACGGAAAACTGTTTTCGTATATCGATGTCAGAAGTGCTTGTAAAGAAAAGTACTCGTATAATATAAGAATAGTAGTTTCAGTTGCAAACGCATTTTTATACATTATAATTGATATCGTGTCTTTAATGCCGCGACAACTGTTGTAAGTCGGCACGAGATGTAGTTTATAAAGGATTACAAATGGTTTAAATTTTTGTTAATTTATTTTTGAACGTTAATCGATTCATTGTATTTGTTCTGGTAATTATGTTTAGTGTATCAATATTGCGCGATATATGAATGAAAACCGTGTCTAGTAAATATATGCTACATTGGAATCATGCATATTATTAATACGTCAGTAATGCATTGAGTTTTTATTCGTGTACTCGTTTGTATCTCAATTAGCGATATCGGTGTCGCTTTGTCACCGAATATTTATTACGTGTTTACCTTAGTAATCACCTACTGGAATTGGTAATTGAATTTACAAGTCTTATGTGTTATGTAATAGGAAGCAGACGGTCATGCAGTTTAACTGATGCAAAAGGGCATTCCTGCCATGAATATTTTTCGAGACGATCGAAGAGGAGTTCTTCCTGTAGTTGTCAATGTGCATTACTAACCTTCAAGGTATTTGCTGATGAAGATCTACAATGTTCATTTTAACAACATTTTTTATAAGGTTGAAGTTTCAAACGAGCATACAGTCCACCTGAATGTAGTAACCATTACTGGACGGACTAGTAGACTACATGCTTAATATCATACAGATATGTAATATTAAGCATGTACATATAAGCAGTCCACCAGATTATTAGATACCTGTAACCGACTCCAAATAGAAAGATTCTACCTTTTTATAATATAGGCGAAGCAGCAACGAGCATGTCCATCTGATGATAAGTGGCTACTGCCGCCCATGAATATACAAAATACAAAATACAAAAAATACAAAAAATATTTATTTCTTTAACAATTAATTGGTTTACGTAATAAGTTGTTTGGAGCCGCCTAGTAAACAAATGTCTGTGTTAGGCGGCTCCGCTCTTCTATAACTAGACATCATATATAGTTATAAGAAATAAAAACAAACTGTATCAAGTAACAAATTATCTATGTTATAAATATTATAAAATATATATCTATAAATTTATATAATAAGTATGGTGTGTGTGTGTGAGTGTGTATGTGTGTTTGTGTGCGTGTGTGTGTGTTTAAGTGTGTGTGTGTGTGTGCGTGTGTGCGTGCGTGTGCGTGTGTGTGTACGTGTAAGATTTACTTTGTGTATTTTATAAGGGACTCAGTATCGTCATAAGACAGCGAAATTATCCAGTTAAAAACAGCGAGTCGACATTCCCATTTAGAGCATTTGCAAATATTTAGTTTTTTGTTTATTACGTTGTACAAATGTTTGGATTGTGCTAAAAATTGACATTGAGCAAATTTTGTTTTTAATATCTGTAATTGACCCCAGATAGGATTAAATATTCCTACCTGAGGTCGGCAACACAGCCGCCACTAACCCTGAGGACTAAGCTGGAATGCCTCTGATAAGTATGTCTTCCTTACCACACCCTTCAAACCAGAACACAGCAGCTTAACACTGCTGTTAAGAGGTAGAAATATAATTCTACCTAAAGGGGATCAAATGCGTTGCCATCCTTAAGGACTAATATGGACGCCATCATGTATTAGCCAGCTTATTCAGTGTACTTGCCTATATCCTTGCATACCATGGAGTTCAGGGTGTACTTAGAACTGAAATAATTGCGTGTCAATGTCACTTGTACAACATTCAACGATGTCTCAGCTCTGTCTAAATGTTATATGAGTAAGCGGTGAAATCATTCCTATACCATAATTTGTTGCATCATGTTAACTGAAGAATTCATTTATACCGTTATTTAAATTGTGCATGTTTTGTCCACCTGATGGTAAGTGGCTACTGCTGCCAAGAAAAACAAGAGTCTTAGTCCACACCTGAGGACAAGCATAGAGGCGTTGCTACCCATGGGGACTAAGTTCGAACGCCTCTGAGAAATGTCTCCGTTACCCTTTATATCGGAACAGTATCGCTTTACTCTGCTATTATTAAGCTGAAATAGGTGTGGCGGTGGTGCCTCCGGAGTTCAGACACTTCTATTACCTTTGATCTTTTATTTTTTTTATCGAAGCGAAAACCTTCAAAAGTTACCCGGTGCTATGGGAGCGACACAGCCTTACCCCGGTGGCTGTCCTGGACGGCTGGGGGAAATGCAACCGGAGTCCTCTTAGCGTGTTGCCCGGTCGAGCTCCGCCCAGGTGAGCATGACGCTCACCACATCGGTGTGCACGACGGTATGCGACCACACATACTGCCGTCCTTCTCGGGGTAGCTGACCGGCCGGTTCGAGCTCCCACTCTTGCAGGAGTCCTGGAACTATAGGAACAATGACATTTGATCTGTACATAACATTGCAAGTGGTAAGGGTGCTCTGAAGGGCACAGGTGTGGTTTGATGAGACGGTGTGGCATATAGCACATGTGTAAAGGGTCATAGCTTTTACGAGATTTCGTATTACTACGACCGGTAATTAAGGTGTCAAAACCTCGAGCCGCGTTTCGATTTAATCATGTTTATTAGAGATGAGCTGAGATTGCATAGACGCTGTTTATAGAACGAAAGAAAGAAAGAAAGAAAAGAAAGAAGAAACAAAGAAATGAATACGTGTAATAATGGTATTATGCGAATATATGCGAATATAAAAATAATTAAATAATTGAAAACAATAGAAATGTATATGAAAAAAACTTTATGAAAAGAAATAAAAAGGAATAAAAATAAAGAAAAACAAAAGTAAACTAAAATGAAGAAAAGATAAATAATTAATGACACAAAAAATATTCAATTATTTTTTTAATTCACACGGAAACATGTTTGAGGGTGGCTTCCTTCATTTTTTTATCTTTCCGAAGATCCCAAATATCTACTTGCTTTCAAAATTAGCCTAACAAAATAACAGATTATACAATTAATGTTTAGTATCGAATAAGTGATAGGTGTATCATAATATGAACTAAGGAAATCGGTGTGTTTTGAAATTACAGACGAATAATTATATTTTATTTATATAATCGAGTGTTGAATGGCCTAATGACCTCCGTTGCGCAGTCATGTGACCCGGGTTCGACGATTGACATTAGCGCCGCTTATTAATAATCAATCTATCCAACTTTTATCTATGAAAGATCGGAATTGGACAATATTGAGGAGGCAGAAATTGTCATTATCGATCTTCGGTTGACAAAACTTTTCATTTTTTTGTTTTTGTTTTGTTTCATCAATAACGCGAGTAGTACTCTGAAAATTAAGCTGCTTTTCTATATCAATAATATCTATATCGGAAATTCGAACCTCATAGGGTTCTACCACCTGCAAAAACCTGAATGTGTGGCACTTAAAATAGATACTTAACATTTAAAAAAAATCCTGCTTAAATTTTACGGGAAACAAAGTATTGATAGGTATTTCCTTGTATTTCACCCTCTTAGATATTTCTAATGATATAACGATGTATTTTTAATTCCTTATTAACTATAAAGTCGTTATTATGACGCACTGATTAACATAATTACGTATCGTGTTTTGATGTTAAAGACTTAGCAATCTAGTCTCAATGAATTTTAAATTAAATTATTCAAACATGTTTCAAATTTCTTACTTATTACCCGACTGGAGGGTGTTTTTCGAGCCTATGTATGTATGTTTTTTTCTGAGGGGAAAAATACCCGTTGTTGGGATGTTTTGGACCCCGTATGTCGGACTTGGCCTGGTATTGACCTGTACCGACTAAACAACCGCCTCTCTCGTCTGCCTTCGTTGTTCCCCGTGGGATCACCGTTAAGCATTTCTTCACGGGGGAAGGTCTTAGTTGTATGTATGTATGTACGTACATGTTTCTTTAGCATGCCCTTCAACTCGCTGGACTCGATTTTAACATGAGGTGTCGTTTGATTCGCGTTAAATAAAGTGGGGGTGACAAATGTAATAGTGTAAATGTACAAATGTAATGAAGAAATATATATATTTTTTTATCTATCGGGTTTTTGCTTTTAAAATAATTCTCTAGTTTTACTCACATAACTTGTCAATACAATACATATTTTACATAAATGGTGTACTTAATAATACTAAATTAATATATTATTGGTTTTACAGATATTTCTTCATCCCTTATAAATAGTCCCACTACTGGACACGGGTTTCCAAAAATTCCACAAATTAAAAAAATATCTTAAAGAACACAACTTACTTTCCTCACAATGTTTTCCTTTACCTTTATAACGAGTGATCATTTCTAATACGGATTAACTTCGAAAAGTCAGAGGTGTGGTGCTGGTATTCAAACATGGACCCTCCAGACTGAGCTATAAGAGCTGAGCTGCTAGACTAGCTTGAAAAATTGGCTATCACAGCTTGCTTGCTTTTGAAGGTGATCGAACCCTTTGTGTTAGTCTAGTGACTGAAATTTGACCTCTCAATCGACGTGTCCGAGGTTCGAATCTCAGGCACGCACCTGTTTTTTAAAGTCATATACGTATTAGTAATTATTTATCACTTGCTTTTTTCGCTCGGCAGTTTTCCTGCTATAGACGAATAAAGAAATCACCTTTTCATCTATTCAAACTAAATTTCACGTTAGCAGCCACGTAAAGTTCAAACTAAGTTGCACACGAGCTTCCTAAATTGAAAACGTGTTTATGGAATTTTTGTCACACGAATAATAAACACCGAATACCTAAGAATAGTAAAAGTGAACATCCAACGTTTTCCTTGCCTTTGTATTGGTCTCGGAACGTACCTTCGAAAGTACTTCCGAAGTAATTAATGACCCAATCGGTGTTAATAAACAATAGTCCTTCGGTAATCAACGCAACCGGACATATCAGAGCCTTTAGTAAGATCGGCTAAAGATCTATGTAAGTTCAAATGTCACAATACGGCCTTGCGCCTCACGACCCGAGGTATAAATAGCCGGCGCATCCAAGGAGGAGCATCAGTCGCTGAATTGTCTTGCAATCGCAAACACAAAAACCAACCTTTCAAAAATGAAATCGGTAGGTATTGGGAAATCGTGTTATTACGCTCGTTATTAATAATCAATCTATTCACTGTTTAAATTTAGTTTGAAGTTTAATTCTAAAATTTTTGTTTACATTTTTGGTTAGCGGTGTCGGTATCACACAAGGCGCATTAACTATAATTTCAGGAGTGCATTACATATTGTAGTTGCTTTAAAGTGCAATTTTATTTCATTGAATAATAACTGATGCCCCGTTATTTGCTAGCATTATATAATGAAATTTGTTATAAAATTGTATTTTTTCCACAGTTCATCGTATTCGCTGTATGCGTGGCTGTAGCCATCGCCGCCCCTGCATCTCCTGATGCCGATGCTCAGATTCTCCGCTACGACAATGACAACATTGGCGTGGACGGTTTCAACTACGCGTAAGAAACTGTTTCAACAATAAATAAACATGTGAAATCCAATAGCTTACGGCATAGTCTTTCCTATGACAAATTCGAAAGATTATGACAATCGACCCTCATACATATCAGTTTCGTATAAATCGAATATTTTAAAATAAGAAGATTCTTTGCGGAAAACACTACTTGGTCTAATATGTTTAACATAATTATTACTTAATTTTACCTGTTTGCCCGAAGTATTTAATTAACAATTTTAGAAACACTCCAAAAATATATTCAATTTGAAAGGAAATAAACGAGCAAGGTGTCAACGGTCTAAATGTTATCAACATATGTATTAGCACATATTCGATTGTATATTTTAAAAAATGTCTTCCCACAGCGTGGAAACCAGCAACGGCATCGCCGCGTCCGAACAAGGCCAGCTGGTGAACCCTGGTACCGATAATGAGGCCGTCGTTGTCCGCGGCGAGTACTCCTACACCGGCCCCGACGGTGTCCTATACAGAGTGACCTACATCGCCGACGAGAAGGGTTTCCAGCCCCAGGGAGCTCACATTCCCGCGTAAATCAATATAATTTAACCCTGTATCTAGTCCAAAAATACTCATCCTTTACCCTCTCTACTCCTTTGTTAAGAATTGTCTAAGCGATTCTGTGATACGATCCTGATTTGTACATTGTTAATAAAACATTATGTTAAATTACTTCATATTTTAATTTATTATTTCCCAATCAATCGTATATTTACGTGATATATATTCGAAATTTGACTTTTAGTGATGACGAACCTATACCAAAAACATAAATTACATAAGCAACTTAATAAATCTTGTAAAAGATCATACTCTCTTATAGAAATAAATTTTCAGTTAAGTTATCATAATAACAGTAAAGTTGTTCACCAAACGTAAGTCTTAAAGGAGACGAGCAATTACAATATTTATTTATTAAATAATCACAAGATGACTATTCAAACAATGATATCTTTACAACCAAACAACATATTTTATGAGTGTAACCAATAAATAGGAAATTATAACCAACTCAAAAAGTGGTAATAAAATAATAATCATTGCTAAATTGGTCATTAATTGAATATTAAAATATTTAAAGATTTCCACAAGCAAAGTGGAATACTAAGATATGTGTCATACTACAAAAGATGAAAGAACGGCTCGATTAGAAAAATATGATTCACACGTCTTGTGGAAAATTAATAAAATTAAGAAGGAATTAGAAGAACAAAAATAATTAGTCGATTTTTAAGGTAGTAAAGGGCACTTTATAAGTAAAAGTGGCTGAAGTGAAGATTAGAATAACTTTATCTTTTGACAGAGGAATAATTGACAAAAGAAATATGATTCTGTTAAGAGAACAAAACATTAAACAAATAAGTCACGGAAAAGATACAGAGAGAAAGATAAAGATAGGAGGATGCTTGCACTGAACACGGAAAAATCCTGTCGCAAAATTTGAAGGTACATCCCTTGTGTTTTTGAGTCTGTAGGCACTACAATTACACTTATTTCTGCTTGATAATAAGTGCTTGATTATTATTGCTTGATAATTGATAAATTAGACATACTTATCCGAAGCGTTCTAACTTAGTCCTCAGGGGTCGCAACGCATCTGAGGCCAATCTCAGGTAGGAAAATGATCGCATCTGGGGTTGATTATAGATGTCCACGGGTGTCCGTAGCCACTTGCCATCAGATGGGCTGCATGCTCGTTTGTTACTTCTATATTTAAAAAAAAATAAAAAAGGAGACAATTACAAAACTTCAAAGCTCGCTAAAAACTCCGCCAGTTTTAGATCCCTAAAAGATGATCGTTAACCTCTTAAGGTGTGCCAAGTAGTGGCAGGTGAGTATGGTAATCGCGACCTTCCTAGTGGGTGCGACGCGGGTCGATCAGCAATCTCATTATAATTTTTATGTTTTTATCCTTGAATTCTATATTTTGTCACTCGCCTATTAGAGAAGTCTCATCTATTTGGTTATTACGACTTCGCTATCATCATCTCTATTAATAGACTTATACAATTATACTTACTACAATATAAAATATATTTTTGTTAATATTAATATTCTTAAATTTATGAGCAGACGTCGTCAACCCATTACTGTCCCAGTGTGACTAGGGATTTTTTTTTACAAACAACCCAACACCTTAAAAACATTTCTTATGTTATTGCCACCGTTTAGACGAGTTCAACGATACTTCATATTTATGTTAAAATCCATTAAGCCGTTTGAGCTTTAGGCCAGGCCCCAGAATAAGACATACTGTACGCTTGAGAAAGTTTACAATCTAGTGAGGTAAAAATCAAAGGTTGTCGCTGTAGTTCCGGGACCAGAATAGGGCTACGGTATCCCCTGCCTGTCGTAACAGTTGAGTAAAGGGGGCTTTCGGGGTTGCGGGCGGCAAGAAGAGCTCGAACCACCCGGCCAGCGACCCCGGGATGAATGGCAGTATGTGGTGGTCTCATACCGACGTATACACCTGACGGTGTTGGGTGATGCAATTTCACCTGGGCGGAGTTGACGGGGGCAGTGCGCTGCGGGGACTACAGTTGCATTCCTTTGGAGATCCCGGAGTCCTTGACGCAGCGATGGAGAGCGGCCACCGGGAGGTTTTAGTGCGGTAAAAATCCCACAGCCTCGTGTCGCTCCCACGGCACCGGGTACCTTTTGAAAGTTGCCCGCTCGAGAAGAAGAAAAAGGTAAAAGTCAGAGGTGCTTGGGATTCAAATATCTGACAACCGCCTTTTTGTATACACAAAAATTTTATGTTTGACACTTAGTATTTCCTTATATTCTGCTCTGTCTTCACTGATCTGATAGTTATAGTTATAAAATCCTCTTTAAGTTTGTCTCTTTAAGTTGTCAATAAGTTTAATAGAGAAATAGCCAATTAATGTGACATCCACTCATGCACATCTGTATTCAACTTCAAATGGGATTACTGATTTGCAACCTACGGATCCTAACTTCTAACGCCTTGTATAAGCGTATCTCCCTTATCGCACACTTTAACCCAGCACACAACATTGCTTAACACTGTTATGTGGTGTCATAAGGCAGAAATAGAAATATACTTTTATGTAGATTGTGCAAGTTAGTCAATTTTTTTAGGGTACAGCATTTGCCATCACAATAAAATATCGAATCACATACGATAGACTGGCAGATTATTACACCAACGATGTAAAAAAAATAATGTACCGTCTAAAATACCTCCATATCCACTTGTTACTGGTTTAAATATATACTATAAATTATATTTTTATGGAAAAGATGTGTAAGTACATAATTTTCGAGACTATTATGCAGCTTCTTTTCCATTATCGGACATTGTGTAAAACCGTGGTCTAATTGTAATGAAATATTTTGATTTTTACTTTGAAAGTCTAGGGTTTTTGCTCGAAAGACATCTAAGCCTATAGGTTCCTAATATAGTGGATTCCATGCAGAACAAAATTATCTTGACTTATGCTTACGACGTTATTATACTTTTACTTACTAAGGACACGGATCAATAACCGCTTATTTAGGGACACATTTTGCAAATGATGCTTAACCTTTTTGACATACTGTGGCCTTAACCTTGTTGCGTAACCGTTTCAATCCGTACGTACCATAGGCTGGTATTTCACTACATGCGATAATATGTAAAGAGATACGCGATAGATGGTAATTAATAATTAGACACGCATTCTTATGTTAGTGATCGTGGATATTCCCTATTTTTATGGCGGTTATCCATATAATATTTTTATGAGGAGGATAGAAATCTTTTCGATTTCGTTGTCATTTCAGATGTAGATATTAAAGCTTTCCCTATAGTTCCAATACATCCGATTTTTTAGTTGAGAACTTAAATTGATTGTTATTCGTATTTAATCAATATACAATTCTTATAACGTTTAGCGGCCATCTTAGGCGATTCCTTTTGGGGTATTCTTTAAAAGCAAAAATGCTGTTAATTAATCTATTGTTTTTTAACTATACCCCACACTTTTGCACGCGATTAAAAGTGAAGCCACACCGTCCGATTCATGGTATTTTCGGTAGTACGAGTATAACATCTTATATACACAATCTCGTGTCACAATGTTAGTTACCGTACTCCTCCGAAACGGCTTTAAACGATTTTCACCAAATTTTATATGCATATTCAGTAGGTCTGAGGAATCGGCTACTATCTATTTTTCATACCCCTAAATGATAAGGGTTGTTTCACTCTTAACCTTTTTTATTTATATGGCAACACAACGTTTGCAGGGACAGCTAGTATGATATAATGTAAATGATAGAACATCGTCTCTTCTAAAATAGTGAACATACTTGACAAAATCTATGTGTAATAAAGTCATTGCCATTTTAGCGAGAGGTCAACGAACTACGAAATAAGTATATACATAATTCAAAGGATGAAAAATTATTGAAATTGTACTAAGTTAAGTAACTAACATTCTGTGCAGAGGGCAATTATTTTCTACACTTCAAATTATTAAAATTCATTTATTGCTAAATTATATAGTACAGTAACGCTTCTAAGATTGATCTCATTCTCAAGTAAGTCAGGAGTTATTTTTTAAGTGATTGCAGATGCACGACTAATTTGTTCCCAACGTTCATTGCGAGAGGAGAAATAAAAACAATCAGATCAAATAACTATGTGCTTAGAAATAGTACAAACACGCAACGTACATACAGGATACATGGACAAAATGTCAATTTCGACATGACAATATATCTGCGTTAGGATTGGTCTCACATTGAGCGATAAGTTGGCCACTAATTTTCTCCCCTAAATACCTTCATTTATAAAAAAAATATCAAGTTAAGATTAAAACTACTTCGCAACAATCCGCTACAAATATGTATGATGGCATATATTTTTTAAACCATGCAGTATGTACGACCTTCCCTCCCACAAAGGCTGCGTACGGGTGCAAAAAATTAAAAATATACACCAGCATACATACCACCACCAACACGTGTTTCGCTCCAAAACGGAGCATCATCAGGGTAAGTTGACCCTACGACGTTTTAGCACATCATTCAAACCAGAACACAACAGCGCTTAACACAACAGTTATCAGGCAAAAAGATGTGGATGTGGGGGTCTACTCAATAAGCTTGTTCTCCCCGTCTCCAGTGCTGCAAGTTCCTAATGATCATATTTGGTACAATGTGTATGGCTATTCGTGTCAAACTAATAAATCAAAGCCAGTCATCTATTATGTATTAAAAGAGCTTATTATTATGCTTACATAACTCTTACATCAATATATCTGATGTAAAGTGCACTTTAACCTATGGAAGCAAGGTTTATACTAATAGCATTTCTTTAGAAATGCAAATTTAAATGTTTGAGGTTGTTTTGATTTTAGTAATTCGAAATCAAGTCTAGCCCCTAATCTTTGAAGGGGAAATTTGACAAATATAAAAAAATCTTTTTTACTTTATATTGTATGATAAAAAAACATTGCCCCATTCTTTGGCACATCTTATAGCCCAAGCAGTTTTACGATTTTAACATATATTTTTTTATTTCGACCTAATAACAGCAGTGTTAGGCGCTGCTGTGTTCCGGTTTGAAGGGTGTGGTAAGGGAGACAGACTTTTTCGAGGCGTTTCCAGCTTAGTCCTCAGGGGTAGCGGCGCATCTGTAGCCGACCTCAGGTAGGAATATCTTATCCTATCTGGGGTTTATTACAGAAGTCCATGGGCGGCAGTAGTCACATACCATCAGGTGGATTGCATGCTCGTCTGCTACTTCTATATTATAAAAAAAACAGTATCGTTTGATTGGTTTAAAATGTGGGGTGACATATGAGTGGATCACCAAGCTAATAAAAAGTCATTCCAAAAATAAATAAACTTTAAGTTATAATTTCAAGTATTCAAAAAGTATAAAAATACACCTACAATTCCTCTACTGTTGAAGGGTTAATGTAGCTCGTAGTCGTTTGCATCTTTTTCAAGGGCGTGCTTGAAGAGTCTTAGGTTAATAGGCGCTATATACTCTTAAGTTTGGAAAACCTTTTCTATTTATATTTTTTAACACATTAATAATATTATTATACTTATATTAAAATCTTAATAGGTCTTGTTTATAAAGTAAAACTCATATTTACTTACTAAAGATAAAATTAAGAACATAGATTACATATTGTTATTTGGTTATACTTTACCTAATGCATAGTTATGCTCGCAATTTATTTTCACAATTGGTACCTAACCTGACCTATTAAACTGTTTACTCAGAAAGAAGTGAAAGTAACATCTTTTTACTTTAATAACATCCTATTGATAACATTGCGTTTATAAATGGTGACGTAAAGTATTGACATTTCCATTGTCTTCACCGTATCAATTCATTGCAGTTTCAATGGATTAATGCAACAGTGTCATAATACTGTTAACGTAATAAAATGTCAATATTGGAAGCCATACACGCTATGGTCTACCGGACAGTTTAGCTGTGCAGTATCCTTACCATGAGTTTTTATGTTTTGAAAAATATGACTGTTCTGATAGTTGTAGCCCATACAATTTCCAATCAGCTCCCCTAGCGGATTGTATCAGAACTATAGTGTCTGTAACGTAACTTTAAATGTCTAAATTGACAAAATGGCGCTTTATGTTTTGTCTCTCTTTTTTGCGAACATGTGAGACAGACAAAAAGACTTGAGCACTTACTTATTGTTACGTTTACTCAGTCTACTAAAGCAACGGAACAGAATAATGGATTGAGTAAACATAACGTAAAATTGTGCGATGTTTTGAAAACTCATGGTAAGGGTACAGGTCTATTCCTACAAACAATCCGGTGTACCTGGGCAAGCATACCTGAACAGGTAGACCTCTCCGTACCTCTCCACACCGTAGTGTGTAGGGCAGGCATAACATTTTTATTTGAACAAGCTTTTGTTTAACTCATGTTCTAAAATGAATGGTGATGGTAATAACAAGCTGAAACATGAGGATGGCTTGCTTCGGGCGTTGCTTATGACCAGCATTCGAGTCTATCATTAGACCCGCCCAATAATAGTTTATTCCATTGTCATTAACGTTATATCTGATACCCATATCATGCACAAATATAAATCGGTCCGTCCACCATATTGGACTTAGAATATCTTCATTAAAGTAATCATTTAAATCCTTATAAAACGTGTATAAAAATATTTCGTTGATTTTAGATGATGTCCATGACTAGTAGTGGCTAATTTAAGTTCCAATAATAATACCATTGAATTGTTTATTATCATCAACTTCAAAATAAACCTTGATGGTAATATATGCCTACATAACAAATGGATTGCAAACATCTTTGTTGCCTCAGTAATATAATATATTTTTTGCTATAAAGAATGACGAATGTAGTTACAAATGAATTTTAAAATATTTAATGTTAGTCAGTTAACTGAAGCAGATTCTGGCTATAAATACGGTTATTGCATACATAACTAGACAATAGTACAAGTTTATATCAATAAATAACTCAAAATCTAGATTCGATGACCTAATTGCCTTCCTTTTAGAGCTAGATTTATTATCGTCCTTGATTTTAGTTTGTATAACATACTTCCCATCCCAGATCAATAAAAAGGAAGACAACGCCTCGTGGAAGTTTGCATTAATTGCAACTGGCCGCGTACAAATGTCCGTGGGCGGCAGCAGATCCGTACCGACAGGTGGTGCGAATCCTCTGTGGTTTGACTCCGGCAGCACTATCACCTTATCTACTTTTTCCCAATGTTCAGTGTTGCTGTGTTTTGATTTGAAGGGAGACATACTTATCTCCAGGCATTCCAGCTTATTCTTCTATGCGCAGCTAGCGCATCTGTGGGCGACATCAGGTAGAAATCCAATCCTATTTTGGGTTAAGTACAAATGTTCATTGATGGCAGTAGCCATTTACCATTAGGTGGACTGAATGCTCTGTCTGCAATGTCTGCTTTGTAATTGTAATAGTTGTATTTTTGGGTAAATTGGAATAATTATGGTATGTTTTTTATGGAATGTTATAATTATGAGTAATAAATTCGCAAAGCTTGAAAGTCTGAGATTAAATCTACGAGATTTTTTTTGAATTGGAAACTAATGAGCAAACACAGCCTTACGGATGTTCACAACCCCTAACAGCCTATGTGGCGCAATAGTCACAAAATGTCCCATAGAGTGCGTTCCCCGTTCGAATCCAGTAAGGCAAAGATTAAGTAATGATTAGTTTGTATTCTGTTTGTCCATGGTAAGTATGATTTTTTATCGTTTATGTTCCGTAGTTCACGCAGCTTAATTTTTAAATTTTCAGATACAAAATAGAAATGCAATAGTTGATTTATATTACATACACGATAAGATGCCATAAATCGGCTGTTAAACAGAACTCCCTAGGTTAGTGCCCCTTACATATTAAAAAAAAGCAATATTCTTTTTTTCAATCTCTGACATTTATGAGATGGGAACTCTAAGTAAAGAATTCCAGCGTATACTAGGTCTGGATACAAATATGTGAATTCTTATCGCGTCTTAGTCACGAGTGGGTCTAATGTCAAGGTCGGCTGCATCATAAATTAGTGTTACAATAACGTAGTTTTATAAGAATACCATCACACTCTGAACTGATGCATCGAATCCATACTGAAGCTTGAGGAATTTTTCTTACTACCCCAGATCAGGATTGAGAAGAAAGCTTTATGAATAAAATATCTTGTGAATGTACTTAGAGTATTCTCTCACTCTATTTTTTTATAATATGGAATGTTATCTGCCCAAGGGATGCTACAAACAATCCCAGATAAGATAAGAATAGTATCTGAGGTTGGCCACAGGCGAGTGTGGCGCTAATGACTAAATCAAAAAATCATTTTTTTTACTCAAAATAGGTTCTTTACAGAGCACTAACTTGGAAATTCTCGGAAAAATTTGACTTCCCTACCGCATCCTTCAAACTAACGTTTTCATAAATTGCATTCAACCCAAATAACCTTTATAAATAACTTACTAAGGAGGTATCACAAAAATGAGTTAAGTAAACCTTAATTCATATTCAAGTGATTTTATATATAACCTCTATGCCATATCCATGAGTAACTACATACAATTACACCTTTGTTTGAGTATGGTAATAAATAATCAAAAAACACTTCATCTGAAATCATTTAGCGTCCGTTATTAATTATCAATCTATCCAATGATTTGCTTACCAAGCATCGACATTTAAAAATACTTACATATTATAAACTGTCAAACATTCTATTTTTGGTAGGCCACATTTATATAGATTAAGTTTTAATAACGGGTATAAAACTTTAACGACAGATTGATTTTTTTATCTGGAAAATTTGAATAAACTAAAAGTAAGTAACAATATCTTATTATTTATGACTAAGATAGTTCTCATATTATTAATTTTACACTTTTAGACGAACAGTTGCTATGCCAAAGCATTTAAGCCGGTTGACAAATAATGGACACTGAGGGTCGATACACATTGTATTAATACTAAACGGCGAACTTCAATGTTGTCAAGTACCTATTTTCTAAAAAAACATATTAATCGATTTCTTATATCCAATGCATGTTTGTCGAAGGAGTGCACTACTTATTTTTTTTATTTTATAGGAGTAGCAGACGAGCATGCATTCCACTTTATAGTAAGTGGCTACTGTCGCCCATGGACGTCTGTAATCAACCCCAGATAGGATTAAATATTCCTACCTGAGGTCGGCCACAGATGCGCCGCTACCCTTGTGAACTAAGTTAGAACGCTTCGGAAAAGTATGTCTCCCTTACCACACCCTTCAAAGCAAAACACGGCAGCGCTTAACACTATTATATGATAGGTAGAAATAGGTGAAGCGATGGCGCCGCCGGAGTCGAACCGCAAAGGGCTCTAACAGCCTTCAACATTTTGTTTATTTTGCGTGGAGTATTTTTTAATCGTAAATAACTCAGTTTTATTACAGTACAGGACTTATTAATTACAGTCAGCTTACTGGTCATTCAAGAAAAAATAATTGTATATTTTCAAAGATAGTTTTATTACTATTTCGTTTGATAATAGATATGTCGATTACGCTATGATTAATTCTACACTTACCCGTTACTAGGATAACAACTGTCTTCTACACTAACAGTAACGGTCAATTAAAAATAATCCATTAATCCTTATCCTTACTAGTCCTTATCCTTACTAATATTATAAATCCGAAAATAACTCTGTCTGTCTGTCTGGTTGTCTCATCTTCACGCCTAAACAACTGAACCGATTTTAATGAAATTTTATACAAAGATAGTTTGAGACCCGAGAAAGGACATAGGATAGTTTTTATCCCGGAAATCTCACGGGAACTAGGGTTGGCGATCTAAGAACCCTAATCCTAATCGGAGAATCTATTTTTTCTACCCAAACCATCGATTATTTTAATCGATATTAGTAAGGATTCAATCGTAAACTATGCTTTGATCAAGTTCCTTCTGATCTTTAACAAAGTTGAAGGTACGAATTTTCCAGTTTTATGTATGTTAGTATGTTATATTATTTTCTTTTAAACGCGGGTGAAGCCGCGCGTAAAAACTAGTTTAAAATAAAGCGTGGATCTGAGTGCATTGCTCCACGATAGTGTGGACGGTCCCCAGACGTAGCTTCTTCGCCATTAACGAAAGCTAATGTCAAGGTCAGCCACGTAAGAAGTGAACGCCAATCATGTATAACTAAGCGTGTTACATAATTTATACTTTACGATAACATTTAATGTTATAAGACAGGAATGCGTTTTTTTAATATAGGAGTAGCAGAAGAACATGCAGTCCCCTGATGGCAAGCTACTGACGTCCATGGATATGTATTATCAACTCCAGGTTAGGATTAGATTCACACAGCAACACAACAACGCTTAATACAGCTGTACCCTTACCATGAGTTTTTACGTTTTTACAAATATGACTATTTTGGTATTTGTTTACGTATTTGCCCATACAATTTCCAATCAGCGTACCTAGCGGATTGTATCAGAATTATAGTGACAGTAAAGTAACATTAAATGTCTAAATTGACAAAATGGCGCTTGATGTTTTGATTTGTGTTTTGAAAACTCATGGTAATGGTCCCGTTATTAAGCAGAAACAGGCGTGGCGGCGGTGCCTCTGAAGTTGACCCACAAAGGGTTTTCCCCCCTTACTCATTCGTGACACTCATTGTCTGGTAGAGTATATGTCGGTTTATTGCTTCAATATCACACAAAATGCTTAAATACATTTCCGAAAGTATTATTAAAGATTGATGCTTAACCATTATGTTATAGTATTTGACGCTTGCCAATAGGCAATTAAAAAGTGATTACTTCGAAAAAAAGACTTATGTTAATAGGCCTTGAACTATCGTGTTTAATAGACGACCCCTATGGCGGAGCGGCCACCATACCGGTCTGACGCGCAAAGGGTTACGGGTTCGATCTCCGGCCAGACAAATATCTAAATGATGAATTTAGATTTCTGTTTCTGGGTCTGGGTGTTTGTGTATTTGTCTATGTGTGTGTCCCATGGCACCCACAACACAGAGAATCCTAGTGTGGGGCTGTGAGTGTAGAAAGCGTTAAGAGTGTAGAAAGTAGGTACTGTAATATAGCGCTACTTTTTTGTTTAATTTAATATTTACATAATTATACTGAAAAATATTTTACAGGCGAAGATAATTTAGCGTAAATATGTGACATAATTGGCTCTTTTTTACATTACCTTCAAATATCTTAATTATTATTTAGTAATGAATTAATTATGCAGGCTATATAATTGATAGTGCATACAAGTGGTTTTTCCGCCTCCTCCTTATAATCTACCTCAAGAGTTGTACCTGAAGTCGTATAGATGATGCTGTAGACAAAAGACTTTTATAAATAAATAATTAATCTATCCAATTGTTTGCACACTAAATCGCAACTTTCGATCTTTGGTAGGAATTAATAACTGGTTAAGTTTGTACACATCATATTAGTAACTATTTTTTTAACACATATAAATTTATTTTAACCACAAACTGTTTATAATCGTACCACTATTTAACAGGGACGTCTGTAGTGATGAAGCTGTTGTCGAACCAGAAATTTGTACCACTTTTGAAATATATTTGTATCTTTATATTTCAAGGCTTTCATATTTTACAACTTTGACCAGTCGTTCCCACAATCAAATGTCTCAAACAACTTATTATTTAATGAGCTGGCGATCTAATTTTTATTCCATATAGCTGGAACAGGCTCGACGTATTGAAATTTTAAAAGTAGGTATAGCTGAACATTCAAATATATGCAAAATAGACCACAACGCAACGTATATAAATGTCCGAAATCTATATTCTAATCACAGTTGTCAGTACATCCTCGTAGGTCACACCACCCAACACCCAACGCCAAAATGAAATCCGTGAGTATTAGCAAATAAGCTCAAATAGTCATTGCAACGCACTGAGTTATTACTGTGGTTCGTTGGCCTCTGGTATTTGCTAATAGGTGGTCGCTTACCATCAGGTGACCCGGCCGCCTAAAGGCAAAGGCTGTTTCAATATCCCATAAAACTTTTTAATCTTCGTTAAATAATAGAAATAATATCGTAATATTTTTGTATTTTTATCAACACTTGAACATTTATTTTATTATTTATATATTTGTATGTATATAATTAAAATTAATATTTTTGTAATATGTAACAAACTCAAATGTAACTCTAACCTCAGCCTAAATCTAAACTTAGTCCTTTAATATATTGATAATAATACCTTTTGAATTATTTAGCTATGATTTATAAGAACCATAAATTACTTTTTGCAAAAAAAATTGGAATTAAAAAAAGACCATTTTTGTTCGATAAAATTAAGTATTATTTGTTTTCTTTTCATTATTTTTTTAAATTCTTGCCAAGGACAATGTCTTTAGTAGGTACAAGAAAAAAGAAGTAAAAAGTGTGATTAAGAATTTTCTTTTGCTTATGCCAAAATAAAGATTATGGTAAAGGATGACGAAGTCAATGTGATCATCGATAAAATCTGACAAAATTCGGCAAATTGCTTTATATATCAACCTCATTAATATTAAAGACTGCGCTCTAAAATATTTGTAACCCGGTGGCATTCTTTAAATTATTTTGCATAAGATGTTGGAACATCAAATAAGTAATTTGGATCTTTTCCTGTTTGCGTGTGTGCTAAACATTAGTTTAGTAGTTTATTTAAAAAATATTATTGCGCTACCTGTTTACTGAGTGTTTTAGTTATGGTATATTATAAATTCACCATCGGTGTGTGAAAACATTTAACTTTAATTAACAATTTTGTAGTTTTATCACAAATTCATTGGAAAATGTGATTTTAATTTAACTGTGTGCGTTTTTCACCATAAAATGCTATGAGGTTTTCCTTAAATATAAATTAAATAGATTGATTACTTCACTTCAGTCAGTACTAGGTATTCATATGGTTTTAATTCATAGATACTAGGTTTTTTCCGTGTTACAAAACACAAAGCAATAGTAGAATTCACATTCACTCATCGTTTAAGATGAAACGCTGTCGTAAATCTTTCCCAATCGGTCATCACTTTACGATTGCTGTTTTAATAGACAAGTCTTAACAATGAATAGGTATATGATTTGTTTAAAATATTGGTATCTTGTTATTACTTTCATTTATTATAATAATATATGTATAAGTATTCAGTTTTTTATTTAAATAACCCTCAGTGGTTGACCTGATGAAGACTTATTTGGGCTTGACTGTAGATGTCGACAGCAGTAGCCACTTATCATCAAACTTTAATGGAATAAATGTAATTTGAATTTAATGTTTTTCTTTTCAGTTCATTGTTCTCGCCCTCTTCGTCGCCGTGGCTGTTGCCGTCCCCGTGGACCCCAAGACAGCAGTCATCGAGCAATACGAGAACAACAACATCGGAGTTGAAGGCTACAACTACGCGTTAGTGTCTTTTTAGTATCCGTCATGAATTACTCCTCTACCACCACCATACTCTTTTGTGGCGTGAAGTAGGCAACGATATTAGTCCCTGGCTTAAAGAAGAACATGTCCTATAATGACTTTGTTACTAATATCTATGGACGGCAGTGATAACTTACGATCACTGCACACATGCTGCACTGCAAGCACGTTTGTTGCTCAAAAAATAGTACAGCATTGTCCTAACTAACGTGGGCCCTATGAAAGTTACGTCAAATACATACAGTTCAAATATGCGGGTACAAAGCAGGTCCAAACATATTTCTATCCAGACACCTAATATGTTTCTTAATATATTGACCGTATCAAACCCTTTTTTTATTTGTTAAATTTTGACAAATTCTTTAATAAGTAAATTTTATTTCAGTGTCAAGACCAGCGACGGCAAAGTAGTCTCCGAGCAGGGTGTACTCAAGAACGTCGGCACTGAGAACGAAGCTATGGAAGTCCGCGGCTCCTTCTCCTACGTCGACAACGACGGCAAGGTCTACACTGTTGACTACGTCGCCAACGAGAACGGTTTCCAGGCCTCTGGCGCTCACCTCCCCACTGTTTTAAACGACCACCAGGCACCAATAATTCTAGTCTAAATCGACCATCACGTGATTATGTTATTGTTGAACACCTCGTTGGACTGATGCTCGATAATAGATAGTGTAGTGAATATATGTTTTTTTGATTCCACAAATTTTCTTTTTCTTTAAACACCTTTTTTGCCACTAAAAATTTGTTGCCCTAATGTTTAATCAAGATTTTTTTTTTATACACGGAAAGACTAACTTAATTTAAATTGTTTAAGGTACCAAAAATATACTATTTAATTTATTGCTTAATTTGGCTTAATATGAAAGAAAGATACTGATTATCTTCTTGTTTTATCATTTCGATAAAAATGGAACTATGTGTGAAATTGATGGTTACTAAATCAGTTTTAGTGAATCAAAATATTATTCCTTTCTATATAACCATCCCATACAGTATAAGGGATGAAAATAAAAAGGGTACGTAACGGAATACAGACGCAGATAAGACAAAACCCATTCAGGTAAAGGCTTTCAGGGTAGCTCGCAACAATCCATTAGTGCACCTCGGAGGTACTCGCTAGATCAAAGTTAATCAAAGACCACAAAGGACCGAAAAAGGAGTCCATTGTGGTAAATAGTCCCGTAGAGAATAATGTAGAGTATGCTCTACTTTGACAAAATATTTTTATTTAGCACAAACAAAGAAAGATTTAGACAAACAAAAAAGACTTTAAGGAACTTGAGGCATAATCTATTAAATATATTATTATTGAGCAGAAAGTCCGATAATTTAATATGGGATTCAATTAATATAATTAGCAGTAGATATTAAATACGACACCAGAGCTCATTTGCTAAAAGGTCATCGGTACATATCTTAATCAAAGATTACACAGAAATGTCAATATTTTTAAACGAGACGTTAATTTGTCTAGTTGAATCTTTGCATGTAAATTAATAATTAATTTATTATTAATTTACATGCAAAGATTATAAGAAATATTAAGATTACGAAATGTCAGCATAACTACCTAGTCTGTCAATCGTTTAATTATTATAGACAAAAATTTGCTGCATTGTTTGCGTAGAAGCTGAAATATAATTAAAATTAAATTAAGATGAAGAAATAAGAATAAAGCATGATATTTTATTTTTTGCTTACAAAACAGTTTTTGTGAATATAACGAATATTTACAACTAGTATATCTTATAGCTGTTATAGTGTCTACCGTTATACATACTTTCTAAAATTTTCAAGTGTCTATCTATCTATTACGGTTTAAGAGATAGAGCCTTGTGGCAGATAGATAAACAGCGGAGGCTTAGTAATAGGGTTCTGTTAGATGTTGCGTACGAAACAAAGTAGAGCAAACATCCATTCAAGCAAGATAAGCGTTGTGTACGAGCGAGATTACATCAGCGACTTCAAAGACGCTCTCATCCGCGCCGAGGTGTTAATGCACTCCCTTATTACTTACGACATACGAATCTATAGGATGATACGATAGCATAGGTGTATTGCTTTTCAGTTTTTGTTTAGTGAAGTACTGATGGGCTACAGCTCACCTGATGTTAGTGATTAATCAAGGATGCGGCGCTTTTCCTGTTGATGGTAACTTACACCTTAGAGAAGAATCAATTCCTTCTTGAGGTCGGCCACAGATCAGTTGTAATTCTCGAGGACTAAGGAACCCTACAAATCGGAACACAACAGCGTCGACAACTGCGTATTAGGCAGAAAACGGTGTGTGTGTTGGTGTGTGTGTGATGGTGGTGCGTCTGGAGACGAACTATAGAGAGCTATTTACATTGCATACTCCTTTACTAATATAAATGTTTCTTACGTCAAGCAGTGATAGCCTAGTGGTTAAGAAACTAGGCCTTTTGATGGAGTGGATTAATTAACACATACTCCAACATCGTGAGGAAACCTGGATACATAAGAAATCTTAAAAAGATAAGTTTTCAAAGATATGTGAAGTCTTCCAATTCGAATTTAGCCAGCGTGGTGAACTATGGCCTAATCCTTCTCATGCTGAGAGGAGACCCGTGCCCAGCAGCGGGACATACGTTTATTTTACGAGTAGTAAGATTAATTACATGTTGCATAAACACATGAGCTTACGAGTATTATGGAATATTCGCGCAAGACTCGCACTTGACCGATTTTTTCATATAAGGTTCCCGGTTTAAAAAGGCAGCAACGTTCGGAAGGGTGGCGTGACGCCATATGCGCGTGATAGTACGCGTTAATATTACAGGTGCGCTTGATCTATTGCCTGTACGTGGTCCGCGCTGGTTTAAGTGTGAAGCTACTAGCGATATACTCAGTTTGTATCTTCCACTGTTGAGCACGGGAGCGATAAACGGGACCGATGTGAGCAGGAAGGAGTGCACTATTAATGTAATGGTGCATCACAGCTATTTCTGCTAAAATATATGTACAATAAGTAAAATACCATAGATGACCTTGACTCATGTGCTACTTCCGTTAATTTTGAAGACACCTCCTTTTGTGTGGTTGTCTTCACTACTGACTATGATATTATAATATCTGTACTGAAGCTGTGTAGTACAATACGTTATAGATTGCGTTATGGACATCCTTAAGAAGTACCCCTAGATATATTTTTACTTATATTTTCGCTATTCTTGTAATTTCTATGTTATGCTATGTATAAATGGCACAGGAAATAAAAAGTAATATGTTAATTTCTTAGGTTGAAACCACAAATCTCTATTTGTTACAGTTCTGCGGTTAAAACTATCATGTTTAGTCAATAAATATAAAAAACATCTCGTAGCAAATAATCCCGACTTTATTTACTTGGACCAAACGCCGTAGAACAGGCGTGTTAAGAAGAACAGGCGAAATATTTGTTAAAACAAGTCGTTCTCCGCACGTTATATTGGCACCAACGCCGGTGTTGCCTGTGTGATTTATGAATTTCAATAACAGTTCCAACTATAAACGGAAAAGGTGTGTATCTGTACATACTTATTTATATAAATAAGCGTTTAACACTACTGTAATTATGCAGAAATAAGTGTGACGGTATTGCCTCCGGATTCGAACCAATAAGGCCTCTACCACTTGCAACGTTTAATAAACGCGCGTTTAATAAACAGGCGTGCCCGAGCATGCCTGTTTATTTTAGTGTGTATAGACAAAATATAGACAATACGAACAAACACTTGATTAAATATCGACCAATTTAAAGTTTTGTAACTCTAAATAGTTAACGTGATTTAGCTTTTGGAAGGCGGTAAGTGGTAAATACTACATTTTTTAATTTGACAGCAGCACCATCCCTACAGTACGCAATAGGGCATTCTAATATAGCCTTTAGGGCCAGCCTCACATCTCTGATGATATTGAGGTCGGTCATTGATACATTGGTAGATTGTCAATAGGTATGGCCAATGGCCATACATGTAATTTGTATTAGCTTAAATCATTATTGTTCATATGCGTGTGGTATCTAAGATACCTAACACTAATCTCAGAGAATGGAAAAGTCCACATCCTTTCGAAAGTTCCCTCTTTATCTCTTCTGTTAATTTAAAAATATACATTTTAGACGTAAGTTTCCTAACTATTCATAAAGCATCTTACCTTATCTTTCTAACACCGTAATAAAAAGTTCGAAGGCACCTCGACATTATCCTCGCGTTATCTCTGAACGCATTTTTACGATACTTGGCAAGTTTTTGCTGAATGGCTCAAACTTTCAATTTTCCTGTCATTAAACGCCTCTTAACGCCGTGTGGCGTAAAAAAGAAAGGAAAGAGATGCACGAACAATCAAAAATACGTTTCGTTTGATCGAGGGGAGTTTCCACTTGACGAATGCTCGGAATGTTTTTTTGGCGCGAATCCGCTGGGTTATTGCGCGGGGATTTATAATCTGTGCCCGATTTGGTTTTTTAATGTCTATGTGTCATTTTGTGAGTGTTACTAGAAATAAAGTGGTCATGATTATTAATTAATTTCCTGTTAAATTTTGTAGGAAATATTTTTATAATTAATTATTTTAAACTTACTTCTTAATAGAATAAAAAAAATATTAAAAATGGTAACTGACAGTTTTTTCTACTAGTTTCATTTTACAACTGTTTAAATAGCAAATATTTGATACACCTACATAATTAAAGTGCCACGAATTGCCAATATAAATTTATTCAATTACTAAGGGTAAGATGACTTAGCAGGTACTCAATAAAAATGTTTAAATACAATTGTATTATATTGGCTAACATTGGAAACCGATAAAAAGATCGGTAATGATAATAAAATGTCCCAAATCCGAAAATAAACCGACTCAGAACTATGTCGAGCAAATTGAATAAGAAAATTTTATTTTTACCTTTTCGAAGGAAAAGCGGAAAAATAGAGAGAGGCCCCTTTTATTATACCTCTATTAGGATAGGAATGGGCATCGAATTGGCTAATAACCGTTCTATCAGGTGAAAGGAATTCACTTTCGTTCGCTTCCTTGCGAGCGTAGGGATGGGAACAGATTTTTATCGAATCGATAATGTTGCACCGTGAAACGTGAAATAGACAAAGTAAAAATGTATATATAAAATGTTACGCATACATATTAATAGAATATAAGATTCATTGAAACGTACTTTTTAAAAGAAACAATCTACTTAGTAATTGAAAGTGCCAAAAAATAATGATTCTTGATTTTCTTAATATATAATAATTGTTCTTGGTTTTAACAAGGGCCATTTTATAGTCGACCTAAAACTATTATCCGATGTGATTACTTGCTTACGGGTCAATTTTTTTAGAAAAAAATATTCTAGACTGCATGGATTATTTCACAAAAGAAACTTGTATATAAGTAAATGTGTGAAAAACATAAAAATAATAATGAAATGAATACCGATTAAAAACTATCGATATCGCTCCACCCTACTGTTATCGTTTTGCTCCAAAACTTTGTCCACCTTGATGGCAGTTTTAGTGCTTTTCCACTTGTTCCCGGCAGTTGTGACCATTAGCACGCTTCTAAGAGTTTTGTTAGGAATTTGTATTCTATCGAAGGTCTTTGATGAGTACTTCGGCATAATTAAATACGTTGCAAAGGGAGTGTGAATAAACGTGTCGTAACATCATTTTTAATGTGTTATTACAACTTTCCTGTAAGCAACGACTTTCATAAAATATAAGTGGATCGGAATTGGGACAAAACTTTCTAACTATACATAATAAAATATAGTTTTGTAACCTATACGTTCGTATTTTCGTGGCTTGTCTATTTTAGTAAATGCATTTATTTTTACAATATCTAATAATTTAAGTTCCGTTATTTACACGACATGACATGACACTTGTATATTTAAGTACCGATATTTCTTTATAAATAAAATGAATACGATATTATTTGCAAGCCCTTCCCTTAAAACGTAGGGCTTGTCAGTAACACCTGTATGCCTATTTGCATACCAATTCGCCTGTACGCTCCGTCACATTGCCGCCTATTTGTCTATTTATTTGTTTTATTTTGTCTATTTGTCTGTAGTGCCTACATTAACTTTGTAGAGCCGAGAAATTACCTGGCATTGTTACTTGTAACCACAATATTTGATTGAATCGTATGGATTTGTTCAATTCTTGACCTGTATTTCGATTTTTATAGGTGTTCCAGTACATAAGCTATAATAATATCACAGATAATATTGAAAATCATTGACAGCATTCACCACGTTTGTGTGGAATATACTAATGATTGTAAAACTTATATTATTATTATCTTATATTGTGTACTAGATATGAAACATGCTTAACGACAATATGGGTGACCGGAACAATAAAACATGTTCAAAAGCCGGTCTGTAAGTTATCGCGCAAGCAGGGTAAGAATTTAAATTCTAAAAGCGAGTATTTTGAGAGGAGAATCTTACTACGAATAACTATTAATTAATATACTTAATACTTAACTATTAAATAAAATTATATATCTAATATCTATTACCTTTACTCCTTCAATACTATAAAAATCTAATGTATAGTCGAGCGCGCTGGTCAATTGCACGTATTCAAATTAGATCTCAATGGAATATTGATAAAAACTTTTTGAAATTAAGGATTTCATCTAAAATATACCATATTGTCCTTAAACAAGGGTGACCAGTACCAGACCCTTAGTAGAGTTTTTACGTTTTGACAAAAATGACTGTTTTTGTTTCTGTTTACCTATTTCCCATATATTTCCAATCAGTTCTGATACAATCCGCTAGGGGCGCTGGAAATGTATGTGCAAATACGTGAACAAATACCAAAACGGTCATTTTTGTAAAAACTCATACTAAGGGTACAGGACAATAAAACATTTTCAAACCCAGCCTATAGTTGTACAACTATAAGCAAAAATTCAAATGCTTCGCGAATATTTTTTCCCCAACTAAGCGCTCAGGTGAACGTAAATCACTCGTCTAGACGAGTTTTATGGGTTTGCTGATGTACGCACCATAACATAATATAAGCACTTTATTGTATTGGATTTTTCCTCGGCTGTATTGGATTGGTTGGTATCTCCTTTTTGATCTCGTTTATTGTTTAGATCTCCGGTCTCAATCAGCTTGTTAATGTGATTGGAAATTTTATTTCCGTGTTTTGCGGAGTGCTCCGGATTTTAAATTGGTTATTTTATTTATTATGATTGTAAATTATTTTAGTTACGTGTATAAATTCTGGGAAATAGCTTATATTCAATCATATTTAAGTAAATTGCAATTTAAATTTGATTGGTTTTGGTTCTGTTAATGAATTCATGCATGGTATTAAAAATGTAACATGAAATGCATGCAATAACAGTTTTCTCATAACACGACTGCTTGTCACATAACACAACAATATATCTTTTCCTTTTTGAAACTCTTTTATATAAAAATTGAACTATTACTAAATGACGGTTATAAAAAGCTTTATTTATTGAGTAACATTCCAATTCTATTCAGAGATTTAAATTACTCTTTTGCTCCTTCTACTATAAAAAAATGTAACATACCACAAATCTGTCCTTCAAATAGCTGGATGTTGGTTGTTCATGTTCCTAGATATTCCTTCTCATATAAAAAATGTAGTGCATATCAAAGTTTTTCCACAGTTCGCCTGATGCGCGAATGGAATACCCTTCAATTAATATGAAACTTAGATGTAGTACATAAAAAAGCATTTGAAAAAAACTACATAAAGTTGTTGTTATTGCAAAACAAAGCAAAATTTCGAAATGCAATAACGCCCATTCAAATTTATTTAAATCAACCCGCAGGCGTCCGAACGTGAAGTCATAGATTACAAACCTTCTTCCATTCTCAAATTCTGGCCACACGGCGTCCATAAACAAGGGACGTCACAAGGTGTGTTATAAAAAATAAAGTGCGATTTATTAAAGGGCTCACTCGCCAGTCGGGTCACGTGCGCTGCCCAGATTTGAGCCCACGGAGGTATGTCCTTTGATATAAACTTTCCTATACCCTCTTTCTATATTGAAATCGGAGGGAAACTATTGGAGTGGCCCGGACGTGCTCCCATTTGTAGTGGTCTGTGGTTACCAGGTGCGGGTTTTGGTTTTTATTTCATCTGAATCAGAATTAGTGAGTTTGGATTATTGTGATGATTTTAAATGCTCTACATTGATATAGGTACATATTACCCTTATGAAGCACACTCGATTCGATGTGTTTGGACAGTCAGAGGTGAAATCTCTCACATTCTGATTCGTTTTTTTCGTTATTAAAATATTACTTAAAAAAATATTTTTTCACATTGTAATACCTATGGACACATTTTGTTAAATTATTTAACTTTAAACAAATTATTTATTGTCGAATTTACGAGTACTAAATGATATTCATAAGCTTCGAATGTGTATCTAAAAACAAGGACTCAAAGACTTCGTCAGGTTTCAGATATATGGCCTATTAATATACACAAGTTTGATTGTAGACATCTAGGGATTTCAACTTAACTCTTAGTCCATCTGCTGACTCATTTATATAAACCTGTCATTGAAATCTTTAAAATTAAGATTAGAATAATACCCGTACAAACTTCCATTTCTTGGAATAACATTCAACCGAAACCCTTTCTTATTTATATAGAGGCACTTTAAAAGTAGTTTTATAGATTGGCAGCAGATTTTATTACGCACCGAAACCCGAACGTAAAAAGAAATTGATTCCGCCGATCTAATTCTACACTATCTGTCAACAACATTATCTTAACCTTATGCGGACGGGACGAATGATCCCCGTACCTGATGCGCGATCACGTCCCACACTTTGAATGGCAAATCACGAAGGTAGACCTTCGGGGCCTCTGAGACCCCGTATGAAAATAAAATGATTGCGAAGGGTTCGAGGCACTGTATTAAAATATTCCCAAAGGTTGGGGATATCTGCGAGCACCTGATGTTTGCGTGAAATAGTTTGTCGGCTTTTATTCCTATTTTGTGTGATAAATGATGCTGTTAGGGTTTTTATGGCCATGGGTTATATTGTGCTGGACTGTGATTTGAATGTTTAACTGGAGTTTTCTTGCATTAGAGTATATTAACCCTTCGATATTCCCTTATATTTATAATAAAAAAAGCATATACATTATTCACTTTAGTATAATTTTCTTTTCTTTAAATTCCACCATATAAAACTTAGACATGTTAAAAATAGGAGGTGAAGGGTTAAATTAATGAATGGAAGTCGGTATTGTTTGGCGTGAATTAAGACTATCTGCTTCAGATTAATGAAGATATCCGGTAAGCTATACAAAGATATACAGGATGATGGTTTGATTAAAATATTTTAAGGAATAAAATATATTTGATTGAAAAACGATAACTTTAGACATCTCCCCCTTAAGGTATGTATGTCTAAAGCAAATATAAGTGATGATTAAAAAACAGATTTGCAATGAATACGAAAATTATTCATAGCGTTCGAGTACGAGTACGTGTACGAGTACGTGTACGAGTATTTCAATATTCCACGAGGTGTTGTCGTTCTTTCGGTCTGAGCGTGAAATAAACTCAATTACAATAACGTTGTCGATTAAAAGAATATTAATTGTCTTCTGATTCAATAAACATTTGCATATTTTGCTAGTACCATTCATTATTATCAGCATTATGTTGTACAGAAAGACTTAAAATAAACCACCCTGTATTTTACCTTGAACAAGGTACGCTCCCGGGGCTAGTTGAATAAATTACGCCGAATAATTCCTGAATTAACATTTTTAATCTGCGCGGAGATGTTACGCGAATAAATTAGAACTCCCCGTAGTCGCGATGGTAGACAAATGATAAGTGTATCTTTATCTGAGGTAGGGTTATATTAAGCGATGAAAGGGGTCGGAAGAGATTTTGAACGATTAGGAGCTACAATGTAATATCCTTGTTATTTATTACGCTTAATTTGCTTCAAATTGTTATTATTTGAAATTAATTTAAGATGTGGCAGCGATAATGCTATACTGCTTACATATAGCATTATTTTTATTATGTCCTTTTCTTTCATGTAATAGATGAACATTGTCACATAGTGTTGCCAGTCGGTCTTGAACATCTACGACTGATCGATAGACTCGTGACAGTTACCAGTGTTATCGTCTGCTTTACGGAAAACTATAATACAAATCGTAACAGACGAAGACGCTCAAATAACACTTGCTACACAACATCATTCCCGTATTTCACCAGGTCATTTGTCCCTAGAGTACATGAATATAACGATATTTAGTGTATCAACCTAAATCATCAGTCAACGCTCGCAACAAACATTAATTCAGTTCAGAATAAATTACCACTAATAGACACAAAATGCAGCGGCCAGCTGGGAAACGGTGGGAAAGCAACACAAAATGTTGGAAACCGACCGCGACACCCGCGGCCATTACCGTACGTCACCCGGTCATTTGTCCCGTGCATCACTCACCTGCCCGCGTGATATATCGCCCGCTTTATTGCAACATCCCGTTATTCTACTAGGATAATACTCCAGCGACGGGCACGCACTAAACATAGTGGCTATAAAAACCCTGAATTGTTTTAGAAAACAATCTAAACATGATCATATCACCGAAATATGCATCGATTACCATACGTCACCTGGTCATTTGTCCCGTGCATCACTCACCTACCCGCGTGATATATCGCCCGCTTTATTACAACATTCCGTCATTCTACTAGGATAATAGTCCTGCAACGGACACGCACTAAACATAGTGGCTATAAAAACGCAGAATTGTTTTAGAAAACAATCTAAATGTGATCATATCACCTAAATATGCATCGATTATCATAAGTCACGCGGTCATTTGTCCTATGTATCACTCACCTGCTAGCGTGATATATCGCCCGCTTTATTGCAAAATTCTCTGATTCTGCGAGGATTATATTTATACGCACTGTTAATGTTTATATACAATATTTGAAGACTTACTAAATGTATTCAGATTGATACTTGCCGTATGTCATCCTGTCACTTGTCCTGTGCTTCATTCACTTGCCCATGAGGTATATCGTACTGCTTTGTGACATTTTACTGTCATACCAGTTATCAAAATATGTTACTAAACTTTCTCAATGCATAAATAAATTGATTATCTTTTCAACATTACAACCCGCGTGGCGGAGCGGCCACCATACCGGTATGACGCGCAAAGGGTTCGATTCCCGGCCAGACAGATGTCTAAATGATGAATTTAGATTTCTATTTCTGGGTCTGGGTATTTGTGTATTTGTCTATGTGTGTGTCCATAGCACCCACAACACAGGGATCCTAGTGTGGGGCTGTGAGTGTAGAAAGCGTTTATTATTTATTATTATTATCGTTATTTTACATATATTATTTACATATATTTGTTTCTTAACATTTTAAGTGCTAAATTGGTAATATTTCGTGAAATTCGAGTAAATATAAATTATGTGCTTTAGAAATAATAGCAGGTTGAGTACCCACGTTAACAGGTTTAAAAATATAAACAAACAGCATATCCAGATCCTTCCCTTAGATTGCCATTCTCGTGGCTCCACCTCGATAGAGATTAGCCGCCAGGTAGAGACACGGTGCAGCAGATCTACATCAGTTCACCATTAACGGGCGAGCTGAGCCAACTCTGATTAGGATCTGATTTGTGCGACGTCTGCGAGGTGTAATGTCTTTGATGTACGTTTATTTACTCTACACGAAATTTTTAAGCCGACGACTTAGTATGATCGTTTTCAAGAATGGAAATAAAAAAAATGTGCAAATGATTTAAAATTATTTATATCTTCCTCATTTTGCTAAGAATAAAATGTTATTTAAAATAATAAATGATATTATTATCAATATTCGTATGTATTATCATAAATAAAAATTTTGGGATTTTGAAAAAAAAATACTTTATTAAACTCGTATGGTTATTTTTATGATAACGATCTTCAAAAACCCGATCTTATTATTTTTATAATAGATCAATTCAGAAAATACGGAATAAATTTAGATGAAACTTTTTCCATCAATAGCAAAAATATCAGGACATTAATATAATAACAATTGCATTATCAATCCATAATCAGCGTATTAAGTGAGTACACATTAAGGTGCAGTAACACCGGTGCGATATGGTCGAACGATCGGCTCTACGTTACGGCATAGTGCTCGGAACGCGTAGATATCGCCCGGTGTGGGATCATGCCCCTGCGTTACACTGGGTAACGATAAAGAAAAAGCTATAAAAGAAATCTGTGCAGGGATTCACAACATCAAGTGTCCGAAATACGTTACCACTAGTTCTGGTTGTGTTTCCATTTTATAACCAAAGCGGTAGAAAAGACGTTCCAATTAGTTCAGTCTCATACAACCTAAAAGAAATAGATGTTTACAAGTCTGTCGCTGTTAGCACTATTAATATTTTTAATGAGAATAAATACCCGTTAATTGTAGGAATATTATAAGAACAATAGTGTAGTTAAAAAACAAAAACAAAAAATGTATTCATTTGACTGTTTAATTTCAAATACGTACATAAAAAATCAATTAGAATATGTTTGTTACAAATGTAGTCTAATCTTATTTGCTTTAATTGTCCATCGCCCTTATCTCCGCATTTGTCCAAAGGACCGCATTTTTATGATTGTGTTTATAAATCGAATATACGAGTACCTACTGTCTCTGTGTCCGCAATTTCTTTCGCTACCTTATTTTATGGGGATTATACGATCAGCCTCCACCTTGTCAACGTTCTTACACATACCCAGGTCGGACATTGCGAAAGCCACTTACATAAAAAGGCACTTACGCACTACCTTATGTTTGTCGCCACAAAGTTGAAGTTTCCTTGACTGGGCTGGAAAGAAACTGTGTATGTAGGGTAGAGTGGGGAAAATTGACTTACCCTAGATAAGGATAGTAATGGGCAGTGTTTTTTCTTCCGAAATTACGTTTAGACGTTAACTGCATCCTTGTTTACCTTTATTTTGGATACACGGAGCTTATCTTGGCTGTATAGAGAAAACTGTTTCATTTCTTGGATTTGTATGTTTTTGGAATTAGTTAATCAGTGAGTACTACATTTAATGTCGAGTTACCGTTGCCATCCGTGGCCATCTGTAAGTTAACTTATTTTTTTTTATATAAACTCAGTATAGCAAATGAACTTGCAGTAAACCTGAGTAAATGTAAGTGGTTACTCCGTTCACCGACTACAGATGCGTGGCCATTCCAGGGGGTAATTCACTAATGTAACCATTTATTGGCTGTCCTCGACGTCGAGCCAGTCTTCAATACTTCGTCATTACTTTTCATGTGAATACCGTTTTTATATATAAACTGTCAAATAATGTTAAACTTTGCCAACCATGAGTAGTTCAACTGAAATCGTAAATTCTTGTGGCGCTTGTGGTGCATAATCGAAATTAGTGAATACGAAAACGTTACTGGTCGCTGGCGTGGCGTCGACCTCGACGCTGTTTTCCTTACTGAATCGCCTAGATGAGGAACTGGTCACATCATACATACGTAAGTCACTCTTACAAGTTAAGAAACATAAATGGATCAGATCTGTACACTTGTTTTTATTGTGATCAATATATACCTTGATAGATATAATTTGGCAACTACGTTTATGCCCCAGTGCAACGATCCAACGAACCTCCATACTCTATACGACATCACGCCTCATTGATTCTTCAATAGTGTCACCATGGCTTTCGTAGTAAAAGTAGGACAATTTTCGTTAACAATAAATAGATTTCAAAACAAAGGTTACAATTTTAGCGTCGCGATAAATGTACAAATTTTATTAAGGTACATTTAATTTGTAGACAAGATACCTGTTAAAAAGTTTTTAAATAGTAGTAAATTGTAATAATTTTGCGATTTGTGTAAGAAAGCAATAGGTAGAAATTCTGTTTACAGTTTATATGTATAATAACATGTGTATATGTTTATGTGTATGTGTAAGTCTTGCTTTTAGTATGTTGGTTTTAAGATGTGTGGTGCGGAAATCTTTTATAATAAACATAATGGTGCTTCATACATTCGTAATTTAGTATGCCCTAGAATGGCCACATAACCTACGGATAAATATGCCTATATACTTAATTATTATATGGAAAACTAGCTGCTTCTTAAACTATCCTTCCACAAGCGTCAACACAGTAAACCTATCCTCTATAAATACTTTTATCCATATCCTTACCTTTGGGTGTCCGGCGACAAATTTATTACTATCGAGTCCACGGTTCACCGCGTTCACCTAACCGTCAGGTATGATTTAGCTCCAGGACTTGGACACTAAATTAAACCTAATTCACTGTGCCCGCTTCTGAGAAAGATTTGCACACGGGGAAAATGTCTGCGGTTGAAATGTTTTCGTCTTTTAATCTTTTATCACGAGGTGATATAACAAGAAGGGTTAGAACTTATATCTGGCGTAAGGCAATTCTTGGATTTTGTTCGAAGGGTGTAGACCAATGTTCCGCAAACCTTTTGTGTTCAAGGTACATCTAGAAAAACTAACATTTTTGGAGGTACACCACAAATTAAAAGTTAGTTTTTTAGTAATATTAATCGACATTTCGCTCTAAATCAATACACAAATCAACGCTCGTGCGCTCGCGTGATTTGTGTAGGTATTTTACTTACCCTTACTTACTTCTTAAAATAATTTTATAAGATAACTTAATTTTTCCGCGGCCGACCGATTAATGACCACGGTACACCAGTGTGCCGCGGTACACACTTTGCCGAACACTGGTGTAGACGACTGCTGAGGTACAGCTTGAGGCGACTATCTAAGTCCTCAGGAGCGACGCATTTGTGATCAAGTTGAGGCCAGTTACGGTTAGTCAAAATTAATTTCCAGTAAAAGTCAGAATAAAGGGTACGACTGTAAATATACCACAGTTACTTTGGCTTTTGTCCTCTTACAATTTCTAACCAATAAGACATAGAAAGAATAGTTTAGAAAAAGGTAGAAATCGCAAACAATCACGTCCATTTTAACCGACTACAAAAAAGGAGGAGGTTACTCAATTCGACCGTATATATGCTTTTTTATGCATCAAAACAAACAAAAGCTTAACTTCGACGATAAAGTCACAGACAAGTAAATCTTCTCAGGGCGTCCAAAGACAAATTTATAATCATTGAATTCTCGCTTGACTAGGCCCGTCGTCGGCCAGGTA
This sequence comes from Epargyreus clarus clarus, assembly GCA_014595695.2. Taxonomy (NCBI): domain Eukaryota; kingdom Metazoa; phylum Arthropoda; class Insecta; order Lepidoptera; family Hesperiidae; genus Epargyreus; species Epargyreus clarus. The sequence continues at coordinate 178,591 of JACTTY020000059.1, read as the reverse complement.
TGATTCAGGGCACAGACGGGGGCACTAAATTAAAACCTAACTCACTGTGAACTGTTGCAGAAACTTTCGTTATTAGGATCCGTTGGGATGGAAACCTTAAGATTTTAGAATTTGTGCATGGTTTCTTTTTTTACGAAAATATTTCTAAAAATAATTTTGTACACACTAGCCAAGTACTTATTTGTAGATTTCAACGTAAAGGTTCCTTTCCAGTACATATAATTATATGAATTCAAAAAATCAGAACTCATTGATTAGAATTCGAGCCCATATGTTTAAACTAAAACTCTATGAATACGTTACCATTGCATACATTAAATATTATGTAATTTAATCGTTCGAATTACTAACCCATACACTGTTCTAAAAAGAAAAAGAACAATTTTTAAGAGTAAATAAATAAAACAAACATTTATATCAAGTATGTCTAATTTGCAACTATTTCTTATTTTACAAACGAAAACAACAGTATCTTGCAACCACGTACACACCCTGTACTCAGAACATTTAATTTCGCCCACGCAAATAGAATAGATAGCTGTAGCCAAGTTGGGCCAATAGCCGCAGCCAATAAAAGTTTTTCGATTAGCACCTGCCGCGCCTGCAACCACTACCCGGTTCATTTACAACTAACTTTTAGATGCTACCGGTAATGTATGGAATACGGTATTTGGAGTAATGTCTAGGTAATATTTTAGTTATGCTAATGCTATAAAAAATGTGATGCCAATTATTTAAAAAAAAAACTTCTGAAACTGTTTTAATAACCCTTAGTTTAAAGCCCAAAATTTGATTCGGCTGCAAATAAAATCGATGAAAAAAGCATCTTGTTTCTATGCAATAAGACTATTTCTGTATATCTCATAGATCTTTTGTTATATGACGTCATAATTTGTAAATTTTATTCACAGTTCTCGTCCAACTATCGATTATTGAAACGCCGTCTAAAAAGTTTCATTACGAAACCAGCCAAAATGTACGTTTCTTTACCAGATTTTGTTTCAAGTACTTTAAATGTAAAATGCATTGAAGGTACTTCCAGGTGCATTAACATGCAGGGGAGAGACCTGTATTACGAGCAGTTCGTCTGGACTGCTAAGGAGGGTCTAATTTGTTTCCGAGCAAATAAGGACGTTTTTATTACTGCAAGACGATATTAAAACCTCGGGGGCTTAATATGCGAACGGTAAGGTTCCGATGGGTATGTACTGTATAATTTGTATAATGTTTTTGTATATTAGGCTAGTGCATTGTGGCCGTAAGACGGTGTACAGTAGTGTGACTTGTAATTTAACTGAATACCATTATTAGATGATGAAGGTGGAAAAACCCTTTGTGGTTCGACTCCGGCGGCACCACCGCCACACCTATTTCTGCTTAATAACAGCAGTGTTAGGCGCTGCTGTATTCTGGTTTGAAAGGTGTGGTAAGGGAGACATACTTTTCCGAGGCGTTCCAGCGTAGTCCTTAGGGGTAACGGCGCATCTGTGGCCGACCTCAGGTAGAAATATCTAATCCTATCCGGGGTTGATTACTAATGTTCATGGGTGGCAGTAGCCACTTACTATCAGGTAGACTGCATGCTCGTCTGCTTCTCCTATATTATATAAAAAAGATACCAGTATTTCATTGTTAACACAACAGTTACGCATACAATTTTACATTTTTCTAGATAGATCTAGATAGATCTAGTGTGATTAGTAAAGGTTGCCAAAGTAAAGATATTAGCGTCTTTACTTAAACATTCTATAATTACATTATTATCATTATATAGCGTTTTTGAGATATTATTGATGTGTCGAGTTTCATAAATAACTGCCACATTAACTGGTAAACATAATTACTATTGGGTTGATATTATTTTGATTGGATTTTACGAGGATTTTAGCCATTAACGTTAGTATTTCAGTTAGTGTAAGTTTATACACTGATTAAATGCACCACATTGATTAAGTGCGGATGTAAGGACTTTATAGATCTCTAAGAACATTTTTAAAGAACCCTCAGATGTGTGGTTTTCTTCACGACATCTTACGTCATATGGACTGTGGATAGTAACACTAGAAATTTTCACCACCAAATACTAACGGTAAAATCCAATTTATGTTCCATTGCCTGTCGATTTAAACAAATGAGCAAATAGTTTGCTCTATCTATCATGGCGTTCAAATCACAGGGCGGGAAATCCAATACACCGAGCCACTATCATTAACTAGCAGACGCTTAACCCGCCGCGGAGTCAATAGTTCAATATTTACGAGTGCGGGGTCGGATCCACCCCTAGTGTTGTGCAACTATCGATTTCACGTTTTAATTGCACTAAAATGGCAATCTGTGGACAACAATAAGTTATATGTTTTTTTAGGTGAGTTTTTACGGTACATATAAAAAGTTTTGAGAACGACAGCTGCTAATTTCAAATGAGTTTCATAATGTTGACAGTATTCTAAATAAGTCTGGTAAGTTGTCGTTTTCATTTGAGAGAAATTGTCGTGCACATTAACGTTATTTAGATGTGAGATTAGATGAGAAGAAGTAAATAAAAAATATACGAAAAAACAATAAATAGGATAATATTGTATTGAACAAGCATACATGCTAATTGTTTTGTTATTCTTGTTTGTTAATTAACTTGAAGTAGGTAAGGTATGTACAGCCTTCATTGCCTATGATATAATGGATATTAATAGGTATGTAAGGTATTGATGGAGTCATTAATAAAACCATGCGTGTAATAATTTGAAAATTGAAATTAGAGTTATTACCATATTCTCCTTTTTATTTATAATGTATATTAGTGTGGTTTTAATTAATTAAAATTTTGCAGATTTTTATTTTATCAATGAGGAACAATTTAAGATTTTTAAAGGTAGCCTTGATTTTCCAGTGGAGACATTAAAATATTTATCCAGTGACCACAATAATGTTCCAGCGTATATTGCAATTCAATTAGAGACTAATAAATAACGTAATTAAATTATTCGTGACTGATTAATTAATATTGATGAGCTGACAGCGTTAGCCTAAACGGATAATTAAATACTATCAATATTAATGTTAGCAGGTTCCATAAATTCGACACCACGAACGATTAGGAGGGCGCATCACTAGCGACCTCTGGCTCTTGAAGATTTATGCTTTAGACAAGTGCCCTCGGTCAGGTGCGTTGATTTACGGCAACATCTGATCATGTGGGGTCGTAGGGACCTGACACGGTATTTACTGGGTTATACTTGTATTTATGGAACTGAACATTATGAGCAAAGATTTATATAGTATTGTAAATATTACTCTATTCAATCACATTTAATTATTGATAAAAACGTCGATTAACGCAATTGAGTACAATAATGGTGACGATTTGATAAATTAAGAGCCGTCGAAATATACGTCGATCTCTTCATTGTACTCGTAAGTGTGTAAATTATAGTGTTATAATAGAACTTGCACGGGACCTTGGCCATATATTTACAATTGTACACACTATACGGCATAAATTCTGATTTTAAGATGATGTGGTAAGTAGATTTTTATAATCTCCAAATTCAAATACGACTCTACTCCAAATATATTAGGGGTTTGGCAAGTTTACAGGTGCATAAATATGTGGGATCCCTACGAATTTCCCACTTCCACAACACATTTTAAACAATTTTAAAAATTAACAACTCTATAACAACTGCAAGTCAATAAAGACGAAGTTACCTGTCAACTGAAGTTATTCCAAGCGTCAAACCCCGTGGGTCGGTCTAAAAATATAATATCTGTTCATCTTTATTCAAATTCAAGTCCTCGTTTACAACGTTTACGTCGAGTCGATTAACTTTGCGCTCGTTCCCCTTTTTCTATCCAGTTACGTCGTAATTTTTATTTTCCACAATTCGTCACGTCTTGCCGTCTCGGCGTCACGTCGCGTGACAGGTGACGCTTGTCGCGTGCCTGCAAATTAATAAATTGCGTTTTCCCGGTTACGACACTTTGGTGCTCAGGAAGTCAAGGTAAACGGTTTTAAATTTTAAATTTTTACTTGATATTTTGCTTAAGGAAGCACGGTAGATTGTTTGTTAAATAAAATATCTTAATAATATGTGGTTTTACTATAATATTACTTAAATTGCTTAAGTATGATGTACTTATTTTACTATATACCCCCAACTTAACTAGTAACAAATTTGCTGAGAACGAAAAGAAAGTAATATTTAATTAACCACGACATAAGTAGTCCTCCTATTGCAGAAAATTAACCAACACAGTAAAGTGGGAAAAGTGTATAAGTTCCGTTATTTAATAAATAGGTTTTGGCTGTTTCCTCAGTTCCCTTACAACAAAGGCTCCACAGCGAACCGTTGACAATATTATGCAGGTGTTAGCAATTGCCTCACGTTTTCGTCGGCGATAATTAGATGAACCTCATCAGAGCGCCCTCCTTGTGGACTAATACGGTTATTGCGGCACTCTTTGCAGCTTTTGCATGAATACCCATACGTATTCTATAAGGTTCCTGGGTTAATTAGGGTGTCTTCGAGGAAATCGAATTGTCAGTGACACTCGTTTTCGATTCGGCTTGCTTTTTTCATTTTGTGTTCTGTTTCGATAGTTAAAATGTCTACTAAATACGTATTACAGTATTGGTTGTATTCAAAAATTGTTATCTTAAATTAGAGAAAATATGTGAAAGTGAAATGTTTACGTTAATATAAAGAAGACATTACAATTTTAGGGATTAATAACAATTTTCCTAAGCTAAATAAATTAACTCAAAAATGCTACGATTTTTGTTGTAAGTAAATAAGTAAGTCCAAAATCTTTTTTCTTCAACAGGATTTCACAGTAGACCACTTTTATCTACCTAAATTTACTCGCATCTAATTTTTAATTCCAAACTATTCGCGCAGAACAAAAACGAAAAACAATTAGGCAGCGCTAACAAAACCGCCGTCACGTCCCCCGACACGTGTCGTGTCACGTCACGTGCGACAGGTAACGCGGCAATTTTTCACAGGGCAACATTTAAATTAAATTCCGCCGCCGCTCGCGCTTGCCGCCGCTTAATTTGGGCAATTTGAGATAAAACGCTTATCTTACTTACGCCGTTTTGGTAACCGCTTTTGAATGCAGTTAGTATTCTTGGCAGCGATGTTTAGGTGTATTGTTTTGTTGTCAAAGAAACGAAGATTTTGATTATCCATCGTCGAGATTTGAGATCATATTAGTCAGTGCCTGCCTTAAGAGAATTGAAGAGACGTATCGAAGTTGGTAGAGCCATGTGAAGTTTATGCCGAAAAATTTGTGTTAAGCGCAGTTGTTAAGCGAATTCTAGTTTGACGGGTAAGAGATGGTAAGGGAGACACTTATCCGACGCTTTTCGACGAAAGTCATCCGGGATAGCATTACGTCTTTGGCCTACCTCAGAGACGATTCAAATCTTGTGGTTGATTACAGATGTCTAATGGATGGCAGTGGCCATTTACCATCACGTGGACTGGATGCTTATTTGCTACTTTAATATTATAAAAAATATTCCAATTCAATTTAGATTATAGATTTTCTTGGGCAGCAGTAGACGTCATGATTGAACTTAAAACATTAACTATTTTAATTTCCCAAAAGAAACGTTTTAAGTAAAATTAATTCGAAAACATTTACAAAATCCAGTACAAGAAGTATTTCTCTAATGATCTAATCTAATAATGCCGACATAAATATATCAGTAAGACATGCTCGTCGGCTGTTTGTTATAAACTTTTCTGATGGATACGCACTATTGTTTGTGTAAATATTGTTTTATTCGAGGTGATGTTTACTGGGCTAAGTAATGAGTACTGGTGGAGTTTGTTTGTTAATATTGTATTGTACAGTTACCTCCAAAAGTAGATAAACATGTTAAGGTTCCAAAAAATACGTATACATTGGGTGTATACGTATTAATAAGTAGCTGAACACAAATAACACCTTAATTAGATGAAGTAAAGTTTCAAAAGTAGATGAACACTATAGTGTCAAAAGTATCTGAACAGTGACATATCATATAGTGACGTTTGCTGTTATTGTACATCGCTGTTCAGTTACCTTTGACGCTTTACGATGTTCATCTAATGTTACGATACTAGAAGTGTGCATCAATCGTTCATAAATAATGAACGATTGGTTGTATGGGTAGTTTTGAAACCTGAATCTTCTCATCTACTTTCGAGGCTGACTGTACATTAGGTAAAGTTTCAGCTGATGAAGTTATTTCTTATTTTTTGCTCAGTGCCTTTTCAAGAAAAACAAAATATTCACTAATGTGATTGTTGGGATACATATATTATGTATTATTTGGAGTTAGCCTGTAAAATCTTGAATATGTAATGACTTTTCCGTATTTCGGTTACAGTAGCGTTACAAAGGTGAAATGTGGTACGACCCCTCATGGTTTTATCGTAGCGGCACCAAGGTCACACCTATTTTTTCTTTGTAACAATACTTTGTAACGCGCGTTTTAAGAGTGTGGTAATATAGTTACATACAGGAAGATTTAGGCGAGACTATCTACTTTATAATTCAAGGCAAGAATTCAAATAATCAGGGCTTATAATATTTGTGAATAATAGAGAGTTAGCTATATCGGGCGCAGTTCATACTCGTTTGTCACAAAAAATAAGATGAAGTTATATAATAATCACTTAACAGGCAATAACTTTCATAACTTCCATAATACGTTTTTTTTTATAGAGAGGACTAAGCTGGAACGCCTCGGAAAAATATGTCTCCCTTACCACACCTTTCAAAACGGAACACAGCAGCGTCTAACAATGCTATTATTAGACAGAAATAGGTGAGGCGAGGGTGCCACCGGAGTCGAACCATAAGGGTTCTACCATCTTCACAAATTACGTGTTTCAATACGTATTTGTGGGACCAATAACATTTCCGTGAGTATTTTAACATATTGTGTATTTGACTGAATATGTCTCATTGAGGCATCTTATTGGCTACCGTATCATTGTTTTAACTATTTGAGGCAAGATAAGGTTTCCGCGTATCTGTGTCCGCATTGCGAAGTACACCTCGTATGCATATCATTGCAGGTCGCCCTGGCACCGTTCCCACGCCTGATAGGTGCTACAGCGATATCTTCAGTAAAATTTCGCGTGAAATAAACAAATCGCTCTTAGATTTTGTATTGTGGAACTAGAGTCATCTAACAGGGATCTTTTGAATTTTGCATTTGGTTTTTGGACTTCATACTACAAATTTTAGAGGTAAAAAGGCGGAACTAAATTGACTTTCATCATCATCATCAACCCAATATTGTCCCACTGCTGGGCACGGGTCTCCTCTCATAATGACCCTGGCTAAGTGCGTATTGGTAGACTTCACATACATTTGAGATTGTTTTTTTTATAAATCTCTCAGGTATGCAGATTTCCTCACGATGTTTTCCTTCACAGTTTAGCAAGTGTTATACGCACATAACTTTGAAAAATCAGAGGTGCGTGCCTGGGATTTGAACCTCACACCCCTCGATCGAAAGGCCGAGTTCCTAACAACTAGGCTATCACTGCTGCTTGACTTTAGTATTATGTAATTGTTTTTTTGTTAAATTATAACACCCTTAGTAGTACCTAAGTAGTATTGAACTTACTCGTAGCATTATTTTTCTTAAATTTTACATCTTTGTGAAATAGACGGATTTTTCGTTAGTCAGAGAGAAAAATAGACAAGAAACGGAAGATTAGTTACATAGTACATAGTTCGCTGGATCACGATGTACTCTGTGTCAAATACTAGTGGTGGCTTGAGAGTTATGTAGTGTTTGACCAGAATTAATGTAAATTTTATTTTAATTTTAGTAATAAGTATTGATGTCAGTTCGTTTTTATACTTTTTATTATTTTCTCTCCATTCATGGGCAAATAATGCGTACTGCAATAACTTTTAAGAGGCGCACAGAATTTTCTGGAGCGTCACTTTATTATCGTAACTCGCTCCAAAACTTCACAATACATTCCATTAAATTCTATACACTAAACGTAATTTGGCAAGTCACAAAGTATTCGCCATTATTCGTACAGTACCTGTTGTAGAGCGCTAGGTCCTGCCAAATGGCGGGACCTTGCCAAATTAGATCATAAAGGTTAATACGCCGGTAGGGACGTGCGGTTAACGGGGTCTTTGTAATGGATTACTATGGTGCTCGTTAGTTTTTATGCAACGTCAGTTATTAATAATCAATCCATACTGCCTATCAAAGACCGAAATTCGACAATGTCTAGTATAAAATTGTCCCAATAGAGCCTGTAAGTTAAAAAAAAAAAGATTTAAAATTTTGAAAATAGTAAAACGTTTCGTGGTCTGACTTGGCAGCATAACTATCCACTATTATAACATGATTCAAGCTTTTAAGGATGGTAGAAAGTACTACAGTTACATGAAGCTACTGACATTACATTAGTGTAATAGAAAAAGCGAGCCCGGAACCACAGAAAGTACCTTCCAAGTTGGCGCCACACTGTTCCTGAACCGAATTTTCTATCACGGAGGAAAATAATAGAAAGGGTAGTGCAGGGGGTGGGCGCAGTGACAGGTCACTTTGGCGGCGTTCCTAGCAGATAGGTGCGTTCCGACGCGAGTGGATGTTGGCCTGCCGCCTGAACCGTTGTACTTCAGCTTGGGTGCGTTTATATATATGCTGATATTCGGCTCCGGTATCTACTAGGCAGTGTCTTCAGAGAGGGGCGTTTTAAGTGCTTGCTAATGACTGGAGGCTCCGCATTAGCATTGGATGTATACTTGAGCTTAAGGTTAGCTCCCTTCTTATATATTAGATAATATTTAAAAGTAATAGTAATTCTTTATAAAGGATGCTGCTAAATTATTGAATCGGAGTGTCTGATTGTGAATGATTTAAATAATTATAAAGGAGTATTTCAATTAAAAGTACAGCAAGTCATTCCTCGACTAGATGGACTATTCGTACTCGTAAGTAACAAATAAATATAATAAATAGGTTACCCCCAAAAATAACTTTCACACATCGACATTATTATAAACGCACCTGCAGAATCGTTGAAATTATTTACTATTGAAATAGTACGGTGCGTCTTTTATTTCGGCTTTATTTATGTGCTGTGCTTTTGTGAGAGGCTTTTAAATTGCAAAGGAAATATGTTTAGTGCTTTGTGTTCCGTTGTAGTGGCGCTTTGTGCTTAGTGGTTTGATATCTTTATGCTGTGGACAATCTCATATTTTGCTCATTCCCACTGCTGGACGTGGGGTTGTTAGAGTGATAGGCTTAACGACTGTTCCGGGACCAGAATAGGGCTACGGTATCCCCTGCCTGTCGTAAGAGGCGACTAAAAGGGGCTTTCGGGGTTACGGGCGGCAAGAGTGGGAGCTCGAACCGCCCGGCTAGCGACCCAGGGAAGGACGACGGTATGTGTGGTCGCATTCCGTCGTATACACCAGACGGTGTGGTGACACAAAGTCACCTGGGCGGAGCCCGACGGGGCAGTGCGCTGAGAGGACTTCGGTCGCGTTCCTTTGGAGATCCCGGAGTCCTCTACGCAGCGCCGAGGCGGCCACCGGGGGGGTTTTAGTGCGGTAAAAGTCCCACAAAACCCCGTGTCGCTCCCACGGCACCGGGTACCTTTTGAAGGTTTCTCCCTCGAGAAAAAAAAAGGCTTAACGACTGTGTTGACCAAGTACGGGTTGATACTTAAAATATGTTTAAAAAACTTTAATGTTTAGGTTTTCTGATTAGCTCGTAAAATCATTAAACCTTTCGAAAGCTACGTGTTAAAATATATTCGAATTCTTTTTCATTCTTTACCTACACGTATGCAATATTAACGTTACATTTTCGAAATCTATACCGTTATGTAGCGAATGACTGGGGGAGGACAGCAGTATACGTCTCATGCAGGTGCGTGGATGGTATGCAAGAGGAATGGTACGGGTTAGGGCCTTCCCGTACATTTCCTCCGGCATCTCGGGTAGGTAGGTAGTATATTGATGCCGTCTTGACCTTCACTTACTGTAGACCAAGACATATGAAATGTAGCATGTAAATTTATTTGTCATAAATAAACTTCAACCAATTCCTATTGGACCAACACGGAAAAGTTATAAAAGCCGTCAAATGTCAAAAGTCAAAGTTAAAATCAGTTATAAAGCCACATCGGAAAACATCCTGCACTCGTTCAAAAGGTGTCGCGGGAACAAATATTCGCTCCTGTCCTATGCAAATGACTCCGTATGCTTCATAACAACATTTCCACGAAAAAAACAACTTTAACTCTACGTACTAAAATTCGCTTTTCTTTTTCAGGTGTACTTACGATCTCTTCTACCGTATAAGTTGCCAGTTTATCTGTGTTTTTATTCTGAGTCCTGATACCTTGGTTCAAGGTTTGATTTTGTTCTTTGGTGTGTTAGTCTCACGTGGGACTCGCAAGTGATGACCCTAATGTGGTGGCGTGTGAGTTATAGGGTTGTCACGGCGCTACGGTCCGTTTACGTTTATATTATACTGGGTTCTGTGGTCTGAGTACGCTGAATAAAATGTTTTGAGGTTTTATTGAATTTAAAAAAGTTTACGTTTTATTTTGTTGATATCTTTCGTTTAATAGATAATGGTTTAACTACCTTATTCTGTTTTCTGTTTGTGGGGGAAACCTTCGAAAGTTATGTGGTGCCGTGGGAGCGACGCGAGATTATGTAGGATTTTTAAGGCACGAAAACCTCCCCTTATTAGTTAGCCAGAATTTGTAACCTTTAATTAACCTTTTACTTAACAGTAAAAGGTTAATTAGTGTAACCTACAGACTTAAATATTAATTTTGAGAAATAATACTACATAGGTATATTTTTAGGTCAATACGGTCGGTAGCAGTATCCTTCATTTCTCTAGAAAGTATAAAGAAATGTCCTATCGTATGAAGATAATATAGTCAGAAAGTATCAAAATCCTCGCGAACCCAAGCCCATAACTCACAGGCACGGGTCATCGCTTCACGAGTCCCGACACCTTGTCTGTATTGTTGAGCATGTTATAGCAAATTAATTGGTATCGTTATTGAAATATACAATTTCAAATTAATTAGAAATAATCCCTGTGATTAAAAAAATATTCCTTTTTCCAAATGAAATTGGATGAATGATAAGGAATTAATTGCGAATAAGGATTGGTTAAAAGTTAACTTAATGCAGTTATTTTATGTCTTTTCATCTTGATTTGACTGTTTTTTAAAGTATTACTTTGCATATTTTTCAATATTGTTTACTTAGCTCGAGGCGATTTTACTTAGTACCATGACAGTCTAGTACCTACGCAGTTGTAAACACATCAAAATGAACTAGAGTTAGGTCTATGAGCGGTAGTGACCTTAAATTCAAGAATAGCATTGTCACTTGCAACTTTCCTTCTGATTTAAGTTATTACCTGTACTACATAATACCACTAATGTCTATATTACTACCACATTTGCACATATCAATGGAATGAAAAGAATCTCGAAATCCGTTGATATGTTGCTAATAAAACGTAAACGACTACGCAAAACAAAAACTTTACGATCATGCGTAGAACATTAATGGCGGTATGGAATAATGCGTTGTAAGGATTCCGTGTATCGTATTGTTCCTGTATCTTAGCACAAAGCCGTTATGGTTATGTTATTTTCCTGTTCATCTGTTATTTCAAGAGTGTAACACGTGTTTTGTGGAGTGTTGTAAGTTTTATCGTTATATCGAAAGTATGTCTAAGTGTGTGGTTATGTGTTTTAGTAGGTGAGCGAGGTAGGTTTGGTTTGAATAGTCTGATAAGGATGACGTAATATTATATGAGTTTCTGCTGTATATCTGTGCTCAAACTCAAAAACGATTGGAGTTCAAATCCGAAGCAAGTGCGGATTGGTTTTCTCAGCACATTATCAGATTTTTCTTCAAGAACTCGTGAGACTTGCCAGATTTATTATTTTCACAATTTTTTCGTAGACCGTTATAGTTAATAACCGTACCGTTATAGTAAATAAATTAATTTCCAACACTAACTAACTTAAAAATTCAGAGCTGGCATAGATTTTAACCTCGGACTTCACGATTGAGAGGCTGAATTTCAATGACTATAGGTACTAAAACTACATTTTTAACCTACCTTAATGTAATGTTGACAATCGAGTTTAGAATTGCTTATTAAGCAAGTATATCCCTAGTGTTTAGTCAGCAACTACAACAAACACCAAACAAAACATAAAGGAGCGACCTAATCAGCTCTGGTTAATTCAGCAGGTTAACGAGTGCCAATCACTGGGCATTAAGTGCCGCAATCTCGGTAGCTGTTACTTGAGGGCGCTCTGGGGAATGTCCCTCAAGGAAATTGAAGGTAACACAATGTTTACTGTACAACAAATGTTGGACAAATTAAGTTTAATACACAGTTACTTAGTTAGTTAATACTTAGTTTAATACACAAATAGTTCTACTCACCTTGAATGGTTGATTAAATCAAGTACCTGGATGCCCAGATGTAGGAAAGTAATCTAGATAACATTCAAATAATTCATTTTGATTAATTACTGTTTATTTTGATATTACAGTACTTTAATAGATTTATTACTTAATTGTAATAACTTGTAATAAACTTATTACTTCTAATAATTAAATAGTAAATTTATTACTTGTAATTTATACATTTATTAAACATTTTGTCGGTCTGTGTGGCTGTCTGTCCCTCTTTTTGTTTGTTCCGGGTAATCTCCAAAATTGATTTTTACAGGACTTCTTATGTATAAGAACACCTTCCTTCTTATATACAACATCTTGTAACTTAGGCTACTTTTATTTTTGAATAATAATTCGGTTTTGCCCCATCTAATTAAAATCCATGAAACCTCCAGGGTATTTTTACTTTAAAACGCGGGTGAAACCGTGGGGCACATCTCGTATTAGGTATATATTTTCCTTTTGTCTTTCATCTTGTATGACCCTAACATAAGAGCATTTTAGATGAAAACTTCAAATAATATTTGCCATCGCTCGGACAACGGTTGTAACGCAAACACCGGAATGTTTGTGTACCTACTCTTGATGTAAGGAGTGTTTTCAGATCTGGTTACTAGAAGCTCTCTTAAAATACTTCCTTCAAAAATGTAAGGAGGTATTCATTTCTTTGTAAAAAAAGTATCAAGGTTTTTAGAGTTAAATTTAAATCCCAGACCTTTCTAAAGTTCAGCTTCTTTTTCTTATTTACTAAGTTGGACTATAATTGTGTCACTATTCTTGACGACTAAGTTAGATCCCTTATATTGTAAGTAGTTACCATAAAATTCAATAACAATCTGTTACTGATATACAAAGTTCCTTAAAAAACCAAAAAACATATTCAAAATCTCAAGATTCTTACACTAAATAGAACAGAAATGCAGCGGCGTCGGCGTCGAAGCAAACAGTGGCGACAGCTAATTCCGTGTGCGCCGAGCCGCGATCGTTCTTGGCACGGAGCGCGCTAAGTTCTGCGTAAGTTAACCTGAGGTGAATTGGAAACTTGGCCAGTCCTGCCTTCGTTTTAGTTCACGTCATTTATTTATAAAGTTTGTCTTAAATTAAATACTGTTATCGGTTTTTTTTTCTATATATCAGTTCCTGGAATTTGGTAACGCACTCCGTTGTGCTTTTTGTTGTTTATGATATTGAACTACCAAACGAGCACTTATTCCTCCTGATGATAAAAAGCTACTGTTACCCATGGATATCTGTAATAAATCCCAGATAAGATAACATTCCTACCTGAGGTCGGCTACATGTGCCGTTACTCCGGCGGACTAAGCTGAAACTCCTCAGATCAGTGTTTTTAGTGCCTGAGGAGTCTTGTGTTCGCAATAGTGTTCAATACTCCCTAAATAGAAATAGGTGTGGCGATGGCGCTACTGGAATGGCATCATAATGTCTATCACCGTAAAAGTAATGTTCGTGAAGGGCAGAGACTACTTTTATCAGGTGACACATGCTTTGCTATTTCAATTCCTAAAAAGTCATAACGCAGATTATATTTCAAGAAAGCTTGATCAAGTAGAAAGCACTCACATATGTAGTATGTCCTGAGTGTGGGGTAAGCCAGTTTGAAATATGATGTTTTCCGCGCTACCTATCCTGTGGTCTAGACGCATTTTCATCTTGCGAGAGCTATGGTGTTATTTCGATGAAAGGTGGCCGACTGACGGCTAAGGTAATGCTTAGAACTGGGATCCTTGTATTCAGACTAGAACCCTTGACTTGACTTGAAATTATATTTAAATAATTTCGTCTTAAGCTTTTAGAATAGATGACTTTTTTGTACTTGGTGTAATAAAGTTAAATGTTTGTAAATCAGTTTTATTACAAGTTGTGTGAACATCCAGTTGATGTGGATGGAACTTCATCCTTCGGCGAGTGGTGCGATGAAGGAAAGGCGACGTAGGCACCAGATCAAACAGTTCCTCAGAACACTCACCATTGTAAAGTCGGTAGAACACGCAGAGGGAACCTATGTCCCTCCGAAGGCTTAAGGGTTCTAACCGATCAGAGATCGCTGCGTCATCGACGATTCGCACCGCGCGTTTCTGTACGGAGTCAAGTGGGTTAAGTTGGTATTGTGGTGCCCCTGCCCAGAGATGCGAGCAGTACTCCATGTGGAGCCTCACTTGAATGCATTTTGTCAAATCTTGTGTATTTGGCAGATTGGGATATAAAGGAGAAAATAAAAAAAATGACTGAACCTCAGAAGGTAAGGTCGTTTCCATCTCAAGCAAAAATCAAAAACTTATTATACTCCGTAGATATCCTTAAGAGATCAACATCCTTCAGGGATACTAGAATCAGGTTATGAATGTAAAAACCATTTTGTTTCGTCATTATGCATAATGTTTTGATGTGACCCAGCGATAAGCAGCGCCATTTTTCAGTGGCGGCTGAGTGAAGGCCGTAAACATGTCACCTGTTACGTGTGACGAGACGGGACGTGACGTGACGCGGAGTGATAAGCGCTGGAATTAGGATGTGGTATCATTCCAAAAGTTTGAGCACAAATGCGTTGGAAACTTTATGTTGAAGATATTATTTTTGTCATGATACACAGAAAAATAATGTACATCATAGTAACTATTTAAAAAAATACATAGATAGGTAGATATATAGAATACTCTTTACTGCACACTTACAGTTGAATTTTAACTATAAGCAATATACACAGGTCAAGTAGTATGCAATAACATACATGTATGTTACTTTTTTAGCTTTTCTGCTTATAATAATAGCATTAAAAACTACTGTTTGCTGGCTATTAAGGGTGTTGTTACTCACAAAATGTTTTAAATTGGTCCCTTGGGGTACCCCAAGCTTTTGTAACTGACCTCGGATACAGATTTTACTCCTGATTGGCATTCATTATAGATTCTCACGTGGTAATAAATACTTAACATCAAATGTATTGTGTGCTTGTTGGTCATTTCAATTCCAATAAAATATTATATAATTGCTACCTACCACATCTAGAACCTATCTAATCTTCGCAGCTCTATGACCACGCCCTAACCGCTGTATGAAAAATTACAAGCCGTTCAACCACCGACACATCAGCAGTCTATTGAAACGGATATTGATGGCGGCTGTTACAACATGTGAAATATGCCCCATGATCGTTAAGGACAATCATTTTTAAAACTCATACATACCCCATCTATAACTGAGTGCCCTCTGTATTTAATTGGGCATATTGTTATTATTATTTATCATGGGTGATAAGGTGAAAGTGGTTTTCTTACCAATTTTACCAATGGAATCTTTTTACATTGCTAACAATAGATGCCAATGGATTGTATGGGACGGACACCAATACTCTTATATTTTTTAAACTGCCATATGCCTATCTACTTGATCTTAAGATCACCACAAAATAAATATTACTAAGGACTAAATTACAAAAATTGTTATCATAACTCTTCAAACCAGAACATAGAACTGCATACTACTATAACAGAATTCTGCTTCAAAAAATGAATTTGTCATACGAAATAATTCCGTAAAAAATCTGGTCGAAAGGTTTGAAGTTGACTCAAATAAAACGCTAGACGATATAGGGGTGTAGAAAATACCTTCAAATGGACCCACAGTACGTGAGAACGGAGCCAAGTAATCGGTTTAGTGGCACCTCGCCGCGCTACTAAATCATTTGAGCTTTTATACCTGACGGCCGATTTATTGCGATTGGCTCTGAGGTGTGCGGGCAGGCTGATATACTTTTATTGTGCTACTCTTGTAAGCTTGTTGAGTTTTCCTTCTTAGAAATAAGTGTAAGAGTCAGATGAACGTATCTACACTTTGTCAATTTTACAGGAGCGCAAAAATAGTGTGAAAATTCGCCACTTTAAACTTTACCAGATCGTTAATAGGGATAATGTACAGTAGTTGAAATAAAAATATATTTTAATATATTGCCCTACTATTAGGGCTTTGAAAAATAAAAAAAATGTGTTAACTATAAATCATAATAGCAGGCTCTACCTGACACGTGATTTATTTCGATTGCCTCTGAGGTGTATAGAAATAACTACTGTATAATGTTATTCTGAGATTGTTGCTTGCATTGGATATAAAATAGTATTGTTCTGAAAATAAACTTATCATCATGTCATTATGTAAATATAAATCATTTATCAAAAGAGTAGAGTTCTTTACACTTATTAAAAAAACAAGAACCGTTCCGAAGAAGAAGAACAAAACTAAAGTTTCTATTAACTGTTTTATGTCATCTTACTATTTGCTGCCTGCATTATTTGCAGTCACATCCCTCTCACTTTTTGATTTAACGAAGCTTATTTTCAGAAAAAATACAAAGTGTGAAAGTTAGTTAGAGATAAATATTAATAAATTGCGACGTACTGAGCTAATGTAAGGCACGAATGCATTTTTCTCACTTTAAGTTACCATTCCTTCAAGAATAACATTTTTTTCTACTCGGATACTCAGTTGCTGTAGGCTCTATAGCCTTTACAGCTTTTTCGAGGATAGCGAGCTTGAGGAGTTTAGCCGGGGGATAAAAGTGGAGGGGATGATTCTGAATCCTGGCTGAAAGCTCCGGCTCAGAGCTTCGTCAAGCGACGTTGTGCCAAACATTTATACGGCCGTTTTAATTGCCGTGCCTTACTGAAGTTTTATTTATCTTTTCGATTTCTTTATCTTATTTTCCTGTAATTTTATATAAATTGTAAGTAATATGTTATTTGTTTTAGTTTTTATTAATATATTTTTTTATATAATCATTACGACTGAAATGTAAATAAAAATTATGTACTAAGACTAGTTTATATTGATCGTGACCAACATTTACAATAAGTTAATAAAATAAACAATGAATAAGTTAATAAATATAATTTTTGAATAGAATGCCTTATTAGTAGCTAATAATATATTTATATGATTTAATTTTGCTAATACTATTTTTTTACAGAGATGCTGAAATTTTCTCATTAAAGAATTTATGTCCATTGATTGATAAACAATAAAATTCAACTTTAAAAAGTATCATTTGCGTCGTTTGAAATAGACAAATAAATCGTTAAAACCCGATGAAAAGCGTGGAGAGGTGAAAACGAGTGTGAAATGGGTTCAATGCTGAATTTATTGCAGCCTTTATGCCGAGTGATTGATCCCTTGTTGACTGACGATGGAGTTTGCGCGTTTTTGCGCCGTAGCTGAGCGGATTTTGCATTAGTTTAATTTTCAATTCTAGGCATTTGAGGGTTAAGTGTCGACGATGATGGCTTGTTTGCTTGAGCACCGCCATTTAGGGTTTGGATCTCGAGGACATATATACGAGTAATTGATAATTTTTTTAATTCAAAAGCTCCTGCTTTTGAATGTTTTGATATGAAAAAATAATGCAATTAATTTACTTCATCAACTTAAATATTGCTCATGTAGTTACGAAATAAATTGTTCTAACCTATAAATATGAATAACCTATATTTATGAATAACAATAAATTACTAACATAATGTGCAAATTACATATAAAATGAGTATGTTTTCATGAATTACTACTTTTACATGAGTTACAGATGACCACAAAGTGAAAATATTTGTAGATTTGTAATAATAAAAACGTGTAAAACAATTCGTTTATAAAATAAACAATTTACATATTTACATACTTATGTTACATTATTAGGGCAAACTCTACGTATTTATATACTTAATGTTGAAGTTTCCTTGCTCGCCGCTCCCGCTCATCCCTTGCTATCCAATCAGCGCAATCACTGACAGCTCCAGTCATTTATCTCCTTGTTTAGCCTCCTTAATTGAATGCTCCTCTTCAAGTCAGCATTATTGTGACCATCAATATCCGCTGAGCCGATTCGCACGTTTGTTTTTCTTTTCACGGACGGAAGCGGCCGTTTCATCAACGTGTTTCGAGCCCGATTTTTCACTGTCCTCTTTGTTAATTGTCTTGTCTTTGTTTAGTTTGCGCTGTGATTTTTAATTTGAGTTTACATGTTTGAATAATATGACCATGGATGGTGGTTACTGCTTTTATGCGTTAAACTCTTTAAGGTGGTTGATGGTTGCTGTCTTTATTATTTGACTACATTTTAGTTTAATTTGTGTGAATAGTTCTTTTATGTTTTATTTAGAACTTTTATCATTTTTTTTAATACTGAAGCAGCAAACATTGATGGCAAATGCCTGTTATCAACCCTTGATAAGATTAATTGACTACATGAGGATTGAAACATATGTGTTGCATTCCCTTATGACTATGTTCAAACGCTTCAGATAATACCTTAGAATTCTACCTCCTTCAAACTCTTTGTTTCATCTACCTGTAAAACAGACTACTTAATTTGTTCAATTCGTACCAGTTGCGTACTTCAAGGCTTTCATTTGAACTCTTTCCTACTTGTTAATTATTTATTTGTAGATAATATAATCATACGCATTTACATCTCGCATATTAGTAAACATTTTAAAATCTAGTACAAACGCAAAGCCATAAATTGAATGTTCGAAAGGCCGAACTTCATCGGCATTCAACGCACGGGATCAATCATCCCACGCATAACTGCAGCTTTTCACTGCCCAATTCCAACGATTTGTCGTTCCACAAACTCGACAAATACGTTATTGCTTTCAATTTGGACGTAAATTCAAACGATATTTTGATTCGCGTTTAGAACGATTGTCGTTTTTTTGTTAAAATGTTGAATTAGTTGCTGTGTTCATATATGAAATGATTAATAAAGGAGCTTAAAAGATATTTACTTTAATCTGACATTAATGTTTAGTACTTTTTTTACTTATTTGTATATTGTAGGTACACATTGTTTCATACGTTAAGTATTTGGTCAGTTATTACACATGAAAAGAAATTAAAGCCAACTGACATTTGCAAAGAATTTTGAAAATTACTGAACTACAATAGATTTGGTTGTAGAATGTAGGGTATTTGTGAGTGATTGCTGAAAAGCGGGTGAGATATGGCCGTTCACCTGTCTGCTGTTTTTACAACTTTTCTAATTATATAGAGTTGTTACAACAAAATATAATTTAGTATTTTTGTTTCCTCATATGTTTTGATAATGATATAAACGTCATCTTATTATATATGAATTAACTTTAGTATTTACAGGAAAATTAAAAGTTATAGGAGGGAATATAATTTTTCGAGTATTTCATACTATTGCAACACAACCTCAAGTTTAACTTACATGTAACATTTTTTACTTACCTATATTGTCCACATACTACTTTTAATCAAATATTTTGCAGTGGTGGTATTATCAACTCCCAATAAATCCTAAGTACAGGCACAAACGAAAGCATCTATCGCGATAACTCCGACGGGCGATTGAAAAACGAAAAGGAAGTGTCTAAAGGTTTTTAAAAAGAGAAATGGTTGCGAATAGCTTTTAAAGGTGGCCCGAGACAAATGGTGGTGTCGACGGGCCGCGATCTCCCGTGAGCGATCGTTTCTTTCCAGGGTCGGATTTGGAGGTATAGAGGCCCCTTGAACAACTGGGGTTACAAGCTTTTAAAAACTTTTATTGTTACATAATATTATAATTATTAGGGATATTTTGGTTATGCGATTATGAGTTATTATAAATTATATAAAAATACTTATTTTCTACTTATATGCAACTTAATAATTATTTTCTTAACTTAACTTACTAAATATTATTTTATTATTAGTATTATATAAAATAATCTATAAAAATTGAAAATCCGACTATATATGCGGATGCCTATGTGATTGAAACTTGGCGAACTTGGCGTAACTCTACATCGCATCTTAAGCGCCACTCGTCATACGAAAGCTCTTGTCGAGGCCGCGGTGCAGTAGCCCCTACGTTCTCCCAAATCCGACTCTGTTTCTACCTTTCATTTCACGAGGGCACGGTTTACAACCCTGTCATTAGCGATTTAGGTTCAGTATCAACTAACTCGGGTGACATCATAGTATGAAAAAGTTCGATGGGTAATTTTTTCAGATCAACTCTGACGGGAATTTTAGTTATGCCATTTCGAATTTTAAGTTATTATTTTACACTTATAGCTCATTCGGTTATTTCTACTAGCTACTAGGTAGGTAGTATAATCTGTTTTGCCTTACAGCGTTTCCAGGTGATAGTTGCGTTATAAATCATGGGGTTCGGTGAAGGGTGAACTAAAGTACCTCTATTGTTTGGTTTTTGTACTCATCTATAAAATTAGTAACGTATAGTCGTACTGCGATTGTGATTTTAGATACGATTTTACCAATGTTTGTTAAAAGTGAAAGTATTACAAAACAAGAAAAATATGAAAACATAATTGGTACATATTAAGGCATAGAATCACATGAAAGTCGATAGTAATTCATTAAATATGTATTTATATATAGGTATATATACATATATATATTTTATAATATATACTTATTAAATCATTTTAATATGTATTTTTTCTTACTTCTAATACATATTTATAATATCTGCTGTTTTCATTATTGTTTGTCGTTTTTTTTTTATTTTCTTGCTTTGTAACACCTGCTGCAAATTCTCTACATCCACCCAGGGTTGACTGGTAGAGAATGCCATCAGGCATTATGTTTGCCCTTTTGCACATTTTTTAGAGGTGATGCAATAAATTTTAAATAAATAAATATCATTGTGATTGTAACGCTAATTGTAACGCCAATACTTCTTTCCCTCTAATGTCATGCTTAACTTTAAAGATTAAGTTATCTTTATTATACTAATATTTATGAAATTAAAGTTGGATTAAAAACAAAAATAACAAAACAGATTTAATTAAAATTCAGAAGCCATTTTGAGAATAGCGTGTATTTTCCCCCAGAGGTGAATACAGTAGCCCTGAGATATGTAGCAATCTAGAAGTCTGTGCACGCACACCTGAGTTAGTACTCGCTTTGTTTATATCTAGGAAGTAGTATTTTGTTTTGTTTACAAATTATAACACTAAAGCGCAAAGTGGGGTGTAGGTATTATATAAATCTAATGTTTATTACAGTTGAAATGTCCAAAAACATGTATTAAGTATAGGAGTGGAAAGTCTAAACTGTCATATGGTGCCCGCTTTTGAAATGTAAAAGGGTCTGAAATATAAAGAGGCCGGGGTTCAGTTCCTCGCCAGTAACTAAATTGTAATTTTAAATTCTTTCCCTCTTCTTAGCTCTCGGTGTTTGTGTACTTTTTTGTATGTACACAGGAAATTTTAATTTGTTGTAACTTTGTTGTTGTTGCTAATAAATTATTAAAATCGTATAAGATGTTATCAAAGATTACCTTTGTTACAAACGGAGGCTTTCAAACTACACAATTCACTTTCACCTGCCCGAACTAACTTCAGTGATTTACGTACAAACTTCAACTGAGTTTGCAGTTCACTGGAATGTTAAAGTTAATGTTATCTTTACACACACTATGATAAACTTGTGTAGAAGATTAACTTACTTAGATATAAGTCGTGGAAAAAATTTTAGGTGACTTTTTTTATTTTTGGTTCACTTAGGGAAATAGTTTTATTGCATTAACGTTTATGTATATGTATGTGTATGTCATTATAAGTAAACTAAGACTTTAATAGTGTATTATTCAAAGGAAATCAATAAAATAGAAAGGAAGTACCCTTTGTTGTTTGCCGGAGTCACCACCGTTACATCTTATTCAGGGTCATAACAACAGTGTTAAGCGATGTTGTCAGCTTTGAGGAGTCCGTGTTGTCCGAGGCTTTCGAATTTAGTTGTCAGGGCTATGTGTCACGCATATGTGACCGACCTCAGCTAGGATTCTAATTTAGGCGGCAGATGCCATTTACCTTCAGATGGACTGCATACTCATGTGCTACTTCTATCGTAAAAAACATCTCATGGAAATAAGTTTTTACTTCCATTAAACACACTCAACTTTTGCATAATCAAAATCCATTAAAATTAAATTAATTTATTACATATCAATACCTCATACGTTAACAATTGTTGGACATAAATTTTGATGATAATTTCCTCACTATAATTCCACCTTTAATATAAGTTACTTGTTTTCAATAGTTTGTTTTATTTTACACATATTTAAATAATACTTAAGTTAACTTAATTATTTTTACAGATCGTTTTACAAATATAAATGTACTGGAATTAATTTCACGCTATTTTTGCTTTTGATAGACTTTTTTTTTGGTTTTCGTAGGGAAGCCCTTCATGGGTTCCTCTCAGCTGCGGGGGTAGCGGAGAGGATATGCCGGACTCCTACCGGCTAAAACCCCACGGTGTTCCTCTGGACGCCTTTTGTCGGGACCACAGGTACCCTAATAGCACTCGTCCGCGATCCCGACGGAACTGATTTGCCTGCTTTTGATAGGCCTAGTGGTTAAGAAACTCGATTAAGAAACGCCCTCTCTATCGAGGGGTCCGAGGCTCAAATCCCAGGCACCACGCACCTCTGATTCTGAAGTTATGTGCGTATTAGAAATTAATTATCACTTGTTAAGCGGTGAATGAAAACATCGCGAGGAAATCTGCATACCTGAAAGATTCATAAAAAAAATAATCTCAAAGGTATGTGAAGTCTACCAATACGCACTTGGCCAGCGCGATGGATCCAGATGGCCCAGTAATCGGTTGATGATGATGATGATGAATTTTTGCTTTACGTGCAAGTGTGGTTGAATATGAGTAGTATAATATTGTTTTAATTTATTGGCCAAAAATACTTATTGATAAAATCAAGACTTATTGAGACTCGCTTTCAGCGGTAGCTACTAGCCTAGAATATTTTTTAAATATTTTATGAAAAATAATTTTAATTTGTCAGCAAATTTTTCATCTTGGCTGTTGTAGTTCATAACGCAATCCGTAATCCAAAATTAAACAACAATGCAACTAGTAGAAGTATTACTATTTAATACTACAGTCTGTGCGTGCGAAGTCGCGGGCAATAGCTAGTACTCTATTTACATTATCACTCCACGGTTGACTACTTCATGATTATATTTACAACTTTGAAATATTATTACGACATTTTTTATCAATTCTATCATCACTTTTTTGTGCATTCCAATGTTTTTCATATATGTATGGTTATATTTGTACAAAAAACCTCTTTAAGATATAAAGCAGGTTATGCTGTTGGGATACACTTGAAAATTACTATATATACTCATGTTAGCAGTTTCTCTATTGTATAGTGACTTCTCACCCTTAAACGAATACCCAAAAATTATGATTTATTTATTATTTTTTGAACTATGTCTATTCAGTATTATATTCGTGGAAAGTACAGAAATCATGACTACTTTAGGACCAATAAGAGGGAAGTTAGTAGATGATGTGACTACGGGCGCGTTCTATTATTCCTTTGAGGGAATACGGTACGCTGAAGCACCTGTGAAAAATCTGCGATTCAAGGTAAACATTAAAATGAATATCGTTAAATAACGTAAAATTTTAGGGGGTTAAATGTTTAAGGTAAAATGTCATAAAGTTTAAAGTATCTTTTGCTATAGCACATTGCCGTAGCATGTTATACTCGTTTCTCGAGTTCCAACAATTTGAAAAACTTTATCCGCTCTACGTTTGACTTTAGGAAGTATTAATTTATTGATGACATTACATATATGTATATCTGATATATAAAGAATCAGAACATAGTTTAATTTATATATCTTTCTAGCCACCAGTACCAAAGCGACCATGGACTACAGTCTTAAATGCAACAAAACCAGGTTTTGTATGCCCACAGCCGGAAATTTTACATACGAAGGACCAGATGAGCGAGGATTGCCTGTTCTTAAATATTTATACTCCTGCTAATTACTACAATAAGTTGCTTCCTGTAATGGTTTTCGTCCACACTGGAAACTTTATATATTCATCAGGAAATTCTGAACCTGTATATGGTCCACAAATCCTGATCAGACAAGATATAATTGTGGTTACCATGAATTACAGGTAAGAGAAGCTAACGACATTAATTCAATTTGCTTCTGAAAATAAATTTAAAAATATCAATAATGATTTCAGGTTGGGAGCTTTAGGTTTCCTTTCTCTTTGTACAGAAGAAGCGTCTGGTAATGCTGGTATAAAAGATGTACTCTTAGCTTTAAAGTTAGTCCATAGTAATATTGAAAGATTTGGTGGAGATCCAAACAAAGTCACACTCGGAGGAAATGGTGCTGGTTCCGCTATTGTGCAATATTTAATGTTCACTAACCAATCAAAATCTTTGTTTCAAAGAGTATTGACACATAGTGCAAGCGTTCTGACTGAAAAATACATACAAAATCGTCCTAGAGACAAAGCGATATCTTTGGGCAAAGAACTTGGATTAAAATGGACCGATGATGATACTTTGTTACAAAAGTTAAAAAAGGTGAATGCATTGGATATTGTAATAGCCCAAGAAGCTATAAATAAAAGAGATCCTCAAAGTGGTTTTCGCATTTCTAGCCCATTCAGTCCTACTGTTGAAAATAAAGGTCCGACTGCTATACTAACAAGACCACCTTTAGAATTGATGAGAGAGGGGTTGATACAAAACATACCAATTATGATGGGATATAACAATCAAGAGGGTCTTGAATCATTTAGTGAACTTGCAAAAAATCCCGAAATTATAACAAAATTAAATACCCATTTCGAACTGTGTATTCCAGCAGACATCGAATATCCCTACGGATCGGTAGAACGTAGGAATTTAGCATTACAAATTAAAGAATTTTATTTCTCCTGTGAAAACATAACGTTTGTTAAAGTTCAAAATTTTATCGATTTGGTATCTGATACGCAGTATATTTATGGAATTGATAAGTTCGTAAGACTGTTCAAGGGGAGAAAAACTGCACCTGTGTTTTATTATGTTTTCAACGGTGATGATGAGCTAAACTATTATAAAATTGTTCATAACATAACATACCCTGGTGCATGTCATGATGACGACATAGGGTATTTGTTCCTTACGTCAGTAACTAAGCCCAGATATCCGTATATTTCTTTCACTACCAAATATATACTGGAAGCCTTTTTGCATAATTTAAAGCAGTTTATGTTGACTGGGTAAGTTGTGTTATTATTCTTCTAATTCGTTAGCAAGATTAGGTTAGGTTAGGTTAGGCCTTGTATTTGAGACTAAAGTGTTTCATCGTTTACGGTTATTTGCAACTTAATCGAAGTAGTAGTCATACTTAAAATATATTTACAATTGAAATGCGTTGAGAATTATGAACAGAAAAGAAAAGAATATTCATAAGTCTATTTTTACAGAAACCCTACCCCAAATGCAAACATCAACTGCTGGCCTGATGCAGGAACAAATGGTTATCACCTGAAAAGTGATAGCAACAACCTTGCGGTCTTCCAACGACCGATCCCCAAGAGACTAGAATTTTGGGATGCTGTATATGATGAGTATTACAGCTGGAGTAAATATAAGGGTTCTTGTTTCTGTGAAAATAATTACAATAACTACGAGTAATTTTTTAACCAAGAAAATTATTTAAAAATAAAATTTAATAATTTGTTCTGGAAGATTTACAAATAAATTTATTGCAGTAAGGATAAACTACTTGTTTCAATTATTTTTATGTGTTTTTCAAGTAATGTTCCTTAAACTTTTATTAGTTAATTTCCTTAATTCCTTTGATCCTTAATTTAGTTTTTAAAGGGGAAGCTGTGTGAAAGCATAATGCTGGTATACGACTTGGACAAGAAGTAAATACATTTAGAGAACTCTTTGTCGTCCCTAATTTCTTCGCCATTCAGTAATTTGTCCCATTGCGATTATAGAAACTATTAATTATTAAGAAAATTTTCGCTATGAAGATAAGTAACATATACGCTACGTTTATATTGCAATGACAAGTTCTAGCAGGCCAACGTTGTCAATATGCCATCTTTTGTAAGCGAAACATTGGAAAAGTTTTGTAAATAACGAGCATAAGACATTAGATAGCGATATTCTAATATTTCCATGCTGATATGCTGCTTAAGTGTGTATAGATAGAACTCAAGCACTTAAACTTGCGGAACTTTCTAAATTTCCTTACTATGTTTTCCTCTATAAATAAAGTTAAGATTGTAATAATTAATTTCTAACACACTTACAAGTTCAATACAACCAGTCTCGTATATCGCGTCAGTTTATTCACTCACGGTCTAACAAGTCCCGTAACTGTTCACGTCCCTTCAGTAAACTCGTTAAGGGCTTGCATTTTTCCACTTTTTCAGTCCGTCTGAAAGTGTTTGGGTTTTGTTAATTAAAAACCTGTCTGCCGGCGTGACAAGAACGATTTTGGTTTTTCAAATTACTTGAGACGAAGAAGATTGCGTAGATTTTGTGAATTGTATCCACTAAATCCATTTTAAATATAAATTTTGAAAATGTTACGCCTTTTTAATAGACTGCGAAGAGCTTAATATCTTTCGAGCGTATGTTTGTACGTCTTATTCTTTGGCCTACAGTACAAATGTCTTGACACATACTAACATATGACGTGTCGTTGGATTTGTCTAAATTATGAAAGTGACAAAGGCTATAATTTAAATCAGTTGGGGTTTTTGCTTTTATATTAGTTGTTTTAATAAATTTATAATAATCCGTATCAAGCGCTGATGTGTTTGCAAGATTTGTCAAGGGCAAAACAATTAAAGGAGGTATTCAATTTAGTCTTCCGGGGGAGTATTTTTGGTCGATCTCAGGAATAACCATCCTATCTGTAGTTAATTTTTGACCATGGACGTTAATATCACATGCACTGCATCATCAATTCCAAACTAAACCTTAAAACGTTTGACATTTCCCAGACGGCAATAACTCAGTCCACGTCGGGAGCATGGGAAAAACTAATCTAATTATGGCAACCGGACCATGAAATGATATCTGGAAGTTCACGCCATCCAAAGGGTTAGTCGTAAATTCGAGGCAGGTGCACGCTCCAACTTCTATCAGATGGAGTTATTGAATCCCTAATCCCCTTTTATTACTTTCCCGCAATAAAAGCCCGGGATAGGTAATTGTTCTCAATCGGAAACTCGGGTAATGGGGTATTAATTCCTCGATGGATTTTTATCTGGCTTTTGTGTATGTTCGGTGATATTTAAACGGAAAGTCTGGATACTAAAATGAAGTGTATAAGTCTTTAGGTTTAGGGAGCCCTTTGATAGATTTCAAAGACTTGGTTTTTGTCGAGTTGGTGAGTCTTTCTATAGGTTGAAATGAATACTTACTACCAATATCAATAATTACGAGTGTTTATAGAGTATATATAAATATAGAGTGTATGTTATTGTGCTTTTTTCTTATGATAAAATATATTGGCGGCACCACCGCCACACCTATTGAAGGTGGTAGAACCCTTTGTGGTTCGACTCCGGCGGCACCACCGCCACACCTATTTCTACCTAATAACTGCAGTGTTAGGTGCTGCTGTGTTCCGGTTTGAAGGGTGTGGTAAGGGAGAAAGACTTTTCCGAGGCATTCCAGCTTAGTCCTCAGGGGTAGCAGCGCATCTGTGGCCGACCTCAGGTAGGAATATCTAATCCTATCTGGGGTTTATTACAGATGTCCATGGGCGGCAGTAGCCACTTACCATCAGGTGGACTGCATGCTCGTCTGCTACTCTTATATTATAAAAAAAAAAAAAAATATACATTATTTTTCCATCTGTCAAAATCATAGATAAGTATAGATATCTCAACGCCTTGCAATTGAAGGAAACCATTAAATGACTTAAAATGGCTGTCATGGTGTAATTTGGTGGTGGTGTAAACAATGCCGACTTGCGCAGTTAGCTAGTGCAAAAATACGCAATCGAAGAAAAAGTGCGGAGAAATATCGTTTCATTAGTAAATGATAATTTTTCAAACACGAAAATAGATGACGGTGACAATTTCAATTGCGAAAATCGGTTACATTTTCTTCTTAGGACTGAGTAATCTATGGTCAAAATTAATATAATCCATGTCACTCCCACATTTAGGCGAATTCAACAACACCTCATATTTTAAAATCGGCTAAGCATAAGGTAAATTAAGTATGCCAAACTTTGAGATACATTCATACAAACGTTCGAAACACATTACTCACTGAATTAGGTTAAAACGTTTATTTAACCTCCTGGGACCCAGGAAAAAAAGTTGTTAGGAATTTGAATTAAATTTATCCTGACCAATACAATAGGTAACAGAATTACAGGAAAAAATATAACAAAAAATGTAAGTCGGAAAATATGAATTTTCTCAATGTCATATATATAACACGTGAGTTCCCAATTACAACTATTATTTGTGTCATATATATATGACATAGAACATTAATCATATACATTAATGTAAAATTCTGGTAATATGAGAAATGTATTGTAAAAAAATACTGTCTGTGTTGTGTACAATTATATCTTAATCTATAATTTTAAACAATCACACTCAATTTAAAAAAATGATTCTCACAATCACATACAGCAGTAAACTTAACTGTCTGTTGTCTTGTATATTTTTTCTAACATATATCACAGTCATCAAATAAACTTAAAATATGTTCCGTTATAAAGTCATAGTACACAGATTATATAAATATTTTTTTAAAGTAAAAATAATACTATTTAATAAATTTGCGGTACGTTCTTATTATGACACAATTGATAACTGAACACAAAATATGGTTACAAAAAGTATAAATTGGTGATTAAAAAAATTTTTTTTGTTGAATTATAAGAAACAATTATGTTTTATTGAAATATATATTGCATTCAATACAATATGCTCTTGTAGTTGCTGTATTTTGGTTTTCTGCATTTATTTGGAACGTTG
This sequence comes from Epargyreus clarus clarus, assembly GCA_014595695.2. Classification (NCBI taxonomy): domain Eukaryota; kingdom Metazoa; phylum Arthropoda; class Insecta; order Lepidoptera; family Hesperiidae; genus Epargyreus; species Epargyreus clarus. Next base: position 149,272 of record JACTTY020000059.1, on the reverse strand, counting down.
GAGTAGTGGACTAAATTATGTACTTTATGATAACGGAAACTTTCGGTTGACATGGGTTTTATTTTAGCCTTCTATTAATATGTCTTCGTCTTCGAACTGCCGATTGAACTCGAATTACTGTCAGATTCAGTGTAATGACACAGTCCAGTGTGTTTGTTGTCCAACCACCACGTGAGAACTATTTATCCTAGCTAATGATTTCGATATTCCCGTCGCTTTTTTCATTAGAAAACTCGCAGGTCTTTGCAAGTCTGTTTTAGTTGAATAGTTATCGTTATATGAAAACCTCTTTTCAAAAAGTCTTCCAATTTTGTATTAGTGAAATAATGAACACAATAAAAATGTTAATCTGATATAAGTATTTCGCAAATTTTGCGGACTGCCGATTCACCCAAAGTAAATCCTTAAGGCTCTAGGATGGCCCCTTCCATTAATTATAATTGAGGACCCGATAAAAATATCAAAACTTGCACCACTTTCTACTTCAATAAACCGAATTCGAATTCTAATTCGAGAAACCAGAATACGAGTCATTGTTGCCATCATGACATTGTAATGTTACGTCTTCTAGGTCATCTTCATCAGTTAAGTCTAGCTTTGAGTCGTCTAGCATAGCGGATATTTCGTAATTGCGTAAGCTCGTAATAACAAACAAGAATAACATTAAAATATGAAGTTCGAGAAAGAAAAATGTTTATGTCATATGAGTATTACACTGGGACTTTTCCATTCACAGTAGTAATTGGGAACTCATGTGGTACCAGTATGACATAAAACTTTCATCCGATATTTCATAATTTTTAATGTAACCTACAAGCATTGCAGACTCATATTTAGTAAAAATGATTTATTATAAACGATAAAAATACATATTTTTTATAAAAACATCGATATTTGAACAAAAATCTCAAATTCACTTACTACTTGTTTCCGACCGTGACGCCATCGTTTGGTTAAAATTCACAATGCAATAAAATAGTATCATCCTATCAGCTAATCACAATTTTAAATGGTGGACCAACATGTTATCTATTGAATAAAACTAAAAGATCTCGTAAATATTGACAGATGGTGCTGTTACATTTTTTTCTTTTCTATGTAATATATATATGACGAAAGATCCCAGGAGGTTAATTAAGTAATAGTACGAGTAGCTTATGACATAAATATCGAGAAAATATACGGGCCATTCAATGGAAAAGATAAGGTTTTATACGATAATTTATTTTATAAGATTCACGTTCATCAAGCAAACTTCCAATCAGAAAGCCAAGAGGTAATAGAAACTTAAAGTTTGATCTATCTGCGAAGTTGGAATCCACTTCGATTCACTGACCGGAGGTGCACTGCGTCAACTACCAACTTTTGAGTTAAGATACCAATCTGGTAGAAGAATGTAGCTGCACTTCTTTAGAAAATAGGAATAAATTTATCTCTTCAGAATTCTTGGACATACAATGTCACAAGGACGAAATTTTAAGTTAGGTTTAGACTACATAATATCTATCTTAATCTGCTCTTTCTTTTGTTTTAAAAATATACATCGCCTGCCAAAACACATTTCGAAGATTAAAAGATAATGCTTAAAATATAGCCTACGTCACTCCCAATTTAGGCAGATCCAGCAACCTCTATCTTAAAATCCGTCAAACTGCTGGTCTGTAGGGTCTGACAAAGTATGAGATACATGCGTATGCTCAAGAAACATTACCTTCCGTAGTCGGGTAAAAACAACCTCAGGTGTAGTCAACCTCAAGTAGATCTGATGTACGAGATATTAACAATTTCTAAAATAAAGTTCTAATATATATGGCGACAAATCTGGGACTTGAAACCCAGACCTTTAGTGTAAAACTATAACTATGCTTTTGGCTATTTGTGGACGAAAATAAAATGATAAACCATTTCAGTGACCGCGCAAAATTTCGTTCAGAGATACTCGTAAGTTTATCGGAGGTAATGAAAACTAAAAACTTTGATCTCCAAAAGTTTTGATCCACTCGGATTTACTCCGAAGGTGTCTCACGGCGTCCCTAAGCTATAGCAGTTCGGACAACTTGGGACTTGATGCCAATCTGCTCGCTAGAGCGGTTTCCTGTTTTATGTCGTATTTTTATTTAAAAATTTGTTACGGTGGAAATATACTTGCGTATATTTTGTATTTGTCTCTACTTACATTTTATTGATCTGATACCTATAAATAATTAATATGAGCCATGCATACTATGGTAACCATATGATAAACATAGTATGCATGACTGGTATATGAAACTAATCAAAGTTCTTTGTGTTTTACATATTATACGTAATGTACCTATATGTAAAGTCCGATATTTTATGCAAAATATACATTTTTTTTACCTTCCGTACAGAAAGTTTGTAATAGTCGAATGATTATATCAATGCCTAATAAATGGAAATATCATTGATTTTCACCCTTTTGAAATTGTTTTGCCGTTGTTAAAAACAAACCATCGTAGGAGCAAGACATAATTTTCAAAAGTTTCAAAAACAAGTTTTATCTTTTCTATTAACACGTAGATATAGATATAGTAGTAGATATAGTAGATAGCCTATAATCCTTTCCATTTCCTAATTTTTATGTCTTAATTAAAGGTTGCCGAAACCACACTGCTCCACTATGATGGAAGCCATAGTTATAATAACTCAATCTGTTGTAACGTTAACGACAAAAACCAAAGAGCAAAGCCGTGCAGTAATTCCGTAAACACACAATAGCGAGCAACGCCGCACGTGAGGTGAATGCGATCATTTTTTCCTATTTCCCGATTGATTGGCCGCGGGGCCATTTTTTTGGTTTACCCCGCAAACAACGGTCAGGTGAGGGAAACGTTTGTTGTGTTTCAGAGGGGATTCGGAGATGTTAATGCTTTTGTCTCTATGTGACCATAAAATGGGCATGGTTCTGTTTACAATTTTATTTCGCTGTAAAGATAATATTTAAGTTTTGAGTGCTACGTCATTCCAGAAACTGAATGCGCACTGCGTTGCGCAGGTCGTCAGATTTGTTAACATAAAAGAAAATTGATATCGTAAAGTTAATTAATTTTTTGATCACAGACAAACACAAAAATGTAGATTTCCGCAGGCCTCTGGTAATATAAGTAACGATTAACTTGCAAATCTGAAGAAAGAATTATGCATTGTTATCTCTTTAACCCTATACTTGGCAGAGAATTTTATCCTAAAAAAATTATACTTTTGCTACTTCCCTGCGTTAATTGGGTTATAAGGATATTAGGAAAAATAAAATAAAAAATCTCTGAATTTCAGTTTTCAGAATATAGTATGTGTCTTTAAGTGCACACTGCCAGGTTCACGAGAAAAAAAATATGTGTCTTTAAATGCACACCGCCAAGTACTCACTAAACTAAGAAATAATTAAAAAATATAAAAAATATCATCCATTTTGAAAATACTAAAGATAAAAGTCTCGGAAGTTATGACATGTCAACAAGTTTTGAGATATTTTAGTTGAGTTGAGAGATTAGAAGACCTCCTCCCAAAAAAAACACAGTTCCCACATAAAGCGACTCGAAACTTTTTGAGTGGCAATAATTTTTGTTTACCACTGTTCCCATGACGAAACAGCAACCAGGAATTACAAACGAAGATGTCCAGGATCTGTGAGGACAATACTAACAATGGCCTATCACATTTGTACGCTATAAAGCGACTTGTCTGTTTAGACCTGCATCCATGTTTCCGTTAGAATGTTGTATTAAATTTGAGCATATGATTGGACATTATTCCACTTGTTTGAAGGATGTGGTAAGAAGATATACTTTTCTGAGGCATTCCAGCTTAGTCTTCAGGGCTAGTGGCGCATCTATAGCCGACCTCAAGTGGGAATTTGGTCTTACCTGGGATTGATATTGCAGATGTTCTGGAATCATCATTATTGGAGATGTTTACATTTTTGACAGAAGACGCTATTGATTGGACAGGACTTGAGTTCAGGGACGTCTTTATGATATATACCTAGACATCTGGAATTCATCTTTCTAGGGATTTGCTGAATTCTACATCCGATTTAATTACGCAATTTAGACACCAAAGCTAGAATTTTTCGGCCTCCAGTCATCTGAAAAAAATATTGCAAGCTAAGGACTGGGAATTTAGTGGAAACGGGGAAATATTAATTTCAGTCATGAATTATAAAAAAAAACTCTGTCTGAACTTTGTTCACCCAACCCCCTACCTTGTGTGCAGAACCTTAGTATATAGTAGCAAAGTTGGCAGTGTGCATTTAAAGACACAATATTGACAAACAGTAATATTGTATGTCGTTGGCAGTGTGCATTTTAATGCACACATAACAAAAGTCATGAATTACTATATATTCAAAACATTATATCTCAAAAAAATAGCACCAAAACATTGCATAAAGCTTGCAGAAAGTAAGATTATATAAATTTCGTACATATAACTTAATTTCATTCAGATAAAATAAGATTCTTAGAGAGCGTTGCGCAGGCGCTGAATGACGGCTCGCTATTTTGTTTACCATTTACAATGTGTGAACGAGACAGATATTGATTTCATTTTCTGACATAAAGAAACGTTTGCTAATTCGCTTTCAGTTATTATTAGTAAGATTCGATGTCACATTATCCGAAAAAAAAAATCTGATTCTAATGTGCATTTAAGTGCACAATGTCAAGTATAGGGTTAAGAAATCGATGGCATATTTTCGAAATTAATACTGCATCAAAAACGTAATATTAATGTTAATTAGTTTAATTTAACTTCGGCACAAAAGTCGTACTATAAATTATGTCTTACTTAACCTCAGTAATAATTTAAATTGATAACATTTTTAAACGAACAAAGTATCATTCGTTTTACCCTTGAACAATGATGAATATCTAAAAGAATCCAGCATATTCCTTAGTTCTGCAATCTTGCTTTTCTAAAGGTTATCTATACGTACAATGCGATTCTCAAAGGAGAAATTTTTAATTAAAATCCAGTCCATTCAAGTTATTACACCGCTGGCTCGATTAAAACTTGTGGAATGCTCAGCGAAACTTACCTATCCAGGCACTTAGTATTCTACTGATAATAACACTAAGAGCATTTTTATTCACCTAAAATCCGGCGAATTTGTGCTTTCCGAATTGATCTTAAACATAAGGCCTTGTTTACTACTTACTTTGAATATCAATTACTTTATATTATTAAACTAATAAATAAATTTAAGGGTTTTTGTTATACAGCTTCGAATAAAAGCACACAAATGTACATTTTCGCATGTTATGAAAACTTAAAAGCAATAATTTTTTTAATACCAAAGCATTAAAAAGTAATAAAAATAAGTTTTTTAAAGTTTGTTTATATGTATCTATTGTACGTTTAAGTTTACAAATCTCAATTAACAATAAAATTGCTTAAACAAATTTTATTTTAGACCAAAATACCCAATTTTCATAACAAAGTGCGCACATTCACAAAACATACAACAACAAAAACTATTCGAGTAATAGTGCGTAACAGCGACTCCACCTGCAATCGGCAGCGGCTCGCTGAAATCGGAAACAAATCGTTCTGTCCAAACGTAAAGTAGTCTGTGTGCGCACGGGGCAGGTTAACGCTACGATTTATTTTTGCCATATCAAGTAAAAACATGTTTTGATGGATGTTTCCGTCACGGTAGATATTATGAAAATTTCGGATTCTATATCATAGGATAATTAATTGAACGCACATTTTATTTTAGTAGGTACTAGGGAGTTCTTAATGGGTATAATAATAATTTATCTTTTGACACAGTATTAATACGTAATTACAATTCAGTACTACATATGTGTTGCAATAGGAAAAAATCGTACCTGAAATATACTATAACTTTCTTTTTTAATGTGGAAATGATATAAGAAACGTTCCGATAGTAGGTATGACATTTTTATTGTACTATAAAAAATATTTTATTTAATAAATGCAATTAAATTAAAGAGGTCCGCAATTGTCAAATATAAACAATTAAGAAGATTGTTTGGTTGTACATTTAAAATGTTTTTTCATCCGCGTTTCAATCGCTCCTTCCGTAACGGGCCTAACCATAGGAAATCCTGTCACGTCGAGCCGGGCGGAAGGTAAAAGCGGCCAATAAAAATGTATAGGGGATTTGTAGGAGATGTATACTCCATATTCTGGCCACCGGCGCATCGACAATTAGTGAATGATTACGGGCAGCGAATCGCAATGAGGGCTATGAAAGCTGTTATATTTATTATCATAAGCCGTTATATATTACTTGTAGGAATCGTAACAGTTAGTAATTCTAAGTGATAGTCTGTATAGATAAATCTCAAACTTTTCAGTTATTTTGTGTGTTATTCCTTTGTGAAACTCTAGTTGTCATTGTGCAAATGTGCATGTATGAAATTAATTATAGTTATTGTTAATTTTGTTTATAAGTTTTATAAAATTTATAACTGTCTCACGACGATAATATTAGCTAATGATCATATTATGTGAATTAAGGCGTATTTATAATCAGCGAGAGGATAATGTTTTATTTGAGCATTTTTATGAAAAAGTTAAAATGCACGTTATTATTTTTCCGCCGTTATGATATATACAACTTCATCATAATGTAAAAATCTAGGTTGTAGATAGCTTTCTAAAATATATTAAGTCAATACCGAATTTGCGCAAGCAAGTATAATATCCAAATATCTTTGAATTTACACTTGGTTTTGCTTGTAGCAGGCTGTTGCAACTGTGTATTTGCGTTCTATTGTATACAATATAAATATACAATTGTCCGGTTGTTTGACTTTCGCAGGGACGTCAGATTAGCCGTTTTTTGTTCATTACAAGGGATGAACGTGGTCGCGGGGCCGGTCAGGTGAAACTGTGTCCAATTTAAGGGATTTCCCGCTAAATCCTTCAGGCTTACAGTAAATAAGCCGTATGAACTTAGTCGGAGAACTTAGCTTTTTATAGAGGGTCCGTGATTAATCATTTAGTAAGCCTTGAGGCATTTTAAAAGGTGTATCTATTTATTTTACGGTTTTTATAACATAGTTTTGCACATGTTAAAAAGGTGGAGTATACTGAGATATTTTCTTTTGAAATTAAGTGAGCAAATTACCTTGCAATCAAACTTAAGGTACGAGTAAGTAGTCACTATCGGATATTATTTTGTAACTAACCCCAAACAGGATTAAAGTTCTACTTGTAATCGGTCACATATATACTGCTATCTTTATTAACTAAATTGGAATGGTTCAGGGACAAGTTTATTTCTCACTAAAAATCAAACCACAACGGCACTATTATATTGTGATGACCGTATTCAAACCGTGATATATTCTACACTGTAACCGTTACTATCGTAGATATAAACACACTTTTAATTATATTATCTAATCACAAGTACACGTAAATTTTGAGGCGTTAAAATGTGTTAAATCTTGTACTTGTATAGCAAGTTTAAAGAAACATCCGTTTACTGTTCCCCAAAACGAGTAAACTGAGACCAGATACAGCTGTAAACTGCATCGTACCTGCTCCGGAACTTGTCAAACTGCCATGAATTATTCATGGAGGTGCGACGCGTTACAGCTAGACGCAGCCGTTTTCAGCTTTATTTGAAAACGGTTAACAACCGTTATTTGAAAAACTGTTTTCTTATATCGATATCAGAAGCACGGCTTATTACTGTTGTTGAGTTGGTCGTTTCTATTGCAATCGGTTAAAAAATGCAATCCTTTATTGTGTTTTTACCTTAATTTTCGCCTTATCCCTTTGGATTGAAAGTTGAATAGGGATAGCGGATATAAGATTACGAATGGTCCGCGCTTTGCCTTTGGTTATTTGGTTTGGTATCTTTGTCGATGCGTAGCATTTATTATAACAGTTGTCTGTCTTGTGTATCGATATGGTACGATATATTAATGAAAACCGTTTATAGTTACGGTATAATATACTAGAACCGTATCTATCAGCGAAACATTTGCAAAACATTCTTGAACCACGAAACATCGGATTACGAAGCAGTTGAGCATTCTGCGTAAATCTCATTAATGCAAAACAATGAAGAATTAAAGGCCCGCGGAATTGTGATCAAACTTTATAATTTCTAACACGATTATAATTATCGGCACGATTTGCAGTCGAAAATAATTTAGCTATTCAATATCGGTTTCATCTTGATCTATATTAACTAATCACAGTATAGACCTTTATCATTTTATTTTATGAATATCAAAAATACTAAATTTTATAGAATTTCTTTTTATTTATTTTTTTAGTAGCAAGTAAGTGTGTAGTTCACCGGCGGGTAATTTGTCACCGCTGCCCATTGAATTATGTAAGTAACACCATGGAGAACCTGGGATCTACTTAAAGCCAATCATGGACAGATACGCTGCTATTCCTGAGGACTAAGATACTCGCCCCAAATGTCCGTAAATCAGCCATTATTTTTAGTATTGTATCTAACATGATTATACTAATATAATATAACATATATCACTTAATCATATAGTATTCGTTTTAACAATAGGTAGATGCCATTACCGATTGTGAGACCCTTAAAGGTGAGGTTTTAAGGGATCTGTGAATGAAGGATCGGGGATTTGATACGGAGACATTGATTGATTCACCTCAGCGTATTATTGTATTGAGTGGAGACCTGCCCTTTATGTAATAGGTATCTACTTGGAAATGTTATGTTTGAAGGGATGATACGTCTCGTAAAAATTTTTAGTGTATAAATATGCTACATATATATTTTTGGTAGTAAAAGTCTACGATGTACAACCCCAGGGGCATCGCAGCAACACTTATAACAACAGTGTTCAGCGCTGCTGTGTTCTGGTTTGAAGAGTGTGGTAAACGCTACATACTTACCCGAGGCGTTTCAACTTAGTCTTCAGGAGCAACGCATCTGTGGTCGATCTCAGATAGGACTCTTATCTTATCTGGGGTTGATTACTGAGGTCCATTGGCGGCAGTAGCCACTTACCATCCGAAGACTGTATGTTTGTTCGCTATCTAACATTAGTTAAATTATATTTAACTTATTGCTTAAATTTACGTATCACAAATTCATATTATTCATAAATTAGTTACCAAACGAAATTAGGTATTAATTTATACATGATCAAGATCAAACATCCGCAGAGGTGATCTGATTGAATTGATTCTGCCCTCGTCGGGAACTGAAGAGTGTGCCTTACGAACCACAGCCAATATAAATGTAAATGTTCTTGAGGTACGCCGCACTGCCCACTTGACAAAGATTAGGTAAGGAGGTGAGGACACAGAAGGTATGATAGGTATTTTAAGAATGGTAAGTATAAATGATGTCGTCGTCATCAACCCATTATGGTCCCACTGCCACACGGGCCTTCTCTCAGAGTCAAAGGGGTTAAGGCTACAGTCCACCACGCAGACATAAATGTGAGAAGCTTGGAAACTTTTTAAGAACTTTTAGGCATATAGATTTCCCTCACGATGTTTTACTTATTGTTTTTTAGTATTTGTTACTTTTTTAGTATTTGTTATCGTAGCGGTCATTATAATACATATTCCGTAAAAAATCAAGTTTATACACACTATTATGGTTCAGAGATAGCGCCCTGCGATAGACAGATATACAGCGGAGGCTGTAATAGGAGACAGTAATAGGGTTCCGTTTTTACCCTTGGTGTATAGGACCCTAAAAAGTGTTTTCGAGAAAAACTTGTATTTTTGTTCATAATCAATATGAATATTTTATCCCTTTGTCGTGTCTGTACAAAACATATATTCTGTCCTGACATGTGTGGACATGGAGCGTTCCGAATGACGCTCTCATGCATAAAGAAACTGGCCGCAATGGCGCGGCACCTGTCTGCCAACTGAATGTTTCATTGGTTACAATTTTCCGATATTTATATGGAAATTTATTATTTTAATATATTGGATATAATTATATATGGTTTGTATAATAAGCGATTTACAAAGTTAAGGAGCGTCACTTAGGTACTTGTACTTGAAGGCCATATAAAGTCGTCTGTACCGGTTGTTATCACAGAAAGGGAGTCGTTATCTTGTGAGTTATCTTACCCATTTACTACTTACAATACATACCTAAATGATAAAAAACACTAAGTACCTATGTTCTTATAGTGAGAAATAAAAATAATATATTATAACTGATTTGTATTAAAAAAATCTTTTTTAAGCTAAAGCGCCTCGAAGAATAATTACAGCAATATTATGAAACGTAAATATATTATTGACGACGTACGTGGCGCAGCGGTCACGATAATATTATGTCAAAAATGCATAGGTTCGATTTAAGTTAGACATCTAAATTATGAATTGAGAATTAAGTTTTAATTATAGATGTTCATCAATTTCTTTGTCGTTGTCTGTGGATATTGTCAATGCCATTCACAACATAGATAATCCTTTATATTGGAGTTTACTCCTTAAGAAACGATTTGAGTTATAAGACCCGGTACGGAAATTTTATGAGGAGTAAAATTAAGTGTAACACGAAAAGTTGAGGCGTTACGTAGAAAGAGACAAACATATATATCCACACTTTACGCGCAACACCAGTGAAGTCACTGAATAGAAATGTCATAATTTTATTTTTTTGTACTAGTGACGTGAAGGACATATTAAAAGTATTTTTAGCCACAAATAAAACATAGATAATTTAAAATAAGCCAAATACGAAGGTGCTAAACTCGGACATGTATACATGTCCGTGGACGGTTACGGTACATTTCGTTTCGGACATGTATACATGTCGCTGGGCGGCAACGTTAATGATCCATTACAATCCCTCCTTTTTATTACAATCATCATATCCTCTCAAAAAGGAAGTAGCGTTTTTAACCAAAATATGAATCAAGAGTGCTTTTATTAATTTAAAATACAGTAAGTTCAAATCCCATATGAAAGTAATTATAACAAAAAAAATAATTAGCAATATATAAAACATTAAAACGTCATTAACTATTTTCTATTCGATATATATCATAATTATCGTTCGTAAGGAGTAAACTCCAATCGTGCGTCGTAGCTAACACACACACACTTTTTTATTTTTCTTTACGAGGGGGAAACCTTCAAAAGGTACATGACGACGTGGGATCGACGTCGGGTTATGTGGGATTTTTACCGCACTAAAACTCCCCCGGTAGCCGTCCCCAACGCTTGTTGGAGAACTCCAGAATCTCCGACGGAAGACGACCGGAGTCCTGCAAGCGCTATGCGATCGGGCTCTGCCCTGGGGGAGCTGTTTTCGCTCCTCCCACACCATCTGGTGTTTATGACGGTATGCGACCACACATACCGTCGTCCTTTCCAGGGTCACTTAATGGACGGAAGCCCTCTTCGCAGTCGCCTTCTACGACAGGCAGGGGATACCGTAGCCCTATTCTTGTCCCGGAACTACAGGGACAAACATAGATAATCCTAGTTTAGGAACTTAAAGTTTAAAACTCAAACAAATTACCTTACAACTCAAAGGTGATATATTTTTAAAACCAAATCATAATACCTCAAGTCCCATCGCATTTTTAATTCACGTTCAAAACAAGATCGCATCCCCTTTGCCACCTGACCCCAAAGTTCCCAGTTTTACAGATGGAATACTTTATTCCATCGCAGAACTTGTGGAGTTTTCATGATTTTTATATTGCAAAGTTTACCGCATTACCTATGCATTGTCTACTCCCCGTATTTAATTTTACAAGGGATGGAACTCGCTTGAAATCTTTTGGATGTCCAATTTATTGAGTTCATAAAAGTTGTCTGATGAAGATGTAAAAGAATGGGACACCGTGAAATTTAATTTAGTACTTTATTTTACTGTTTTGCGTTTTAAATTACTATATCGATACTGTCCTGTTTTTAAATAACGTTTAGTCTAAAAACTATAAAAGTATTGGGTATTAGAGATAGGTAGATTTTTATAAGACTGAAGTACTAAAGTAATATATACCTAGTGAACCTGATACTAAGTGGTCACTGCCGCTCATTGACATATGTAACCAACTCCACATAGATGAGAGGTTTTGCCGATCGCAAGCATTAGGTACTTATCCTGAGGACTAAGATTGTCTTCTCTTGTGTATGTTGGCCGCTACTTATCCATAATTACTTCGTTGCTGTTTTAGCGACATGTCTAATATAATATGGGATTGGTGAATTATCTAAGGGCAATAATTATCAATTTTGTTTAGTTACGACTACACAGAACTAATTTTATCTCGATTAACTAACTTCGCATCCCATCATGACAGAAATGCTTACTTTTGCAGACTTCTACCAGTACTTAGGTAGCAATAATAAACACCACTATTAAATTGATAATATTTAACCATTTCTTGTAAAGTAACTAACAAAATAGACTCCAAAAGCTTGTGCTAATTTTTAACGACCGCCTTGCCCTAGTTGCACTATTTTGCCTACAGTGACGTATTAAACTAGGTTCCCTCCAGATGAACTGTGCTCATCTGAAATGAATCTTTTAATATCGGCCGAGCGCTCAAATATTGGCAGCACACGTAACAAAAGGTCGAACGCTTTATTGAAATCCAGCGTTCTACCTAATAACGAAATGTACTGGTAAGTGTGGAAGTGGCTTTGTTTTGATTTTACGATGAGAATATTGGTTTATTGTAAAACAAGTGCCATCTGTTCGTAATATTGCCTGCTAATGTAGGAACATTTTTAATTAGGTGTCATATTTTCGGAATATTAACTGTTATTGTTTTTATTGTTGTTTTATCATGTTTTCTAAGGAGTGACCGGCTATATGAAAGTTCCCCACTCATCGTTTGATAATCGCATCGCACGCATCTAATTTTAAGATCAACAAAAGATCGCAATAAAAATTTCGTAAATGTCCTCTACGAAACGACACTATACCGTTAGCGAAGTATCTTATGACACTCAGAATTTGTGTTTATCAGATTATTATTTGCGAGGTAAGTTTACCCATAGCGGACTCAGTTGTCATTAATAATGTATTTTAATTAATAATCCTGTCACAAAATAGCATCATATTACTTAGGTATTTAGGAAACGACTAATACTAAAAACTCTCCTCAAATAGTGCATTTTACTTGCTCTCCTTTATACTCTTTATACAAATTATAAAACCAATTCACCACAGTTTTATTTTCACGAAATCAAGAAAACCATTAAATAAAGCTCTCTTCATACTAACCCAACCATCGACTTGTTAGAAAAAAATATCAGGAGCATCAGGAAATGAAACAAAGGTAGCTACAGACTCGTGTGACGCGAGCTGCTAGCTCTTTGTGGAGCAAAAAATGCCCCAGAACAAATTGCTAATCTGGAGAACTACGACGCCTTGCTACTACTAGGTACATAACAATAACATATACCTATCTGATTAAATATTTGGTATAATTTGTTTTTAAATATTTATATATAAGGTTCGTTTCAAAAATTGGTATTGATGACGTGGTGTGTTTGACGACGTGGTATGTAATATGAAATGAATTAAAAATAATTTATTGAAAATTATATTAATTACAACGGTTGACGGAATTATTGACGGAAACTTTGACGATAAAGCATTTTTTTATATTTATTTTGGAGTACGAAGCGATTATTTAAGATAGCTGTTTATGACTGTGGGGTATCGCTTAACCTTTTTCATTTAAAAATAAAAAGTGAAGTGTAAAAATTACACTATACTAATCTTTATGTATAAATGTGTGTAATTTTTTTATTGCTGATTTTAATAAGCTGCTTGTTATTCTCGTACGTATACACGATCAAACCAACCAAAAATACAACTCCTGAGTCTATGCGAGTAAAGCCGCATGTAACAACTAGTTACAATAAATCTCTATATTAATATACCAAAGATGGTTTAATTTCATCCGCGTTCCATCCACGGTTCAAAGAAACATGTCTATAACCTTCCCACCGCTGACTGATTTCGTGCGCACTAATCCTTTCATCAAAATTAATTCAATGATAATAATTAATGCAGCTCTCAAAATAATCATTAAGACAAACAATGGGCGTGTCAGCTTGGCACACGCTGTCGCTTGGCATCGAAGTGGCGGTCGATCAATCATTATAATTAATGATACGTGCAACTGTCATTATAATGTGGCGGTCGCATATTTGTTTTTTTTTCTAATGTCGGTAGGTATGTGATTTACACCTGTTGTTGGCTGCGCTTTTTGGTTCGGCTTCCGTGGCTAACTGAGATCATTTTAATGCCCGTATTAATAATCAATCTGTCCACTGTTTTTAATAGCATAGATTTAACAATTTATGTCTACTAGAAATTGTCAAATTTAGATTTTTGGTAGGCAGAAATTGTATAAATTGTTTATTAAAACTCCTGCGAGCTTCGATCACTAATAAGAACGACAACTTCATTTAAATACCATTATCTTCTTCTTGACCTTTTTTCAATTGGAAAAAGTAACTATTTAAATTCTAATGGGCTATATTCGTTTCACTGGTCCGTCTACTAAGTTTTAATGAATACATTTGTTGAACTCAAACACTTCATTTTAGGACATCATTGTGGAACTCAAACACTTATTCTTCTACAAATATTAGAACCTGTAATACAAAATCCGGATATTTAGTGTGTTAGGACTATTATTTAAGTACGAAAATAGTCAGGTACAGGAAAATGCACACATATTTAAGCGCTACACCGAGCCGCTCTCCGGAAATTATCGTGACATTGCATTCGAGTTTAGCTAACTTTGTGTTTTATTGCTAGGTTATATTTTATTCTAAGTACTATCCAAATACATTCGTACAATGCGTTAACCGTAACGTACTTATAACACGCGGTGGTGAAAACCAATATATTAGGCACTATTGTAGCAAATATTTGCTATCATCTATATAGGTAGTGTTTTGGCTGTATGCATCACCAGTATCAAATTACTGAAAGATGTGTACACTTGTACAGCCAATCTGTGAAAAAAGATGCTCAATAAATAATAAAAATAAAGATATCACTTTTATTATATATACATACAGCGTTAAGAATAAATCTGAGAATCAAGGCATAATAAAAAATATAGGCAGTGTTGTAGGTAGTGCGGAATATATACGAATAATTAATAACAATTTCCACTTAAATGAATATATCATGGTTACAAATAAGTAAAACCTACTAATATTAACGATTATGAAAGCAATAACCAATGTAACCTAATCAATGAAGTGTAAGCATAATATAAATTGTACTCACCATCACGTATATACGGAGAATATATGGATAGGATTAGAATTAAAAATGATGATACTTTTGATTTTATGAGTTACCTTAAAAACATGAATTAATCACACGTTGCTAGAAAATAAAAACGTTGTTTAGAAAATATCACAAACAATTCACTGGCCCTCATCTTGTATTTGAACGAATTCAACCTGAAACACCTACACATCAATCTCACTCACATCACACTGTGATTAGAGTTGTTTTTCCCAAATACCCTTCAAGGGCTAAAGCAGGTTGTTCCAAGGGCCTTTCTTCGTTACAATTTTTCTTTGTCACAAAGAGACGGATTTGGGCAGAATTAATTTTCTAAGGGAATTTTATTAAGTGGTTTTTAAGGTGTCTGCCAGTGTTGAGTTGCACGATTATTTTAGGGGTTTGGGTGTGGGTAAAGAACGATAAATATTCGTTTATCGTTTGCCGTATTAAGGTAAAAGCTCTTTAAATCTAAACAAATGAAGGAAAGAAAAAGGTTCAAGTGTTTTTACTAATATTAACGCAATGTCTAGGGTACATTACCAATGTTTGTAAATTTAAGTAAATATTAAAATTGCTTTTGTCACTGTATTTAGAGTCCCTATTGAGACGTGGTAACTCTTTTATGTTGAGTAAAATTAAAATGACAAAGTATTTCTTATAATTAATTATATGGATGTCTTCTCAACTAGGATTGGAACGCTAAACTTAATGCGCGCTAAAATTAATAATCATACCTAGTGGAGTGACCGCTCTACTACGCCGTTCATTGTCCACATCTTTGAAGGTGGTAGAATCCTTTGTGGTTCGACTCCGGCGGTACAACCGCCACACCTATTTCTGCCTAATAACAGCAGTCTTAAGCGCTGCTGTGTTCGGTTTGAAGAGTGTGGTAAGGGAGACATATTTTTCCGAGGCGTTCCAGCTTAGTCCTCAAAGGTGGCGGCGCATCTGTGGCCGACTTCAGGTAGGAATATCTAATCCTATCTGGGGTTGATTACAGATGTCCATGGGCGGCAGTAGCCACTTACCATCAGATGGACTGCATGTTCGTCTGCTACTCCTATATTATAAAAAAAAAAACATCTCTAAATACCGTTCTTTGTAAATAACACTAATCACTAAGAATATTGCTCCAATTGTAATGCTCTACCTACTAATAATGATCTTAAACTATTGAACAGAACCGAATCCATCCCTGGAGTGCCTAAAACGGTTAATAGTGATGCCGGATTATCCGGGGAGTAATGCCGGCCGACTGGAGACGGATATAAATGTGGGAGAGTATTGGCTAGTAGGTGAACCTTTACCGGATTTGGGGTCGCCGGTAAGTGGTCCTATTTTGAACCGTTTAAATAGTTAGAGGCATTAAATGATACCAATAGTTTTGGAACTTTTGCCTTAGAAATAAGATGTGGATTTAAATTAAGACATAAATCTATTAGGACATACTTATGACATAGTATCTGACGTATTTAGATATTATCAGTAGCATTACCATGAGTTGGCATAGAAACGCCACTATAGAAATGGTAAATAGAAAACTATTGTCATTTTGCTAGTGAATAACATAACTACTATCGTTACGGTATTTCTTGACAACGTCTGTCAAATTAATGACTCATGGGACCGAATTTGTATGGCAATAGATCATAATGACATTCGCTAGCGATTTGATTTCGATAGGTTTTTTACGTATCGAGTTACGTCACTACGGATTTTAGTTCTACGAGTAACCACCAGAGGCGCTGTACAATTTTTCATACATTTATTTTACGCAGTCGCTAGCGAGTAATACTTTTGTAAACTCATGGTAGTCCTACTGATGTACTTACACATAATAGTATTAGAACTTAATTATCACTTGTTTGAAAAGTAAAGGACCCACACGCTGGACACTTCTTAAAAAAGTATTCTCAAGCGTGTGTGAAGTCTACCAATGCGCAAGTTGCCTGGGTAGTGGACTCAAGCAAATGATCCATTCAGTCTGTGTGATCAGTGATCTGTACCCTTACCATGAGTTTTTACGTTTTGACAAATATGACTGTTTTGGTATTTGTTTACGTATTAGCCCATACAAAGTCCAATCAGCGCCCCTAGCGGATTGTATCAGAATTATAGTGTCAGTAACGTAACATTAATTATCTAAATTGACAAAATGGCGCTTTATGTTTTGGCAGCCAAAATACTTGAGCACTTACTTATTGTTACATTTACTCAGTTTACTGAAGCAAACGGAACAGAATAATGGATTGAGTAAACGTAACGAGTAAACGAAACTCATGGTAAGGGTACTGTGCCCAGTGCAATGGGACAGTGACGGGTTGGTGGAGATGAATATTACAAAATCCGACAACTTATGTATGTGTAGGTAGATAGTTTTTAAAAGTCAACTTTCGTAGACTTCAATTTCTAGGGGAGCCTATAATACACGTTTAATACTCTAGCTGGCACTCGAACTACAAGACCAAAATTAGAAATTACTTTGTAATCATTAATACCACCGGCAATAATCAAGAACACGACGAATCTTCTCAATTGGCGTTCCTTTATTTATTTAACTTCCTTAGCATTCATCCACGGAACTTTGGTAAATTAAGGAATTTTCTGTTTGGGCGGTTTAAAATTCCCAACGTCGGCGACAAACAAGGCGGGCGGTAAATAAAATTAATTGACTATTCAAGAGCGTACCTGAGTAACGAGGCTCTACTTAGTTCCGTTTGCACACAGACGGACTGTGGATTGTTAATTGTTTCATAGGAAGCTGTTTCGAGATGTT
Source organism: Epargyreus clarus clarus (assembly GCA_014595695.2). NCBI lineage: Eukaryota > Metazoa > Arthropoda > Insecta > Lepidoptera > Hesperiidae > Epargyreus > Epargyreus clarus. The sequence goes on along the minus strand of JACTTY020000059.1, from coordinate 131,252 downwards.
ATTTGAAAAATTATTCAGTTAAGTTAAATAATAAACTTTTTAAAGTTAAATAATAGTGCATCCAATGATAAGTGGATACTGCCACCCATGGATGTCTGCAATCAATCCCAGATAGGATAAGATATTTCTACCTGACGTCCGCCACAGATGCGCTGCTACCCCTGAGTACTAAGCTGGAACGCCTCGGAAAAATATGTCTCCCTTACCACACTCTTCAAACCAGAACACAGCAGCGTTTAACACTGCTATTATGAGGTACAAATAGGTGTGGCGGTGGTGCCGCCGGAGACAAACCACATAGGGTTCTACCACCTTAGTAGCGGTAATAAGTATTCTATGTTTTAAAAATTATATACAACGAAAATTGGTGTCAATTCATTTTCGTTTATTGGTAAAAGTTCACGCAATACGCAATGTGCTTGTTTTTAAAATGTTTTAGAAGTTTATATTTATTTATCTCTTGTCCTGACCTGGGTACCGCAGCATTACGCAATGAGCTCCTTCCGGGTTCAAAGCATTTAAAACATCTAAATGAATTTCGATTTCTGATTTTGTTTTAAATTTTTGTTTAAATTTTTGAAAATTCGTCTGTTCCAAGGGAAAATAGGAGATGAAAGATAAAAGTTTGTTGTCATAATCCGTTTGGATTTTTGAAAAACTGCCTCCTTAGATGGCAAAATGGAAGATGAAAGTTTGCTGCTATAATATATTTTTATTATATCCCAATAACAGTCGAAGACACGTGTCAATAGCAGTTGTCTCACCTATTCATCAGCTCGGACAGCGAGCGTGATCCCGTGATCCCGGCTTACCTGCGGGATAACGTGTCACGGGAAGCTTGAGAGATTTATGCTTTAAGATATTGCTGTTGTCACGCTGTCCGTGTGTTTGCTTTTCTAGTTACGAGTATATTTGTTATGTCTAATGTAATTTATTATGTATTTCTATTATGTGTAATCTGACCTTAAATTTACTTTAAGTAAGTGTAAAATGGGTAAATAAATGAGGATTTAATTTTTCGAAATTTGATTTCCTCTTCTGGAGATACAGATTTTGATCCCAGTTATCTCTCTGTGTGTCGCATTTTTGGAATTGGTCAGCTTGATGGATTTTAAGTTAAAGCCTTATCTTTCAAGTCTAGCCTCTAGACCCCTGCCCAGTGCCCAGTAGTGGGATAGTTTTTAGATACATTTCATAGCTTGGTTTCATTTCTTGTGTTTAAAAATTATAAAATTCTCCACATATTTTTATTACTACACCATGATGTAGCTACGAGTATCAATTGCTTGAAAAAAAAATGCCTTTGTTTTAACGATATCTATTCAATACGAAATAATATAATCAAATATGACAAACTAAATATGAAGGTAGCATTACGAAATATGTCTACGAAAATGAAGAGACGAAAATCTATGTTCCTGTCTAAAGTTTGCAGAATCATTTAGCTGAAGTGCGCTGAGAATTGGGTGCTTATAAAAGTTCACCTGAAACTTCCGTTGGTGGTTCTAATGAAAAAATAATTTCAATTTGTGAACTCGTGGAACTTTGCTAACATCATTACCTCCGCATATTTGAGCGGACGACACTTTGGGAGCATCTTTTATGTTTAATTCTTAGCTGAAACTTTGGGAAACTTACCTGAAGAGCGATTATAATTATGGAGTTATGCTTTGTCTGGAGCGGAGGGGAATGAATAATTATTAATATTTATAGTATTTTGTTACACCTGATGAATATTAAATCTAATAGTACCTGTTTCTGTTTTCTTCGTATATTTCGCTTAAACATCTATACCGGGATGGTCTCTAGTGGGGAAAATTGTAATGTTATGCTGTTAATATTAAAGTTTTTACCTTATCTATTAAATTTAATTCTTATGACAAAACAGGCCTTTAATAAAAAATATCACTAAATAAATGTCTTTAATTAGTCTATATCACTTTAATTAGTACATATCTGCAAATCATTATAATGAAAACAATTATCCTTTATACACACAATCTTATATCATAATGTAAAATTGTACCCTTTATAATAAAACATACCTTTACACTGAGAAACTCGAGGTGCAGGTGTTAAGCCACGGCTGATAGAACTCGAGAACAAGTAACTCGCAACTTCTGACAGCTCCCGCCGGCTGACAGATTGTAAAATGAAAGTACACGCATTTTACAGAGGTGCAACTTTTAGGGAAAACTTACTTTGTATTTGCTGGTGATAAAAATGTTTTCTACTCCTGATGGATATTGTAGGTCAATATATTTTGGAAAAATACCTACCTATAGAAATATTTTGGAAATACATTTATTTATTTTAGACGTGGCATGTAAAGTATACTAACTGTAAATTCATAATAATTTATTTAGGTCCGTTAAATGTAGTTTTATTTATCGGAAAAACTGCTTAGTTAATATTTGTTTCTTTCTACTCTATACAAAATTGTAACATTGTATAGAATAGATAATTATTTGTGTAGAATTTGGACAACATCCAATTGACTCAACATTAGGTAACTATCTATTTCAGCATAGAAACTTTGCTTATGCTTTCATTATCTAACAGAATTTAGCAGCAAACTTCCCCACTATCCATTATCCCCGGATCCCCTTACAGCGAGTCTCAAACCGTGTTCGATCCGGTTTGCACCGCCCTCGACCGGAATAATCCGCTCCACCTGATCCGGTGCGGCCCGACTTGCGGTGCTACGGGCACAGTTTGCGATAAAGCTCTTACGGACTTAGGTGTTTTGGTTTTAAAACCGAAGCTTTTTAAAGGATTAGAAGATATATATCATACGGGATATATATACATCATAGACATGTAGCAGACGTTCCATTAAGTAGATTTATATATCAGAAGCTCGACGAAATATCAGCTGCAAAGTATTTTCCGTTTCTATATAACTTGTCTATCTTACTTAAATAATGAAATGAGTAAAATATTAGGCCTTTTAGAGTTTATTAACACAACATTACACTATTAATCGGGACTTTAAATTACACTACTATAAAAGAGTAATAAATTATATTGTAAAGTGCGTAGAGTAAGTATATACAGTTGTATGTTAGAAGTAGGTTTATGTAGAGAAGACAATTGGGCATTAGTTCAATAATCGAACCTTACTAGATTTTAGAATTTCTTTGATTTTCTGTTGTTTTGAAGTAATTATTTTTTCTACATGCCTTATTCGCTTATTTGCCTTAAATCAAAATGTGTACTGTTTTTCATAAATACTATTTTTTATTTCCAGCAACAAAATCGAAATAATAATAAAACCCAATATTGGGCCACCCCAAATCAAAAATGAAAGTAACCGCACCCAGTTTTTACAGTTAAATGACGCGTGAAAACACCTGAATTCGGCCCGATGAATCCATTATTGGATTACTGTACCTTCAACCCCTTGAGGGTGGAAAAATGGAAGGGGTGAATACCTGAGTAATTCATGCAAACGAATGCAAGCCAATTAATTAAGAGCAGTCGGACTGCGTTCGGAAATCTGCTGCCGTCAGGAAACGGTTAGGCGGCTTTGAGACGAGATTGCAAACAATGTGCGAAAATCTTTCGACAAAATCTCTGTATTATTGTGTTCATTAAGCACTTTTTTATAATATAGTATATAACAGTGATAGTTAGTGGCTACTGCCGCCCATGGATATCTGTAATTAACCTCAGATAGGATTTGATATTCCTACCTGAGGTCGGCTACTGATGCGCCGCTACCTCTAAGGACTAAGCTGGAACGCCTCGAAAAAGTATAACTCCCTTACCACATCCTTCAAACCAGAAAACAGCAGCGTTAACACTGCTGTTATGAGGCAGAAATAGATGTGGCGGTGGTGCCGTCGGAGTCGAATCACAAAGAGTTTTATCATTTTCAGAACTTATTGCGTCATGCTTCTTGTAGTCTGCCTAATGTTTAGTAAATAAAAATGTCGCTTTCTATACGCATGACCTAAGACTAACTTGGGAGAATATCTAGTGGTCAAATATTGTGGGTGGTCGTCAAGTATCGTCTATGAACCCGACGTAGATAAAAAGTGTATACAAATATTCGAATCAGAAATTAATTACTAAGTAATAGTTGCCTCGTTAGAGTTTCCAATGAAACTCCAAAAAAGGAAATACCCGAGCTGTAGTGCTGGCTCGAGTGCGAAGTAGGTAATAGTGACTTATGAAAAATGCAGTCTCTCCTTATATGTCTAGATGAAGTAGTTAAGAATCCAAGAGTGCAATATAACGTTCGAGTTATCCATTAACTTTTTAAAATGGTATTTAGTATTTACAATAGTATAAACTTAATTACTTTTTGTATTCGAAATTAAAAGTAAAATTTTTAGCTCGTCTGAAACAGCTCTTACTTTACTAATTAATATCGTACAATCTCGTCCCGCTGCAAGATTCTGCAAGATTAAGGTGTTCCATTATGGAATTTTTCAGCCAACTTTAACTGATGGCAGGACATTTTGTTCGTCACAAAGTTTCAGCTTTCAGAATGAAATCTCTCTAATTAAGGCTTTGGGCAGACAATTGTTTCGCCACAATGGCCGGGTTTCTTGTCATAACGGAAGACAGACTTATATTTTTTTATTAGATAATGTATACATTGTTTAACATTAAGATATTCAACAGACAAAGGACTTCTTTATTCCTTATCACCAACCCATTATTGTCTCACTGCTGGACTTTCAGACAGAAAAGGGCTGAGGCGAAAGAAATAAGAATCGTAAACGTAAAAATATTATAGGTAATAGATATGATCATTATCATCTGATCAAAATTAATAAAAAATATAACCCTGATAATAAATAGTCCTGTTCGCGAATTCCAATATTTCACATTTACCCAGTTTTTTCTGATTATTTTCATACTCAAACTACTATTTTGATATTTATTCATTTACTCGGAGAATAACAACTGGGTTAGCGCCATTGTAGCTCTATATATCGATTTGTAGCACTTTGAGTTATTATTTTTTAAAGTTGATCCTAAATATAATTAGTTGGCTAATGCTTCCATGTGTAACAAAGATCTTGACCTGAAACTTTAACGTCTATAATCTTAACCGAACCATTCCGAGTAAAAATGGTTCGCGATCACCCCATTAGGTCTAGAAATGGGGTGAAATTGTGTGTTTAGAGACAAACTGAACGCCCGCTCTCTATAGCATTTGTCACATTCCCTTGCGAAACTATAGTGATGGGACGACGGACACTATTATATCGATATTACAGTATTGTTATATTTACTTGTTGGCTAATGGCTACTATCGATACCATTATCATACCACAGAAATAGCAATTTCTTACCTTGAATCACGAGACGCTCTATGACACGCCACTATTTAGTATTTGCATAGTAAATTTGAAACGTTGCTAGTATGTTTCTAAAATAAATAGTTAACGCACACAAGAATTGTTTTAAATTAAGCAAAAATGGCATAATTATAATACTGGATTAAGTAAATCGAATTTTAATTTGCGTGTGCAGTAAAATACTAAAACAGATTAAGCAGAAGAAAAAAAAATAATTCGTGTATATAAAATACGAAATAAAGAAATATGTAAGAAAATAATAATACAGTTGACGCACAAATTCGCGTCATGATTAAGAATATTCATGACGAGATTACAATATATTTTATCGATACCATTTAATCGACAGTTTTCAGTTACACTAAGTTATGCAGCGGCGTCTGGCGAATGTCGATGAATTATTGAACTATTTACCTTACATCACTAGTGGAGCGTGTGACACCGAGTCTCGGTTCGACTCCCGAGAGATGTTTTGTGTTCGGAATAAATGATGGTGTTTGTTTACCTGCGGTTTAAATGCAGGGCTGGTTTTTGTTTATGGAATAAATTTTTATAGCCCTATTTTGTAAAATAAGTTGCTTTAAATTATTTTCTGCACTCTCATAAAGTAGTTTTCAAAATAAGTTATACATAACACCTACCACCACACCACCTACATATTGTCACCATCGCCCAGGGTTGACTGGTATTATGCCATTAGGCATTAAGTCCTCCCTTGTCAACCGTAGTTTAAGGTGTTTAAAAAAATAAATAAATATACCTATAAATAAAATAAATAATTATGATATTAAAAAGATTAATAAGTATGGGTTGATATTTTTAATAGGATTGATTTTATACTAGCGTGCATCGACTTGTAGCACCTGTAACCAAGTCCGTAAACATAGAAAAATGTTTCTACTTCAATCTGCGTTTAAGATATTTGCTAGTAATATAATAAAAAATGCAATTCGAGTACGTAAAGTACCTAACTTATTATTTTTTTATACTCGTAGAACGAACTCTGTAATCTGCACTTGATGCAATATTCATATGTCATGTCATGACTTCTAGACCGCTGTTATACAATTCTAGAAGTGTCACTGAAATGTAAATATTTCACGTATACATCGTTTACGAAAAAGTTATTTAAACGGAAAAGAAAGGGGTTAGGCAATTCCTTAACCCTTCCATTAGATAAAAAGATCACTTTGCGATCTTATCTCCGCATCTTGCGCATCCATCTCCGTCACTATTGTTTTGCCACACCTTTGTGAAACATTTATTTTAATATATTCTATAGGTGTAACTACAGTAATCAGTAATACTTATATGATAATGTCTAAAATTATAAATTGTAGATATTGTTATCGATACAACAAAAGGTTATCATCAAGTTTTGATGTGTGGACACGGCCCCTTGGGTTTTAACGTTCTTATCTGAAGCAGACCAAAATTCTGAATTATTTTCGTATACAAACATATTCTATATTCATCGCGAATCAAATCTATATTATGAAAACTTTATGGAGAATACTTAGATATATCGATTTCAGATTTTTATTAGCTGGTTACTCGTTGTTTTAGCATTTCCTTGGTACTGGAAATCTTCTAATCATCATATATTTATAAATACGACACATAACAAGTATAATACCGACTTCCAAAAACAATATCACTTGTTCCCAACAGCCCCCAAATATTTCAACGTATTAACCAGGATACAATCTAAGCGGCAAGTTGTCTCGGCTCACGTAAGCCATTACCTACAAACTAAACGATCACCGGACCTCATTACTGGCGTCTTACCCCTGAGGGGGCGAGGGGCTAAGTGACTCCGAACGGAAATAAAGGTGCACGCGACTGGAGGTAATGTTAATTGAATTTCTGCAGACGCGTGCTAGTGATGGGCGCAGTGTTATAGGTTATCGATATGGGTAGTGAATGGATGGAAGTGTTAGAATTGAACGGAATAAGGGTGGTGAAGTGAAGCAAGGATCGGCGTATTATTTGATTAGTTAATTAACAAATAGTTAATACTTTATACTTTAATAGTTAATGTTTTCTACTAACGGAAGTAGTAGATAATATATAAATTGGTATATTTCAATAACCTATTTATTTTTTTTAAAACGTAACGATATTGTAAAGAATATCCTTCATATTTTAATTGCTTTGTACGTTTTTAATATCACAATTTAGTATAAGTGATACTAAAAACTAAAAAATGAGTATTTTTAATTACTTTGTACTTTTTTAATATCACAATTTAGTATAAGTGACACTAAATACTTTTTGAATGATTTAAGAAGCGACTAAATGATTATCTAGAATCTAGGAAATAGGCATTAATCAGCGACGTCTTCGTGCGAAGTAATTTATCTACTGCGGCCACCATGATCACGGGTAGCTAATTTCTAACCCTTCTAGAGGAGCCCTACGCAACAGTTTTTTACAGCTAAGAGATGTGTAATTTAATGATGCAATTATCGATTAACCCCATCCCTAGTGCTGGCCGCCAAGTGATACGTACGCGCGACCGCCGCGCGCCACGCAAGATTAAACGTCACAACCGTCAGATATTTCCACCAGAAGTAGGGGGAGGTGCCACCCCTACACCCATTCTCACCCTTATCAGAACCCCGTAAAGTCTATAACTACGAACGTTAAAATAAATTGAAGTTTGTGGCACAAGTCACCTGCAGGCAACTTTTAAATATTATGACACTGGTCCAAATTATTTTTGTAGTTAATATATAAGTCGTGTGTGACGATAAGCTTTGATGCCAATGATTGGCCAAGTGCTATTATTTGGAGACGCAAACTGGGGATTAGATAATGAATTTTCGATCTTGGTGTAGATAGTTTAGTTCATTGACTATTATATTTCTGTTAAACAAAGGCATTGTACTTCATTAAATTATTTAGGCAAATATTATATTTCTAAAATAACTAAATTATAAAATAGAGGTGTGACGACGTACCTATGCACTTCATTTCGTTAGAAATTCATCACATGGTAAAATTATGTACGAGTAAAATTATAAAACAAGTAGATACCAGGAAAATCTTCCCTTCCTTGAACTACATTTAACGGTATTCATCATGGACAAAAATGTACGTCTATTTTTCCATTTTTGTCCATAGTGTCCTAAAGTAACAGTTAAAATATTTACTACAACTTTTACTTTCTTGCACACATCCTGCTAGATCCTAAAACACATAGAAGTCAAGTTAAAAGCTAACAATAGCTCGAACAAGAACATTTTAACGGTCTGTAGATTTATGTTAAGTGCTCCGAGATTACCTGCTACGCCATTACGGTGCCACACACCTTCGCTGAGTGCCCGGGAAATGGCGGAATGGCGGGGCAATTGAAAGAAATTGCGCCAAAAATTGTTCGCCTTTACGTTGTTCAGTTCACTTGTTATAAGTATGCTTAAACGAGGTTGCTGAAGATGTTTATTGTATCGGTTTTAGTAGTGAACATGAGTTCGTTAAAGTTGGGAATTAAGTGAGAATTTGATTTGGTATAAGCCAGCAAATCTGGTCACAAAATACTTGGAACGAAATGGTACATATTAATTAATTAACGTACCTTCTACCTTTTAGTCAATATTATTGTTTAGTATAAGTTTAAAACAGAATGAGATGTGGGGGTGGTGTTATATCTTTGGAGGATATAATGGTGCCACTCACCAATTTAGAATATTTTTTAAGAGACGGTCGTTACTTCAACTTGCTTCCACTGAACTTTTCATCGGACGGAAGTTATAGAAAATAGACAATGTAGACAAAAGAACATAGATACTATTGCACAGACTATTCTATCTATTACTACTATGGTCCAGATTATAAGAAAAACCGCCACAGACTAAATAACCGCGTAACAGATAAACAAATAAAACATAGTTAAAATTTTAAATAAATACGCTAAATACAAATCACTGCGATGGAACATGGAAGTAATATAAAAAAAATATCCCTTAATGGGACTATACTGTTTCCCCGATAAAACAAATAATATCCCCTCAGGCAATCCCCAAACTGCCTAAGCACCTGCGCCGTGTTTGCGCGAGATAAAAGGTGGTGTCCGGTGTCAGGCTCGCCTTACCGATACCGTTTAAGGTCCCCGCACATTTAGCGATCCGTATCGGTGGTTTTCTTACTGTAGTTTGCCTGAGAGTTCCCTGTTGGTTTTCTGAACGCAGAGTGGTGTCTTCCATTTTAAATTTGGCCAAATGCGGTAAATTAAAACTATGAATTTCTGAAAACGTAATGAGCAAAAGAAAAATAATGTAGAGTCAATTTGATAAAATGATAAAATAAAAATTAAGTATCAGTTACTGCAATGGTGAAGTTCATATAGCGCAATATTTATTGATATTTTTAGATTTGCAAAGTTTCAAAGCAATTTCGGCCCAGAATAAAAGGATCGAAGGCACGTTGAGTTGATGAACTTTGATTTTATCATGAAAAGGTAAATATGTTAAACTTAATAAAATAATTACAGTGAAAACTTGTCATAGTGTATATTGGGCAAGTTTGCAGCAGACTCAGAATTATACAGAATTAAAAAAAAATAAACAAAAAATAAATTATATAATTTTTGTGTGGCGGTACGAAACCCCATATTTACAATCCGACTCGCACTTCACCATTTTTTTTATAGTACAAGACTGCGAATTTAGCTTAAATGTGCGCAAGCCTTAAACACAGAAAATGGCGGCAAATACGCGGGAATCAATTACATGTTAATGGTTTTTTCTTTATGGCTGTCTGTTTGTATAACTAACACATTATATCACTCGCTCCCTTTATGTGGGTTGTATTGGTAAAGGTTAATACCGTTTTAACCTTTAGATAAATTATATACTACTCGAGTATGAAGCTTGAGAAGATTGTAAACTTGGTGTAAAGTACACAAGAATTTTGTGTGGGTGTGGATCAAAGAATAATTTACAAACACTCACATCCGGAACAGAAATTGAAATGATTTACATATTTGTCTAGTCGGGAATCGAACTTAGAAACCTCTGCTACTAGTCTGGAATAACACCAGTGAAAGTAATTAAAGATAGGTAAGTGTAATTGAAAAGAACATTGTTTAATTATTCAATGCAATTAAAATACAATACAGCAATTTTATGCGCTGCTGCTGCTGTGTTCTGGTTTAAAGACCTACTTATAAGTGAGATACTTCAGGGTTGCCAACGTATCAATAGCCGAGTTACAAATGTCCACGGGCAGCAGTGGTCACTTACCACCAAATTATCCTTGTTGTTGTAAGTATGCTTGTTGCGATCCTTTAGTATAAAAACCATTGTTTTAAACTAGCAAGATGACACAGCCGATTCCCTGTACATCTGTACTACAACCTTAATCGAACAAAATGTAATTTGTAGCTATTTACAGCATCCCCGTGAGACAAGACGTAATGATTCGGCGATCAGCTCGATCAATCAGCGGCTGACGTTGATTGAGACGCCCGCTTCCGGACCGACTCCGTGTAATCTAAGCGGAGATAATTAATTCGGAGATGATCTCACGTAGAAGATGGTGTACAAAAATGTGTCTCTCGAGTTACCTTGACTTTTGTATGTGTATGAAATTATGATGGGGATTTTAAAAGAAAACTTGTTGGAGCCATAGACAAAGATAAGGGAGTATTTTAATTTTGACTAGCGTTGATCAATAGATACAAGTACCTACAAATATGGTAAATAGAATAATACATAGGTAGTTATTAATTAACTATATATTATTCTATTTAAAAAAAAAATCAATAAAAAATAATGTAACAAAAATCCCCCATGAAAGGACATAATGCTAGTGAACTACATATTTAATTAACAGGCTTTTATTAGTTTGGGTTGTATGTATGTAATATACATACACACATACGTATATACATACGTATGTATGTATGTATGTAACTAAGTAACGGAATCTTTGAACCCGATTACTATCCACTTTGAACGTTAAATTTTATTCATAATTTTGAAGAATTATCAAAAACCATGACAATACACGATTTTAATAACTTTGTACCATTGTCCTTATCAAAGTGTGGGGCGCTTTTTGAAAACTGATAACTAGAGCACCCCACGCTTTTTTCACAATTATATTATTTACTGTTACCTAATTGATTCATAGATTGAAAATTATTTTCTACTGTTTAGTAGATTTTGTAATCAAAGCCGGTTTTTTAGTTTTTTCAACTATATTTTTTTCAGGAAGTGTTTTCGCGGGCTCAGTATTCATCAATAATGTTTTAATGGACCCTGTCAAAAATTAACTTCAACGTTTTTACGTATTTAGGACGAAAGTGGAATCCTGAACACGTTTCTGAATTAAGTCTTATCTTTTACCTTACATCCTGAAACTACGTAACAAATATAATATATGACTTTTTATCCTACAAAATCGCAATCTTTCTTAAACAATGTTCAACTTATCCTTTTTCTGGACCCATTGCGTGTCTATTCAATCGGCTGCACTATCACTGATCCCTGGCTATACCCAGGTATACAGTCGTAAAACTTATAGAAGCCGATGTAGGTAACCAAGTCTAAGGAATGACCAACGTTGTTATAGCGCAGCCAGGATGACGACATGTGGATACGCTTTTTAAATGTCCTTGTAAGACAGCGACGAAAAGTTGGTTTTGTGCAAGTCATCTCTTGACGAGTCGGGGAAAGTCTTAGTGTCAAACAAATAATGATAAATCGAAACTATAGATATAGTAAAGTAATTATTGACCGCTAGAGGTTTAATCAATGGCTTACGTTGATCCTAGTTCTTATATCTTTATATTTTGTCAGAGGTATTTTCAAGTATCGATATTTAAGCGACTAAGTTTTTAGGTATGTTTGAGGTGCGTTGTGCATCTTTGTCAATCTGAGTTTAGACTTAAATGACATTTAGGCATGCTTACAGATGTCTACTTGCTGCAGTGACCACTTACCAGATGGACTACAAGTGTAGGTACTTTAGTAATATAATAAAATATTTTATTTTTATAAATGCATTTATTAAAACTTCCCGCGTGGCGAAGTGGTCACTATTATACAGGTTTCACACGGGTTTTTGGTTCGATCTCCGGCCAACAATTTTGAGTCTTGACGTTTATGGGTTCGTATTTGTGCGTAGTGTAGAAAGCGTTATTTTTTATTTATTTTATTTATAGAAATATCCACATAACCCTGTCCTGGGGTCCAGCAGTAATTGGTGCTATCAGGAGCGCGCCGTAAAGAGGTGAGCGAGGCGTCGATCGACCGGCAACCCTCTTACGGGCAGTGGGAAATGTGCCGGAAGATTCTTTAAGGAAGCCTTGCGAGTTACATTTTTCAAGTCTATTTTGGTTCCAACTGTAAGTTTTGTAATGTTATGTTGTAATACTTTTTCGATTATAACTGTACCCGATGAAAAAGGGGCATAAAATTAAAAATCATTTTCTATGCTATGTAGTTGCGGTTACGAAGACAAGACTTCAATCTACATATTTTGACTAAGCATCGAAAACTATGTGCGTTAAATAATATCATTTAAAACCTACCTAAAATACATGACAAACCTTATGTTACATTTCATATTTATTTGGGCTTATTGTAGATGTCCATATGTATATTACAAAAGTTATGGACGGTATCGTATACTTTAATTTTATAAAAAACAAACTAAAATTTACGATGCTGTAGGTACATTATCTTGCATTACAACAAAAATACATAATACGTACACTTAAAGAAACAAATTGGTCACTCTGTGTCCATACATAAAGGTATGTAGAACGGGCCCCATTTAACCTCACCGGAGTCTATGAGGCAAGGCAACTGACCCTCTGTGGCTAATATATCGCCCTACCTTAAAAGGCTGTCGTTTGTGGCCACGATGTGTAGCTCAATTGACTGTCAATGAATGGATGTACCTTTGTACCTCAGAAAAGGTCGCCTATAAGTCGCGCCATTAGTTTGGGCGACTTAGGCTTATTAACAAGAAGGTAGATTCGAGTCCTTGGTTAAATGAAACGGAATTGCCTGTTAAAAACTAGCGTAAAAGCTTTTATTTATAAAAAATATATTTATATACCTAATTTTGAATTTGTCAGCTCTTTTCGTTCGATACCCTTACCTTTTTGAGTCTTTGTTGGTAAAGCAATATTAATTTGAATAAATGTTTTTAGTGGTCGGCTTATTCACGGTAGGTACTGAGTTTTTATCGACTAGAGAGCTATTGGTTCACGCCGTGATCCATCGAAGTATTAAGCGCTAACGTTAGAACTAAGAAGTAAACCAAAATTTATACCAATTAGACATAAACTGTGTCTTTATTATACTTTTTAGTGTCGTGAAACCGTCCAAGGCTTATTCTAACTAACATTAACAAAATGCGAAAATGATTTTGTTTGTTTGCTACACCTTAACTAGCAAATGACGTCACGAAATTTTGTATTCACACTGTCAGGGGTTCAAAGAAAGATATACGGTACTTTTTATCCCGAATAAAAAACACTGTTTTCAGATAAATAAAAACAACTAAGTATTATCATCGACTTCTGATCGCGAATGGAGTCGCAGGTAAAAGCTAATTTTATTAATATTTTTGGTTTATGAGAAAAGTAAGAAGATTGGTAATAATTGCTGCTTGCAAGCGTTTTTTAAAACAATAACACGAAGTATCGAAGACCGTTCGCGTCCCCCGAGCGCTGTGGCGGTGAGATCCACTTAATAATATTTTCACCTTGTTTCGTTTTCCAATTTGCCGCAAGTCACTCTCGGGGGCAACGCGCCGTGCTCTTGTTTAGAACTCCGGACAGTATTTTTATTATTTTATAAGGTACAAAATATTGCTCGTGAATGGTTAATATTTTAATGTAGGTAAATAGATCGGCCATGTTTTAGAGTTAGGATGAAAGTACTTCGTAAGAATCGGCGACTACGATGGTAAGTATACCTATATTTCTAAGCCATGCGTACATAAGTATTTTACTATCATCATCGCTAGCACTTGTTTCCCCCTCACAGCGTTATCTGAGTAAGTTAAAAACATTCTTATGGCATTTAAAACTCAATTATCACTAGAATAGCTAAAACTAATACTCTATCATCAAACAACAATATAGGCACTCAACACTATGTAAGAGGATTTACTATGTATGTAACTATATGACATGCTTTGATTATTTGATTGAGATTTGAGATTGCAATACCTCTATACTTCCACTACAAACACTTACTAAAGGTAGCGCATAGACATGTTCACAATTCCAAAAATAAATCGGAGTCTTTCCTGAAATTACTCATAGGTTGCTATCCTTAAAATTAACTACTCTGGAATGCATTGTGTACGCACTATGGGTATCTCATTAACAACAATGGTAGAGTTCTGATTTAAAACATGAACCATAAAGATTTTTACAACATTTCATGCTTTACTTATAGGATTACTTCTCTCCTCAATTTAATCCAAATATTTTACCTTGTACAAATAATATTATTTTTAGTTTGATAACCAGCAGGGCAGAAATAATTTCATATCTTGCGTCCACCATTGTCCATTTCACGGCGTTGTCGTCTGACCCCACTTGTGGCAATCTAATTTAGACCCTCTCGTTTTTATTGGAGCAAACGCTTGGCCAACATTATTTCATATGATATTATGACGTGAGATACCTTTTAAGTTAGATCATAACTTTTACCTACATTACAATTTTCTAACAATTTGTATCTAAAAGTGCAAAAAATCATTATGACTTTGTATTAACTGCATAAAAAAATTTAAACCATAATAAATTTAATTTTATATTCAATTCGAAGAAATAATTATTCATTAGCTTGTTTTTTCCAAATCTTTACAACGTAATATTTATTATATAATTTGTTTGTGTATAAAGACCTTACGAGATAAATTTTTTAACAAAAAATACAACCGACTTCTATGTCACTACAAAGTAAAAAATAATTGAAATAAATTTTGGTTTAGTACATATTTGTGAAGTCGGCGCTCAATATATTTAGTTGGATAACGATGTAAACAGCGTGTCTAATATGAGCGCCGACTTCAGAAATATGTACTAAACCAACATGTATTTCAATTATTTTTTACTTTGTAGTGACATAGAAGTCGGTTGTATTTTTTATTAAAAATTTTTTTCACCCTTTTTAGTGATGGCATACTAACATTTATATTAATACAATATACAATTGTAAAAACGTGATCATGAATGAAGGTATGGTCTGAATGTACATTGATTGGAACCGCCCGCTCGCAGGGCGTTACCGCGCCCTGCTCGCTTAGTTTTATATTATCGTATATGTTCCAACCTAACCTAACTAAATAGTCAATGATGAACTGGCTTTGCAATTTCATTAGCACCTACACCAAATATCTTCAAACACAACTCAATTATTCCCATCGGTTGAGGAGTTACATATTTTGACTCCGAGCCACATTATCAGACCCTTAAATAGTCAATGATAAACTGGTTTTGCAATTTCATTAAATCTACACCAAATATCGTCAAACAAAACTCAATTATACCCATCGGTTGAGGAGTTACATATTTTGTCTCCAGAACCCACTCTGATCTTCATCATATTTAAATGGCACCAACTTGTAGCAATTGTCCACACACGAAATTAAAGGCATTAAAATAGGTTCATAAACGGCGAAGTTATGGCTGTTATATTTACATGGGTGGAGGAGTTCCCCTCATTTTCTCCAGAACCCATTGATGGATCCTAACCATATTTAAATGGGACCAATTTCCAGCTCGTCCCTACATAATAAAAAAAGAATTATTAAAATCGGTCCACTATAGGCGGAGTAATTCGTGTACATACATAAAAAAAAAACCGGCCGAATTGATAACCACCTCCTTTTTGAAGTCGGTTAAAAAGCTCGAGACAAACTTAGGATCTACTTTGAGAGTGACAAATTTCTTTCAATATGTTATTTTTTTATTAAAGAAAGTGAGTGAATCTTATGTAATAAATATTTTACATTAAATTTGTCCAACATTGGCGCCAACAGTTGCGATCCACTCCAACGTATGACAAGACATGATGAGAAGGGCGGACGCAGGTAACTTGGCAGCAAATCTAATTTCGCAAATTGAATCACACTGTCCACTAACTCCCGGATATATTTCTCTCCAAGTGCTTTCTGTGACATGTTATTGTATGAATGAATGTGATGGATGATGGAATTTGGCTGAATGATTGCGATGGGTTCTTTTCTTTTCAGTTTTTGAAATGAATTGAACGAAAGCTACCTTCGTTTTCGTTCAATTTGTTTTGCAATTCTATGTTTTTCGTGATACTTATAATGTGTTATGGTTGATTATTATTACTCTCTCAGTACTTAGGATGGGCTTCTTTTTGCAATGAGTCTCTCAGTACCGAGGATGGATCTCTTTTTATAATGAGTCTAAGTTAGTCAAGTATATTGGTATACATTAGAAAGAATGAAAACATTTTATTTAGATTATTGCAACACGAATGAAATAACAGAAAGAAACAAAAAAACAACATAAAAAAACATACAACAACACTTTACCATCATTTTAAATGTACATCTCAAAATTTCAGGCCTTTCTATTTATAGCTAGCAGTGAAATGAAATATGCTTGCCATGCTGTATCAGTTTGGTGGAGTTTTTCCTAGACCGCACCTCCAATGACTATGCCCAAAAATGGGTAAGGGTTGCAACCAATTATCTCTATAAATATAACATTACACTGTAATATCACAATTCAAATTGTAACACATTCCAATCTTAATTCAAAAGCCAATTCCGAGCATAAGACAGCAAAAATTCACCTCCATAAAAATACATTAATTTAGTTTAAATACATTTGAAATTCCGTTTTTTCGAAGCGTGGGGCGAGCGGTTACAGCAGTTACAGCAAGGACCACGTGAGTTAGCTACAATTTATATGTAAATCAGGCGCGGGGTCGGCCTAGTCTGGGCGCTGGTGACAAATTCATTGTTGTTTACATTGATACTCGTACCAGCATTATTTAGTAATATGGTAGTGTTAAATACCTTAGAATCTTTTGTCATGAGATCACATTAATAAATCAGGAAATGATAAGAGAAAAAATATGAATTTTAAATAACCTAGCGACTATTTTTAAGCATTTTGTGAAAGGCGAAGCAAATTTTACGATTTGCGGGTGTAGAAAACTGAACATAACACTAAAATGTATTATGTTACTTTATATGTTGTTTTATATATACCAGAATCTGCCATAGTATTTAAGAAAACTTAATTGTATTAAAGAGTGCCCTAGGTTAGACAGACAATTTGCGTTCGTGATATAGTCTTTCCGTTCAAGATTTTTACAATATTTAGCTATAATTGGAATAACGGCCACGTCTCTGCATGCAGGCACTTTAAACAAAGAAAAGGATGATATAATCCAATTTTGTACCTACATGAATCACAGAAATTCTCTACGTTGCAAAGAAACAAAAATCTGGCGTCTTACATGTTACAACATTACATGACAGGCTCCTAGCCAACGAATGCGGATCGCGTCAGTCTCCCGAGACGAATCTAATTGCATTTTCGCTGAGGTGAGCGCAGTTCACTTACTTTTTACTGGCATCTGGGCGAGATGATCAGATAATTCCCCTCGTACCCGACTGGGTATATAGCACCTGATTGTCTATTGATAGACGGGTTTATTAGTGGTATTCATTTTCGTTGTATGTGGTAATTTTTATGTGCTCTTGAGCTAAGGGCTTTTTTTTTATTGACGACCCGCGTGGCGGAGCGGTCACCATGCCGGTCCGACGCGCAGAGGGTCCCGGGTTCGATTCCCGGCCAGACAGATTTCTAAATGATGAATTTAGACTTCTGTTTCTGGGTCTGGGTGTTTGTGTATTTGTCATTGTGTGTGTCCATAGCACCCACGATACAGGAAATCCTAGTGTGGGGCTGTGAGTGTAGAAAGCGTTTTTTTTTTATGTACTCGAGTAGCAGTTGAAAATATAGTCTATCTGATGTTATGTGGTTAGTGCTGCTTACGGATATGTCGGTATAGTCAACTCTAAATCTTTATATATATATATATTTCTTATGTGCGTGTTTATGTCACTGAACTCTTCCTAAACGATTGGACTGATTTGATGAAATTTGTTGTGTGTGTTCAAAGGGTTTAGATTCACAGACTAACCGTGGGAAAATATTTTTTTAATTAATTTTTAATTCGTAAATAGTTGTTGATTTTGGAATGTTTCACATTGGATTCGACAGACTTCGCTACCATCGCAGTTCCAAATATTCTGTCTATTTTTCAAACCCGTAAGTGATAAGGGTTGTAAACATTAACATTTTTTTTATTTATATGGCAACACAACGTTTGCCGGGTCAGCTAGTAGTACAGTATTTCTATACACAGTTGATCACAGATGTTCCACTTATCTTTAGGATTAAGTTAAAACCCTGCAGTACGCTCTTATTGCATCAATGAAGTTAGAACGCAGTCGAATTTTTTTATAAAACTACTTCAAACTATTGCAAATTTACTACTTACTTTGCTAAAGAAAAGCATTTTCACCAAAGTCTATGTGCCTGTAAATTAGGCCTAACGTGGTGAGGTGAGGGAGTGGTGAACTACATTAAAAGCAATATTTTATCTGATAATCATCAAAATGTATATCTTGTCTATTTTTTATGATTAGGATAGTAATATTTACATTCACAGTTATTAAATACTTTGAAGTAGAAAAAGCTACATTTTTTGAATAATTATATAGCAAGTTTCGTATGAGTATGCATCAGACAAGTTAACTCCTCGTCAAAACCACTGTCGCACTAATACCAGGTGGCATGTGTCACTCCAAACTATCCGTTGACCGTGTTATCCGGATTATTCCGGATCCGTGTAATCCGCGGAATCCAGTAGCTTACACTTCTGTTTTTTGTACACTTTATAGTAGTTCACTTGTTACGTTGACACACTTTTTGTTTGTCTTGCCTATGTAGCGGTTTTGTTGCGGACTCCCAGACTGAATACTTTTGTATTTTATTTGTATTTTATTTGTTGAATATAGATACGAGTAATAATAATACAATAAAGTAATTTTTAAAAAATAGAAATAGGTAGCAAAGAAGCAGGCTGTCCACCTGGTAAATGATAGGTACCGACTATAAATGTCTTAAATAAATTCGCACAGAAAAGGAATTCTACCTGGCGCCGATCACAGATGAGTTGCAACTCTCGAGGACTTAAATACGTAAGTCTGCTGTTGTCCACGCCCTTCCACCGAACCTCAAGTACTGCTTTACGCTAGACAATTTTGGTTTTACGATAGATGTGGTGGTGATACCTCGGTTGGAATATATTCATTATACCTTTTTGTGTCATTTTAATAATTTGACATTTTGATAATAATAATAAATGTTTTTAAATAGTTAGGAACCCTGTATTGTGTGTGGCAATGAAACAAGAGAAGACAAAAACACAGACATACATAATATATTTTAATCTACTTATTATGAACTTTAATTGTGAAATTATTTTCTTTACATACAAAATAGATACTACTCATTAACCATTCATGTTTTCTCTCTATTTTGACTTAGGTACCCACTAGAATACTTAATTTATTTTATTAAAAATGTATCAAAAACTATAACATCAAGAGTTTCACGACTACGAATATTAATTCAAAAATGGAAAATACTAAACGTAATGATTGCACATTTTGTAAATTTAAATCATCTTTGGGTAGTTACATTAGGTAATAACATAACGTACATACGTTTTCTTTCCTGGCTTTTATTACCCGAGTCTGTTAATAAGTACTACATTGGTCTGAGTAGAAAATGATACTTGATCATCGCTACGAATTTGGATACTCAGCGGTGGGGAAAGCGGCCCGTCTCCTTGCTCACTGTACGGCAACACATTCAGCATGTAAGGAGTTTCTCTCTTCACACCATTTATCGTCAACCGTGTATTGTTGACTCCTGTTATCATGTACTCATACAGTTTATGCGGCGAGTCCAGCGATATGTCACTAAGCTGGAATATTAAAAGGCAAATTTAATATCATGTCATTAAAAAAGAAAAAGAAATAAAATAAAGTGTCATTATGAAGACATTTATCCTATCCTTCGAATTAAAACAATAATATGAACAAGATTACTATGAAATGATCTGACTGTCGCTTGTGTTATTTGTGTGAATTAATTTTAGTCTATTGGTAAATAATTCCTGCTAAAACACAGGGACACAGCTGAGGATAAGGTAGAAACAAGTTTGGTAGTGCTGCTACCAAAGGGCTCCTTGTGATTGAATTACAATGAAATGAAATGAAATGAAAATAGTTTATTTCTCTCATAAAAAGGTCTTATGTTCAATTGCATGATTACAACATATGAATATCTTAAACCTTACGTAGTGAGAGACTGGTGCCTATTGTAGGTAAAAAATACCTGAACCTGACCCTTTTCCTTCACCGTTTAGCAAGTGATAATTAATTTCTAATACGCACATAATTTTTGAATAATCAGACGTTTCTTAACCATTAGGCTATCACTGCTGTTAACGACTACTGTCAAATATACCGTAATTATATATTGTTTTAAATTAAAATTTAATCACTATTACCGTAGGAACTTGGATATCTTCGACTTCCGTTCCATTAGCAGATATGTATTTAGTTACTTTTGGACCCTCAAACATCCGCAGCTTTACCTGAAAATAATATTGATTTATAGTTATCATGACTTATATTCAACAACAAAGAATAATCAATTAGAAAATAGAGACATTATGTTCATACAAAAAGGCAACGTTTTGTTATATAAGCAACAAAGGAATACACTATCCACCTAATAAATGGACATCTCTAGTCAATCGCAGATAGGATAAGAGTCCCACCAGATTGGCCAGTGATGTGTTACTATCTCTGAGGACTAAGTTGTAACCTGATAATTGTAATGTCGCTTCTCTTACCATTCAATCCAAAACACAGTACCGCCTAACATTGTCATTCTTAGGTAGATGGGTATGACATTTTCCTCCATCATAAAATCAAATGATAGTTTATTTATAATAACTTTGAAAAATCTCAAGTTGACGTCTTGGATTTGAATCGCTAAGGTCCAACTTGACTTGCCGACTTTGAAACCACTAAGTTATCACTGCTTTCATATGTTCGTTTGTTTTTAATTTCATCATCATCATCACCCCATTACTGTCCCACTGCACGGGTCTCCTCTCATAATGAGAAGGATTAGGCCATAGTCCACCGCGCGGGCCAAGTGCGTATTGATAGACTTCACATACATTAGAGTTTTTTTTATATATCTCTCATGCAGGTTTCCTCACGATGTTTTCCTTCACCGTTTAGGAAGTGGCAATTAATTTCTAGTACGCACATAGGATTGCAAAATCAGAGGATACATAACATAAAAACATATTTTTGATCGTAGAGAACAAACCTTATATCCCACAGTTGGTTCCTTAGAAATCTTAACGGGAATCCATCTTAAGGTGATTCTATCCGGGGTGAAGGCTTCAAGCTCGATGATCCTAGTTGGACGTAAGAAGGTTTTTCTAGCTGGCTCGACGTCCAAAACGGCCGCGTGTGCTGCAGCCACCAGAACCAAAATGATGATAGTCTTCATGCTGTAATAATGAATTCGGTTAAAAATTGTAACATTCTTCGCGCCTGATTGAGGCCTCCGGTGACCCAAGAGCTGGAGCTTACCTCGGCCAGCAAATTAGTTTGTCAATTCAGTGAGGTAATGCTGCTAGTGTCTTGGGTACACTTCCTCGGGGCAGCGATTTGGCTCATTTATTTTATTTATATTTTTTTGGGTTAATCTTAGTAGTTTTAGGTTCTATATTGTTTAATTGCTTTTTTTATTGTATTGTAGTTCCTCTGAATAAATAAAAAAAAATGTTAAAAATAGTATTTCCAAAATTTAATACAGAAATGTTTTCTTTCATAAACTTTTGGGAAGCTCCGAAATGTTTGTGATAAAGTTGCTGTTGCGGCACTGCTGGGAATGGGTGTCTTTCCACATCTGGGGAAGACCTACAGCGTACTTCTTTATGACGCTCCAATGCATTTTGGTAAAGTGGGCACGGGTTAATGGTCAATCCGTATCAAATGTTTCCAAACCGCCCATAAAGCCTAAATATAACTACTGCTATCCTATGATGACTACTGGGACTGACGGCTTAACATGCCCACCAAAGCACGGAAGATAATCGTAGTTAGTATTATAGCGGCGTTATTTGGTATTTGTAGGAGAATTACTAGCGATATGTTCACATACACTGCCTTTTTAGCCTGTAATCTACCGTATACCCGTACGCCTGCTCCAATTAAATTCCGATCATTTTATTACCGAACTAACGACGTCACACCAATCTACATACGTACCTATATAAATAAATCACGTCGCCGATTCTCATTGAACAAATTAAACATTATTCTTTTCAATTCGAATTCCTTCCCCGGGCTCTTATTGGAATTTTTGCGTATCCCTGTACGTGCCAATAAATACTGCTAAACGCTCAAACGAGACCCTGGCATTTAACTCTGTATGTCAATCGGCACACACACAGCCATGGTGCGCACACAGCCGTCCACATGCAAATCCGATGGAACACGGAATTCAACGTGTATTCTATTTACTGTTGCTTCTGTACTGTGCTCTAGCAGTTTTGATCCTTTGAGGAATGATCGTGTTTTAGATTTTTTAAGTAATTAGATTACGAGGTCTATTTTCAGTGAAACTACGTCAAATGTACTGTTTTGTTTTAATATTATATTATATGTATTTATTACTTCAATTTTTAATGCAATATTAACATTGTAAAAAAACGAATCTATTTATTTATTTTTATATCTATGACATCTGTCATTAAGTCTAGATTCCTGAGTTCCAACTTAGGGTTAATAACAATAAGATGTTATCCTAAAAATGTAAAAAGCTTACTGTTATTCAGAATTTTAATTCAAAGGAAGTGTAACGTTTTTTTTGTAAATTGTAAACCTATGCGAAAAGTATTTATGCAGTTACATAAAATTTAAGTTTGTTAAGTAATAGGTATTTATATGTAAGATAAAAAAAGGAATATAAATTATTTTCCTTGTTTTGTTTTCCTGTCCTAGTATAATATCAAAGTATGTTATGACTCATATACTCACAAGAATATCTTAATATTATGAAATTTATTTCATTTATTACTTGATGACGCACTTGGCCGAGCGGTTACCATTCCAGTCTAACAAGAAGAGTCTTGGGTTCGATTTTCGGCTAGACATACATCTAAATATTTTTGTCTAGTTGTGTCTGTTTAGTAGTGTGTGTCCATGGCACCTACTACACTGTTTATATTAAGGATATATAAATCTTAGTATTTTTTAAAATTTAGTCAACGGACCAAAACACCTCAATCCCTACAGACGCTAGATCCCAGAATTGTCCCTTTAACACGAGCGGAGGCGAATAACAAAATAAAATACAATACAAAAAGCGTAAAAAGGCGTATTGATTTGAAGGAATTTTTATTAGGAGGTGTTACCTCACGGTGGGCGATTTACTTGCATTTATTGCTTTTCCTTGTATTGCTTCTATGTCTCGCATGTTCCTCGTAAGCTTATCCCCAATAGTGTATATTGGGAGTAAAAGGTGCTATTTCGCTGTAACTGGGTGCGAATGTATTGGAGTTGGTTTTATTGTAGGGGAATTTAATGATATTAGGATTTTGTGCAATGGACTTATAAAGAACTTAAAAGCTATTTGTTAAGGTCATACATTGTTGTATCATTAAAGTGTGGGCTTGGGTTATTAAGCTCAAACCCATAATATAGTTTGGTTTGATATTTTTTTATATTTAAGCCTAACGATAAAGCAGACGTGCTACCTGATGGAAAGTAGTCAGCGTCGCCTATGGACATTTGCAACACCAGAGTTGCTAATGCATCGTCGGCTTTGAAGGAGAGCTCTTTTTGCACCTTTTTTGAAGATGCCCAATGCCTCCGGGAATACCTCAGGAGGAAGTTCATTCCACATCTTGCACGTCCGTGGCAAGAACGTCCGTGCACCGAACCGTGGACAATATTATTTAATTAATAATTCAATAACGAACTCTATTCCATTCTGTATGTGCAAATAATACTATGTAACTCCGTGCACACACTTTATTATTCTCACAATATCATGAGTATATTAATATGGTCAATATGGTCATATCCAACAAAAAACGGTTTTTAAGGAAAAAAAGCGCTAATTATCTTATATGCCGTATTTATGTAAAACCACTGACTATCTTATAAGCTTGCTTATAGATATTCGGTATATGCGAAATATAAATTATGAACACCACAGTCATTACCATTTAAATTATTGGCGCATTTGGTTAATTTTAATGTTAATTAGCAATTAATGAAATAATTAAGAAAAATGTTTCCTTCCTAATAAAATTACATTTGACAATATTGTATTGTTGATTGCGGTTATTTATGAATTATGGTCAACGTGGTTAGCTAAAATTGTAAAATTTAATATAAACTTACATATATATCTGACACTTAATTTCAAAAATGTTTAACACGAAGACAAAATACACATGTAACCACTACGAAATGATTTCTGTAACTACACGAGGAGGTAAACAGTGCTCAAGTAAGTTCAAACTATATTTTATGTGTGATTTTCCTTAAACAAAAACTAAACGTATTTTAACACAGGTTATTATAGATGTTTTTTAATATGCTCATTTTTATAAGCAAATTAAGTGGCAACATACCTAAGGATAAGAAACGATCCGAATTAGTCTTCGCAAAAAAGTGTTGTATAATGATTTCATTTCCAATAATATTTTTAGTACAACCTAAGTAGGCTGTACGTTAGCAGTACCTAATTTAAATTTCTTTTTTTCGCACACCTCATTTCGACTTTCATATGAAATAGAATAGGTACTTTGGTTAAAATATTTACAGACATATTTAACATTTTTAGTGGGGAGTCGTGGGAAGGAAACATATGGAAGTATTACCTTTCTAATCTCTTCGGCGACCTGCTTCATTGCTACATGGAGAACTCCAGGATCTCTCACGGGCTTTGGCGGATCGAGAAGTATCAATCCACAATACTACTTCGCAAGGCGATTCGTTTATGGATAAGAAATTATAGTAGACTTTGGCCTAAACTCTCTAAAATTAATGATGATGATAAACAATTAATTGTAAACGAATACAAGTTCGTTTAATGTATAAACCCCTAACTCAAATACAGAAACGGGAGCAAAACGTAAAAGAACTTGGCAACATTGTAAAGCGTGTTTACACTAAACAAGCGCAAAAGGTACGGATTTGAAGATGTAAATCAAACTGGATGTTTTATTAAACACTCCAGTTGTGCTGGATATTCAAATTAAGTGGCGGTGTCGATGCTGTGCTGGTGTGGAGACGGATTTTAAAATTAAATGTATATAATATGACTCCTGTCCTTTTTTTGACGGGGGAAACCTTCAAAAGGCAAACATCGCCGTGGGAGCGACACCGGGTTACTTGGGACTTTTACCGTATTTTAGTACGGTAAAAGTCCCACGTGTCGTGTGTGTGTGTGTGTGTGTAAAAGTCCCGTGTTGAGTACCAAAGCTTAAGTAAATGTCATCATGCATCTAATTTCATCCTTTTAAGAAGTAGCAAAGAGAGCATTTAGTTAGGTAATCGCAATTACCTTCTAATAGAATTTTGATGCTTTAGGTCTTCCATAGATTAGCTTGTCCTGGTGGAAACTAAGTTGAAATAGGACAACGCTTGAAAAACATTACGGTCGGGTAAAAAAGACCCGACTGCGAAGGTCAATGGCCCAACATTATGAATATTATAAGAGTTATGGATATAATTCATTTGTTATTTTTTGTTTGTTATAATATATTTGATTACAACATCACAAATAGCAACCAAAAGGTTGCAAATACAGTTAGGATTTAAATTGAAAGCCGTCTCCGTATTTAGTGAACTTTAAAAGATTTCCACCTCTGCGTTCCCGCTCGCAATATTTACCCGTTACTTTCTGTAAATATTCTCGGAACATCTCGAATATAAGTCGTACAAGAAAATTAAGCTTGTTTAATTATGTACCTCGTGTGCCTTCGTTCCCGAAACTCCATTCACTTATGGCGTTTGAGCAAACGGAGGTGATTTAATAATGAGATTCGAATATTAAATTATTGTAATGATGTGTTCTTGTACCAATTTACGATCTATAGCACTTTCTTACAAGATCCTTCGATATTTGGGTCTTTATTATTATCATTAGCTTATTATTGTTCCCTTGCTAAACAAAGATTTTTCATCAGAATGATTGGGGCTATAGTCCCAAGCTAAGTGTGGACTGGTAGACGTCAGACACCTTTGAGATTATTTTGTAGAGATCTCTCATGTAACATAGGTTTCCTCATGACATTTTCCTTCACTGTTAAAGTATAAGATAATTGAAACTTTTTAGTACGTACTTTGTTATAATTTCCTGTTGTACTTTACAATATTCTATATTCCAGAAATCGCCAGACATAAGGGATGTTTTTAGATATCCCTATCTTATCCCAAAGAACTTATTACCTAATCTGTGACTGTATTCCATAATTATCTGAATACAAAAATTGTTTATAAATGTAACAATAAAATATATAATAAACAAACTGTAAACCATTATTTATTACTTACGGTCATTAATAAAAAGTACTAGGCGAGCAAAACTCAACCAGAGTAAACTTCGTATCTTGCTTCCTAACTACTGAAAGATGGTAATGAAGCGCACTCACCTTTTAGTATCTGTCCTTGTTTTGCATACACAATTTAAATATGGTTGTCTCTGTCCGAAGCGCTGTCACGGGCACAACGCCGATCCAGACGGTGACAAGAAATTAATTAGGGGAAGCTGGGGAAAATAATGGTCCGCCGTGATTTTTAAATGAAATTTATTTTCTACACTTCATTTATTTCTCGGCGACATGACACTTGGGAAATTATTAGACTCTGAAGCGGCTTCGTAGGTAAGGTTTCAACTTGTTTACCTCTCGCGTGATATATTTTTTGTTAACATTTATTTTTGCGGCTATTTGTACTGCTTTCCGGTATTTGTTCGTTAAATTGAATTTGTAATGGAATTCAATTTGTTTTGAAAAGAAGCCGGGTTTTGATGCGTTTGTACATCTAAAAACAAATAAGGTATAAAAAGTATAAGGAAGGTAAACGATTAAAAAACCTTAACGTTGCTTAATTTCCGAATATCAAAACTTTTTTATAATAGTTTAACAAGGATATCTAAATGATCCAATGGAAAACCTGATGAATTAATTAACATAATTACAATTCCCTTAAATAACTATTGTTTACCTTTTATTAGTTGTTTATCCTTTTCACAAACTTCTTACTTTATACTACATCAAAACGCATAGTCATATAAATAGTGCCTAATATATTAGTGATGTTAAGCGTTCGGTACCACGTACCAAAATCGATTTAGAAGGCGATCATTCATCTTCTCGTTCAGACGTTTATACATGTTTAAAGAACTATGAAATAGCCCGAAAATTCTGTCCAGCGACCGTCAAAGTGCTGACAGCGAACAATTTTTCTACTACCGAACACAACTATAGATTACCACTGTAACATCCTTATTTTTTGACTTATAAAGAACAGTTTTGTAAGACCTTCTATCGAAATAACTTTGTGGTTTTAAATAATATTCTGATGGCGCGAAGCCGAAAGAGTTTGATGTTTGTTGTCATAAGTGCAATTAATTTTGCTTTCTAAAAATATTTTTCAATATTTTTTGTTTGAACTTGTAAACGTTTGTGAGTGATTTAAGTCCATTGCACCCCTTGCACCTGTTTTAGATGTAGGCAGATACTTGATATATCTAGCATTTGAGCAGTAATATTATTTAAAGAAATATAATTATGTTTTCGTGTATCTAGGTGATCTTGATAGTCCAGTGTGGCAACCACAACACAATGATGACTATGAATGATATCTTATTCCATAAATTCATAATTTGAGTGTTTATGAACATTATAATAATTTGGTACAAAAACTATTATACAAATCACGATTATTACGTCCGCGATAATAAAATGCTCACGAACGATGTATATCAGACAGTGAAGTGGGCCTCATTAATATTGACACGCTCGTAATTGTTCTGGCATATAAAAACGTTCTAGTAGCTTATATTATATTCAATATAGACTTTTTTTGCAATACTACTAAAGATTAATAACAACAAAAAGATCAATATGACACGAAATCTACTTAAATATTTTGATAAATGTAAAAATGTAAGAATCTTAGAAGCCAATGATGACTTAATATTTCGAGATGATTAGTGAAGGTAGGTAATTCTTTTGCCAATTACGGTGTTTTCATCTGAATTACAACTAACCGATTTTTAATTTTTAAGGTAAATGAAAACAAAAAAGGCTTCAATAGAAAGATTGAAATCACTTGTGGATTTATCAAATATTAAACTGGAACTGTTACTGATTTGTTTGTTGATAATATACTATAATTGAGTATAATAACCTCGTAACATGAACAATGTCATGCTTTAAAACCTGTCATATTTTCGTGATATTCATTTCATTACGAGATTTAGTACGTTTTACATGTCTTATAATAGATTCTGTTCTTTATAGCAAATATGTTTTTTGCTTCATAATTCAAAGCTAGTTTCAGTTTACTTACGTTAAATAGTCTAACTGTTTCAATAGTCTTAGCCTTACGTTTTAATAGTTCGGATGCATTACGATCTCTTAGACCTTTGTTATTATCTCCAAAACCAGGTTAGTTACTTTGTAAAGTTTAACTTTCTTACTTGTATTTATACAATATTTACATCATTGTACCGTTTATGTGTTCATGTCTTGTTTTTATTTTCCTGCCTATTAATTATCTATTCCAAATCGTTTCTATTTTTTTCAGAATGATTTCTTACCAATCACGGATCATTAGAGAGGAACTTTCTAAAAGACGTAAAATGTCTCAATACACTGACTCAAGACCAAGAGAGAAAACATTTTTTGATTTAGTCAAAGAGAAGGCGACACGTTATTTTATCCTATTTTTGGAAACTTCTTCGATACATGGTCTCAACCATCTTGTTGCGTCAAGGAGACATTACTTTGAAGTGTATGTTATTTTTGCTGCTTTTTTCCAGCCATTAAGTGAGACTATGCTAAGTTGTTTTCTTTTAATGTAATGACTCTGACTCGAATCGATCGATCTTGCATAATTATAATATTCCAATTAAAGTAACACTTAAAGCTATTCTTCTGATCCAAATATTGAAATATGTCGTATTAATTAATCCCAGCGAAATCACAAATCAGGCATGATGCATTTTCAAAATACCAATTAAATTTCAGCCTCATCTGGTTAATGATCGTGATATCCTCATTGATCGGTGCAGTCTATTTATCCTGGACCACCTGGATGCGTTATCAATCCTCGCCCATCGTGATCTCCATGGACCGCGACATGTTCGCCTGGAATACTACGTTCCCTGGCGTCACTATATGCACTGAACAGAAATTTGATCAGGAAAAAGTAGATGTGATTGTTAGGTAAGTGTTAAAATTACTTAATATCTATAAGAAAATTTAGGTATCATGCTGATTGAAAAAAGAAAGAAAGAAAGTGTAAATATCAGGTTGGTTTGGTGAAAGAGGCGAGAGTGGCTCACATAGTACAATTAGACAAAAGAAAAGCAAATAAAGAATCAGTGGTCAGATAATGACCACTACTGGTCAGATAATGACCACTACTGGTCAGATAATGACCACTGATTCTTTATTTAAGTCAGCTTAAAGTTAAGGTTTAATTGTGGTTTAAAGATAATAACCACAATTAAACTTTATACAATGTTTAATGGTAATAGGGAAAAGTAAGGTCTGTGTAAGAAAATGTATTTTAGTATCTAAGAGGCAACACAATGTATTATTATTATCATTATTTGTAGCACTTTTATTTATCATCTGTTTAGTTATTGATCCATTGTCTCCAGAAACTCCAACGTCGATAATAAGGAGGAATTGGAAACATTTATTAAGGCTTTAACAAACGCCACCTACAGAAACTTCGACCTATTGCCAAATTACACTGGTATTCCACCTGAGAGTTATTTGGACATTCTTATAAATGTTTCTAGCGAATTCAAACCTACCTTGACCATTGGGGCATCAGGTATATCTATAGTGCTTATGCCAACTGTTACTGAAATGGGATTATGCGTTGCTATCAATTCACAACTTGCGATATATAACTCTCCAGAGTAAGTTATGTTCATTGTATTTGTCATGTTATGCCAATTTTTTATCAATAGCAGTGGTTAACAAAATTAGCCTCTCGCTCGAGGGGTCCGAGGTTCAAATCCATCTACCTCTGATTTTTCGAAGTTCGTTTTAGAAATTAATTTTCACTTGCTTAAACGGTGAAGGAAAACATCGAGGAAATCTACATACCTGAGAAATCTTTAAAAAAAAAGTTTTCAAAGGTATGTGTAGTCTACCAATACGCACTTGCCTAGCGCGGTGGACTATGGCCTAATCCTTCTCATTTTGAGAGGAGACCCGTGCCCAGCAGTGGGACATTAATGGGATGATGATGATGATGCCAATTTGATGGAATAATGATATAATGATGGAAATAATTCTCAGTTGTTTTGTTTCTTTGAATATTAAGTATTAGTACGAAGAATTAAGTAACGAATTAATTAAGAAATCTGCTTTGTTTATAGTAAGATATTTATAAATGATTTACTATGTACCTTGTATAACAATGGTTTGTTGCCTACATTTAAAAATAAGGCCGTAACTTTGATGTGATCGGTTTTTTAGTGAGCTAGATTAGCTAGCTAGCTAGTAAAGTTTTCTAGATACAAATATCCATGGGAAATTGCCATTTTTATTACAGGTATATTAAAGCTAATAGAAAGGACGTAGTGGAGTCTTCTAATAATACTTTCTTCATTCATCCGTTAGACGGCGAGGTGTTTGCTACAGTGTATAATTTATCTGACTCTTACAACGTAAGATTTATTATTAGATTTATTTCTAGAAGTAGGTACTTTTTAGGTGGTAGAGCCCTTTGTAGGTGGTTCGACTGTGGCGGTAGCACGGCCACACCTATTTTTGCCTAATAACAGTGTTAAGCCTTGCTGTGTTGAGGTTTGAAGGGAGACATACTTTTTCGAGGCATCTGTGGGCGCCCTGCCGTTGGAATCTAATTTTATCTGGGGTTGATAACAGATGTTCATGGGCGGCAGTAGCCACTTACTTGCAGCATGCATTTGCTACTTCTATGTTATAAAAAAAATACTGCTGATATAACTTGATGCTATGATGATTTGATGATGATATTATTGATATTTTAGGTATATATTCACAGTCCTTTGGAAGTGCCAGATATTTCCACGAAGTATGAACATTCAGCTAAGAGTTTCTATATGAAAATATATGTGACTGCAATGACTGTTTATACTTCAGCTGAAGCAGCTAAGTAATATTATTACCTTTACTAGTCTTATTAATAATAAAGGCTTTATTTTTTTTAATAATAATTTGCATAGTTCTTAAGCATTCGCTACAACCCAAACTGTTTGACGGAATTTATCGCAGGTGTCTTTAAATTCCCATGGGCTGGGTAGAAGTTAGATTGCCCTTGTAGTTCCGGGACTAGAATAGGGCTACGGTATCCCCTGCCTGTCGTAAGAGGCGACTAAAAGGGGGCTTCTGGGGTTGCCGGCGGCAAAAGTGTGTGCTCGAACTGTCCGGCAAGCAACCCCGGGAAGGACGGCGGCATGTGTGGTCGCATGCCGTCGTAAACACCAGGTGTGCGGGAGGAGCGTAAACTGTTCCGCCCCGCGGGCCCAGGGTAGAGCCCGTCCGGGGCATCGCGCTTGGAGGACTCCGGCTGTGTTCCATCCGAGATCCCGGAGTTCTCCACCAAGCGCTGAGGACGGCCACCGGGGGGGTTTTAGTGCGGTAAAAATCCCACATAACCCGGCGTCGCTCCCACGTCGTCGGGTACCTTTTGAAGGTTTTCCCCTCGAAAAAAAATAAAAGGGATAAGTTCGATATTATGATACAGACAGATTTCAGTTTCATTTAAACAAATTACAGAACTTTGAAACCGTATTCCAGGTTGAGCATACAACAGCGCCGTTGCCGCTACCTCCACGAGAACAATCTACGTCATAACACTATCTACACGTATAACATGTGCCGTATGGAGTGCCGGATTCGACTCAGTCTCAAGTACTGCAAATGCGTACCTCATTTCTATAGGGCTATCGGTATAACTCTTTCTCGTATAATATAAAAAAAGTTCACTGTGCTTGGGAAGACATTCGTTTTTTTTTATGAAATAGAAGCGAGCATGCATCCCCTGTTGTTTAATGGTCACTGCCATTTATGACTCTATAAGACAGGAGTCCTCCCAAAGATTGATCACAGATATGTTTCTGCCTCTCTCATTACTCGTAATATCACTGTTTTTAAATCAGTACCCTTACCAGGAGATTTTACGTTTCGACAAATATGACTGTTTTGGTATTTGTTTACGTATTGGCCCATACGATTTCCTAGTTCTGACACAATCCGCTAGGGGCGCTGATTAGAATTTGTATGGGCAAATACGTAAACAAATACCAAAACAGTCATATTTTTCTAAACGTAAAAACTCCTGGTAAGGGTACAGAACACAGAGATTTTACACAGCTGTTAAAGGTAGAGTCAATTTACTTTTATAAACAAAAATATGATATATAAACGAAACTACGTAATTCTTCTTTATATGTGATTTTATACAAATATTATGAAGCAATTTACAGAATATAATGGAATCATTTAAAATATTCAATGGACATTACACAATCTGTTTATTGTATAATGTCCATAATTTAATGTTAAATCCTAGTAAACAGTTATGTTATAGTAGTTACTGTGGAAACGTAATATTGCTATTTTCATTTTGCAGGCAGTGAAAGGACATGCAACGTAGAGGGCTTAAAATGCTTATCAAAGAGGAAACGTAAGTAGAGTTTCTTTTTTAATTGAAGTTGGTACTTGTAACTACTTATACTAAAACTAACATGTCTATCGAATTCTATTTATTTCACAGACCACTTATTTATTTTAAATTTCTTGACATCAAATATGATACAAATTATATTTTTCACAATACACACTTGATACCTTGTATTAATTCTTCTTTACAGATGAATTATATACGCTGACTACTTCGGACGGCAAAAGAATTAATTGTGGTTGCTTATCCAATTGTGATGAGGTCAATTACGTCATACAGTCTAATGTAAGTGGCCACTTTTACCCAAAAAATTTGTTGATAACTTCACAATATAGTCGGAGTTTCATTGCAACAAAAATGCATTGTTATTTTTGAGAAATGATATGAAAGGTACCTATAAAAAAATTGAAAAAATTGAAAATAGAGTATAGGAATGTGCATAGATTACTGGGCGGGCTGAATGGGCGGTAGAGACTACAAAATCTTGCATATTTCTCGGTGATTGCAGATGATACAGCCATGGTTCCTAGGTACCAACTTGCAGTGGGGACTAGTGACTTATCCTAGAATGAGGTACAGACGAGATCTTATTTTTGGATTCACTGATGTGTTAGGTAAGTAATAAACTTATTTTGATATTAAAAAAAAACTCTAACGCTAAAACATGAGCACAGCTCAAAGCTCCAAAATAACTGAGAAGCATAATAAATTATTGAAATATAACAATAATAAAGAAAACTAAACATTGAATGTCTTTTAGTATGTAAAAGTTGAGTAATTAGAAAATGATACCGGGTGGTTATCGAAAATATTAAGGAATCAACATAATATGTTGTAATTCTCAAAAAAAATCTCAAAATGACTTGAGATAAATAAAAGTAATTAATATGATTTTTTTACAGTTTCAGTAGGCGGCATGGCGGGGCTATTTCTAGGATGTAGCGTCCTTAGCTTTATGGAAATCGTGTATTTCCTCACACTACGATTGGTTTGTTATACACATGCTACTATTAAAACAAACTAAACCTATCTAAAATGCTGCTTTTTTACTAAACTTTGTGACTATGAAAACCAGATCTATAGTATAGTTTTGTATTGGTAAATCAAAATTATATAAGTTTTTAGAACTCTTTTGGACTTGAGACAGGACATTAGTAAATTTTTAGGTATTTTTTGTAACTAGAAATATTTTAGTTAGTTTATTTATTTACTAAATTCACCGCTTGATTTATTTATGATATCCAATACTTAACACGCGAGTAATAGCCAAAAA
This sequence comes from Epargyreus clarus clarus, assembly GCA_014595695.2. Classification (NCBI taxonomy): domain Eukaryota; kingdom Metazoa; phylum Arthropoda; class Insecta; order Lepidoptera; family Hesperiidae; genus Epargyreus; species Epargyreus clarus. The sequence continues at coordinate 96,608 of JACTTY020000059.1, read as the reverse complement.
TGGATTTATATTTCACGTTATAGATACAGTCAGTTATTATCGTATTGTTTTAAAATATTAAACAGTGTTAATGCTTTACTTTATTCGCAAGAAACTATCTTGATAAATGTAGCAAATAAATGAATCCATATTTTCTATTCCTAAATGTTACGAAGCTGCTTATTAGTATAATCCATGAAGTAAGTAATTGTAACATAATGCGTAGACAGTTTTGGGTTAAAAGCAACCCGCTTCAGGTAAATTTAATTTAGGGTTAGGTTAATTGCCGCCGACGTACATCGGGTGGTATTAACACATCGTAAATTCAACCCGTAAGCACCTTGCTAATAATTAAGATAGTTGGGACCCTTTTGGTTGTTTGCTCAATTTAGCAATTTACCTTCAATTGGGTCATAAAGACCCGGTCACCTTTGTTAATTGCGAAATGACGAGTGTTGGGTATCGTGATGTTAAATAATATTGGTATTGAATTAAATAATAATGAATTGGAATGGTTTCTATGTCCCATAAAACTGCTTTATATCTTAATCAAACTTTAACTAAATTTAGGTTTATCCGAAAATATGTCTTAACGAAAAAAAATATTTTTGAACACATTTCAGAGAATTGACCTTTTTTGTTACATTCATAATATATTCACATATCGGACATAATCTTTTACCAAGAGATGATGTTGGATTTTAATGTAACTAAGATTTTTACGCAATTAAAAGATTTCCCAAGCTTAAAATGCACATTTCTGTAAAACCCATCTTTTCGTGATTATTCCGCAAATAAATATATTTATTTTAATGTGTTAAATATCATACACCTTTGTCGCAGGTTTCTGTAAATTAATTTGCGCATAACTTAATAAAAGTAATAAAAAAGCAAAAAAAGTATTTTTGTTCGTAATTATAAATATCACAATCATTAACATATTAGAACTATGTTATTATTTTATGACACATCCCTCTCAAACATTATGCTATGTAGAAAAACATTATTCCCAACACTTACCTTAAAGAACGTTAGAAAATGATAGTATAATCCACATCTTGAACCTTATCGGGGGTGACCGCCACCACGAATCGAGTGGAAATTTCGTACGTACATAAAAGGCTTAGCTGGGTTCAAATGTAGCGGGTTTAGATTATTGTTTGAAGTTAGCGAGGTGTAATTTAATTCTAAGACGTTCTACCTCGCATAACGTTTGATAGGGATGTGTGTTTTATCTATTTGGGTATCGATGTTTGTGAATTAGATTTAAATAAATAAACTTACTAACTATAGTAACTCATTACTAACTATAGTTACTAAGTATAGTGACTTAACGATTAACCGTCGTAGAGTCAACTTACCCTGATGATGCTCCATTTTGGAGGGAAAAACACGTGTTGGTGGTGGTATGTATGGTGGTGTATATTTTTAATTTTTTGCATCTGCACGCATCCTTTGTGGGAGGGTGGTACATACTGCATGGTTTAAAATATATACCATTATACATATTTGTAGCGGATTATTGATTATTATTATTAAAAATTACAGTTGCGAAGAAGTTTTAATAATAAACTTAAGTAAATAAATATGAAGAGGGTGACCTTTAAAAAATGTACCGGAAAAATTGTTTAAGTTAAAACTTAAAAAATTCTTATTAGAACATAACTTTTATGACATTCGTGAATTTATGACATTTAATATAAATTAGTTAACGTTTAATATAGTAATAATATATAATGTAATGTTAAATCTTTGTTGAATTAATTGTATTTAATTATAATGAAATTGGATTGTAATATTAAAATATTAGATTAAGAAGACAATTATGTATTAACTAAAATTTTGCATACCTCTAAGAGGTGTAATATAGAGGACAATTTTATGATATAACAACTGTATACCTATATTAAGCAAAATAAATGATTTGATTTGATTTGATTTGACTTATCCGTTTACTTTATTTTATGTGTTGATGTGTGTATACTACCAGTTTATTGATGAATGGTAACAAGGTACCTACTTCTTAAGGAAAATATATGTTTTGTAAATTAGATTTCGAATATTTCCTATTTCATAATTATTTTTAAACAATATTAAAAAATCACAAAAACATTTTGCAGGCTTTTTATAAACACATCTCACTTATTAATTAATACATTAAAATAATGATAAGCAACAAAATATTTGCATAAACACTCAATGCATTTAACATTGGTAGAATTATCTGTTTCGTTTGTGGCGACACCTACAACAAACTAGAATATGAAATCCTATGTTTTTGCTATATTACATTAAGGAAATACGCTCTATCGATATCTCGTGCCGTCCCTACCCAAGGTGGTGTTTATCATCCATATATGTTAAGATTTTAATTGCGGGAATCAAGTGGCTTCCCCGAACTGTATGAATAACTTGGGGTTGTTTTGTTTTATCTCCTGCCGCCTGTCGTAATGAGATGTGGTTACTTACAAAGAGGGATGATTCTAATGTTATAGTTTAAATATTATTATGGAAGGTACTGATATGTAGGTGATGATCCACGTGGCGTAGTAAGTACTACTAGTAAGGGCCACAAGGGGCACCACAAAGTATAAATAATATCAAATTCAAATTTTTAAAGTATGGAGCCCTTTGTGGTTCGTTTCCGGAGACTACAGCCAAACCTACTTGTTTCTACCTTACAAAAGCTGTGTTAAATACTCTTGTATTCCAGTTTAAGGGGATGTGTTAAGGGTAAAATATACTTACTTATTTGAGGCGTTCCAGGGGATTGGGTTCGATGCCCAAGTCAGGCATACTTTTCAATAATAAATTCGATTTCAGGCTCTGAGTGGGTATTATTGTGAGACAAGTAGTGCTGGCTATATAATACTTAGTATAGAAAACTTGCCGCTTTGAATAACTAAAGAGAAACATTTTCAAAACTAAAGGTCCCTACAACTTTTCCTATTATCTTTATTACAAACGAGAGTTTTTATTATATCGATGAAGATGTAACGATCGAGCCTAAGTAACGGTCACCTTTACTATCCCATAAAACCATTTATAAAAGAAAAATAGCCATAAAACTTCATAATATCATTGACGATAGTTCGATGTGTGTTTGTTTCGGCTCTTATAATGTGTGTTTAAAAATAACATTTATATTTTAAATTTAATTCAATGTTACACTAATTTCGGGGTCCTTATACTGACACTTTTAATTTGATACCCATATATTTAAGATTGTAGTAGATAATATGTTTATTTTAATTCTAACAATGGCACATCAGTTATCTATCAAGTTTTTCTTTATCTCTTCATAATAATTTGTCCTATCTACGAGTATCAATAGTTGAGACTCGGGCTATCAAAAATATCCAACAATATCTTAATTAATTATAGAAATACATCTTATATCCATTCGTTGTTACAATTACTTGAATTCCAGTGAACCTGCGACAAAGTTTAAAATTTGAAATGATAAGGAAGATATTACCTTTTTAATACATTTGTTATTCTTCAAGTAACGAAATGTCCGAAAAGAGAATGACCCGTACCTTGAAACCTACTCCATTACCCCAACTCACCTTCAAGATTCCCAGATAAAAACCATGATTTATGTTCAGTTTTCGGATAAATAGTTGTCTTAAGGGCCTGTAGGGCGAACTCAGCTCATTTTTCGAAGGTGTATATAGCTTTTTCTTGATAAAGAAATGACGAATGAACTAGGTGGCGTGTTTTATAGGGGTGCAAGTGGTAGATTTATGGGGCGATTTATTTTTTGTTGCGGCTGAGATTACGGATACATTCATAGATAGGAAAAGAGTATGTACGTATATAATTTGACGCGGTTCAGAGCTTTTACTATGTGGGTCTGTCAAGTTGATTCGGGATTCAAAGCCAGGTTAGTAACGTAGGTACACAGTTATTGGAAGTTTATTGAAGAATTTTACTTAACATAAATGTTCTTTTAGTATTAAATTGTATGTATTGTTCTATGTTAGACATATGGTCACAGTCATTCGTAATCGATGACGTCAAACGTATCGCTGAACAATATAATAATCAAACAATGTGTCTGTTAGTGATTATATGTGTAGGATTATAATAAATCTATGTGTTCATAAGAATATAAGCTTTGCGTATTTGTAATTCGAATATATTGCAAGAAAAGTATTTAGGAGAATTAATAATAAGTAATTATGAAGGTGGTAGAACCCATTATGGTTCGACTCCAGCGGCACCACCGCCACACCTATTTCGCTGCTGTGTTTCGTTTTGAAGGGTGTGGTAAGGGAGACGGACTTCTCCGAGGCGTTCCAGCTTAGTCCTCAGATCTATTCTGTCTATTGTGTGACGTGAGTTCATAGCGCATAATTTCCGTTTACTTTTTATTACCCGACTGCCAAAGAAGGGTTATGTTTTTCGCGCGTATCTTGTATGTTTGTCTATTTGATCCGATCTAACAAACGGCTGGATGAATTTCAACAGTTAAGGTGTCATTATATTTGTCTCTATGACCCGAGTGTCCTTAGATAGGTGTTAGTAAAAAAAGTCAAAATGGCGGATTTTTGGCGCGAAATAGTAACACATTTAAAAAAAAAAGTTAACCAAACCTATCGAGTAGGGTGTCAAAATAAAGGAATTTAAGAGGAGATTACACATACATTATATAATATATCTTATATATAAAATTCTCGTGTTAGTTCCCCTACTCCTCCGAAACGGCTTCACCGATTTTCACCAAATTTTATATACATATGCAGTAGGTCTGAGAATTGGCCACTATCTATTTTTTTTACCCCTAAGTGATAAGGGTTGTTCACCCTTAACATTTTTTATTAATATGGCAACACAACGTTTGCCGGGTGAACTAGTACATATACACTCGTATATGTACATCGAGATGACTGTCTGACTAAATGAGTGAGTTACTGCGCCAGAGATCAACGCAAAGGGAAACCGCTGAACTTAGCGTGCTGGAATTTTACACATAGGTTCTTTATATAGCGTAAATGAGCACTACGAGGATAAAATAGGATAATATTGTTTGAACATCTTTTGTTTTTGAAGCAGACACCTACTATAAAACTTTGTATTTGGCTTTCTGGATAAAAATGCCTATTTCACTGCTTTTGGAAATTCTACTTCAGCCTTTTTGGTGCAGTCGGGTTTTTGATTTTTTAAATTAATTACTTGTTAGGTTTTTTTATCATCATCACCATCATCAACAACCCATTACTGTCCCACTGCTGGGCACGTATCTCCTATCTGAATGAGAAGGATTAGGTTATGGTACACACACTTCAAATACCTTTGATTTTTTTTACATTTCTCAGGTATGCAGGTTTTCTCATGTATTTTTCTTCACTATTTAAGCAAGTGATAATTAATTTCTAATATTATTTACTTATTATCAGGGTACTGAAATGTTTGCTGCTTAAGATAAATAAATGAAAACTTAAAATAGAGTTTTAGAAATTAGATGTTTCCTTTATTACAATAATGCTATACACCACACCAACATTTTTCATCCACGCAGGCGATTTTATCTAATCTGAAGCAGAACCTTTGACAAATGTTCCAGCAATTACGACATGGCCTTGCGACTGAAAAATATAATAAATATATTTAACTTAACTTAAACAAAAAGCTATAAAGGTGGTAAAACCCTTTGTGGTTCGACTCCGGCGGCACCACCGCCACATCTATTTCTGCCTCATAACAGCAATGTTAAACGCTGCTGTGTTCTGGTTTGAAAGGTGTGGTAAGGGAGCAATACTTTTCCGAGGCGTTCCAACTTAGTCCTCGAGGTAACAATGCATCTGTGGCCGACCTCAGGTAGGAATATATCATCATCTCGGATTAGTCCGAGGTGTATCCGAGGTGATTAGCGGCAGTAGCTACTTACCATCAAATGAACTGCATGCTTATTTGATAACGCTAAGTAGTCACTGCCACCCATATTGGTAGATGTCACACACCTTTGACAGCTTACTCTCAGCAACTCTCAGATTAGATGTTTTCCTTCACCGTTGAAGCATGTGATAAATTTTATAATTATATAGAATCACCACTACTAATTCTATCACTGTTTTTACTTTAAAAATTACAAACATCTTTTTTAAAACAAAAGGAACTTACTATTGTCATCATCAGCTGTTGTTTGAGCATTTGTTATTGCAACAGACACACAAAGAAGTACTAAGAAGTAAAGTGCAAATGATTTCATGTTGAGTTCTGTAAAAGTCTGTATGTTTCCGCTTAATGCATTAGCTGTTCACACTCCCCTATTTATATAATATAACAATGTAACCATGATAAATTAACAATGATTATTTCATGGTTAGTAAAACTAGGTTATAATAATTTAGAACTATGAAGATCTAATCTCATTTATATTTTCATGTTTAAATCTGTTGTAAGATCATTTAAACACAACAATAAAAAATTACCAATTTTCCAGGATACTTATTAATAGTTACCGACTTTCCGATGAAAAGAAGTTTTGTATTAATTGCGTATGTAATATCGCTATCGCGTACATACGCGAGTGCATACGCGATAAAACTTAGAATGAATATTGAGTATTTAGGATACCATAATATCTTGTCGAAAAAGTGGGACTGGATCTCTCTCCGTCGGCTATCGTCTGGGCGATGGTTCAGCGCAGCGAAGCCTGGGACGGCATGATCACCTTCTGCGACGTTGTCATGTCTGCGAAGGAAGACGCCGAGCGAGCAAGGGAGCGCGCTGAACCCACTCGGAGAAGGAGTCGCCGCGGGCGTACGTAAAGGCCCCCGGCGCTGTGTCCCTGTAGTTTTGGGACCAGAATAGGGCTGCGGTATCCACTGCCTATCGTAAGAGGCGACTACAAGGGGGCTTCCGGGGTTGTGGGTGGCAAGATTGGGAGCTCGAACCGCCCAGCCGGCGGCCCCGGGAAGGACGGCGGCATGTGTGGTCGCATACCGTCGTACGTACCAGACGGTGTGGCGAGCGCCAAGCTCACCTGGGTGGAGCCCGACGGGGTAACGCGCTAAGAGGGCTCAGGTTGCGTTCCTTTGGAGTTCCCGGAGCCCTCTACGCAGCGCCGAGGACGGCCACCGGGGGGGTTTTAGTGCGGTTAGAATCCCACATAACCCTACGTCGCTCCCACGACACCGGGTAACTTTTAAAGGTTTCCCCCTCGTAAAAAAAAGGATACCATGATATAACGGAAATATTGATTTTCAACTTCTTAACCTTAAATAGAGGCACTTTTGCGGGAGCCACCAGCCTAAACCATATGAGTAAGTTAAGTAGTTGTTTCACATATATTTCAGGGTTCTAAAGCAGGCACATAATATGATGAAAATTTAACCTTCAATTCCTTAATCCTGATGACGCAGGGGTGCTTCTGCCTAAACCAAGTTAGCCACTTTATGATTTCGGATATTTATAAATTACTCCTAGGCAGAAATTAATAAATAATATTATAAAAAAACCTTCAATCTTATTTGTTTGAAGGCAGTAAGCAAGGCGTAATGTAATTTTGTTACCTTAGAAGCGGATGGTTAGGATTCCGGTAGTAGTTAGGACTACAACATTTCCTACCTCCTGCGAAGCTAGACGAACTAGGAAACCAGCAACAAAGCCCAAAAAGACCCTCCCTTCCAGCCCCGGCAGAGGTTATCTGCTACTTAAAGAAACCTCTTTAGGTAGCAGAGCTTTCCAGCTTCGCCGGGATTAGGCAGATAACCATATCCCTAATCCCGGCAAAGCTGGAAAGGCCGCTAGGGCCATCAGCAAGTACATAATTCGAAAAAAAATGTAACTACCTAAAGCGGTTTGTATCATCCGTATATGTTAAAATTTTAATTGCGGGAATCAAGTGGCTTCCCCGAACTGTATGAATAACTTCGGGTTGTTTTGTTTTATCTCCTGCTGTTTATCGTAATGTCACGTCGTGATGATCCGCGTAGCGTAGCGTTCACTGTACCGGTTTAATACGCAGGTCTGGGTTCGATGTTCAGCGGAGGTAGGTAGATCTTTAAAACATAAATTTTGATTTACGAGCCTGTCCGATGTTTGGGTGTTAACGGTACCTTACATACATTTTGTAATCGTGTATTTCAACTGATTCAAATTTAATGTTTAAAGTTAAGCCATTTTGCTTATTGTAAATTGAGGTTTCTACCTAGATTCTATACGCACTTACAGGGGTTCGGAAATATCCAGAAAGGCTTCGAGAAAAGATAATAATTAAAAGTTAGAAGATTAGAATTTAATTATCGATGGTCGCAATACCTCTGTGTCCGACCTCAGCATGATTTAATTCTATCTACATTTAAATAGATAGGTATCCAAGATCAGCTACTAATCATGCTTCTTTGTTTCTTCAGGTTATAATCATTAACCCATTACTGTTCCACTGCCGGGAACAGGTCTCCTCTCTGAATGAGAAGAATTAGGCGGTAGTCCACCGCATTGGCCTAGTGCGTATTGGTAGACTTCACAAACCTTTAAACCTTTCTTTTTTAGATTTCTCAGGTATGCAGGTTTTCTCGCGATGTTTTCCTTCACTGTTTAAGCAAGTGATAATTAACTTCTAATAAAACTTTGAAAAATCAGAGGTGCGTCCTTGGCACCTCTTTTCTTTTAACCTCGGACCCTTCTATCAAGAAGCCGAGATTCTTATGCACTAGGCTATCAGTGCTTATCTTCTTCTAAAGCCAAGATTTTTTAAGGTAAATAAATAAAACTTGAAATATCATTAAATCAATCAGAATCTTTCCCTTTATTACATTAAAACTATACTCCACACCAACAGTTGTCATCGAAACACTTGACTTTTTTTACTTGGTAGCATATGCTTCGACAATAAAAGATGCAAAGAATACATGGCGGCGAGGCTGAAAAATATAATAAAGATATTACTTTTTTACAATATAGTAATGGCAGACGAGCATGCAGTCTGCCTTATGGTACGTTGCTACTGCCGCACATGAACAACTGTAATCAGCCCCAGATAGGATTAGATATTCCTACCTGAGGTCGGCCACAGATGCCGCTGGAGTCAAACCACAAAGAGTTCTTCAAGTATGTTTTACACTTCGACTTATTCTAAACGAAATACTAAAGGGTGGTAGAACCTTTGATGTTCGAGTCTTGGGGAAAAACCGCTATACCTAGTGTAGTGGTTGCTTGCTTAATAATGCCAGTGTTAAACGTTGTTGCGTTCTGGTTTGAAGGGTTTCGTATGGTAAGAGAGAGACGTTCCAACTTAGTCGTGACACAGATAGGAATGTAATATCTAGGATTAGTTAGAGATATCATGTGGTGACAGTGGATTCGGAAACCTCAAACACTTTTGAGAACTTATGAAGAGAACTCATAGGTAAGATGTTTTCTTTTACTGTTGTAGTGTGTAATGCCTACATAACATCGAAAAATCTGGGACCTGAGCTGGCTGAGGGCTTGGGACTTGAGCCTCCGTCTAGCAAGGCCGAAAGATGTTGGTAGTTATGTTATCTTGCTTTAAAATTTAAATATTAATTATAGTTTAAAAAATAAAAAAACACGCTAAAATCGCACAAGGAAAATCTTTAATCCTAATTCCTGAAGATCCTGATGAGAAGAATAGGATAAAATTATTAAAATCGTGTATTGTCATCGGTTCCTAATAATTGTTCAAAATTTTAAATTAATCGGAATGTTCAAAGTGGGTAAAAATCGAGTTCAAAGATTCCGATACATACATACACACAACCAAAGCTAATATAAAAGTGTGTTAAAAACATAATTTTAATACAAAAGAAACTTACAAGTACTATTATCATTATCGTCTATTACTCGTACTTGAGAAATTGTTGTCGCAACACACACGCAAAAAAGTACTAAGAAGTAAAGTGCAAATGAATTCATGTTGAGTCCTGTTAAAGTCTGTATGTTTCCGCTTATTGCATTAACTGTAAGTACTCTCGAATTTATATAATATAGTAATGGAACCATGATAAATTATAAATGACTATTTCATGGTATATTAAGTTATGGTATAATTATTTAGGCCATTAAAGTACTAATCGAATTTATATTTTGATAAATAAATCCCTTAATCATCTAAATAAAAACAATAAATAACGAAGAAATTTAAGACATTTGTTACTTTTATAAGTTTACTAGCTGACCCGGCAAACTTTGTACCGCGTCAAAATCTATTCATCAAATTTATTCCATATAAAATATAGCCTAAACGTAGATAATGTAGCTTTGGAATGGTGAAAGAATTTTTAAAATCGGTCCAGTAGTTTTTGAGCCTATTCATTACAACCAAACAAACAAATAAAGTTTTTCTCTTTATAATATTAGTGTAGATAGGTAAAATATAATAATTTTATCTCTATTTAGGTACCCTTTTTATTTTCTTTATCGTTTCGAGGGGGAAACCTTCAAAAGGTACCCGGTGCCGTGGGAGTGACACGGGGTAATGTGGGACTTTTACCGCACTAAAACCGCCCGGTGGCCTTCCTTGGCGCTGCGTAGAGGACTCCGGGATCTCCAAAGAAACGCGACCGGAGTCCTTTCAGCGCACTGCCCCATCGGGCTCCGCCCAGGTGAGATTGTATTACCACACCGTCTGGTGTGTACGATGGAATGCGACCACATATATCGCCGTCTTTCCCGGAGTAGCTAGCCGGGAGGTTCGAGCTCCCAATCTTGCCACCCGCAAACCCAAGGCCCCTTTTAGTCGACCGGCAGGGGATACCGTATCCCTATGCTGGTCTCGTAACCATAGGGACATATTTAGTGACCTGACTTTTTCAAGATTATTCTCTTATGTTATACCTACGATTTGTTATACTCTTGTGCACATCTTTGTATCATATATTCTTTAATTTTGGGATCCATGTAGAGTAAAAAAAACTTGTCAATTATATTTTTTTTTGTGTAAGTAACAATTTTGTTTCGGTACACTTCCTTTTTACAATAGTACGTACAGGAATCGACAAAAACATTTTTGGTTTCGGCAAAGAACTTCATCTTAAGATTAAGGTACAATACATAATATGGCCACATGCAAAAAAATTACTAAGGTTATTTGATGTTAGCGAGGTGCAATTTATTATTTTTTTATAATATAAGAGTAGCAGACGAGCAAGCATCCCATCTTATGGTAAGTGGCTACTGCCGCCCATGTACACATGTAATCAACCCCAGATAGGTCATATCATTGTCACTTACCTAAGAGCAGCAGTTGGCGTATCTTTCAATATGTTTATCTCGATACCAACGTGACCATATGAGCGGCGACTTCAGAATGATGTACTAAGCGGATTGTATCAGAATTTTAGTGTCAGTAACGTAACATTAAATGTCTGAATTGACAAAATGGCGCTTTATGTTATCTCTCTCTTTTTTGCGAATATGTGAGGTAGACAAAAAGTTATCGTCACTTGAGCATTTAATTATTGTTACGTTTACTCAGTCTACTAAGCAAACGGAACAGAATAATGGATTGAGTAAACGTAACGTAAAATCGTGGGATGTTTTTCAAACTCATGGTAAGGGCACTGGGTAACGTGCTCGTTTGCTTCATAACATAAATAAATAAAACTTCAAATGTTATATCAATCAGAATTTGTTCCTTTATTACAATAAAGCTACACTGAACACCAACATCTGCCATCAAAACATGTCTCTTTTAACTGATTGCACATGCTTTTACAATAGTACATGCAACCAATCGCACACGACCAAGCGACTGAAAAAAAAATACATAGACTTCAACGATAGGTTCAATGTGGTTGTCCCTGCCTGTCGTAAGAGGCGACTAAAAGAGGGCTTCTGGGGTTGCGGGCGGCAAGAGTGGGAGCTTGAACCGTCCAGTAAGCTACCCCGGGAAGGACGGCGGTATGTGTGATTGCATACTGTCGTAATCACCACATGTTGTGGGAGGAGCGAACACTCCCCCAGGGCAGAGCCCGATTGGGGCATCTCGCTTGGAGGACTCCGCTTGTGTTCCCTAGGAGATGCTGCGGAGTTCTTTAGTTTTAGTGCGGTTAAAATCTCACATAGCCCGGCGTCGTTCCCACGTCGTCGGGTACCTTTTGAAGGTTTCCCCCTCGAAAAGAAAAATATAACAAAAAAAGAAAAAAAGGTTAAATTTGGTAGATCCTTTTGTGGTTCGACTCCAGCGGTACCGCCGCCACACATAGTTCTGCTAAACAGCAACATTGTTTAACGCTGTTCTGTTCTAGTTTGAAGGGTTTGGCATAGGAGACAAACTTTCTCATGGAGTTCCATCTTAGTCCTTAGGGTAGAAAGTTATTTTTAGTAGAGGGAGACTTTACACATCTTTGACAAATTTTTTAGAGAACTCTCAGGTAAGATGTTTTCCTTCAACCATGCACGTAACATTAAAAATCAGAGGCGTGTCCAGGATTTGAACCTCGGACCTCCAAGAGCAGTAGCGTTTAGGTAATAGTCTCCTACTGTTTCTAATTTCAATTCATTTTAAAAACAAAAGAAACTTACTATTACCATTATCAGCTGTTGCTTGAGTGATGTTGACCGGTGTGACTGTTGAAACTGTCGCAACAGAAACACAAGTAAGTACTAAGAAGTAAAGTGCAAAGGATTTCATGTTAAGTTCTGTTAAAGTCTGTATGTTTCCACTTAATGCCTTAGTTGTACTTACTCTCGTATTTATATAACGTAATAATGAAAAATTATTAATGACTATTCCACGGGTGTTTAAGCTAGAGTTTAATTATTTAGATCACTAAATAACTAATCAAATTTATATTTTTATAATAAGATCTTTTTAAAATGATCTGAATAACAAAAACTAAGGAACATAACAGCGTTTGATATTTTAATATTTTAAATATATAAACCTGTATAATATTTTTATGTAAAATATAATTTTATACGGATTTTTTCAAGATTTTTTTGAAGGTGTTCGAACCCTTTGTGGTTCGACTCCTGCACCACCGCCACACCTATTTCTGCTACATAAAAGCAGTGTTAAGCGCTGCTGTGTCCTGGTTTGAAGGATATGGTAAGGGAGACATGCTTTTCCGAGGCTTTTCAGTTTTGTCTTCAGGGGTAGCGGCACATGTTTGGCCAACCTCAGGTAGTAATATCTAATCCTATCTGGGGTTGATTACAGATGTCCATGGGCGGCAGTAGCCACTTACCATCAGATGGACTGCATGCTCGTCTGCCACTCCTATATTATAAACAATGCTTGTTCGCTTCTTAAAATAAATAAATGAAACTTCAAATGTCAATCAATCAGAATATGTTCCTTTATTACATTAAAGCTATATTCCACAAAAACAATTCTGACCAATGCACCGAGCTCTTTTTAATTCGTAGCATAAACCTTGACAATAATCCTCGCAACCAGAACATGGCTTTCCCACTGAAAAATCGAATAAATATATTTGACTTAAAAGAAACCATAAATGCGGTAGAACCCTTTGTGGTTCTACTCCGGCGACATCACCGCCTAGTTCTGCCTTATAACAGCAGTGTTTAACGCTGTTCTGTACCTTTACCATGAGTTTTTACGTTGTGACAAATGTGACTGTTTTGGTATTTGTTTATGTATTTGCCCATACAAATTCCAATCAGCGGCCCTAGCGGATTGTATCAGAACTATAGTGTCAGTAACGTTACATCAAATGTTTAAATTGACATGATGGCGCTTTATGTTTTATCTCTTTTTGCGAACATGTGAGGAGCATTGAGTAAATGTAACGTAAAATTGTGGGATGTTTTGAAAACTCATGGTAAGGGTACTGGTCTAGTTTGAAGGGTTTGGCAAGCGACATACTTTCCCGTTGTGTTCCAATTTAGTCCTCAGGGAAGCAATGCATCTGTGGTCAACCTCAGGTAGGAATATAACGTTATGGATTGATTAGACATGTCCATTAGCAGTAGCCTTACCATCAGGTGGACTGCATGATCATTTACTACCTACTTAAATATTATAAATAAATAATAGTTTAAAAAAACTAAAAAAATACACTTTTTATAGAAAATCCAACTAAAAAATAGAATTTTTTTTTTTTTAAATTTGAATTAAGAATAGTGTAAATAAGATAAAAATATTTTTTATTGTAAAAAAAGCGTGGGGTGCATGGTGTCAATAGTAATAAATATTTTATTGAAAGATATTGAGTAGAAAAATTATCATTTTGATAATATCTTAAAAAGCACCCCACGCTTTTAGATTCCTTTATTGGTCTTAACGCAGACCTTCCGGGTCTCAGGAAAACAAAAATCGCTGATCCTGATTATCCTAGTAAGAATAACGGGTCAGAATGTTTAAAATATTGAATTGTCATCGGTCCTTAATAAGTATGCCAAATTTCAAGTTAATCCGACGTTTTGAAGGGGGTTAAAATCATGTTCAAAGATTCCGTTACATACTAACATACCAACATACATACGTCTGAAGCTAATAAAAGCGTATTAAATAATAGTTAAAAAAAACTAAAAAATACGCTTTTATAAAAAATTCGACCAAAAAATGAAAAATAAATAATAGTTTAAAAAAACTAAAAAAATACACTTTTTATAGAAAATCCAACTAAAAAATCCAAAATAATTTTTTTAAAATTTGAATTAAGAATAGTGTAAATAAGATAAAAATATTTTTTATTGTAAAAAAAGCGTGGGGTGCATGGTGTCAATAGTTATAAATATTTTATTGATAGATATTGAGTAGAAGGATTATCATTTTGAAATATCTTAAAAAGCACCCCACGCTTTTTTTACAATAAAAAATATTTTTATCTTATTTACACTATTCTTAATTCAAATTTAAAAAAAAATATTTTCGATTTTTTAGTTGGATTTTCTATAAAAAGTGTATTTTTTTAGTTTTTTTAAACTATTATTTATTTTTCATTTTTTGGTCGAATTTTTTATAAAAGCGTATTTTTTAGTTTTTTTTAACTATTATTTATTTTTCATTTTTACGATTATTTTAACGATTATTACGTAGCGTATTATCAAGTTTATCTTTCGAATCAGCATCAGCACCTTTGCTTAGCAGTGCAAAAATGAATATTGGGTCTTTGTTTAACGCAGCTGTATGAAGTGCTGTTTTACATTGGTGTTTATTTTTATTGTTAACGTGAAAATCCCAGAGGAGTTGTTGAATGACATCCGAATTGCCACTGCTTTCTTTCATAATTTATACCATATCCCAGGTCCTCTATCTTGGATAAAAGTAATCACGGAAAAAGGATGATAGAGCATCTTTTAAAAACAGGCGCTGATGGCAATACTCAAGAGAAAAACGGTCAACTGCTTTACATCTAGCCATTTCAAAAGGACGTCGTCCAATCATCGATTTAATATTACAGCATGATGATGTTAATATCAAAAATAATTCTAGAATTTCTTCTCTTTGTGTTGCTGCTGCCTGCAGAGATTTTAAAACTGTTAGTAGTTTAATTAATTTTACAGCTCGAGTTAATAATATAAGTTGTGACTATGACGATGAGCTGAAATCATATATGCCTTTACATTTGGCAGCAAGAAATGGGAACAATGAAATAGTGGAAATCTTGTTAAAGGAAGGTGCAGATGTTGAAGTGCTGAATGAATAACGATGATGAGACACCGCTTCATGATGCTATTAACAACGGACGCGTCGAAGTTGAGGTCAGGTCAGGTCAGGTCAGGTCAGGTCAAGTCAGGTCAGGTCAGGTCAGGTCAGGTCAGGTCAGGTCAGGTCAGGTCAAGGTCAGGTCAGGTCAGGGTCAGGTCAGGCCAGGTCAAGGTCAGGTCAGGTCAGGTCAGGTCAGGTCAGGTCAGGTCAGGTCAGGTTAGGTTAGGTGATCGGCGCGCCTGGTAGATTCCTTTATTGGTCTTAACGCAGACCTTCCGGGTCTCAAGAAAACAAAAATCGCTGATCCTGATTTTCCTAGTAAGGATAACGGGTCAGAATGTTTAAAATATTGAATTGTCATCGGTCATTAATAAGTATGCCAAATTTCAAGT
This sequence comes from Epargyreus clarus clarus, assembly GCA_014595695.2. NCBI lineage: Eukaryota > Metazoa > Arthropoda > Insecta > Lepidoptera > Hesperiidae > Epargyreus > Epargyreus clarus. The sequence continues at coordinate 80,648 of JACTTY020000059.1, read as the reverse complement.
TAATCCGACGTTTTGAAGGGGGTTAAAATCATGTTCAAAGATTCCGTTACATACTAACATACATACGTCTGAAGCTAATAAAAGCGTATTAAAAATAGCTAAATGCGAGTCGAACTCACGCATGTTCAGTACCACCAGCTTTTCCTATATTCTTAATTTTCAATATTTGATATAATAGCAGTTATAATAAATATTTTTGGAAAATTTGAATTGTCTAACTACCATTTGAAAAGAAAAAGCGAAACACGCCGAAAATAGTAGTTTCTTGTATGATGACTCTCATTTATTTTCAAGTTAAATAACTTATAGCTACATACTCTGAAAAGAAGCCTTCACATATCTCTTATAACTTTTTAGAGATCTCGCAGGTAAGATGTTTTCCTTTACCCAGGTAGCATAGGATAATAAAATTGTTATCTAATGCGCACAGTATATCGAAAACCCAGAGGTGTGTCCAGGATTTAAATCACGGACACCCCAGAGAAGTGTTGGTAATAGTAATTTTATCAATAACTAGCTGACCCGGCAAACGTTGTGTTGCCATATAAATAAAAAAATGTTAAGGGTGAACAACCATTATCATTTACGGGTATGAAAAATAGATAGTAGCCGATTTCTAAGACCTACTGAATATGCATATAAAATTTGGTGAAAATCGTACGGTAACTAACATTGCGACACGAGAATTTTATATATAAGATTTAAATAAAAACTTACTATTATCTGTATTAGATATCGGTTCAGCAATTGTTATCGCAACAGACACACAAAGAAGTACTAAGAAGTAAAGTGCAAAGGACTTCATGTTGAGTTCTGTTATAGTCTGTATGTTTCCGCTTAATGCATCAGCTGTAATTATTCTCGTATTTATACAATACAATAACGACACCATGATGAATTATCAATTACTACTTCATGGTATAATTATTTAGACTAATGAAGAACGAATCACGTTTATATTTTCTTATTTAAGTAATTTTATTTTAAAGTCGTCTAAATAACAAAAAAATAGACGAACAAATATAAATAATTAATAAATATGGTACGTATATTTTTTTTATCCTTATTTATTTAACACAGGATTTTTCGAAGTCATTTTTACCCTGTATAATACACTTGTGCTAAACTTTTCTTACATACATAAGTGTTTCTTTCTGATATTTCTTTTTGGAATCTATTTAGAGTAACAAAACTTGGTAATGGCATATGTATTTTATGTAAGAGACCATTTTATTTGGTATAGGTTTTTTACAACGGTGCTAGGAATCGACAAAAACAATTTTGGTACCGGCAGAGTACTTGATCGTAAGATTGACATTGCTGGCTGCATGCTGCCTCACATTCTGAATCCACTGTACAACCTGCAATGAAATGTGTTTAAAACAATAATCTACTTGCATTATATTCAATAAATGTAATGTTTAAATTTTACTAAAAAATCAAAGGATTTTTTAGAAATACCATGCACGACAAACATTTCTCATACCTTCCTTATAGGAAGGTTCCTTATAGGAAGTATAGAAAAACAGGTTTCATAATATTTTGTTTTCTTTGTAGACCAAAACGTGTTTTATAATCTATGTATACTTAAAATAATCGATTATACTTGTAAAAATATACAGATTATGTTATAACTTTTTCGTCAAATAAGTATATTGAAAATACTTGTTGTCGTAACAGCAAATTCGATAAAAATAAAGAAATATTTTCGAAAACAAAATATTATAAAGTATTTTCGAATACAATTTATTTATTTCGGTCTTACCAGTTGTGCCAGCTGCCATAGTTATAGTTATAAATGTAATCAAAAATATCAAAAATCGTGTGATTTCCATTACGACGTTCGTTATTACAATAACAATACGTGTTGACAATAATAGCGTTGTCGTCAATCTAAGTGAACATATTATGTCAAAACATCAAATCCTAAATAATTTCATGGGTTACAATAGCGATAAATTGATATATCGGGCGATAAAGTTGAAAGATAATAAAAATCTATTTTTCATAGCACACTTGTATAAAACTACTTACTGAAACAAATGGGAAAATCAATTTTGTGGATTCTCAGAAACTAATGTAACAGCTAAAATCCAGCTAAGCATTTGTTTACAGTACTATTGATGCATATTTTGGCAGAAGAGCTTAGAACAAAAGACGTATACGTATTATGTAGGCAACATAAGGACAGGATATCGAAAACTAGTAATTATTACAAAAACCCAAACTTAATAATCTGACTAGCCGTTTGGGCTATAGTATGTGCTAAAAAATTAGACACATATGCATACATATGCTCAAAAACGTTATCCTCCGTTAACACTAAGCAATATCTAATCTTCTCCTTTAAAATGGCATCGTTATGTATAACTGGTTAATACATGGATTTATGGGTACAGCTACTAAGTAATATCTTATACCTATATAAAAATCTCGTGTCAAAATGTTAGTTATCGTACTCCTCCGAAACGGCTTTACGGATTTTCACCAAATTTTATATGCCTTATACTTAATTCAGAAAAGGCGTTCGTTATTATTTGTTCATGAAACAATCACTTCTAACGATATAAGTGTTTTTTAGATGTTTATTGCTGCTCTTAGTAAAGCGGTTGTTCAAATTCAAATTCAATTCAAATTATAGAATTTAATAATCTCTAATATAAGTGCGTCAAGGTTTCATTACACAGGAGTCATGTTAACTTTGATCATATTTATGTAGTCGTAAATTAAGCTAGTTGTACCTAACAAGTGTTTAGTAGATTCAGATGTTGCGCAGGGTTCTTATCTGGGTCTATTACTTTAAAATGTTTACATCAAAATTAACTATTATGTTCTCTATAACGAATACAGCTAAAATCTTAAGCTCTAAGCTTGTTGAATCTTAACAAAAAAGTATTTGAAATAATTGAAATAAATGCATTAAGTTGGTACAGTTTTATTGCTCATTGAGGTTTTATAATCCGCAAAAGCAACGTCGATCGATACATAAAGTAGACGATGGAGGTTTCGAACAGGATACTTCACAGATGTCGTAGCAATCTCCATCTATGGCACAATCGGGAGGTAACTCTGAAAAGATAAAACAGATTGGAGATACCATATTAATTTATTTTACAAATAAAAACAAGACTGTTAAAGACACATACATGACGATACGCTTTTGATGATGTAAAAGTAGGAAACGAGCATTCAGTAAGCCTATTAAAAATACTCTAGGCACCCTATTTAATTTGGGAAATGAGTTACCAAACATGGATATCACTTCAGTCAACAATGTGTCTTAATATGTAGTGATTTTCCTTACTGTTAAACTAAATTATGGGTAATTCTTTGACTATGAAGAATGACTGAAGAATGAAGAATTAACTATGAATTTAATTTAAAATACTTTGAGAATTGAAGATATTTTGTTGAAAATAAAAAGGTAATAATAATTGAAACTGTCAATCTTACCTTGCGACATCGTGAAAGTTACAATCAAAGTAAGGATAAAAAATATAATTAAGAATTTCATTATGCGGTTAGTTGTGAACAATATTTGACGAATTGAAGATATAATATGGAACGTAAACAATAAAGATGCATGAAGTGTTACTGAACATTATACGGTAAGCGAAACAAACTACAAAATTAGGGCGTGAAAATCATTTTATTGGTGTAAAATTATTATTTGCAGATACAACTATGTATATATAAAAATATTTTTTAATTATATTTTACAAATGTTCAAAATAGGAAATTAGGTTTATGTTCAGGTACTCATCCAAGTATTTATTGGTGGTATTACCGATGTGAGATGGGGCTAAGATCGCATTCCATATCAAGGATTGTCCGAGAGTCTACAGTACTAAAGAAAGCAAGAGACCCAATGAGATTATCATTGGGTCTCTTGCTATCATGCTCAATGGATTCCCTTTGGACAACAGCTAGTAAACGTGATTGAACATCTTAAGACAGGTTTAAGTGCTGGCGTGACAAGCTATTAATAATATTATAAAATATATTGTAAAAGACAATTTGTAAATGCGTCGTAGGCCTACACACAATTTCAAAGTATATCATTATTGAATTGAGATTTAAACGGTAAGCATATACAAGTATACAGATACAAATTTTTACACAACAGGTTCATTTTTGAACCATTATATAAGACCAAACTTTAAAATACCTAAACAGATAGTGGAAAATTTAAAAAATACGCGTTAGATATAATATTTTCTTATAAAAACAACAGAAAAGCGATCGTAGAAATTTTCCTTATAAACAAATAAAAATAAAAATAGGAATATTCTTTATTTTGATATAATCGTGACCTAAATTCCTTAGTAATGGATTTAGTATTGTTAATTTTATATGCTTTCAAATATTTATTATTTTTATATACAAAAATAATTTTATCAATTTTTTATACTCTGATTTTCCAATTTGCAATGCAATTTGGAATGCAAATAAAATTAATGGAGTATGCGTTTAAAATAAATAACATTCTAGCGTTGTATTTCTTGAAAGAGGTTTTTATTTTTTAATCATAGGTATTTTTAAGATTGCCACCTTCCTAATCAGTATAACAATAAATGAATGTCACTTATACAGGTATGATAGACTCATTATTAATATTACAATTAAACCCTACAAATGGAGTTTTTTATATAATAGAATTAGCAGATAAGTATGCTAACTGGTTAATGTCTACTGTCGCCAATAAACATCTGTAATCAACCCGAGATAAGAATGGATTCCTGCCTGAGGTCAGCCACAGAGGACTAAACTGGAATGCTTCGGAACAGTCCTTACACCCTTCAAATCAGAACAGCAAGGCTTAACACTGCTGTTATTGGGCAGAATAGACGGCAGAGACAAACCTTTATACAAAATTGCAGTGATAGCCTAGTGGTTAAGAAACTCGGCCTCTTGATCGATCCAAGGTTCAAATTCCAGGCACGCACCTCTGATTTTTCAAAGTTATGTGCGTATTAGAAATTAATGATCACTTGCTTAAACGGTGAAGGAAAACATCATGAGGAAACTTGCATACCTGAGAAATCTTAAAAAAAAAATCAAAGTATGTTACGTCTACCAATACGCACTTGGGCAGCGCGGTGGACTATGACCTAATTCTTCTCATTCTGAGAGGATACTCGTGCCCATCAGTGGGACACGTAAAGTGTTGATGATGAATCACAAATCTACTCTCTAAGCTACCTTATCCCATCGCCAAAAGTTCGTCATTACAATGAAACTTTACAATGGAGCTTCCTGACGTTTGATGTGAAGTGACAGGAAGGTGGCGAACAAAGATTTAACTGAGACAAAACACGCTTACTTGCGGTTTATCATACATGATACAGGGTGAGTGTTAAAAAAATATAAAAAAAAATCGTACTTTTACTGGTAGCTAATTATACAGGTTGATGCTAATATTAAAGATATAATTAAGAAGAAATAATATGAGACCATGCCGTACCTAAAGGTACTTTGTAAAGTATGAAATAGTGTGAGTCGAACTCGCACACGGAGGTTTCCGTACCACCAAGATTTCATTTACTTTTTTTAGTGTTGGTTATTTTATTTTGAAAATTGAATTGTATACCTATTAAGGTTCAATAGATTAAGCGAGCAACGCGGTAAAATAGCAGCAATTTATTTTTAAGCTTTTCTATTTTTAGTTTTTTTTTTGTTATAGCGACCACCGTTATTCATACCCTGTAAAAAATTCAAGTATTACAATTCTAGTAGGTTAAAGAGATAACGCCCTGTCACAGACGGGCAGACGTACAGACAGCGGAGGCTTAATAATAGGCCTCCGTTTTTACACTTCGGGCAGGAAACTCCAAGAAGAATGGACTGTAAAAATAATATAATACCTAAGTTTAAGTTATTGATCCTCCTGTATACTTCAACACCTCACTCCATTGTGACTGCGCCCGAAGATTGCTTCCGCACATAACTTTTTAACGAGCCACGTACAGAAACGATCCCGAATTTGATAAATCTCCATTTACAAGTATACATTTGAGTTTTGTTTAATTATTTTCAGAAATAATTTGAAAATATTATGTGATGTAAATTTTTATCTGGGTTTTCTTTATTGTGAAGTATTCTGTTTGATAAGAGCGCATTTCTAGTAATCAACTATTTACGTTTACAGAAATACAAGACATAAATGATTTTTTTAAGCTTCTGGTGGGTTTCACGGTTTCTGCACTCGGTTATTAAGAAATTGTTCAATCAGAGCCTGTAGTAACAAAAACAGCCACTATCGACTATTTCATAGTTGTCACTAAAATTATTATATAAACAAAAACCCAAGTGCTTTAAACTATAGCCTATAGTAGGATAATTGCAACGACGAATCCATGTTTCATAGGCACACAGTATATAAATTACTAAAAAGGGTATAAGAAAAAGTGCAGATGCATATGTTAATTTATTTATTTGTATGTGTATTAATTTATTTGCTTAAAGTAGTGTGCCACAGTAGCAACGTAGCTTATGACACATAGCTAATAGTGTCCTCGGGCACATATAAATGCATCAGAGTGCGTGCAGTAAGTACTTGAAAAATGAAGAAATGTAGGAATGCTGTTGCTGTTTTCCAACAGCAACTACCACTCCTACCACCGAGTACCGAGTGGTAGTACGACCGGGGAGTTACCACTGCCGCACCTATTTCTAGCGTGAAGCAATTCTGAGTTTCGATGAATGGGTGAGGATGTTGGTTGAAGCAACATATCTGTGATCGGTTTTAGGTAGAACCCCTTATCTAAATAGAGGCATTTACGCAACTCTTCACGCTAGAAATATACGTGGCGGTAGTACTCCCTGGTCAAGTCACATTAGTTTTTAAAATATTGGAAAGTTAACGGTGCTGCATTCTGTGCAACCTATGCTTTTTTTGCTTAAACGTGGTCGCCATCAGAGGATCTTTTATCCGAATCGGTTTTTGATCTGGTAAGTTTAGTTTGTCTATGGATATCACAGTAGCGAATCATGTCTCGTCGCAAATTGTCTGAGTTTTCGAATGAAGCCTACGCTAAAAGGACCTTGTTTCGGCTCCATAGGTCATCACTGGCAACACACATTGCTCGAATATTTTCGAGTTCGGCACTGAGGAAGTTTAGTTTTTCGAGTGATCTTCCTCTAAAAGTTGGACTTACCCGTCTAGATTGTTTTGTCGTAGGTAAACTCGTGTATTCGCCGGTATTATCGGTAAGGTTGTGTTATGGAATATTTCTATAAATAATTTGCCGGGGCGTGTGTATATAATATAGTCCATGGGACCAAAACTTTTCCAGAAACTTGTATGGACGAAACCATCGTGTCCGTTAGTTATGCTTTATCTCTTTCGTCATTGTGATTGCAGACTGCAAATTTCCAGCTTCTTCAACCAAAAAATAATAATAGAATGGTGATTTGAAATAATTGAGGCTAAATTCTTTGGTCATGGATTAGCATTGTTAATTTTACATGGTTATATAATTTTAATAGACAGTATATAGAAATATTTACATAAATTACTTATACACGCACTTTAATCGCCTATTTCAAATTTTAAATAATATTTCAACATTTTTTGTGTTTCAGGTCTTGAGGTCTTTTTATTTTATACTTGTTTCTCGTTTTAAGTTTTTTTTTAAATATTCTGGCTGTGTTTGTTGAACGTTTTTTTTAAAGAGTCATAATCAATGACTATAAAAACCTGACTCTTGACTGTAGTGACTTCAGCCACTAAGCCAAAGCTTATATTAATGATTGCACTGATAACCATAAAAATCGAGCATATGTATGTATGTGTCTATGTAGGTGCAGACCAAACTGCTTGATAGTGTGAGGTGTCGTTGTTTCGTCTATAGTCTGATTCATAATTAGGTGTCCAAAATGTAAACAAACAAATGTCACTGTCAAAATTAACATGAAACAAAAACTTTAACAAACTCAAAAAAAAAAACGAAAACTTTACAATTATTCACAATTTAACAAACGCGCTATGAAAACGATAATACATTCGAGTTCGATTACAATACCGAAAATGAATAACATCAGCTACGAAACTTAAAAATGACGGCACAGAAATGTTTTGGGAACCGATTGTGTTACCATTATCACATTTTAATTTTCTACCATAAACCTTGTTTTTTATTATTATTACTGTATGGAACGAGATTGAGTTAATATAAATAGTAAAAAATGTGAATTAATCTTAATTTATTTAGATTATTATTTTATTATTATTGTATTCATTTAATATTGTCAAAAATAAGAAACCACCATTTGAAACGTATTTTCTTGATAGGTCAACACACCTTTGTTTACATTTTGGACACCTAATTATGAATCAGACTATAGTAGTGTAATGTACCTGTATGAATAACAAAGCCTTACATTAGGTCCTTCGAATGAATTAATTTTAAGCAATCCGATTGTCTATTAATATACATTATAAATTAGAAAAGAGGATAATGTAAGCAGAGAGTACACAAGAGCAACTGTTTAATTCAATTTTAAAGTATTATTTTCTGATTGTATTAACGTCTGATTGTTTCTACAGTAGCATTCATTCTTATAGCATAAAGCCATTTTGGCAGACGGGCACTTTTCTCGGCATGCGTTCCCGCAGTTCATACTTTGCACGCATATAATTTTCCTGAAAACGAATTAGAATATTTAAATACCAGGAAAGTACTGCTCGATATCTGATGGATATTTGTATTGTACGCAAATAAAAGATCAACCAAATTTTTTCAAAGGATCATTTATTTCTGTGTTTTCATCCGGGTATAACTTCTCTCGAAAGTAAAGTAGCGCTATTTTTTTTTAATTTGAAGGGAGTGGTAAGGGTGAAACACTTCTATAAGGCGTTCAATTTATTCTTTCGAGGTAGCAACGCATCTGTGGCCGATATCAGTTTGAACTCTAATCCTATCTGTACCCTTACCATGAGTTTTCAAAACATCCAACAATTTTATGTTACGTTTATCCAATCCATTATTCTGTAGCACTACCATGAGTTGGCATAGAAACGCCACTATAGAAATTGTAAATAGAAAACTATTGTCATTTTGCTAGTGAATAACATAACTACTATCGTTACGGTATTTTTTGACAACGTCTGTCAAATTAATGACTCATGGGACCGAATTTGTATGGCAATAGATCATAATAACATTCGCTAGCGATTTGATTTCGATAGGTTTTTATACGAATCGAGTTACGCCACTACGGATTTTAGTTCTACGAGTAACCACCAGAGGCGCTGTACAATTTTTCATACATTTATTTTACGCAGTCGCTAGCGAGTTATACTTTTGTAAACTCATGGTAGTGCTACTGTTCCGTTTGCTTCAGTAGACTGAGTAAACGTAACAATAAGTAAGTGCTGAAGTGACGATGAACTTTTTGTCTCACATGTTCGCAAAAAGACATTTTTAAAAAAATTTAGACATTTAATGTTACGTTACTGACACTATAGTTCTGATACAATCCACTAGGGGCGCTGATTAGAAATTGTATGGGCAGATACGTAAACAAATACAAAAACAGTCATATTTGTCAAAACGTAAAAACTCATGGTAAGGTCACTGTTGTTGATTACAAATGTTGATGAGCGGCAGGTGCACTGCGTACTAAAAAAAAACCGTTGAATTAAGAACCCTCCTCATTTTGAAGTCTATGGCAGGAATTTTATCTAACGAGGATTATTTATAAGTGCGTTGTTGCCGAACTAAACAGGAACGCTTCATGTAAGTGTCATTGAGTTACCTCGCCCTTCAGTATGGTTACCTTTATATCATTTAATTGTAAAAATAAGAGTGGTATTGATGGCGCACCAGTTATACCACAAATACAAACAAATCTCTAAAAATAGCAAAAATAAAATAAAAATAAAAATTACCATACGCCAGGTAAAGAGAGCAAGAGATGATAAAAAGCTCTCAGATCGGTATCAGTCTAAATATGAACTAAAAAAGATGAAATGGCAGACAACCGCGCACGCTTCGCAAATGATAGCCATCTTTTACCTACGCCGTCTAAAAAGCTCTTTAGAAACTTACTATCTCGCAAGTGTCGTTGCAAGCGTTAAAATATTTTAGTCTGGACTCGATTCGGTCTTCAATCTAGGCATAGCAATCGGAGCTCTCCAGCAATAAATAAATAAAAATATTTTATTGATCTCAACAGTCACATTTACAAGTCGCAAGAGCCCTGGACTTGGTTCTAGACCTGTGTTACAGGTACCCCGCTCATCCACCGGAACCGGATTAAAACCAAAATAAAAATAGAAATGGTGATTTAAAATAATCGGGAGCTAAATTCTTAGTCATGGATTATTATCGTTAATTTTACATATGTGTCATTTGAATATAAAATATACAGAATTATTTATATTAATTTCTTATTCAAGCATAATAGAATCCATACGTATTTTGAAATATTTCAAAACTTTTATTGCTTCAGTTTTTAGGGTGGTATTATATATTTTTTTGTATATTCTGTTTTTTTTTTATCTTTTTATAAGTAATGTAATAGTAAATAACCTTGAGGCATATGGTTAGACATCAGTTACAGAAAAAACTGCCAAAACTACATTGTCACCCCTACAGCACCTCATAATATTTATTTTTTATCAACATCATATTAATCTCAGTATGGTAATACATACTAGTCTTTATTGTTATGCCTTTTCAGCTAATTATTTTTAAGCAGTTGGATTTTGTTTGTCGATTGATAAATATATTTATTCATTTCTTATTACATTTATTTAGACTTAACTCATAAATTAGAAAGAGGATAATGAAAAGAGTAGGTAAAGTTAATAATATTTTTTATTAAATTTTATAGAGATTCATTTTGATTGTATTTAACTACAGTAGCATTCATACTGATAGCATGCAGCTAATGTGGCACGCGGGCACTTTTCGCGGCACTCATCCACACATTCCAAACTTTGCGAGCACGCAAGTCCTGAAAAACGCAGTTATTTTAAAAACTTATAAAAATGTACAAATGCGAGCTATTGATGCTAATATTTGTTGTGTATGCTAATAATTCATGTCAACCAAATTTGTTCGCAGGATAATTTCCGTTTTTAATACGGAGTCACTCAATACTATTCCCGGGAGCGTAGTAACGGTGCTGGTTTGAAGGTAATGGTGACGGAAAGAGTAGGTATTCCAACTTAGTCCAATGCATCTGTTGTCGACCTAGGATAACACTGTAATCCTATCTATCAAAAATAATCCTAACACAAATTCATGAGTGGCAGTTCCCCTTACTTTCAGGTGGACATTACATGACATTACTTCTGCAATAAAAAGGGTATCTATTATAAAAATAAGAGTGGCAAAAATTAAAAAAAATATATCTAATTTGAAATAGTCAAAATAAAAATAAAATATAAATTACCATAGGCCAGGTAAAGAGAGCAAGAGATGATAAAAAGCAACATTATAAACCTCATGTTTGAAATGACTTGATGCAATACCAGAAGGTGAATACGTTTATTATGGAGTTGTCCAGGAAACTTATAGCATTTATACATATTTTAGGGCAATTAGTCATCGTTTTATTAATAGGCATGTATAATTAATTACAGTAACCATATTTATTTATTTATTAAAATCCTAGATACGTTTAATTATTCACGGAATTGGTATAATATCCATACATAAATTATTATTTATTATTACCTATATATATTACTGTAAAATGCACTGAATTGTGTCAGCGTGGTATCATTCTAAGTTAGAACGTCATGTGTGCGGTAAGTCGGACAGAAAAAGATAAAGTTGTAGCAGAAGTAGCAGACAACGTGCACGCGGTTCTATCTTTTACCTCTCCTTTACTTCTCCTCTCCTCTCCTCCGTTTCGTAACTCAATCTTATAGTCTTCAAAGTTGTGGATATTGATCAATACTGGCAAGAGCGTGCACTTCATTAGACGTTCCAGCTTGATGTTGATATATTAATGTGTCTCTTACCATTCAGTGATCACTTCCGACTTTCACTCTGTATACAGACAACATTAAATATGCGGTGTTTTTTGCCAAAATTGTTCCTTATTTCGCTTTTAATATAATATTAAAAGTATTCATAAAAATAGAAATAATCATGATCTAAATTCCTGGTCATGGATTAGTATTGGTAATTTTGCATGCTTATGTAATTTTAATATATGATATTCAGTAATATTTATGTTAACTTACTGCGACGTTAAAGAAAGTGATATGCATAAAAAATAAAGGTGCGTCTGAATTCAAATCAACAAATCTCAGATTGAGAAACCGATTTCTACCCACTAGGCTTTCACTCCTTAGTAGAGATTCTACTTTGTAAATTTTCATACGGATTCATCAATCGTAGCGAATATTTTTTGGAAATACCAAAATTTAGATAAAGTGTCTTACGTATTTTTTTATTTGGAGCAAAGTTCTTGTCTACAACAATATACTAAAAAAGATAATTGAACTACTTTCGAAAAGCTAATATTAATTGTAAAATTGTCTAATAATGCTTATTAAGAAATGAATGAATAATATGATCACGAATGGTGTTTCACTTCTTCTTCACAACGAAAACGCAACGAACGCAAAAGCGAAACAACTTCCGAAGGAATAAATGTTAAAAGTATATTCATAAGAATCAATTTTGAATCCAATTATTACCTAATTTAACTACAATTATTACCAATTTAACTACGAAGGGTGTTTTTCTAGCGTATTTATGTATACATGTAAAAAAATAAATAAAAATAAAAAGCCTTTTATTTCTTGCATTATAAAAAAACACAATATTTAAATTTTAGGATTGAATGAATGGATATTAATTCTATTATTATTATATAATTATTATAATTCTTTTTTTATTTATTTATTCATTTTTTAATTAATATTCACAATAAATATCTAATCGTTTGCAAGAAACCTCTCTTAGGTGAAGGCCTCCTCCAGAGATTGCCACTTCGACTGGCTATACTCTGGCTTTTTATAGCCAATCGATATTAAATTCTGCTACGCGCGTGATATCTTCTGCCCATCGTGCGAGAGGTCTTCCTCTTCTTCTATAACCTGTTGGGCCCGGCCATACAGTTGTACGTACTGTGCACCTGTCATCAATTATTCTGTATGCATGTATGTATGTTTAATTCTTTAGCTTGCCCTATCCAAACGGCTTAACAGATTGTTACATATGAGTTGTGTCTGGATTCGTATAAATTTTGGGAGTTACAAAGACATAATATATTTTTTGCCTTCTCAGTTAATCACTTTGAGCAGTCAGGTTCCTTATTAGTATAATAATGTCGGAAAAATGGTCGATAACGATCTGTATTGAACACTAGTAGCCGCTATTGACTAAAATAGCATCGAATATAATAAATTAGAAAATGGACAAAAAAAAGAGGAAATAAAGGGGAACATTTATTTTATTATTATTATTTTTTATGTATGTCCAGCGATTTTTTCGCGATGCCGCGACCGATCGACATGATTCAGCCGCCATTATGTGCGGCTAGTTTCACATGGGGTCCCATTTCGAGGAAATTTGAAAATTTCCGCCAATTTTCCCGGAAAATTGGAAAAACCTGATTTCTTTTAAACTTGATTAACTCGAGTGTTTCTTCACCATGTGAACATTTGTAGGTATCAATTCTAAAGAATGCTGAATTGTGTCAGCACGTTATCAGTCTAAATTAGAACGCAAGGCACGATATTGGGCGGTTACGCAGCCACTGCGGTAACGTAAGGGCCCGCAAACTCGGCCGGACACAATCGCAAGTCGAATGGAAAAAGATAGAATATAAGTTTTTTTTTATAGTTATACCTAACGATAAGGCAGACGGGCTACCTGGTCGAAAGCAGTCACATTTGCAACACCGTAGGAGTCGCCAATGCATCGCCGACTGAGAACGATAGCTCTTTTTGCACCTTTCTTAAAGAGCCGCATGTCACAGCGCTATGGGATTATTTCAGGAGGAAATTCACTCCACATTTTGCACGTACGCGGCATAAATGACTGTTCAAACATCAGAATTGGAAAGTTGCATTGGAAACAAACAAAAGCACGTATAAAATGCTTCGTGAACGTCACGGTGTCGCGGAAGTTTTTGCAACCGAAAGTGTGCAGCGTCTTCCTATGATTAATATTAATCTATAGTGATCTGCCCTTAACAGGCACAACTAGAAAATCTACACAACTATGTATATCTACGCTTTATTACTAAAATTAATGCTAACTTTTCATAAAGAATACATCTTTACTACGAACATTTCTTATGGTAGTTAATGGATATGCCTAAGCTTTGCTTTGATCGATTTGACAGTTTTCGCTGAATAAACAGCAAGTATGGATTAAATGAAACATTGCTATCGATAACTTTCTGTAATTGTTCCCAAAGAAACAAGAATCTTTTCTGTGGTTTCTGAGATCCGATTTTATTAAAAATAGGTTTTCTAAATTTATTTTGGTTCTTTAAATATCAATATATCATTTTAAAGCTAAAATGCAAAAGTTTGTTTCCTTCACCTTCACAATATATTTCATTTATATGATTTCTCTGTTTAGTGTATTATTTTATGAAAGTAAATATATATAGATATAAAACTATGAATTATTTTTAATAGTAATTAATGTGATAAAGAATGTAATTATTTCGGTATCGATATTTTATTGTTTTTGCGTATAATGCAAGTAATTAAAAGACGCAATCTGCGAGCTATGCAATATGTTTAAATTTAATAATAAGTTTCTTGTTAACTTTGCTTATTTGCTACATTGCTTTAATTGTTTTTTTTTTATATTTAAGTGGCATTGTAACCGACTAACTTTCAATATCGGATTAATTCCATAAACTGGATTGCATAACCTACCCATAGAATTATTTTATAAGAGTGCGTGGAAATTTGCGAAGACAAATCCGAATCCAATTATTTTATTTAATTTATCTTTTATTCAGGAATTGGACGCATTCATTTTGAAACACGATTTCGATTTCTGGGTAAATATATATTTTTTGTAATCTAATTATGTTTATTTTATGCTATGTTTTATTTTCTACCAATATCGCTTCCGTAACTTTGAGCATTTTTAGGTATTCTTTATAGTTTCAGATTTGGCCAGCTAAGCATGCTTAAAATACATATTAATAATAGGTTAAGTAGTGCAAACATTATAACGATCACTTGATAGGTAAATACAAATATTACTTAAACGGAATAATAAAAACATCATGATGATGATGTTATCATTTATTAGCATTAACGTTCTTAATTCTGGTAACAATTATTTAAGGTTCATTATACTGACAGAAGCACTCGTGATTTGAGCATATAGCGTTGAGGGAGCTTGGACAATATTTACGGCACAACAGGACACACTCTTCAGTAAACTCACAGAATGTATCTGAAAAAGTAAGTAATATTACTAATATAATATATTATAGAAATTAAACTGACGATTATAGAGCATCAAAACAATGGATGTCTTTCAAACTATTTGCAGGTTGATTTAAATGAGGCAACTATCTTAATCCGTAAGTGGTAATGGATCTGTGATCAGCTTCCAGTAAAATCTGTTTTGATGGAGTTGATTAAAGAAGTCCTTTAGCGGCAGAGGTAACTATTACGACCAGGTGACTGACTTGCTACTCAATTTTATAAAAATATGGTAGTGGTAAAGCAAAAATCAAAATATATTACCATTCATTTGGGAAGCTGCGTATGTTATACAAAGTAAGATCATAAAAAGCAGAATTATGAACCTCATGTTCGAAATGATTTGCTTGATGCAATAACAAGAGGTGAATATGTTTGTTATGGTATTGTCCCGGGAACTTATAGCTTTTATATTTTACGGTAATTAAGTATGGCTTATTTAATATGCATGAAGAATTAACTATGGTAATCATAGTAATTGTAAATGTAGACATTAAATTATCTACGCCATTGGTAATGCGATAGTAATGGTTAATATGTAATACATAATTATAAGTAATATGTACCAAACAATGCAGTGATGTCATTGTGTACGTATATGATATCAGTATAAAGGAGAAGGTATCGCCCTATCGTGGTTATCGCTAGAAGCCACTGCGGGATTAAATCTAGAAAATAGTGAATGCTGGGACCCTCGAAAACATAAGAATTTGAAGTCATGTTAAGCAGTAATAATTAAAAAATGTCGGAAACACCCTTTGAACACGTCACAATGTTCCCAACATTTTTTAAAGGTTACTCCGATTACGAAAGTTTTGACAATTGTGGAAATTGTCACGATTTCGTTCCATTTGATACATTAGGCAGTTTCCGCAGATTGAATTGCTGCGGATTTAATTAGCCATTACTTGTGCGTATTCATTGATCTAAGGCGGATTTGGGGATGCGCATGAACCGCTAATATTGTTTAGTGAAATTTGCTCATATAAATAAATTTTGAATGGAATATTTGTCCATGGAGAACTAAATTGGCATTTTTTCATAGATTCCTTAAGGTTTCAAAGATCGACAAAACCTTAGATGTTTCTGGAAACGTTTAGTTACAGTGTTCAAATATAGTCATTTGTGAAAATAGTCAACAATACTCTACAACTCTCGAAAATAGACAAACGACTCTAGTACTAGTTTTCTTAAAATCACGTCACTCAAAATTCATCTTGTCCATCGCCAAAACCGCACCGCAAACTTTTCATTTCACTGACTGAATGGCCAATGGGCTGCGAGCCGTGCGGATTCATTTGAGCGTTTCCGCAGAGTGCACGGCGGCTGCGGATCAAATCAACCGTTTATTTGTACAAACGCGGATTCACGGTTGTTCTGGATATTTGCGCCTTGCGTGTGATTGAATCAGATGGGAGGAAAAATTGCGGTTTCATTGAACAATAGATCAATCGTACGCTTCAAAGGGTTTGTATTTTTTAGTGTAAGCCAAAGGAACTACGGGTTTGCCGGTTTAATTGCTCTTTACTGTTCTTCGTGACTGAAATTTAAAGTTTGGTAAAAAACTTAAATCACCGATATAGGTAATCGTCATGTGTATGCAGCTATGTATATTAAGATATATTTAGTCCACTAACCACTAAGTTTGGGTAGTATGGTGGTTGCAAACTTTTTTAATTTTCCCTGGTGGCAGTTCCCAGGGTTTCGTCTCAGGTTAGATTTTATCTACAACTAAGGAAGGGCTGCAGAATATAGTACGCCGTTTGGGTTCACAACCAAAGAAATGGGTTAAGTGACCTTATTTAAAGGCCTTTAAAGGGAAGCTTTAAAAACTGATTTTGCAAAACTCGGTTTTCATTGGGATCATCTTTTTCATTTGTACATTAATTAAATGTAAGAAATTAAAAAAAAAAATTGTAAGAAATTATTTTATTATAGTATTATCTTAATTAATTATGATATTTTCATGACGTGTTATTTTTATAATAATAAGTTCCTATTTATGTAGTCACTGGCTGGTACATACAATCATGAGTTAGCATGAAAAAAGAACGCTCTTAACGTTGGATTTACGCGGGAATAAATTGTAAATTGGTCGAAGATATAGTTTTATTTTTTCAAATTATTTAAGCATTAGTATATATAGGCGTAGTTAACACGCAATCAGATTAACTGCGTGTGGCTACTGCCGCCCATGGACATCTGTAATCAACCCCAGATAGCATTAGATTCCTACCTGAGGTCAGTCATAGATGTGCTGCTACCCCTGAGGACTAAGCTGGAACGCCTCAGAAAATATCTCCCTTACCACACCCTTCAAACCAGAACACAGCAGCGCTTCACGCTTCTATAAATAGGCAGAAATAGGTGAGGCGGTGTTGCCGCCGGAGTCAAACCAGAAAGGGGTTCTACCACCTTCCAAATAAAAAAAAATGTATGTTATTATGTATTCATTATTTGCTAATTAATGCAATTAGTAAATACAAAAAGTGTGCTGACGCCACAACCGTCCTAGTTGCCACGTAATCAGATTGACTGCGGGCTGATCGGTATCAATGAGCCGAGCCAAAGCCCTGTTGACAAGCCGACATATTTGTTCACGAGTGCGGTAATTAGTGGCGGATGGGTGTATAGTGTTGGGAAGTTCCGTAGTTCAATTTCAGTTGGAGTATAACATGGTTCAACAAAGATGGATTTCAAAAATGTCATCTCTATTAAATTCGCTCTCGTTTTCTTTAACGTGTGAGCGAGAAATATATTTAACAGTTGTTTTTTTAATTTATTGTCTGTATAATTATGCATTTCTGTAACCATTCATTTTTTCTTAATACATTCAACTTAATGATACGTGGTCTCTGCCGTTCACGGATATCTGTTACCAACATCTGCAGCAGATCATCATCAACAGAGACGTTGTCTGTCCTGAGGGATATTATGGTCAATTGATATTTAAGTCAGCAGGCATCCATACCCTTTCACAGAAACGCAAGCATTGCTTCACGCTAGCCATAGGTGCAGGGATAATACCACCCCGGTCGAACCATACTGCTTTTACCCATTATGTAAAACATCATAATTTATACTTTTTTATAATATAGAAGTAGCAAACGAGCATGCATTCTACTTGATGGTAAGTGGCTACTGCTGCTAATCGACGTCTGTACTCAACCGCTGATTAGATTAGAATCCTACCTGACATCGGCCACAAATGCGTTGCTACCTCTGAGAAATCGCTTAATACTAGTGTTATTAGGCGGAAATAGGTGTACCCAGTGGTGCTGCCGCCGACGAACTACAGATAATTCTTCCACCTTCTAATCGACCACTCTTAAATTATAGCTATATAAAATCGTTTTCCAGTACAATATTATCATACCGTTTAACCTACTCTGTGGCAGTCGTCAGTTTGTTTGATCGCTTCGCAAACAAATTGGTGGTACTCATGTATTTTGTATCTCAATGGGGGGCGGCATTAACGCGGTGGCGATTAATTCGATTCTCATTTGCACGCCAAATTAAATAGGGATTTAAGTACTCGTAATTATGGAACACAATGTACCTGATAGCTTTGCACGTTCATTTTATTATCGATTTCGTGTACGTATATAGCTACAACGCCCGAAATATTTATTATGAGGGTTCTTACAGTAGAATTGTAATTCGCCTTTAAATATTATTTTAGATACATATTTTACGATATTGAAGCAGCCAACTACCTGACGGTAAGTAGTTACTGTCGTGGCATTTCGAACGGGGTCCTATACAAGCCGATCACGGATTTGTGCTGCTACTCTTAAGAACTTAGTTAATTGCCTCATATGCAAGTTAGCAAGCATACATTTTACAAGAACTACGTCTATGTTCTTGTTCGGTTCCACCACCTTTCAATTTTTTAAACATATTTAAAAAAAAAAACAAATGCTTTAATAATTATAAGACCTTGTCATAGATATTGTATTTAAAAAATATGTATTAATATGCATTATGATTATTTTCTTGTCAACTTGTGGGTAGATGTAAAAAATCCGCCGTTGTCGCTTCTTGCGTCCAGTTGTCGTCTTGCGCTCAGCGAGAACATACAGACGTTCTGTATGTGCCATCTCGCTTCTATTTTCCACGTGAACCGCATGTTACCGCCGTGTTACTGTGTGTGCATTGTGAAGTGCATAGTGACTGCTCAGGAATACCAGGCCGGGCCTACTTCTTTGAGCCCGGTGACAGCGTCGTGCGCATCACCCCTGACACGATTTCTATCTGCAGATCGTATTAGAAGGCAAGGTTAGTGATTTTATCTACTTATATGCTTTGATTGTGTACGAGGATAGTATCATTTTGTTATACGATTCTATATACGTTGTAGTCCACTATTTTGCTAGGCGGGCGTGCGAGCCCTGTGTGTAGTTGTGTACTACACAAATACAGTGTAGCAACAACATTTTATTTGAAATTAGTTCAAAATAGCAAACCTTACCCTACATAAACACACGCAATTTTTATTTATTAGCCACATGATAGACTGTCCATCTGTGCGTATGTGATCGGATATAATAAATTACCGATTTCTTATACAAGCCAGTTTACAGTTTTCGGAAACGCACGGTAAATATAATCGACATGACCAAATAGTGGCAAAATTAATTATTTCCTCGCTAACCATCTGTTCTATTGTAAGCGTTTAGCTATAATAAACGAAATAAGTTAATCTCGCTGTAACTAATATATTTGTTATCTGGGGCTAACGCATTATTTAGCATATATACATTAGTATTAATAAAAGAGAATTATTGGATATATTTCTGTCTAGAAGAAAAAATCATAAACAAATTATATTTCTTCTCTGTATCCAACCAGTTTCTTATCACTCTCTTCTCCTTGACTTCCTCGTTGTAAATTGAACGCAGCAGCAATGCAATCTAAGAAAGAGATACAGTTATAATATTAGAGTTACAATAATATTATGGTTAATCTTTATTATTACTGAGAAAATAGCACTATACCTACATTATAACATAAAATAAGTCCTATATTTTCTCCTCGCACGAAGTGAGACTACGACTTTAGTTGAGAAATGAATGACACGGTTGCGTAGGTGTGGCCATAAAACCCGCGAGTTACGAGCGCGACCGTCGCTTCTGAATCAAGCTGACATTTACTGTATACACACGCAGGTTAGGTTGTGTTTACATGTGTATATTTTATACATCTTTTATTTAACTAAAAATACTGTTAATGGGTATCAACAAATATCAGAAGCCAATTATTCAATATTTCAAAGTTTAGAAGCGTTCAAAAAGTGAATTATAAGACAAGTTTGAGATATTTACTTATCACTATTTAGAATAATTTGTATATTTACTTTATGTACTTTATATTTATCAATAAAAAAAGTTAAAAAAACAACGATTTAGGTATATAAGGCACTTACTTATTAAAGCTACGAATTAAATGAAACATTTAATTTAATTTATCAATTCATTAATAAACTTGTAATTGTTTTTAATTTGAAGGTATATTATTAACCGACTTCCAAAAAGGAGGAGGTTACTCAATTCGACCGTATATATATTTTTTTTTTTTTTATGTTTGTTCGGCGATTTTTTCACGATGCCGCGACCGATCGACATGATTCATACACCATTGTATGCGGCTAGTTTCACAGGGGGTCCCATTTCGAGGAAATATGAAAATTTTCGCCAGTTTTCCCGGGAAATTGGAAAAACCCGATTTCTTTCTTTTCTTTCCCGATATAAACTTCAATAACTCGAGTATTTCTTAACCAATTTCAATTTTATTTTTTTCATATGAAAGGGTGTTTTGTTGCGGTACTTTCCTACTATAACATTAGTATGCTCTGATGATTAGAATTTAAGTAATGGGGTGGAACTCGTCATCACTACCCGTGCTTTTTACATATTTTATGACAACTTTCCTTCTGCCCACTCAATTCTCATGAAACTTTAAATGAACATTGACTATCTAGATTAACATGATATGATGGAAAATTCTACCTTCAACTCTTCAACCCTGGTAATGCAGAAGTGCCTCCTGCCTCAACCATACAAGGCATTTGGAACTTATGGATATTTAACAAGGTTGATAGGTAGAGATATATGATGGAAAATTTGGCCTTCAACTCTTCAACTCTGATAATGCAGAGGTGCCTCCTGCCTAAACCATACAAGTTAGGCATTTGGAGCTTACGAATATATGATAAGGTCTTTGAGTAGAGACATATGATGGAAGATATGAACTTTAATTCTTCAATCCTTATGATGCAGAGGTGCCTCCAATGTAAAGTATATAGATTAGACATTTGTTGTAATGAAGTTGGTAGACAGAGATATATGATGAAAATGTTGACCTTCAGCTCCTAAGATCTGATGATGCAGAGGTACCTCCAGCCTAAACCACATGAATAAGCCATTTAGTGCTTTCACACATATTTTACAGGTCCTAAGCAGGTACATGTAATGAAAAACATGACCTTCAACTCTTTCACTCTGATAATGCTGGTGTGCTTCCAAGTTAAACCACAGGAGTTAGCCATTTTGTGCTTTCATATATGTATTAACGTCACTAAGCAGACACATATGATGAAAATTCAAGGTCTTAACCCTGATAACTTTGACCGTAAAGTCTTCAATCCTAGTGACGCAGGGACACTGCTGGCCTAAACAACAGTAACTTGACAATCACTTCTTACAAATATAAAATATGATTAATGAATACGCTGTAGTTTTCCTTAACTATTGAATTAAGGTAAATTGGACCGACTCACTCGCAGAGTTTTACCACCTAGTTTGATTTATTTACTTTTCTGTTCCAACCTAACCTAGCAAACAATATAGAATTGCATGTAGCCTCGCCTATAGTGTTTCGTATTGAATTGGTTAGGTTAGGTTGAAACATATAAGGCAATATAAAACTAAGCGAGCAGAGCGCGGAAGCGCCCTGCGAGCGGGTGGGTCCAATTCGTATGAATTCAGGCCTTACCTTTATTCATGATCACCTTTATACAATTTTACATAATATTAATACAAACATTAACATATCATCACTAAAAAGGGTGAAAAAAAAAATTTTAACAAAAAAATAAATCCGACTTCTATGTCACTACAAAGTAAAAAATAATTGAAATAAGTGTTGGTTTAATACATATTTCTGAAGTCGGCGCTCATATTAGACACGCTGTTTACGACATTATCAAACGAAATATATTGAGCGCCAACTTCAGAAATATGTATTAAACCAACACTTATTTCAATTATTTTTTACTTTGTAGTGACATAGAAGTCGGTTTTATTTTTTTGTTAATTTTTTTTTTTTCTAGGTGTATATTTTTATAAAACACTACTAGTAGACATTCTATTCTATTATTATTAATTACAACGTTCGTATCACACTACCCTAATTCAAATCGAAACAAATCACAAAACCTAAGAACAATGGAAACAAACAATTTATATAAGAATAAAACAACAGCATGTACGTATTTAACTGAATTTACCAACAATTTTCTCAAACAAAATTACAAGGAGCCCTAATTGGTGTTTATCACGCGCTTAAAGGAGTGTGAATATTACATGTGTCAGTGTCGTATGAAAATTAGCCGACGACAGCACTTCCTTACAAACAAGCTGTGAATTTAAATGACAAGACCACAGGATTGGGAGGTCATTGAACTTTTTACCTGAAGTGTATTTATATATTTTTTAAAGCTTGAAGTAGCAAATGCATGTAGTTTATGTGGGAGATCTCTGTCAACTAGGAGCGTCTGCAATTAAGTCTATAAGTGTATTGGTTATAATTGCAATTCTCAATATAATGTATAACAAATAATAAAAAGTACTTCAAACTCAGTTTGAAATTTGAAGGTGGTAGAACCCTCTACGGTTCGACTCCGGCTGCATCATCGCCACACGTATTTCTGCTTAATAACAGCAGTGTAAGTGCTGCTGTATTCCACTTTGAAGGAAGTGGTAAGTGAGGCATACTTATCCGAGGTATTCCAGCTTAGTCCTCAGGAGTGGCGGGGCATCCGTGGTCGACCTCGGGTAGAACTGTGGTGTTATCTGTGGTTAATTGCAGATGTCCATGGACGGCAGTAGCTACTTACCATCAGGAGAACTGTATGCTACTTTTATAAAAAAAGTTAATCGAATGAATGTCTACCATTTTATCGTTTCTAACTTTGCCTTAAGCTCCCCACAGTGAAAGCAATAGATTGTATTGTGGAAAGACTGTAAAAAACTGTAGGCGCTAAGCCGCACGTTAAGGTGTACACGTGAAACCACTCAGCGGTCTATTAGCGCCCCGTGTGGATCACGCTTAGTTTTATACAATTATCTCTTTGTTTGTTTTAATCGTATGAGAAGAAAATAAGAAAGAATCAAAGCAATAAATCGGAAATGTAAATATGTAACGAATCTTTGAAAGCGGGTACAAGTTGTACTGTTCAACATAGGAGGTAAGACCGCTATATCTATATCTCTAGCGTGAACCGTTCTTGCGTTTTTCTAAAAGGATGTGAATGCCGGCTGGTGGTGAAGGTGGTAGAACCTTTTGTGGTTCGACTCCGGCGGCACCACCGCCACACCTATTTCTACCTAATAACAGCAGTGTTAAGCGCTGCTGTCTTCTGGTTTGAAGAGTGTGGTAAGGGAGATATACTTTTCCGCGACGTTCCAGCTTAGTCCTCATGGGTAGCGCATCTGTGGCTGCCTGCAGGTAGGAATATCTAATCCTACCTGGGGTTGATTACGTATGTTCATGGACGGCAGTAGCCATTTACCGTCAGATAGACTGCATTCTCGTCTGCTACTCCTATATTATATATAAAAATGCGAACTTATGTAAAAAGACAACGCGTCTATGATCGGGTTCAGGTAGAATTTCTGACCGACATCATTGATTACTATCTACTATGAATAAAAAAATTAAATAAATAAATATAAAAATCTTATATAGGTGCAATTTTTTAGAAGATCCAATCTTCTTATTGCAAATCTTTAACAATGAAAGTGAAACAGTGTAAAAAACAGTAAGTGTGGCATTAAGCCCCGTGCGCGAAGGTGAACATGCGAAACCACTCAGTGGGCCATTAACGCCCCGTGTGAACCGCGCCCCGCGGTGCTCAACTATGGAACTATTTAACGACAAGAATCGCTTTAATATTAAAGATATATATTGATATATCTTTTTTACTCGCCTGTTTGAGATGTTGCAAAGCACGCCTTGCAGCCAAAACGGATTTTAACAATATGAGGTGTTGTTGGATTAATCTTCATTGTGGGAGTGATGTAGATTATAATTTTAGGCGGTCGAAGGATTTTTTTAAATTTTGGTACTCTAATCCTACACTATGGCTTTCTGTGTCGAAAGTACTATGTATACATAAACAATAGTACCCTTAGTATAAGTTTTTACGTCTTTACAAAAATGACTGTTTTCGTATTTGTTTGCGTATTTCCCATACATTTCCAATTAGTTGTGATACAGTCCGCTAGGGGCGCTGATGGGAAATGTACGAATAAATACGTAAACAAATACAAAAAACTGTAATTTTTGTAAAAACGTAAAAACTCATACTAACAGATACACTATGGGTATTTAAACTTGGAACAGAAATTCGAATTCATCTTTCTCCTCTCATAATTATGAGCGTAACCGGGCATCAAACTTGGAATTGCGTTACATTTTGCTTGCTTATCGTGATGGTTTCATTACGAGTCGTCCCAAAATTATAATTGTTATAATTTTTGTATATTATAAAAAAGGTGTAGAATGGTGTCGTGTCAATACAGATAGTGTGCATAAGAACTGAAATTTGGTTGCAGTTAAGTTGCTGTGTTCTGCAATTGACATCGGAATTGGTACCGTCTATGCAATTAGCATCCCGCATCTAAATCCTGCATTTGCTGTTTTTCAGTATTTTCGGGATCAAATGCAGATCGTCTATGTAAACAGAAGCTACTGCTGTGTTATTTTTATTATTGTATACGTTAAAATAGTCAATTATTTCATTAAATTGTGTTAAAAGTATTTACGTCAACCTATGTTGTTTAAAATATCCGATTTAAATATAACCCGACTATTTCAAAATGTCGTCCAATTAGACGCACTGTTGAAAATAAATATCAAAGGTTTGTTTTGACAATGTTACGGTTTTCTAAAACACGAAACGATAAAGCGACCATTTTACATTATCACAGGTATTATCAAATTAGATTTTTTATAAACTCAATAATTTACAAATTTATATATTTTGAAACACATTGTAAATCAGTGTGTTTGTGTTTATATTAAGGTGATGAAGAGTTTAGGGTTTTATAGATAAAATAATTCTAACAGAATTAACTATATATACATTATTGATGTGTCTGTCATTTTGATCTATAGAAGGTAGCTGGGTGAATGTTATAAAATTCATCATCATAGCAGATATCCTATCAAATAGTATAAAAGTTAAAGTAAGAAATTGTGCAGGTAAGCATACGATTTATGTCTTTTCAATTTTTTACCAAGTTTCAGAATAATGTTTCTCAGGAAATTTCGGTGCATTACTTACAAGATAATTTTAAATACTTTTTTATTAATTTATTTGGAATGTTGTTAGTTAAAAATGCTGATACGATTTTTATATTTACATTCAATGTTAGATGCTATATTTTCCAGCTGATATAACTAAGTTAATAAATGATTAATTTTATGTATGACTCTCGTTCCCTGGAAACAGGGGAGATCACTTGTATGGGATGCGACTTGCGTGGATACGCTAGCTCCATCCCATATTTCAGTGACCTCGACGCATGCAGGAGGTGCGGCAGAGGCGGCTGAATCTGTGAAGCGGCGCAAATATGCAGCCTTGGGGGATGGCTACATATTTGTGCCGTTTGCGGTAGAGACTCTGGGTCCGTGGGGGCCAGAAGCACGACGGTTCTTCAAAGAAATGTCGTCGCGTCTGGTTGACGTTTCTGGAGACCCAAGAGCTGGTGCGTACTTTGGCCAAAGATTAAGTTTGGCCATACAACGCGGCAACGCAGCCAGCATTCTTGGGACTCTACCGGGAGGCAGTGATTTGGACTCATTGTTTTATATTTAATTATTTAAGTTTTAATATTTCTTTTTTTGTTTAAATTATATTTTTTGTGTATATTGTATATAGATTTTAAGTTTGTAAATAGATAGATATATTATGTATAATTGTTACTTAATTAAAATTAATTTTATTAACTTATAAAATTAGGCAACGTCGCGTGCAAAACGTTACACTTATTATAATATACTAATAATATAAACATTGCAATGTTTTACGTATATCCGTGCGACGTTTATATTCTTTACTGTGCGCCAAGGAGATACAATAATTTTCTTGTAACGTATTGGGTGGCTGAATTAGAGTAACGATGTTGCAACGATTTTAAAGCAGTATGTTTATTATATTAACGCATGATAAAATCTGTTTTATCTGTGGTTTAAATAGAATTTATGGAATTTTATCAGTTCCCTATTTCAAAACAAAAAATAATAATAATCCTAAAGACAATTTAGTGACCGTCTTTATAACTCTTGTTACGTGACGTCATTACATAAACCCTAGTATTGAAGCTAATAAAAATACTTAGATATTGATTTTGTACAAATATTTTATCAAAATAGACTTTTGAAGTGCAATTTATTTCATAATAGAAATGTCCATTTAAATTCCAATATCCTTTTAAATAACACTGTTTCAGTGTTTTTTTTTTATCGTTTTATTCTCGATCCCCGACATAACACCCAGTCGTATATCTGTCACACGCTTCTAAATGACACGAATCACAATATTATGACCTTGCGTCTCTAATTATGATGTTCAAGATGAAAGTGGTTTTAAACGAGCTTACGTGACGAATTGCATTTTCGTAAAAATGGAACAGAAAAAAGATTAAAGTGTTACACATAGCGCGGATTTTTCTATTAATAATCCGCTTCGATACGGATATTTAATTAGACGTAACCTATTTTAGTTTAATTAACCTGGATACGTAATGTAATGGTTAATTTGAGCTGTCGTGTTCGCAGAAAAATATTTTGTTTTCATCTACGTTATGACGTTTTATACGAAAGATAAATTAGTGTGAGGAAAATGCTTGAACTATAATATAACGTTTCATATGAAAAATTTAAGTCTAATTATAAAATTACTATAATTTCATCCTTGTCCTGCTATTATTTCAGGGTAGATTTCTGTGAACTCGATGAAGTTGTACCTGAGTTATATTTAATTGATAATAATAAGATCATAAATTCAAAAAGCAGGAGCGGCTTAGATTTGAACCAATGTAAGCAGCTGATTTATATTTTGGTAACTTAATCGTCTGCAAATGCGTAACTATAATATGACCAGCTATATGATGGAGTTGGCTTCAACTAAACCGAGTGGACAAATAAGTTCTGAACGTATCGGTGGGCACGGAAGACTCAAACTATAGGAAAATTAATAGAAGTAGAGAATAACATTTGACCATCAGCTATAAATTAGCATAGCAAATGACGTGGGCCCGGCCGTAGATCACATGCAGGGACTGCACAATATACTCCCATTATTTATATTCATATTTTATGGCGATAACGATTTACGACTACCGCTTAAGATTGCTTACGAGATGTTTACGGGGTTTTAAAATGCGAATATTGAGTTTTGGTTGTTTTATGTCGGCTCTTAACGTAGGTCTCGCTATTGGTGAATGAGCTTCTCTTTTGTTAGATTTAATAGTAATTTTCCTCGAATTTATTTTGTCTACGTCTACTTACCAATTTGAGTTAATATACCAATTGTCATTGGAGCAGCATACTAGAATATGCTGAATGATAATTTGCAACGGTACGCCTTCTCACGTGTGGTAATATCCATGCTCGGGTAGTACTAAAACACTTCAATCAATTCAATTCAAATTCATTCAACAATCTTTCATTTCAGCTAGAATCGGTCGCAAGTCGGATTTCAGTCGAAACCTTTCCTTTCGCCACATTTAGAAAAGAACCTTTTTAACTATGCGATTGAGATAAATATGTTATATTACGACTACCTATAAGAGTCTCTGTCAAAAATAAATGACGACACCTTGTTAGTTCTAATGATTAAGAAAAGCCGTGAGAAAACAATTTGGGGTGAACAAATTAGCGAGAGAAAAATGTGATGATGTCGTTAGAAAAAGTTAATGGGTAATAAAAAGTGATAGATGTATACCGTAAACATTTTTAAAAAGATATTTATTTTTATATATTGAATTAGTCCAAGTAATATATGACTCTGATTAATTCGATGCGAGTTTAGGTGCTATATATTTTTCTTCATCTCCTAAGATTGGAAAGAATGCCACCACGATAGAGCAGTTTGTTATATTTTTTTTAGAATTGGTAGGATTTCAATTTTTTTATTGCGTATTTTTAGATAGCATGGCGTGATTGGTATGCTTTTTTCGATTTGAGCACAAAAAAAATCCGAAATATATACTCTACATTTTTGGTACAAAAAACGGAAAAGTTGTGAATATATTTCCATCCATCCAAATATTAGTTTTATAATTACTGAATAGAAAGTTTAAACATATTATGTTACTTGAAATTAATGATAGCAGATCTAATAGATATCAAATTAAAATATATTGATGGTTAGAATATAGGTAACTTACCAAAGCAACCTCATATTTTCCAAAGAAAACATCTCAAAATTAATGACTGACTAGCATCTGACTTCTATCTGTTACTAAGGTAACAATTTATCTATTAAATAAATCAACGGGTTGCAGTCTGGGAGTGCCGACAGAATTGAAAACTTTCGAAACCTAACCTGGCTAATAAAATATAATAAATATAAAAAATGAAACTGATACCCACTGACATATTTTTTCTATGCTGACACCGGGTGACATCTTGATTTTAGCAGTTTGCTTTGCCGACTTATGAATTTCCGATCAGGACACGTGACACGACTTTAACATTTTTAACTATAACAAAAAGTGCACAACGGCGTTAAAGAAGTTTTCACTTCAAAAATCCGCAATACCAAAAGTTATATCATAAAAATAAGAGAAGAAAAGTACTGACAACATGATGGACACATGTCGCGGACATTAGAAAATTCAGACAATGCGTTTCCTTGTTATGTTTGGCGGCGCGCTCGCAACCCGACGCCGGCGCGCGGTGTTTTCTGTAATGTGGAAATCATGACAGGTACGTTTTTTTGCCTATCGTATGCCTTCATAATATCTGTTTAAGTATAATGTGCTAAGTTTCATAAATATTCTTAACATTGCTAAATTACTTGTAGTTCGCGAAAGGAATCAAAATTTTTATATGTATTTTTTTCTATAAAATTGAAGAAACTTAATGTCACGAAGAAGAGTAATATCACGAAGTTTTATACCACACTTGACTTTTATCGATTTTATTTAAAGGAGTGTCAACAGCTATCAAGAAAAATAACTCGATGGCCAAACACGGAAAATGGTAGTCAAATATGTAATTTTGTGTTTGGGATATATCGAATATCTAGGCTGTTTTTGAACTATGAGTCAAAATTACAAGCACGCAAGTGATTATTATATTTAGCAGTCACACCTAGGAAGTGCATTAAGGCATAGTATACACTGTCGCTAACGTGACTCTAATTGAGCAGTTAGCGCGCGACGGGAACGCGCCGTGTATTCCCCGCTTTATGATAATTGTGACTTAGTCACGTGGCTAAGATATTGCATGAGGAAATTTCTGCGTGAATTTTAATAGAAATCCGAATTAAATTTGTTAATTTAGCTGTATGATAATAGTATTTATCTGTCTTAAAATACATTACATGTAATTATTTGCTATATTTATCTACGCATAGCTAACCAATACCATGCTTCTCTTTTGAACGCTACGTTCTGATATTTACCTGCTCAATTGCGGTTTGGTTATTGGAAAACTTAATTTAAAGGTTGCGTTTAAATGTCATATTAATAATTTTATATATTATATTATTGTACTGTACATACTACATATCTACTTCTTCGTATATTTTACTTGAGTTAAAAGTGGTTACAGAATTTAGGAACTCAAATTATGTAAATTTAATTATTGACGGTATAAATGAATAAAGGTTTTCTCTATTCTTTTTTTTAATGTAAAGCAATATTATCATGAATAAAAGCTCTAACATTGAAGGTACACCACTACCTCCGCCATTCGAAACACATGTGCGCAGTAAGGCGTAATAAAAACTAAGCAGAATTTCTTTTCGGATGTTAGATGAAGTCGGTTAATAAAAGGGAAGGTATTATTAATCGACATTTCTCCGGTTTCTCTAAATATAATTCATCATAAGTAAAAAAATACCTGTTTATTTTCCTACTTTAATTAATTTGATTATTTTGCAATAATCCGCGAGTATCACGTAGTTTATTTCAATCAAAAATGTCTGGATAGAAATATATTGCGAGGAAGACCAACGTGACAGGGGTTCAATTATATTTCTTGAATCGTTTCAAATTAGTCTTCAATATCTCTGTCTATAGTTTATGTACGCTTCTTATAGTTCTTATCCTATTCGCTTATAGAACTTCAGGCAGCCGTGTCATCTTCAGGATCAAAGGCATTCGCCTCATTGTGACGTCACAAAACAGTAATAAGAATTCAATTCATAACGCGACAGACGTCGTACGGGTAAAAGCAGACATGTCATT
Source organism: Epargyreus clarus clarus (assembly GCA_014595695.2). Classification (NCBI taxonomy): domain Eukaryota; kingdom Metazoa; phylum Arthropoda; class Insecta; order Lepidoptera; family Hesperiidae; genus Epargyreus; species Epargyreus clarus. The sequence goes on along the minus strand of JACTTY020000059.1, from coordinate 49,517 downwards.
TTCACAGCACCTGCTTCGTGAATCAGCGACATGCGCATGTAATCATATACAGCCAGCTCCAAAAGTAGATGAACATATTAACGTTTCAAAAATACCCATACACCCAAGCGTTCATAAGTAGCTGAACACAACTATACATAATTAGATGAATGTCGTAATTTTTCAAAAGAAGATGAACACTACAGTGTCAACAGTAACCGAATACTGACATATCATATTAGTGACGTTAGCTATTCTGTATATACGGTGTTCAGCTACTTTTGATGCATTAGTGTTTATCTAATTTTGACGCTATAAGTTCATCTAATTATGATGCTAGGAATGTTTAGCTACTTATGAACGTTTGGGTGTATATGTATTTATTAAATTTTGATCTGCTTATCTACTAGTGAGAGCATTAAGCTATTTAAGAATGCTTAGGTGTACCTAGGTGTTTTTAAACCCTAATCTGTTGATATACTTTTCAAGCTGACTGTACATGTAGCGTTGACGCGCTAAACCCGGAATCTGTGTGAACTGACATCACTATTAGTAACTATTAAAGCTAAGCCGCTCAGAGGCAGCTAATGAAGACTAATCGACAATTAATTCAACAGGTTAGCGCTTCTGCGCTTAGTCTATGTCGATATTTCAGACCAATGGATGTCTTGTCGACGCCTCGGGTAATAAGGCATAAATAGTCAATTAGGTAGTCGTTTTGTGCGCATACGTAGACATACAAATTGAATGAAACATGTAAGTACTTACTTACGTTTACATGGGACTTAAAATTTAATTGTATCTGCTTATAATTCATTTTATTTAATTTGAGACTTAAATGATTATTATTTTAGCCTGTAGTTTTCGAATGTAGTTTTAATTAGATTGCGTTTTGAGTTATGTAAGTTTTTGGTTGTGATATTTCTTAATTTGTGTATTTTAGAATTTAACTGGCCTTGCAATTTAATTCTCAGAAGGAGAAACCAAACTAACATCATCATCACAACAAACAGTACACAACGACTATATATCTTGTTATATACAATAATTATGTACCCCATGCAAATTCTCTTACGTGAATACAACCAAACCAAAAATCCAAATCTCAGTAACAACGCAATTAAAATTAAACGATATCAATTCCATTAACTCCATTCCGACGCACGTATGAGCCCTATACAAAGCCCTTCAAGAAAATTACTAACATATCTCAGCAGAAATAATAAACCGCAGCTTGTCACCTCAAGATAAAAGGGATTAACTCACTCGTGAACAGGTTGACTCTACCATGTTACCACTGCATGGTAATATCGCCTGTATTGCATGGTAGCAACGCCTATAGTCCCATGCACGAAATGTAATAAGTATCTGAAGAAAATTAACAGTGTATTATTGTAAGTACGTAGGTGTAACGACGTATAATTTCCTTTGTGACAACCCTCGCGTGCTAGGGATGGGAATGTTGTATCGATATTGATAAAAAAGTATTAAACTTACTAGAGTTATTTTGATGTCTATGGGTACGCGAATATGTAATTTTACAAATACTAACATAGATGACAAAAAATCAAATCACTCCGGGTGCCGACGAAAGTGAAAACTTTCGAAACCTAACCTGAATGATAAAATATAATAAATAAAAAATGAAACTGGCTCCCATTGCATTATTTTCTTTGGTGACACCGACTTACGAATTTTTGATCAGGCCACGTGTCCTGATCCGAGTTTAACATTTTTTACCCTTTACAAAAAGTGCACAACTCCGTTAAAGCAGTTTTAATTTATATAACGTTTCGCATATTTAAATTAGTTTAAACATCGACAGTTAAAATATATTTTAACAACACTATTTCTTAGATGAACTGTTGTGAATTTTAAGTGGCTGCCATCTGAAGTCGGCTTGTTTTGTCTAACTCGAACCAAACACAGGTGGAGTTTACGGGGATCTTCCTTATCATTAGAATGTTTGAGTGTGTTAGGCTTCTCATTTAAATGTTTCAAGGAAACAGTCAACAAAAGATAAGTCAATGTTATGTTTAAATACTTTTCATTTATTACCGGCACGTCAAATAATGCTTACTGTTAGATATGAATTTGCAGAAATATTAGAAAAGTATAGTATTAAGACTTAATATTATACATTGAAAAAAAGCAATATTGGGTATAATCAGCTACTGACAGGTTTGTAGTGTTTCGGACATTACAGAAAAAAATATAAAATATCTATTAAGAGTTGTTACAATATATATTGTTGATTTATTTTGTTTTTATAAAATTGTGTATTCTGTTTCTATATAAATATCATTAGCTTTTATCGTATTATCAATAAATGACAGAATGAAACACATTCAGTTCTTTTAAATCAATATTGATACATGTTACTCAACTCGCTCAATACACCATAACCCGAAAATAAAGCAACATGTACGCATGAGCGTAATAAAATTTAAAACGTTACCAATAGCAGTGAAATGGTTAGAACGATATGAGTGTTAAATGTTTTAGAAATAGCCGGTATAAAAATACCTATGCAGGTAGGTAATGGTGATCGCGACCGGATTGCGGCGCGCGCGCACCAACAAGAAACACATGGCCTGATGTTTACGTGCGGAGTGCGGTGCGACGGTCTTGGTACTTGATGGGTTTAGAGTAAGGAAAATTTTAAAGTGGTTGAAGTTATATATACTTTTTATTACTGGTATACCAAATAACAAAAGATCATATTCAATAAAGTAGTATTTATCTTATTTAATTTAAAAGGATTAGAAATAAAAAATGTTAATATAGTAGTAACAGGTCTAGTTCGATTATGGCGGTAACCATCGGCACTGCCATTAAATTTTTCTTATAAAATATTTTCACTGTTGTACCTATTTCTCAAGTTCAAAAGCGTAACGAGGCTATTTGTCAGAGGCGATGTGACATAGTGTTTAAATCAAGTATCACTGTAATTAACGTTATGTAGGACTCCTGTCTAATTTCGAGACTACAAATTTGGATATGTGGCAATTTTGACTTTATGACTTCCTTCACTTTTAAGTAGTACAAATATTTTAAAGAAGTATTCATATAACAAGTTTATTTTTATTTTAACATAGCATATTTTAATAAATGTAGCAAACGAGTATGTAGTTTATCAGACAGTGAGTGGCTGTTGGCGAACCAGCAGCGTTTAATACTATTGTTATTAGGCAGAAATAGGTATGGCGGTGGTGCCGTATCAAACAACAAAGAATTCTACCAATTTCAATTATTTTGTATATTATGAAAATAGTCATCTATTACGATCAAGACAACACCAGCAGCGTACACTTGTCGATCACGCGCAAACGCATCAAACATTTCAGTAAAACCAACAGGTAATTTACAGCGAGCCGGACGCAATACTCCGGTGTTATGTTTATTTTCCTTCTAAATCTATTTATTTTGCCTCCGCTCGAATGGGGCCGTTGATTAGTTTTTATTTCACTAGCCCGACGTTTTTTTATTGTTCTTCGCAAGGATTTACACCTGTTCGCGAGGTGTTTGCGTTAAACAAATGTTCGTGTTGAAACGAATAGTTTAGGATTCCGATTCGGATTTACTGCTGACTCTTTGAAAGTCGTTGTCATTTGGGAAACGGTGATTTTAAAATTTATTATCATTAGACACAACTTTAGATTGCTTGTCATCTTATAATTACTGTATGTAGAAGTCTAATTAGCTCTTATTTTAAAGTTGCACCTGCATTTCACATAATTATGATTTACAACTTAATACCTAGTCTCGGAATTGGAAATTTAATGACTCGTTCAGCTACTTCTCGGTAGATGGAGTTAGTTCCATACTGGCTCTGTCACGAACGAAGAGTTTAAGTAATTACTTTTATATAGATTCAAAATCTTGGCGGCGGGTATTGTACTGAGAGACCCATATGCATGGGATAGGTGCAAATGTAGGGATGTGTAAATGATAATTTTAAAGAGAATAAAGAGAGGAAAAATGTTTTACAAGCAAATAAATAGTTACGAATTTTCCAATTTACTACCGCATCGAAATTATGAGCGGGCGCCAAAATTTTCCTCAATGGAAGTAGCTCAATAATCTAATTTAGCGTCACCTTTCCAAAACAATTCAGTCACGATAAATCGTTACGACGACTGCGCGGCGCACGCTGCGGGCATTCCGGCGCGTTCCGCGACGTTCTGCTGCGTGCCCGTCCCGCACGCCTCACGCGCCGGGCGCGCCGCACGCTCCTCTCGTGCAACCCGCGTTGCGCAGAGCGAGGTGCGAATGATTGCTGTCCAATTAGATTTCTGGCGGACAAATAGATTGGACAAGCGATTCTTGTTCGTTGTATTAGGAAGTCAGGTGCAAGTGGGTCGCTGGATACCTTCGCGTTGTTGTACAATGTAATACAATCAGATGTAATACATTGTACTGTCGTGTTGTACATAGATGAAACGGTACATCTTGTAGAGGTGGTTGAACCGTTGAACACTTGTAGGTATATGTAAATTGGCTGTAACAACAAGTAGATAATACAGGTGGAAAATTTTACAACGCGTCCAACAAGTCAAAACGACCACCCAACGATAATTAATAGCTTTACGCGCCCTAACAAACACTGATTTAATACTATTATGCCTAGATTGTAATTTTTTTTTTTTTGTAAAATTAAAATGTAAGAAAATATAATATAAATAAATTAGTTTTTTGCTCTCTCTTACCACAGTCGATGTATGGCGACGTCAAAGATAAAGTAGTAGGTAGTTAATTTATATGACTGTTTTAATTTTCAAATGAGCACCGTGAACAAATAAATATTACAGATATAAATAAAAACGTAACAGGTGTATTCAATAATAAAACTGTTATTGTTGTGATAAAATTGTGCCATTTTCACTTTAATCACTTTAATTTTCCCAGTTTAAACATTTAATGTATTTTTTTTATTTTATTTAATAAAATAATAGTTTGTAAATAAGGTCTTAATGATGTTTATAAAAAATCGTTACGTATTTTTTGTTGCTATTTAATGAAATTAAAACAACTTACAATATTTTCTATATAGTGAAAACTACTAACTAACTACTATTTTTTGTCAATCACGACTAATGCCAGTTGGATAAGAACATTTGGATAGATTTAATAATAACACTAATCTTATTACTAAATCTATCCAAATGTATATATGTAAAATCCAAATCCAATCTAAATCCAAATGAAAAAGATCGAAATTTTACACTTCCTAGTATAAAACAAATGATTATTAATAACGAGCGTAGCATATTATTATCTCATAAGAACAAAACACCAAGATCCGAGCCGATAACGCTAATCCAAATATTTAATAACGCATAATTTTTGCAAAACCGCATTTCTATCGGTATTTTCGCTCGCATTACAATTGGGCGCAGCTGTGGGACATAATTTTAAAATAATCATGTTTACGTGGAGCGCGCACGTTCGCGTGTATTCGACCTGTGTTTTGAATACCTTTTGCTGCGGCATTTGGTTCGGCTACATATAAAGTTGCCAGAATCGATAAACATTCCGAATTAGGTACACGGTAGGTACGTAAAAGCTTTTTTTATTATATTGAAGTCGCACATGACCTTGTTATCCATATGAAGAGTGGCTCTTGCTGTTCGTGGACATTTTAAAATAATTTGAAGGTGGTAGAACCCTTTGTGGTTCGACTCCGGCGGCATCACCGCCACACCTATATTTACCTAATAACAGCAGTCTTAAGCGCTGCTTTGTTCCGGTTTAAAGGGTGTGGTAAGGGAGACAGACTTTTCCGAGGCGTTCCAGCTTAGTCCTCAGGGGTAGCGGTGCATCTGTGGCCGACCTCAGGTAGTAATATCTAATCCTATCTGGGGTTCATTACAGATGTCCATGGGCGGCAGTACCCACTTAGCATCAGGTGGACGGTATGCTCGTCCTCTACTCTTATTATAAAAAAAAAACATGATAAGAAGAGATGAAGAGAACTAAGATCAGCCACAGATGCGTTGTTACCTCTAAATCTCTCGCGTTCGAATGTCTACCACACCACACTCCTTAAAGTGGAATACAGTAACATTTTCGCTTTTTCCACTCATAGCTCTACATTAGGATTATCTAGGTCGTGGGTGCCATGGAACCACACAAACATGATTATATAAATACCCATGACCCAGTACACGAATCTAAATTTGCCACTTAGGTATCTGCTATCGATCTAACAGTCAAAAAGATCTATCTAAAATCACGAAATATACAATACACTGTACGTCCCTTAGAATTTAATTAGAACGCCTCGTGATCCAAAGTGTATAAAGTTAGATATTACCTATACTAAGATTTAGAAATATCTTTCGACAATTACACATTATTTTAGAACAGATCCATCAATAATGTGGACTATAGATATACTTATCCACTATTTCGTGGTCGAAATTATACTGACGAAACTAATATAAACAATCCATAAACAATGTTGTACAAATATATATTTTTTTACTCTAAATAACCAAAACACCAACCATATTGAATCAGTAGTTCCTGAGAAAATCGCGGATATACAACTTTATACATACTACTAACGACGAACTACATGCGAATACGAATATAAAACCTCCTTTATTGAAGGCGGTTAAAAATACAGATGTTACAGATACTCAAGACAAAGACACATCTACCGTAATTGAAATGGATTAACGTAAACATAACAGATATAACTACGTTAGAGCAGAACAAAGTACGTGTAAACATAATTACTAAGTATCAAAGCCAAAATGTAATTCGCCTCCGTAATATCCCGCGAAGGTATATAAAAGAACAGCCGAGCGCCAAACGAAACTAAGTTACAAAATTATAATTGCGTGTCTTCCTAATGTACTTGTCACACCATCAGCTGTTAGCGAGAGTAGGTAGTGCATATACAAATATTATTAATTAAATAATTAAATGGATTAAATAACAACAAGTGACGCATTGGCAGAGCGACGTATACGATAATCAAGATAAATGTTGAAGGTTTATTTTTTTACAATAATGAAGAAACAAACAAATATGCAGCCCAAACCCTAAAGGTAAATGACCATTGTCACACAGGAGCAGTTTAGCCACAATTACGTTATGTCCCCTTTACCACACATTTCAAACCAGAATACAGCAAAATGTATTAAGCATTGTGCCAAAGGAATTATTTATTTATTTATTTATTTATTATTATTTATTATTTCCAAGTAATTATTTTCACTACTATAATTTTATACTATAATTAGTCAATCAGAACAAAAGATTTATCAACAATATTTACCACTTTACATGTGTGTTTATTTTTAAATTTAAATTTGTTGTACAAATAAAAAGATGGATTTGCGACGATCATTTCTTTCATCGCTAATCGTCAACCGCTGTAACTACAGCAGGTTGGTAAGTACTCTGATGTAATTACGCTTCGTCCCGCTTATCTCTAAAAGACTTTTCCTTTACCGCACCTAACTTCAAGTTTATCAGGTGAAACTTTCCCGGGAGCAAATTGAAAATTTTACGATGCCAACCTCTGGTGCGAATTAATTGTGTTATCAAATATTAATGCGGTATCTTGGCCCGTTTAATTGCCGTGTTGGAGTTTCGAGAATTTCTCAGTTACGTCGTTTCTGCGGCCGGCCTCGATTTATTGATTTGCGAATTAATGATCTGTTTTATGATCATTTGTTTATAAGATGAGATTGATTTTTAATTTCCAGCGAGCTGCCTCAGTTTCGATATGTCAAGGTCAGTAGAACTGTTTATTTGTGACTGATTCTAAAATAGCTGTAAACTTGCGTTTGTAGGTCAGTATAATCGTGAAATAAAATTCTGAGAGGTTACTTATAATATTTTTAAAGTGCATAATTTCAACATTCATATGAATAAATTGACTATTAGACGCATCTTTTAAACGCAATAGAAAAACACAGTTTACAGTTTTTATTACTTGGACTCATATAGCTCTTTGTCTTTACAAAGAAGTACTTAAACTGCTTGAGTACCGTACACTCCAAAATCCAGGTGAGTCACATTCTTGAACGTGACCATATTTAGGCATTCGAACACGACCTAAGCAATAACAAACTCTCCAGAAATAAGTGGCGTTATTTTAAAATGGCCACCTTCCAATTAGGGTGGGTTTGTGGAAAGCGTGTACAGTCAGAAATACAAATAAAGACGTTAAATTTAGAGACGCGGTCGGAGCACCTGGCGCCGCGGTGCGGCACGTGGCGTTTTGTGCCTGACTGTACCGGGGAATTATATGGAGATGTAATAACCTACTGAAAGCTAGAACTCAGTATAATAATAACGCTTTCTACACTTATTACTACTCCACTAGGATTCTCTGCCAAAGGTTATACATATAAGCAAAAACTGGCCAAAATATAGAAACACCCAAACCCAAAATAAAAATCGAAATTCATTATTATTTTTGACTGGCTAGGGATCGAACCCGAAACATGCTGGTTTAACATGCAGTATCGGTGACGGTTTCACCAAGCAGGCCTCGTTTTCTAGCAAAAAACAGATCTTGTGTTCCGCTATATTTCCTGCAGAAGCGACTGTCGTAATCCTTACCAATCCTTACCTGATGGACGGACTATAAACTCGGTTGCTTCTCAAATTTCATAAAAATACGCTTGTGCAAAAAGTACTTTCTAACCCTCTAAGTTATTTATGAACAATATGCTGTAGTAGTATTTTAAGCATGGTGGTAAAAACAGCTCGTAATACATACATTCCAGTATGCGTTGCAATGGTCTTAAATACCCCCCGTGTATTTATTCCGGTACTTTTACCGGGAACCTGGCTCGCTCGACTAACTTCTTTCAAAGTGGACACGCCGGTATACTCCGGTATTATTTGCGGATCCGATTGGCGAATTATTTTTATTTGCGAGAGTACCGGGCTGCCTTTATTTCTGTTTTTCTTTTTATCGTTATTTAAGGATTCGATTTACAAAAAGTTATTGTTGGAATTTTGTTCCTATGTGTTTTTGTGAGTACTTATTGAGACTTGGTGGAAAGGAGAATTGGGCACACGGTATTGCTCATTTTTCATGCTATGTGATATTTTAAGAATCATTGGGAAAATTAAATGCACCGGTTATACCTAAAAGTTCTCTAAGAAAGATGTCAAATGTGTGTTTTCTAATCCGCATTTTTCCAGCGTAAGGGATTATATCCTCATTTTGAGGAATGAGCTGCGTCCATGCAATGGCTCAACGTTTGTTTTACATGGACGTGCAAGATGTGGAATGAACTTTCTCCTGAGGTATTCCCGGAGCGCTATGACTTGGGACTCTTCAAAAAAGGTGTAAAAGAGCTCTTTTCCAAAGCCGGCGATACATTGACGACTCCTCTGGTGTTGCAAATGTCCATAGGCGATGGTGATTGCTTTCCATCAGGTAGTTCCTCTGCTTCATCGTGTAGGTATAAATATATATCTAATTATAAAAAAACAACAAATTAGGTATGATGATACACAGAGCCGAGAATTGTTTCAACGTCTTACTAATCTTTAATTTCTATTCTAATTTTCAAGTTTCGTATTACCGATACCATAAATGACAGAGACGTAAACACCTTCTCTCGGTTGTAGATCTCGTGTTGTTTGCCTACCGTTATTTTCCTTAAAACAATTTTAATTTAAAATGTTATCCAATCCACTGCCAATTACCATTATCATCGTCAAACCTTGTTGCTGGCCAAGTGCGTATTGGTAAACTTCACATACTTTTGAGAAGTTTTTTGTTTTAAACATTTGTCGGGTGCAGGTTTCCTCACAATATTTACTTTCACCGTTAAAGGTGTCTTAATTTTTGCTATGCATAAATTTGATAGAAGTGCATACCTGCGATTTAAACCTTGGACCCCTCAATCGATGCCAAGTTTCAACCACCAGGCTATACATACTACACGTGTGTTTTTATTAATCTACCTAATTTCCCTGTCTCGTATTACCGACATTCCGACGTTACAACTCTGTCCCCGTCGTATCTGAAGGAGCGACATTAAATTTTCAGTTTCTCAGAATTTGCCGCGAACCGATCTGTTTATGACATGTACATATTGACGTCATTAATCGAACACACCTAACTTGCGGCTTCCCACCGGCATTTAGGAGCAACATTGGTGTATTTCCAGCACCCAATAGATGCCAAAACTGAAATGTTTGTTCAAATTATGGTACGTTGTTTAAATGCTGATAAAGTCGGCTTTTTCAAAGTTATATTGAATTTTCATATTGCTATGAAAATTACATTATGTTTCATTATGAGATTACGCAATTTTAACTATATTAAACATATTATATTATTATTTACTGTTTTACTGGCTGTACTGAAGAGGAAATGATCTGAAGCGGCGATTGAAGTCCTGCCTAAGGTACGTTACAGATGCTTCTTAGAACTAAGTAGAGTCTGTATGGTTCGACCATGGAGGAAATTCACACATCCATTTCTAGCGTTTTGAATTTCGATTGTAGGGTTAGGATGCCGGGTCACTTTTTATAATATAGGAGTAGCAGACGAGCATGCAGTCCGATGTTAAGTGGCCACTAATGGATATGTGTAATCAACCCCAGATAGGATTAGATATTCCTACCTAAAGTCGGCCACAGTTGCGACGCTACCCCTGAGGACTATGCTGGAACGCCTCGGAAAAGTATGTCTCCCTTACCATCCATCCAGTTATAAAGAGATTATCTTAGTCCTCAGAGTTTATGGAGAGATTATCTTAGTCCTCAGAAGTAGCAGCCCATCTGAGATCAACTTCAAGTAGAACCTGCTCAATTTGGAGAAGATCGCAGCTGTCCATACACGATAGTGACTCACCATTAGATGGCCTATAAGCTCGCTTGCAACTTCACATTCATAAAATTAATAGCAAAACGTAAGTATTTATTAGAAATTAAATTAAACGATATATTATCAAACATGCTATTAAATAGCTTAACAAGCTGTATAAATTTCTTGTGCCGGGCTTTCTATAAATAGCCATAGGTGACGGTAAGCATTAAAACGACAAACTCATATTATTAACTGACAATAATTAACTGCTAGAACATAATTAATTGCAGTTATAAATTTTGCACGTAAATCAATTAGGTTTTATGACGTGTCGCTCGCGAATTTGGTCGTGGTGTACGAGAGAAATATGTAGTATTGCAACTCTATTCGAGTTTTGGGAAATAAACTTTTATTATTTTTATTGATAAAAGAGTCGATGAATCGAGAACCGCCTCCTTTTTTAAGAAGTCGTAAAAAACGGCCAAGTACGAGCCGATTTTGCATGCGTAGGGTTTCATACCACCAAATTTTCAAACATTTATTTTTAGTATTTGTACTCGTATTTTTCGTTTTGTGTAATACGCCTCAGTAGATAAACTAACAATACACAAAAAATACACGTTTTTATTACTTTAGCACGAAACCTAAAAAAAGAGTATCTTCATTTATATTAAGACTTTGAGAACTTTATTTTCAGATAGCTTATATGCGTGCAGATTTCCTCAAAGCTTTCCATCATCGTTAAAAGGAGTGATATTTTTTTAAACACTCATATCACTTTTTTTTATAAAGGAGTGATGTTTATATAATATATAAACATTTAGAGTGCACACAAGCGATTTAAACCCCTCAACAAATCACACCATTACCATTCATACCACGAGACTATCAATACTATTTGCAACTGCATCAGCTGCATAATTTTCGAAGGTGGTAGAACCCTTTGTGGTTCGACTCCGGCGGCACAGTAGCACAGCAGTGTTAGGCGCTGCTGTGTTCCATTTTGAAAGGTGTGGTAAGGGAGACATACTTTTCCGAGGCATTCCAGCTTAGTCCTCAGGGGTAGCGGCGCATCTGTGGCAGATCTCAGGTAGGAATATCTCTATCTGGGGTTGATTACAGATGCCCATGGGCAGCAGTAGCCACTTACCATCAGGTGGACTGCATGCTCGTCTGCTACTCCTATATTATAAAAAATGACTAAGTTCTACCACAAATACCTATGTATGGAGGTTCTATGGCTAGGTATAATAACAATAAGTAATCTAATGGTCCGATGGACGGCCGATAGTCGGTTTTATTGAACTGCTGGCGTGCCGCCAAGCCGCGGCAGCCAGCAGGTACTTGATGGGTTTTCATAATAGGTGGAAGGGGTATTTCAGGTGCTGTAATAAATAAATGGAAGGCCATATTGTATTATGATGACTACTTTACAACAACGTCTATAGCCTACTGTCTCATCGCTAAATATGGTTTTCTCCTTAGAATGGGAAGGTCCTTGAGGTTTATTTTATAACATTGCAGATGCAAACTAATTATCAGTTTACCTGATTCTAAGTGGTCATTGTCGCCCTAGATATTTGTGAGGACAGAGTATATAACACATTCTAGCGTAAGCTATATATACGTTGCCGCCCCTGAGGAATAAGGCGGTCGCCTCATAATATGTATGCCTTATCATTCTCATACGTACTTCTTACTTTATCGAACTGAAAAACTGCTTCATACTTCAAATGAGTGTGGCGTGTCAAAACGTAGGTACTAGGAGCTTAACTACCTTTCCAAAAATGAAGTTTTATATAAAATTGGTCGGTTAATAAAATAAGTATACCTATAGCAACCGTGTGCTATATTGTACGTAATAAACGCCCTTAAATAAATGATTTTGAAAATATTATACACTTTAAATCAAAACGTATAAATTTTGTTTTACTCTACAGCATCTAGAATTGCAAGGGTTAAAAATTATGAACCCCCTATATTTAGGATGCGTGTAGGCTATTGTCCCTCCGATTTAGTCACCCTATGCCATACCCCGTGTCATTTGCATATTATTTCTATCATTTAAATGGATAACATGCAAGCACCCTAGATAAAATTGGGGATGAAGAATTACCCATTTTAATTTAGCTTTGCTTCCTAAAAAGTCTTTAGTCCTGTTAATAACTTAATTTTCGGGACAAGTTATTGATGACCGGTTAATTCGTTCAACATTGACATATATTTAAAAAGAGATTTTATTGTTTTTATATTGTGTAAATAAAAATAAGTAATTTCTTTCTTCATTTTTATAGTTTTATTAAATATCTTTGTTTAGTGTAGGATAGAAAGTTTGACGTCAATTATGATCTAATTGTAGAAATGTGGAAAATTTTTAATCGGTATGTAATATGTGTAGTGAGTCATCCGCTAAAATCGCACACATGCACCTAATGCTCTCACCTACTAGTGCGAATCCAATCAACATAAATTCGGGAGAGAACGACAGATGCCGTGTAATCGTTCTCTGACGTTTTTTGCTGCCTACACCCTAATGTTACAGCGTGATCGAATCTGTTTAAAACGGGATACGATAGTGTGGAGCGGACTTTTTAATCTGCAACTACTACAGCAAATCCTTGAGCAGAAACTAGAAATATATTTATATGCTTCATTCCCGTGGCCATTTAGATTTTTTTGTTAACGATTTCAATCGATGTTGACGATCGTTGATGACTTTTTAAGATTCGCATTAATAACGTATAATGTCTATTGTTACTAAGGTAATTAAATCAAATAGTAGGACTATTTAATATAGGTACCTTAACACTAAAACTAAATACACATATTTTTTATTACAACATGTTGCTTAAAAGTGTAGTTCCTGGTCAACCACTGCTGTTACAAAACAGCGATAGTTTAGGTAGTGTTGCGGCCGGACACTATGCGCGTGCAATCTGAATTAAAATATTAAATTATATTAATTTAAGTTTAAGCTTAATTTATTGAGTTTGTAAGGGAGCCAGCTCCATATTACATAACCTTCACCCTCGACAACAAATGCAGGGGCGCAGTGTACTCAGGTGTTGAATCGACTCCCGAGGTACGCGCGTCCCTTGTCCAATACGTACGATGGATGCTAGCGCGTGCTTTTGCTTATTTGTTCATTTACGTCCTTTATTAATAATCTATTCATTTTTTACCTACCAAAGATCGCAATTTAAACTGTCATTAAGATCGATATTTGACAAATTCTGAAATTGTTAAATGGCGAACTTTAGCGGACGTTATTCGTTCAATCACTTATTAATTTGTACATTAACTTTGAGGTTTGTAGTTTATAAAGTGTTATATTTACTTATTTAATAATTTTCATATTTATATTCGGTTTTGAATACTAAAATTTATTAAATTAATTTTAAGAAAAGTGAAATGCAGATTCACTTTTGCGTCATTTGGGTCTTTATTTATGATGATCTTTGGCGTACCTATGGAGAATGAGAACTATAGACATACCCTTACTTCCTTACAACACCTTTAAAAATGGAATACATCAGGGCTTACCATGGCTATCATTAAGCAGAAATAGGTGAATTAGCAGTGCTTTCAGAGTCGAACCACAAAATGAACAATTAGGTATAATTAACCAAAATATATTTCCTAAAAACCATATTAATTTCCCACAATATGTCGTGGAAACCATATTTGTTAAAAAAAAACATATTCTATTTTAACTATTAAAAGGTTTTCATTATTTTATCAAAATTATTAAAAAATCGTTCCACACTTTTCAGTCGAATGGTTTCGTCCCCATGATTGAGGGCGCACTGACCAGGGGAGCCCCAACTCTTTGATGTGGTCGCCGTGACCGTGAAAATGTGACGGCGATTTGTTGGAACCTATTAACGGATTGTAATTGTGTCCAAATTGAGGCCTTTGTGGAACTCATTAATGATCATAGAACACATGTGTATTGGCTTTCGTTGGTAATGAGGTTTTGATGAATTTACTGAAGTCTGAAAATACCCAATGAAATAAGCGTACCTGCCTTTATTTGTTCGGTACCTACGTAAATTCTTACAGAAGACTTATGAAGTTTTAGACTAATATTATCACAGAATTGAGACATTTCCAGTTTCGCCGTGACCACTATCCATGCATATCGGCAATGAAGAAATTAAAACCGCGTATCGTGAGTACCCGTTACACTCATGAACTGTACGGCATAGATTCCTGTAGTTGCCATCTTCAAGACTATCAGTGATCAACTACTGTCTCTGGTTATCGACCAGACTGTTAAGAGTCTGAGACTGAGAGAGAGATATGACTAAAGGTAGATACTTGTTAAGGATTTTGAAACTATTTTAGTTGTATTTTAATCCTTGCCGCAAATGGGGAGAAATGTCATTATATCAAGCACGTATGTAAGTACCTATGTCGTTAACAATAAATGAGTAAATATGTGTTTAGTTAGCTCTGTGTTAAACAATGTGAATTTAAACTTTTGTGCTGGGTATGGATGTTTGTGTATTTGACTTTGTGTGGGTCCATGGCGAATTGTAGTGGGGCTGTGAGTGTATAAAGAATCGATTTTATTAGTTAAATTAAATAAATCTTTACGTTCAAGAAGTATTCGTACATATAAAGGTTTATAGCAAGAAGAAGGTTTATAGTAACAAGAAGTATTCATGCATGTAAAGGTTTGTATGTCTGAATACTTCTGAGTCTTTCATTCTAAGTCTAGCAATGGACATTAACGGGTTAATTATAAAGACACATTCAAAGCAACAAACATATACCAAGAAACATAAACACGAATCGCCCATCATAACAGACAATACCTTCTAAATCTGTATATTCCCAGAACGCATACCACAGCATTGTCCTCTCAAGAACCTATTAATCCGAGGCTGAAGCGATCTGTATCGCTAATTAGAGGCCGGAATGCATTCACACGACGCGATTAGTCTTCGCAGCATTCTGTGGCTTGTTTTGGTCTTGTAATTATTGCAGTTTCACCAGCTCGTGAAGGGCAGGGCTGCCACATAATAGATATTTGTTCTGAGATTGAGATCGGCTGCTAGAAAAAATAATTACAGAAATTGACCACCCTGCCAGTCAAATTAGAAACACCCAGTCGTGTCACACTACACGCAGAAAGTATTAGATTAGGTACATGCACAATCTTGGACCTTTGCAAAAAAGAAAATACGTAAACTATACTAATTATAAAGTAGGATCCGATCCACATTTCGGATGTGGTCATCAATTTTTTTTTTATATTATAGGAGTAGCAGACGAGCATACAGTCCACCTGATGGTAAGTGGCTACTGCCGCCCATGGACATCTGTAATCAACCCCAGATAGGATTAGATATTCCTACCTGAGGTCAGCCACAGACGCGCTGCTACCCCTGAGGACTAAGCTGGAACGCCTCGGAAAAGTCTGTCTCCCTTACCACACCCTTCAAACCGGAAAACAGCAGCGCTTAACACTGCTGTTATTAGGTAGAAATAGGTGTGGCAGTGGTGCCGCCGGAGTCGAACCACAAAGGGTTCTACCACCTTCAAAACCTTCAAAACCTTTTAAAATTCGGTAGGCTTTATTGTACTTTGTAAAACACGGATCTCCTTAAAAACTACCTTGTACCTATGTATATTATGTAATTTACTATGGAGAAATTATTATATTTCTATTTATTTTAATTTATTAAAATTTAAATTGAAAGTAGTAGAATCTTCTGGAAGTCGGACTGCAGGGGCACCAACGTCTTAAAATCCTCAGGGGTAGCAACGCGTCTAAAGTCGACCTTAGGTAAGGACCTTAGGGAACCTTAGGAATGCAATCTTATCTGGGATTGCTAACAGAGTCCATGGGCGGTAGTATCCACATACCATCAGGTCTGCTGGCTCGTTTGCTATTATTACAATAACGTAAGCACGTGAGTTCATGTAAGCTCATATAATTATATATTTTTTTTTTTTTATAATATAAGAGTAGCAGACGAGCATGCAGTCCACCTGATGGTAAGTGGCTACTGCCGCCCATGGACATCTGTAATCAACCCCAGATAGGATTAGATATTCCTACCTGAGGTCGGCCACAGATGCGCCGCTACCCCTGAGGACTAAGCTGGAACGCCTCGGAAAAGTCTGTCTCCCTTA
Source organism: Epargyreus clarus clarus (assembly GCA_014595695.2). Classification (NCBI taxonomy): domain Eukaryota; kingdom Metazoa; phylum Arthropoda; class Insecta; order Lepidoptera; family Hesperiidae; genus Epargyreus; species Epargyreus clarus. The sequence continues at coordinate 32,599 of JACTTY020000059.1, read as the reverse complement.
CCACACCCTTCAAACCGGAACACAGCAGCGCTTAACACTGCTGTTATTAGGTTGAAATAGGTGTGGCGGTGGTGCCGCCGGAGTCGAACCACAAAGGGTTCTACCACCTTCAATATATTCACAATTATTACTGTTAACAAATAATCCTGTTATCTCTGGGTCATCCCCACCACACCGCACCACACATCACGGGAACACATTCCAGTGGTGCTAATTAGGCGCCCGCTTGAACTTGATTAATGCGGACTAATTACCGGTACTCATTATTACAGTGTTTGTACTAAGCGGTTTATCTCTTGGGCTGCATCCTCCACATTTCTTGTTATCGTTACTTGGAACTTTAACATTTTTTTTGTGAAAGAGTGATTTATGCCCCGTAATAAAACCATAATAATATTAGGTATATTCGTAAATATTGAAATAATGTGCAGTGTGCACGTTGAGAGATGTTAGTTGTTCAAGATTATATTTTTTTCCTAATCAACAAATAAGTTTTTCAATATCAAATAGGCTTTTTAATTTAAACAAGGACCATTAAATATATATTCACTAATTATCATTACTCAAGTTTACCATTTTGTTATTACTTATCACCATTTTGATTATATGAGCTGTCTGCCTATATAATTAAAAAAACTTAATTTAATAATTTAAAAATATCGAAGTAGCGAACGAGGATGCAGCAACCTGGCGCCATCAACCCCAGATAAGATTATATTCCTAACTGAGGTAAGCCACAGATGCGTTTCTAATGAAGACTAGGTTAGGTACATTCGGTAGGTGCTAAGCCTCGGATAAGTAGGTGGAGACTTTCCACACCCTTCAAATTGAAATATAGCAGATTTTAACACTGATATTAATAGTCGCAGAAATAGTCAATGCACAGACAACTCATTTCCATACAAAAAATAATTAAACAGTAAAGAATATATTTTCATGTTTATTTTCAAGTTACTATTCAATAACCTATACATTGATATGCCTAACGAGAACGTTTTAAGTAGAACAGCCTTCTAATTTCTTTACCAGCTCATTACCTTACCTCGGCATAGTCCAGAGACCGTGACGTCTAGACGCAGCTAAATGAGGTTTTTACTTCGCGATTACACCAATAATAACATTAAAATGGTAATGCAACGACCACTCACAGACTCTTGGGGTATTAGACAATTACACACAGATGCAAAAGGCATTTGCGGTTACTGAAACTACTCCCCTTTAAGTTATACGATTTAAGACTTTGCGTATGCTTTAAATAGAATCGTGGGTTGTAAATAAGTCGGTTGGTGGACGGTAATAATAAATGGTAAGTTGTGTCGTTGTAAAAACGATACGTTTGCCGAAAACGGTTTTTGTTTGCGATAAAATCTCAATACACGACACCCTGCACGGGGATGATTTATGTATTATTTATTGGTAAGGGGACGTAGTTATCGTCTATCGGTGCAATGAATGAACGGTATCGGAGATGACGCATCAACGTTTATTGGGAATGGAACGAAGGATATTGATGGCAGATTTTCAGGTGGATTTCCGAGGGGATGATTATGGTATAACATTCACTACATTAATTCCGAAAATGCACGGAAAACTATGTATAAAAGATGTGGCTAGGTAAGTAGTGTACCGAGTCATAATGTTCCAACAAAGTTCTAATGGAAAAAACAGTATTTCAATATTTTTCATTATTGTACCTAACATGATATCGTAATATTTCACGCTCGTTACTGATAAATTAATCAATCCATTCAACATTTGACCTACCAAAGATCAAACGTTGTTAATTTCTACTGCGTAATAGTCATTGTAAAATTTCAATGCTTTGTAGGTAAACACTGGATAGTTTGATTAATAATAACGAGTGTTATGTTATATTTTAGAGAAATAAATTTGCATTCCGTTGATAGATCGCCGGATAAAGAGCTTATAACATCGAACAAACTACATCGATTTATTTACACTACCCTTTTAATTAAAATTGTAGTAACAGCCTGTTTACCACAGCCTATTTTCAAAATGTTTTTGTATGAAGAAGTCGGGCTATTTGATAAACGCACTCTTACAATAAAGTTTATTTTCGCTTAACACTTGTAAAAAGTTTAGTCTCATTTGGCGAAAGACTCATCAATCAATTTGGACTTTGATGGAGGTGGCATAATCTAGTTTGTCGACTGTCTGTCGGTGAGTCCCTGCCCGTTGAATACCTACTAATTCGTGATCAGGTGGTAGGGTACAGTTTTTTGGAATTTAGGTAACACCCCTAAAAGGGAAACGTTCATTTTTGTGAAAACGAGAAATATTGCCTACATTTTATTTCATTTAAATGTTCATAAAAAATGTTCAAGAAATAAAATGGATATTTATATAATGGATAACTTAGTACCTTACTCAGTAATGTAAGATTAATAAATTTTTATAAGTAAAACTGAATGTTATTTGGGTTTAATTACAGATGCCCATGACAGCAGAATCCACATACCATCATATCGTCTTCATGCTAGTCTGCTGTTGCAATACTATAAAAAATCGCGCCGACTCCCACGCAATCGAAAAAATAATAGCCACAAGCAAAACCGTTTACATCGCCGATCGCAAAGCTAACTACCGTCCACTTGAACCACATGAGCGAGCAGACGGCCAAAAAGTTTGGAGTGCTCAAACAATTTTCAATTTCCAAACAAAAAACTAGTTCAATCAAACGGGTGTACCAACTGTACATCTGTCGGTCAGTGCCGCCCCGATGTGCCCCGCGCGGTGCCCCGCAGCCGGGGGCAATCATATCGAGTGCCATTGTTGTAGATAAAAAGGTAAACCGTTGAGATATGAAGCGTGGATGCGGTAGTGATGTGGGGTTTGGGTGCAAAGGAAACATTTTATTATCTGACGTCCTACCAATATATCAATGTACCAATATTTTTTTTCTGAATTGAAAAAGTAGATTTGAAAGAATTGGATAAAATAAAAATAGAAGTAATAAGAGGTAAATCTATTTTTTCTGAATTAAAAAAGTAGATTTGAAAGAATTGGATAAAAATAGAAGTAATTTAAGGGCCTTCGTAAATACGTGACAAACATATAGGTGGATAAGAAAATTTAAATGTATTTCGTGATATATTTTTTATTATTGACTTACAGTCAACTCTATGAGATAAGAGATTGCAGACACAAGTAACAGGGTATTAAGAGAATTTTGTTCAAAATCTCATGTATGTTTTTTTCAGCTATATTGGATTTACTAAAATTGAGTAGAAGTATTAAGTCTTAAGTATTATACCTATATTACCTATATAATAATCTTATTATAAGTAAAATATGAAATTAAAAAAATGTTCCTGCCTATGTTTCTTCCAGAAACCTACGAAATCAAATATTATTCAAAATCGTAGAATGTAATAAATAAAGGTTGGTTAACAATTTTAAAATTGTAGCTAAAAAGTATTTCATTAACCGACTTCGAAAAAGGAGGAGGTTACTCAATTCGACCGTTTATATTTTTTTTTTTTTTTTTTTTTTTTTATGTTTGTTCGGCGATTTTTTCGCGATGCCGCGACCGATCGACATGATTCATACACCATTGTATGCGGCTAGTTTCACAGGGGGTCCCATTTCGAGGAAATTTGAAAATTTCCGCCAGTTTTCCCGGAAAATTGGAAAAACCCGATTTCATATAAACTTGAATAAGTCGAGTATTTCTTAACCAATTTTAATTTTCTTTTTTTCATATGAAAGGGTGTTTCGTTGCGGTACTTTCCTACCTTAACATTAGTACGCTCTGATGATTAGAATTTAAGTTATGGGGTGGAACTCATCATCACTACCCCTGCTTTTTACATATTTTATGACAACTTACCTTCTGCCCACTCAATTCTCATGAAACTTAAAATGAACATTGAGTGTCTAGGTTATCATGATATGATGGAAAATTTGACCTTCAACTCTTCAACCCTGGTAATGCAGAAGTGCCTCCTGCCTCAACCATACAAGTTAGGCATTTGGAACTTATGGATATTTAATAAAGTCGATAAGTTGAGATATATGATGGAAAATTTAACCTTCCACTCTTCAACTCTGATAATGCAGAGGTACCTCCTGCCTCAGCCATACAAGTTAGGCATTTGATGCTTATGAATATTCAATAAGGTTGATAGGTAGAGATATATGATAGAAAATTTGACCTTCTACTCTTCAACTCTGATAATGCAGAAGTGCCTCCTGCCTCAACCATACAACTTAGGCATTTGGAGCTTACGAATATATGATAAGGTCTTTGAGTAGAGACATATGATGGAAGATATGACCTTCAATTCTTCAATCCTGATGATGCAGAGGTGCCTCCCATGTAAAGTATATAGATTAAACATTTGTTGTAATGAAGTAGCTAGACAGAGATATATGATGAAAAATTTGACCATCAACTCCTTTTTCTTTTCTTAACTATTGAATTAAGGTAAATTGGACCGGTTCACTCGCAGAGTTTTACCACCTAGTTTGATTTATTTACTTATCTGTTCCTACCTAACCTAGCCAATCATTAGTATCTCATAAAGCTTCGCCTATAGTGTTTCGTATTGAATTGGTTAGGTTAGGTTGGAACATATAAGACAATATAAAACTAAGCGAGAAGGGCGCGGCAGCGCCCTGCGAGCGGGTGGGTCCAATCCGTATCTATTCAGACCTTACCTTTATTCATGATCACATTTATACAATTTTACATAATATTAATACAAACGTTAGCATATCATCACTAAAAAGGGTGAAAAAAAACATTTTAACAAAAAAATAAAACCGACTTCTATGTCACTACAAAGTAAAAAATAATTGAAATAAATGTTGGTTTAGTACATATTTCTGAAGTCGGCGCTCATATTGGACACGCTGTTATCAAACGAAATATATTGAGCGCCGACTTCAGAAATATGTACTAAACCAACATTTATTTCAATTATTTTTTACTTTGTAGTGACATAGAAGTCGGTTTTATTTTTTTGTTAAAATGTTTTTTTATGTTGTAGATATCATTTCTCATTACCTAATCATATCATCAAATCAAATTTTATGGTTCCATGATATGACTAGGTACTGTTGGGTGCATTCCCCTAAATTTCATATCATAAGAGTCTCGTTTGGAGTGGCGAGGTGTTCTTTGAAGATCGATACCGGTTATAATAAACCTTTTATATGTTGATGAGATAATATCCAAATGGTAAACTTCGTTACAGGAAAATTGTCCATGTACCATGTATATAGTTTGTTATTATAAGGGAACTTACTGTATTTTAACAAGCTTTATGTTTCAATAATAATACTTAATTATTTCGAAATAAGCAGTATTAGGATTCGCTTAGTTAATTTACTTTAGTATCCAATTCTGCAAATTAAAAAATGATATGTGCATAGTTAAAAATTAAAAATTGTTCATAATATTATTGCATAGATAAATAATAGGTTTATTCCAAAATACAAAATTTAGAGAAAGATAAGAAGTATTTTAAATATAAGTTATTATGTATCTACAAGCCTAGGAACATTCGATATGATTACGAATATTTATACGATATATAAATTAATATGTATATAGGTAGTATAAGGTACGAACGTGTCCAAAATAATTAAAACCCCGAATCCACACACGTGATTGACGTCACAAAAGTAATGAAATAAAATTAGGGCCGATTGCCTTTAATTCAGATTTAGTCGTTTTTAATTTCCATTCGGTTAGACGGCAGTGGAATTTTAAAATTACGAAAACCAGCGACCTTTGTCCAATTGTCCAACTTTTTCGCATCTGACCGCGCGGAAAATTCACATCGATAGATTGCTGTAAACGGCCCACTGTGGTGTTGAATTACGAGTGATTCGATATTTAAAACATAAACCGTAGATACTCTTTGTTTTTTTTCTGTCAACTGTCATTTGGGACCTGTCAAATAAACTTTCAAATGTAATGAAGACGATTTACTAATAAGAGCAAGTAAACTAAATTACATTTGTGTGAAGAAAATATCTTAAGAAAAAAGTGTTTTATTTGATTTTTATTGTAAATGATTTGAATATTGTGAATGATTTTTCTTATAATTTTTTTTATTTAAATGTTAATTAATTAGCTTTGTAATAATTTCGTTCTTCTTAACATAGATTAAATTTATCTTGTTACTACGTACTTACTTTGTGAATAAAATAAATACCTAACGTATTTACATTTGAGAGAAGTTCATATTAATTTTCATTTAATGTTGGAGCAGTTTCAAAGCTAAATTTCAGTTTTGAGAAGCATTAATTTTCTAACATCGGTACTTCAGTGGTACCTTATCTCGAGCTCCCACTGCGTCCAAGTGCATTTAAATTTAAATCTAGAGCCACCTTGGCGGTAAGTTTTCAAGTAATTTACGAGTGAATATTAAGCATCACCTACCAGGGGAGCAGAACACGCTAGGGGTGGAGTTTTGTGTGTTTTACTAATTGCCAAAAGATGGTAATCAGGTAACGGAGACGGCTATCCATCCCTCTCTAACTTACCAAACTATCCATTTTTCATCTCGCTCCGCGTGTCGACGGTCCTGAAGATAACTCAAATGCTGAAGCAAAAACCATGACAAGGAATTAATTAGAGCTCTAGGTAAATAATGAAGATTGTCGCTCGCCCTAATGAGTTTTTGTAAGTCACCGTTTGGTGAAATAATTATAAGGCAGGTAATTAAGAAGTTCTGGATAGGTATGGTAATGGAAGGGGGTTTAATGAGCGGAAAATTTTATAAGTTATTTTCGACAAGTTATAACAGAGTTTGGATATTGCGCGTGAATGGACTTTCACCAGTTCGGTATTACATAAATTATATACCTAATAAAATTGAGGTATTACACATAATCTAAGCTTACCGTATGCCTCATTCAGGGCGTCTCATGTCCATCCAGCGTCATATGTCCTTGTCTATTGGGACAATAACATTGACGGTAGCAGGTTCTTGAAACTGTAGCTATTATTCGACCTTAGGGGACTCTACCACCGCCACAATTAATTTAGCGTGAAGTTGTTCGGTAGTAAGGCTTGGATGTTCTGATTTACGTATGATGAAGTCATCTTCAAAAAAGCAGTGATAGCCTAGTGGTTAAGAAACTCGGCCTCTCGATCGAGGGGTCCGAGGTTCAAATCCCAGGCCTCTGATTCCTGAACCTCTGATTGTCCCAAAATTATTTTCCGAAAATATTAGAAATTAATAATCACTTGCTAAACGGTGAAAGAAAACATCGTGAGGAAACCGGCGTACCTGAGAGATTTATAAAAAAAATCTCATAGGTATGTGAAGTCTACCAATACGCACTTGCCCAGCGCGGTGGACTATGGCTTAATCCTTCTCATTATGAGAGGAGAGCCTTGCCCAGCAGTGGAACAGTAATGGGTTGTTGGTGGTGGGGAAGTCATCTTAGTCCTACGTGGCATTGCATTTGTGATCGACTTCAGGTAGAACCCCTGTTTTATACAGATTTCGTTACAGTTATCCATTAGCAACAGTGACCACTTACCATCACGTGGACTTATCGTTTGCTTCTTGAATCTTTAAAAAAAAAGTAGCGAATGTTTCATATTGGTCTCATTTGACCCACACAAAGGTATACAGTACGTTCTTAATACAACGTTCCACGTTATTATGCTACGAGCGACCCTTGTTTATAAAAAACACATTTAGACTCGAAATGTTTGAATAAGTGTGTGATTGCGGGCGCAGAGCAAAATAAAAGAAAAGGATCCCTTTCATCGTGCTGTAGGAAGCGCCATCACACAGGAAATTATGTTTACAGCCTTTTAGACTTTAATTCCGTGCTTCGTGGAATTATTTGACTTATTTTGACTTATTATATTTTAAAAGTAATAAAGCAACCTACCTGATGGGATACTCACTCTCGTTATATTTGGAGACACTAGAAGTGATCATTTCTGGCTTTAAAAGAAACTTGAATAATATTTGGGAATACTTCGTGAGAGAGTTCGTTCTATGTTTTAAAGGTCGTCATCAATCCGTTACTGTCCCATTGAAGGATACGGGTCTTCTCTCGGAGTGAGGGGCCTAGGCCACAATAGTCCAGCTCAGCTTTTGTAGAGGACTTTCAGGTAGGTAGATGATTTTCGCCGTTGTAGGAAGTGATAGCAATGCAATTCTCATTTTGAATAACACAATAACAAGAGAAGTGCCGTTACAAAGCAGTTTGCAACGCCATAAAGAATCTACTCTATTTTTCATAGAGGTACCCCTTCGTAACAAACTGGGCGCTATGACGCATGTCGATAGTTTGTCTCCGTTGACCATTTCCTGTCTTGAACTTGGAACAGAGGTGCGGTGGAGTGGCTACAACAAACATTACAACAAATAATCAGAACTGAACCCTGAACTCTACCTTTTTAGTTTTGGAGGGAGAATATTTTGAACTGATAGAATCATTGTTTTATTCCGGCAACATTCGCGGTGCTATGGATACCCATAACAAACTCCCAGTAAAGTAAAAGTCTGTATTTACAAATACAGGGCTAATCCTAAGGATGCCCATGCCTATATCATGCCTATATATATCATATCTAAGCTATAGCCTACTTTAACTTTTAAGGTAAAAAAAATAACATTGCAAATGCACAGGTTGCAACTACAAGAACTAAGCTAGAACAACTAAATTATTAGTGCCATTGCTAATGCAAATATTGTCTCGTAAACCAATTTAACAGAAAAAAAATAACATTCAAAATTTAAAAATAATATAGGTATAACGCTACCATAAAGTTGTCGGTTTTGTAACAAAGTTGGGATACCCGTGTCCCGCGGTCCCGAACATTATTATGTAAGGACATGACCGGGCCTTTATGATCACCTCGCTTCACGGTGGACGCTCTACCGCGTTGCAGGGTTAACACTTGTGTTTTATTTTATTTTTTATTTCTTTAAGACTTATTTGTTTTTTTTTACATTATGTACGTCTCATTGTTTGACAGCCACATAGGATACGCCACGCCATCTTAAGGATAGATGTGGCCGACATCAGATAGGAATCTAATCCTATCTGCAGTTGATCACAGATATCCATGGGCGGCAATAGCCTAAGTGGCTATTAGATGGAATGCATGCTCGTCTGCTACATTATATAAAAAGTTTACACTACTTCCTTTTTTAATTAATAATTTGTAGCAGTCTTCGTTAACTTTAACAATTCAATCTTTAAAAAAGAGCAACTAAATGGACACAGTGACTGACAGTGATACCACTGCCACACCTACATACCTAATAACACCAGCGACCCTCTGCTGTTCACCGCACCTGGGATAACAATTCAACTATATTTCGTTCAGCTTATCATATGTAGAATTTCTGACTCAGTTTAATCCCTCAGAAACAGTTGTCAATCGCCACTTCTGTTGATATAAGTGGACTACATGTCAAGTAATTCTACTATAAAAATACCTTGTACGAATTATTTGTTTATTTTTCGTCCCCCTAAAACAAAGTGGCAACCCTAAGTGTCCGGAAGTTAGTGCGCGGATTCTTTATATTTATATTCACCTTGTCGTGCGTCCGCAGATTTATTCACTTCTTTAGAGCGCGCGCACTGACCGTGCCGCCCTCCTACCTTATAACTTTACGCACTGGCCTGGTTAAACGCCGCGATTTTATGGGAAACTGGTAGATTTCATATAGTCGGCTTGATTATAATAAGCAAAGTTAGTACATCTATATCTTGTCTTAACGAAGTTACTAAAGCTTTATTTAAATTCATCTTTTAATAAAGAAGTAAATTAGGCTAAATTCAAATGTTTTAAATAATTCTTCAGTGTTGCATACAGGTAGGCAAAAGTAAATAATAATTAACAAAAGAAAGTACAAAAACACACCGTGTGTATGGTAATATCATACCCAGGAAAGTACTAAAACATTAGTCGTTTCAAACGCCGCGTGTACGCCACACAGTGCGTGACCCACCCTCGTCGTCTATGATATGTGTTGCGGAAAATTTTGTTTTTCAGCCGGCCGGTACTGACAAATGTAGTTTATTCACGGATGCCGTAGCAGACAGTGATTTACCTCCGACGTTGCCGACTTTATGAAGTGACCGTACACTCTCAAGTTACCCTTTGCCTTGGTAAAAATATTTACGTTTTTTTATAGTATAAAACTATAAATGAAGGTATTCTTACATGTTTCTGTTTTTTTAACAGCAGTGTAGACTGCTATAATGTGGTTTGAAGAGTGTGAGACAGATTCACTTTATTCCTAAGGCGTTCCATTTTATTCCTTAGTAAACAGTACCTTACCGTTTTTAAATTTTTTGCTAAAACCATTACTGCTATTACTCAAAAACAGATGTGGCGGTAGTGCCGCTAAATTGAATACAACCTTATGTTCTCCTTGTTAGTTTTGTAGTAATATTATTATTTATTCTATATCTTGTTATATACTTTTAGAATATAGAAGTTCACCTTTACAGCAATACGAGTAGCCATGATGTCACTTAGTCGCGTTGTGGTCAAAATTTGCGTGGTCGTCATTCATCGACGCTCGCCGGCGCCGGTAGGACGGCGTTATTCAATAGAATTAATTGGTATTCTTTAATAAGTATCTAAGGCTGTTTTTTTATTAAGCTATTTTCAGATCTAGAATTCCTAAATTTGATGTTAAAAATTTGCAATTTTTCTTACAATTAAAGTACTTAAACCAAAATGTGTCCCGATTTTACTCTTTTGATGGTAATAAAATCCTGTTTGATTCAACTCTGCAGACATCAACGCCACGCCTTACTGCCTAACATTAACACTGCTGTGATTTGGTAAAGAATGACTTAAGGGGGATGTACCCGAGGTGTTCCAACTTAGACCTCAGATATAAAAAGACATCTGTGACGGATCTCAGTTAGGATAGGTACTAATAATAGGTGTTGTTTAAGTTTCATTTTTTTTCGTTAATTACAGTTGTCCACAGTCGTCAGCAGCCACTTACCAACTGCGCGTTCGCTCCTTCTGTCGTGTAAAAAATCTCATTTGTCACCAATGACATGAACCATCCAGACAAAATCTGTTCTAATTACATTGCGGTGCAACAATACCGCCACAAATCAAGCGCTCTCGACAGATACTATCATCGGGTCTTATTTATAGAGCTAAGGTGCATTCGTGTAGGTAATTCAAACAAAACCCCTTGATAGTCTAGTGACAACTAAATGTAGCTGAGCGTTGGCTGGTGAGGTTGCTTCTTGTTTTAGCTGATTCACTGTGATCAGTGAAAGATAAAGGGTCTAGTTACCTGAGTGTTTGTCACTAGGCTAGACTCTATTTCAGGTGAGCCATACTATTGTACTACTGTTCGCTTCAACGCGTATCTAGCGCTAAAACGTTTGTTTGTTAAAAGTGTCATCATTTCGATATAACTCAGTATTTTGTGTTCTTATAATTGTACATTTATTATGAGAATTGTTCACTTATCCAATTTTTGTTACAATAAACTATCCCATCTTTACAATGTCAAAATCATCATTCTATTCTACTATAGCTACATTGTACGCCTTTATCACTTCTTTAACATAAAAGCTTTGGATGGAAAAGTAATAGGTGCTTGTATCAACACCAACACGTGTTGATGTATTACCTATCAACACATCGTAGGTATTGGTAGAATTAGATAATACGAGTATGTGAAGGAAGCAACGGACGAATTTTTTTTACAAAAACAATTTGTCACAATTCGAAAAAGGGTTCCTACTTTCCTACGCGAGAAATATGACGTAATAATATTAATAATAGTGAATCGGCACGCGTTCATTAAAGCACACATTCACCTCCCGACACTCGTAATCCCTCGTGCAAACGTCATAAGTAATAAAACGTAAAATTGAAAAATCTCATCATAATAAGAATGACCGTTACGCCGCTGGCGCCCCCTATTAATTCAAAAGCATTTATTTGCTGAGTCGAATAAAATAAATAGAACGAAGGTATAGGTGGGTTGAAATTAAAAGTTGAAGTGGAACAATAGTTTCGGGGTAACATCCCCTGTGCCCGCGGGCGCAAGGGTGCACGTGGGGGCGATTGAGCACCATTCAATTTTTGAATTGTTAATCATATGCGAGGTGGGTTACTCGCATGCCATTTCTCTCTACACCGAAGTAATAATAGATTTTTTCGATTTAATATATTTTTTGGTCTATGTCATGTGGTCTATGGTGTATGTCAAAAATATTTCTATAATTTTTTTGTTATAACGATATTTTAGTGTACATTTTCATGTAATGTAATGTCTTGTTTTAAACATAGATTGAAAAATGTGCACTATTAAAAAAATCTAAAATGTAAGCTATAGAAGTCATAATTCATATACTATAGATAGTCATTATGGACAGTGCAAAGATCAATATCTCATTATTAGAGACGGGGCCGGTGCCAAACGCGCGTAACGCCAAATCCGGTTAGCGCCAGGTATTCAATACCGGATTACACGCAGGGTACGCAATCTACGCATAGAGGTGTGATAATGGGTGCTGCATTGCGATGGGTGATACGATGGGTATTATTTTATAAAATTGTATAGATTATTTAGGCTGATAAAATTGCAATCACAATGCAAATGCTCCTGCGCAGTAACTAAAGTATAATCTTAGAGTAGAATCTCATAAAAATAATGTTTTATTTGGTTTCTGACGAAACGTTTCGTAGTACAAACGAGTTCTTAAATTAATATTTCTTTTAAATGTTATCCTCACGTACTTACATGAACTTTTATAGCTCTGTTTAATGAAATTAATCCCGTTTTATTCAGGTATTATTTTCTCTTACTTACTATTTAATTTATTTCCTACTGTAAATCCGTTACGACACATATATTTTAAAACATTAATATATTTTACTACTTGTAAAATATTTTTATGTAACTTGATGGACGTGTCGTCTCCAACTTAGATACGAACCATTTAGCCTCCGCTACTCGCCGCACGGAGCGCCACTATCGCCGCCCACGCTAACTCAGTCTGAATGAACCGTTCCATTGGCTCAATTCCATCAAGGTATGTTTTCAATTTACGCCTCAGCTATACAGTAGGTTTATGGCCGTCTCCTAGAACCGTTTTATGATTAAAATTTATACCTTTACCAACTACGTTGTACTAAAATGATTGTGATTTGAACGATTTATTCACTGTTTCCTCTGAGTATATGATGTTAGTAATCACATGTGGTGATGAGGACATTCTGAAACTATTCGGAAATAATTATGTTGTTATGACATATTAATGTTGGTAATTATTTATGGTCGGAAGAGTAGTTAGCTTTTGTTTATAACAATCCTAAACGTGTACGTAATTATTTTAATATTAACTGTCTTAACTAAATCGTAATATCGATAAGTCGTATCTGAGTGCAGACGCTATTATGTTGCTACTAATTAAAAAGTACACCTGTAACCCCTTCAAGTTTAAGACAAATGTAATAATAGTGCTTCGTTGTTTATTTTAAAGGAGAGTTCAGTTTAATTGCTGGTTCTTCAGGACTTCGGGACCAATAGAGAAGTCCTAGATTGGAATTACAGGCACGACTCTGAGTTTTCAATGTCATATGCGTACCTATTAGAAATTATGTAGCACTTCATATAATGATGAAGGAAAAAGTTGCAAAAGAAAAAACTAATTAGTTCTCAATGATATGTAATCTCTAACAATTCGTACTTGGCAATCCATTCTGTCCAGCAGTAGGACAGTAAGCGTTGACGATACTTCAGAAAAAATCAACTTAACCGCAAAATTTCTTCACAACTGGTAATGATCTGTACGAATTATACCGAACTCCGGTTACCTTCCCAAAGTTTTCGCATTAATTCATATTAGCGATTTACTTTTGACGGCAGATGTTTTAATAACGTACAACCAACAACTCAATTTAAACATAACCGCGTATCTTATACCCACCCTTCTTCTCTATAAAATAAAGGTTAAAATTGCGTGCCAAGTTATTAAAATATTACATCGCAAAATGTTTTACAATGTACACCGTTCACAAAAAGTATAACCACAAGTTTTCTTTACAATAAGCCAATGTAAACTGAGTTTCGTTTTCATAAGATTCAAATATACGTGTTTATGATGTTCAAGGGAGCGTTTAGTACGGCAAGTGTACTTTCTTACGAACACTCGCTGCCAGTTGACACAAATAATCAATTAATACAGCAGTCGCGGTAATTAGTCGCGAGTCGCACCTCGCTGGATATGATTAAGATGAATCTATGGGACGGGGCTATGCAACATCCTGCCAGTAGCCAGCCGTGCTTGAAGTGCTTACTTACTATAATTTCAAAGAGCTACTGTTCCAATACATTCTGTTTTAATTTAAAATTTGTGTGTGTATTGAAGCAGAAAAAAATATAGTTCTTCAGATGATTAGTGGTTTCTGTCACCAATTCATAATTGAGTCGGCTATAGAGTCGTTTTTCAGCCTTGCTAGTGTTGGAACACACTTGAAGGGTAGAAATATAGAAATATATATTGATTCTGTTGCGTAGACGTTATTATCGAATCTTACCGTAGATTAAGAAGAAATATTATACATGAATTTATATTAATAAAAACTAATTGACGTTAAATCAATATGTTGATTTTCAATACTAAACATTATTTTCAAATATCAAAAACCCGAAATAAGGACAATATCCTTCTTGAATCCTTATACTAATATACACAAAATTCTACAGTATCTACACTTACATGTAAGCGTATAAGATAAACAAAGTGGATGTATGTATATTGTATGTGTGTAATCTCATATTGTTATCTTCCGAATGACGTCGTCTGAGGGAATGAAGTGAAAATCTTACAAAGGGAACTTGTTTACCTCTAATTAATATCCGTAGGTAAGAACAGCGAATACATAGAGTAGGGTTATATATTATTTAGTTTTAAAAATAATAGTAAAAGTAGTAGTAATAAGAGTAATATTTTACAAGATAGTTTAAGTATTTCTCGTTTGTTAAATGTTAAAAGGACCTTATCACATTAGCTATCACAATTATCACACTGATTACCATTCATAGACTGTCTAGTTCGATCGTAGTTTAAGCAGATACGAATTATCAATTAATAGGTTGTTAAATAAATAAGTAACTATATGTAGGTGTATGTGCATTGCAAACGAAACACGGAGAATTCTTGTTTAACAATCCCAAAATGGTACCAATAAAGATAACATCGTAACCTTTTCTTACCGTCCATTTTAAACCCTACAAAAGTAGTATTCCTTACCTTACTAATAATATTGTAAAGGTATTGTTACTATCATTCATATATATTTTTAAGCGACTCCAACTAGGAATATTCATTTACATTTGAAAATAATTGAAAATGGAAATCACTACTCTACTTTACTATCTTCAAAACAATTAATATTTTAGCAATAACGCTATAATAAGGAACACTTGTTTAACTTATGGCTACTCTACGGCACCCATAGCCAACAAGATGTAGAGAATGACATCAACCCATTAGCGGTGGAGCAGTCAGCGCCCTTGGATATACGTAGCCGTCTCTACATTGACTGACGCGGATGTAGAGTTGGTAAAAATGTTTAGCTAGGCAAATTTAAAGCTGTCAGTGCGATGTTATTAAATTTACCGGTGTGTTTACTAAACATTATTGAGAGGAATTAGAAATGAGTAAGCTACCTGAAGCTTACGGCACTGGCGTATGAATAAATCGATATTTTCCTCTAAATACAAAAAATAGTGTTACCAACACTTGTGGTACCGATATACATGTTATATACCTATTATGTACGTATATGTACACGCATAAATAAGATCTTTAAAATTCAAAAGTCTTCGATTGAACATCAGAATAAGATTTTTTATTCAGTGGCCATGATGCGGTTACTTAACTCATACAAATAACAACTCTTGTTGATATCGAAAGAAATATCGCAAAAAAAATATCTGAATATTTATTTTTTGTGTAGCTATTATAAGAAATGCAATTTATTTAATTGTAGTTTAATAATAAAGAGTTTAAGTTACAACATGTCTATTGTAAAGCACTCTCCGTATTCAGTTCATTTTAACCAACCCTTCCTCATACAGGTGCTTTGAATGGAATCAACAAATTAATATTTTGATTACAAATAATAATAGGCAATGGATATGGATTTGTAATTAAAATTAAAAAAAAAACCTACATTTACAATAAGCCATGGTTATCAGATCTATTTGATTTATATGTATGCCAGATAGATATGTCTCGGGTTCGATTCACAGTTTAGCAGAACTATTTTTCTACTTTATCTTTTTTGCATAGCCTATAAGCATAAATCATTTGCAGCTTAATTACCTTTTCTAAAAGATAATTCAATTGTAATTCCAACATTATTTCATTACATTGTCATCTAATATAAAGGCTCTACCTTGCGTTAATAAACCCCAAGTAATGAGGGTGTCTTGAAGGGCGGAATCAATTAATGAATATTTTACTCCAACGGGATCTTAATAAACGATTCGTGTCCGGATTTTTGGGGATCGTCCGGGATTTCCGGCGTGATTTATCGGTTCCTCTAAAGTGGAGATTGATTTTAAATTATTTGATGAGGAGTTGCTTGAGGGTTTGTTTAGTTTACTTTAAAAGTGGGGTTAATACTTTTTATAGTTCAAAGAGGTTAATAGTTTTAATGTCTATAGTGTTTAGTTTCCAATTATATTTATAGTTAGGTTAGATTAGGTTATTTTTTACTACAATAGATAATTAGATTATTTATTATATATTTAGGAGTCAAGTTGATTTCTAAGATAGTTAACAGCACACTTTTACTATTTGAATTATTTGACAGTAATTTAAAGTTTATAAATGGATAACAAAAACGGAAACATCTGAAATAAATTAATAATTATTGTCTAATAATTAATGAGTAAATTGATGACAGTAGCATAGTTTTGCTTACTAAGAAATAACGCAAAAAGCTACTTCATATAAATGTGTTTTTTAAAAATGTAACAAATATAAAATTTCCGCGATGTTTTCTAGTGTTAAATCACAATTCAGCTATGCCAATTGCGCGTTCCAATAAGCGAATATTCGCAACAAAGTATCCTAAAAATATTCCCCAAGCGTATCTTTTCAGCGTGATTTCATAAAATTGTTCATTAACACTACTATAAACATTTTTCTCTTCTCCTGTAAATCAAGGAATGAGTTGAAGTAATGGCAACATTATTTTGACGGCTGACAAATTGAGAGTTCTTAGAAATTGAATCTTGTTACAATGATATAAGGAGCGCGGTTTCTTTAAGTGGTATGGAAATAAAATGGTACTATTTCTTTGAGAAATAAATTACAATGTCAAAGAGAAGTCACCTGAGAGATCTATATTTTATGAGTCTCTTTTTAAATGCGAAGCCTTAGATGAGTAAAATACATAGATTGATCACTCTTATCAAGAAAATGTAACCAGTTTTGAGAATTGAAATTTTTGCGTAAATTAAGTGTTGTCACGTCTCCATTCTAAAATTGTCCTAAAATGATGAGATACTTATTTATTTATTCCGTAAATTTCGTAGTATTAGTTATTTATACGTAAATTTTCTCTAAAAGGGTTTTTATTTGTCAAGAATTCAAACAATAAATGAACAAATTTTGTGGCTTCATTCAATTTCAGAGCGGTAAAGTATCTTTCTATTTTACTTGTCAAAATGCAAAACTCATGTTATTTGATGAGGTATAAAATATTAGACGCTGTCGTAAGATCACTCGGAATGAAAGATTTTTGAACTTTTATTATCGTTTTGTGTTCTATTAATATTGGCTTGAAAGAGAAATGTGCATGTAATATTTTTATGCTGTTATGTTTATTTTGTTGTCGTGTTACAAAACTGTTATTCGAAATTAATATTTTTGAATATCAAAGTGTGCACTAATTGTCGCATATATTTTGGTCACGTACATTCCGCAAATAACTTGTAATATTTCACACTAATATTAATTATTTAAAGTAAGTATTATATTGTTTTGATTTGTACTTTCGTGACATGGAAGCAGTTTATGATCACTTAACTAATTAAAATAAAATATTGGAATCCATTTTAAATAATTCTCTTTTTAGAAAATCTTTTTAAAGAAAGACTTATACCTAATATTAAGAATGTAAGTTGGTCATACATTCAACATATTCGACACAGGGCAGAAGTCTTGAAGTAGGCTACACATAATATGCCGCTAAAGTCTCCGAAGACTTAAGTCTCCCCCTCCCCCTTACAAAACCCTTCGAATCAAAATACAAATTGTCTAATACTGTTGTTAATAAAATAAATAAAATACCCATTTCTGCCTTATAACAGACGTGATGACTACGACAAAAATATAATCTCTTTCAAAACATATTTACAATAAAGTGTCAGATAGCTAACAATTTATCTTTTAGTCATAAAAAGATCTTGTAGAAACCTATAGTCTTAAGTTTAAGTACAGTAACATGCACATCACCAGTGGAGCTAAATAAAGTTGGATTTTCTCAAGGAGTGTAGTTCGAATGATAAATATTTGAAAATATTTCTTTAAGTGAGAAGTTTAAGCTGTTTTAATGAACAATCTGCGGGGCGCGGTTTGACTGTAATCTTTACAAATGGCGCTCATTCTTTGTTAAGTGGTTTATACATTAACCTTTCTTATAAAGTTCTATAGGATATAGGATATATGTAGATGTATGTAGGATATAGGATATACGATATAGGATGATATCATTGTCTTACAGCTGGATATTCTCAATTCTCAAAAAAAGGCGTAGGCTAAAGTTAACCATGCTAAACGTAGGTTAATAGAGTTATTTGATAGTTGATTAAACGTTTCAACATATGTGAATGAAAGGGATGCTTTCAAGTAGACTGCAAGCTTAAAAACTTTGGGAGTGGTATTGCAGTGGCACGATAATAAGTTTATAGTATCTACCGCCTTCAAATACATATAATTGTTTATTTCTACCCAAAAGGTGGTAGAATCCTTTGTGGTTCAACTCCGGCGGCACCACCGCCACACCTATTTCTACCTAATAACAGCAGTGTTAGGCGCTGCTGTGTTCCGGTTTGAAGGGTGTGGTAAGGGAGACAGACTTTTCCGAGGCGTTCCAGCTTAGTCCTCAGGGGTAGCGGCGCATCTGTGGCCGACCTCAGGTAGGAATATCTAATCCTATCTGGGGTTGATTACAGATGTCCATGGGCGGCAGTAGCCACATCAGGTGGACTGCATGCTCGTCTGCTATTCTTATATTATAAAAAAAAAAAAGATACTGTACCCTTACCATTACTTTTCAAAACATCCCACAATTTTACGTTACGTTTACTCAATCCTTTATTTTGTTCCGTTTGCTTCAGTAGACTGAGTAAACGTAACAATAAGTAAGTGCTCAAGTGACGATGATATTTTCGTCTACCTCACATGTTTGCAAAAAATAGAGACAAAACATAAAGTGCCATTTTGTCAATTTAGACATTTAATGTTACGTTACTGACACTATAGTTTTGATACAATCCGCTAGGGGCGCTGATTGGAAATTGTATGGGCAAAAACGTAAACAAATACCAAAACAGTAATATTTGTCAACACGTAAAAACTCATGGTAAGGGTGCTGGTTACCTTTCTTTTCTGCTTTGTACAAAACAGTATAATAGATAAAGTCAAGGCTAGATAGTGCGTACGCCGCTTTAGGAGCTCGGTTGAGCCCGCGGTGTGCTTTGATAACTATTGCGATTGTGATGTTGGAATGAATCCTTACCTAATGTACTGCTTAAGATATATTTTTGCAATCTTAAAATACAGAATTACAACCAATACTTTATTGTAATACGTAAGTCATTTAATATTTGCCTTAAAAGTTACAAATTTGATTATACATAATTACGTCTCCCGTTAAGAATGTTGACGGGAATTTGTACTAGTAAAGGCAATAGAATATTTTTTACCTACGTTTAAAATACTAGATATTTGCGATACTTATTCCTAAAGTTAATTACATGAGGAAGTAAAAGTATATCACAGTCACACAAGAAAGCCTACCACACCGATTCCTGTTATAAATTTAGCGCTACTGTATTCGGATTTGAAACGTATGTTAAGTTAGAGACTAAGAAAAGTTGTTCGTTTTCCTACTTTAGAGCCAACCTTATGGTATAATTCTAATGTCAGTTTGGTTGATAATAAATTTAAAGTTTATGGGCGGTAGTGACCACTAACCAGCAAATGGACTCCGTGCTTGCGCAGCGCTACAATAAATAAAACATTTTTTTTTTATAGAAACAAAGAGATTTCCTATTTAAAAACCTATTGTTGGATATTTTATCAAACAAAAACTTATTAAAAAGCCTTAAAACAGAAGCTAAGTGGGAGAGTGCCCCCTGGGGTCCCTCTATGTCCCGCGGGGTACCTCCTGTGGTCAGCTCGCTAATGGTCATCGCAGCTTTTAAGTTGGGATTATTATCCAATCAACGATTAGCTCACAAAAGCTTTTGATGGACGGCGGCAGAGTTTTATTTGAGTTTTTAATTTAGCGAATAGTTTTTGGTCTTACAATTGAATTGTTTGTTTGATTAGTGATTTGTAAAATTGGAAAATGGTGAGAAATGACATGCCAATCCAGAAAATCTCTGATAAGAACCAGAGCAGATCTATGAAGTAAGTAAAGTAATTAATTTCTAATACACACTAACTTGAAAAAATCACTAGTGCATTAAATCTCATACCTTCAGATTAAGAGGCTGAACTTAAAACCGCTTACATAACGGTTTACATACAATATACACATAGTACGGCTATGGTTCTGCTAGTAAATTATATAATCTTTACACGCCAGTAGTTAGAACCTGAAAAGTAGGTCGCACTCGGGAGTTAAACCTGATTATGGAGCGAAGCTTCGAGAACATTGTTGACAAGATTGCTAGAGAAAATATCGCAGAATAAATTGCTTTATGCAAACTAATTTTTTAAGGCTTCGTACCTACCTACTATTACCTATCAGTATATTTTGTGTTGTAGAAGTGTTTAAGTTTATCTCTGAAGGTATCACAGATACATCGATTTCCGTTTTATAGAAGAATTTGTTTTGTTGGAGAGAGTGAGATCGGTGGTCTCCTTGACATATCTTAGATATGATGCATTGTAACTTAGTTCTCGGGTGGGACTTTGATATTATTTATAGTTGATAAGGTTTACATTTTTCAGGCAGTGATAGCCTAGTGGTTAAGAAACTCGGCCTCTCAATCGAGGGGTACGAGGTTCAACTCCAAGGCACGCACCTCTGATTTTTCAAGATATGTGCCTATCATAAATTAATTATCACTTGTTTAAACGGTGAAGGAAAACTTCGTGAGGAAACCTGCATACCTGAGAGATTTATAAAAAAAACCTTAAAGGTATGTGAAGTCTACCAATACGCACTTGGCCAACGCGGTGGACTATGACCTAATCCTTCTCATTCTGAGAGGAGTCCCGTGCCCAGCATTGGGAGAATAATGGGTTGATGATGATGACATTTCTCAGTGATTATAGGCTAGAGATATTATAATTGTCTCGTTAAAAGGCTATAGTTCGCTACATAGGCCGAGTAACAGGTCTTTACACACTTTTGAGATTTTATAGGACCTCTTAAGTTTCCACGCGATATCTTCCTTCACCGTTTATACTTATAACAGTTTCTACTAAAGTACTAAATGTATGTACTTTAAAAAAATGGCATGCCTGAGATTTGAATCGCGGACTTATAACGCGAGAGGCCGAAATTACATCACATAAATAGTCCATTCTAGGTAACAAGGACGTACAAACAACTCTTGCGTGTTAGTTAGGATGAATATACTGGTCATGAGTCCATCACCTATTTCAAACTATGATCCAACGTAATCTCTGGACGTGTGAACTATTTGTTTTCGTTTTTTCATCGCTGTTGATTTTGGACGCAATGATGATGTGAAGTTTAAAGAAAGAACCGTATTTTGATTCTGTGGTTCCGTATAATAAAATTTAAAAGTAATATTAGGAGCTTTCCGTAGCCGAATAGCAATAAGTGTTTAGCTTCATATATGCCGTCCATAATATATGAAAGTAAATGAGTAGTAAATCAAATTGTAAGCACAGCTAAATATTATGCGAATGTTGGAATTACGTACATTGTAGCACTTTACATGTGTTGGGTTGCATGCAAGTTGCTTTATAAGAAGTCAATTAAAAAAATCCCTATAACCCATCGAATTACAGAGCCACCGCCGTCAGACCTTATGAAAACTTTAAAGCGTGTGGTGAGGGACACATACATTTGCAAGGTGTTTCAATACAATCGAAACAAATAGCAATGCAACTGTTGACCTAATGCAGGATTTTAATACTGTTCACTTACCTTGCCACTTACCGTCAGGTGGACCGCATGCTCTTTTGCTACTTCTATTATATAATATCTGTAATAACCTACAGTTTCACTCTTATCCCGCGCATCTCTAAGCCTCGATGTACATGATAGATGGCGCTTTAAGTGCTTAGCGCGAGGCGATGACGACGTTGTTTTGTCTGGTGGCGCCGCGGAACGCTATGTGCTGGCGAGTGACGTGGTGGCCACACTTCCAAGTATCTACGATATTAGGTACATTGACTTTAATATTTGGTTATTAGATTTCTTTTTTTAATTGTTATCCTTAGAGTAACGCATGTATGCTTAAGTTCAGGACTCTTGTTGTCTTTGCAGTTGGATTGCAATTGGACTTTGGCACGCCGTATGTGCGAGCGCGCTGACAGTGGTGCATGTTCGACCGCCGGTCGCCTGTATACTGAAGAGGTTGGTGTCTTTCAACCATTTGGAGGTTGAACACCAAAAGCTACTCCGCTAGCTCACAGCAGCTTTCAACACCGGTGAACAGTGTACTCACTAAGGAAATAGCCTAGAAAAGGAAGGAATCATCGAAACGAAGTTACGCCACGGTGTTAGGACATCCACCACCGATTTATTTTTTGCAGGAGGAAATACGGCGACCAGAAAATTCAGATTTCTCGAACTGCAATGTAAAGATCAAAAATCTTATTGTAAATAACCAAACTTAATAGCAATTCGGCGAAAATTATAAATAGTGCTTCATTATTAAGTGCAGGGAGTACTTCAAAATATTTAACATGAAGCGATGACGAGGTGGTGGCGCCACACGCGACTTACCCGGCAAGTCGCCTTTGAAGTATCAGCTGATTACACGTTAATACAAATTGTTTGGGCTACGGGCTTTATGGGCGAATTAATTGCGATTGGCTCCCCATTACCGATCTTGTTAAGAAATGAGGTGATGCATTGTCAGGATATTATAAAAGATTTTTGTTATTTACGGTTATGTTGATTTTATGTGTGTTTTATGTTAAAGACAAAGTTCTCAAAGGCATGTGAAGTCTACCAATACGCATTTGGCCAGCACGGCGTACTATGGCTCAAAACCTCCTCCTTCTGATAGGATACCAATGCCCAGCAGTCGGACAGTAATGAGTTGACGACGCTAATACGTTTAAGACTAATAGATTTTTCTGATCTGGGTTTTAACATGCTCATTGCTCGTCTATGTATGTGCCCAATAAGCCCACGAAATAAGCAGGTAACTTTCAACAAATAACTGAGGTAAGTGTTGTAAGAGCAAATGCAGAGAATGATTGTCATTATGTTTTTGGTTGTTATAATAACGGATGTCACAGTTCTGTCGTTGTGTTATTAGTGTATAATTACAACGTAATTGGATGGTGATTTTGTGAAATATTACTTTTACTATGTCGGGTCTTCTCACTCAAGTAATCGGGGATACGCATCATTATGGTTTCTACTGATAACAGCGTTTACGCCATTAGGTTTACCTATAAGTTATCCCTGTAGTTCCAGGACTAGAATAGGACTACGGTATCCCCTGCCTGTCGTAGGAGGCGACTAAAAGGGGGCTTCCGGGGTTGCGGACGGCGAGAGTGGGAGCTCGAACTGTTCAGCAAGCGACCCCGGGAAGGACGGCGGTATGTGTGGTCGCATACCGTCGTAAACACTACATGGTGTGGGGGGAGCGAAAACTGCTCCCCCAGGGTAGAGCCCGTTGGGCATCGCGCTTGGAGGCTCCAGTTGTGTTCGGTTGGAGATCCCGGAGTTCTCCAACAAGCGTTGAGGACGGCCACCGGGGGGGTTTTAGTGCGGTAAAAATCCCACATAACCCGGCGTCGCTCCCACGTCGTCGTGTACCTTTTGAAGGTTTCCCCCCGCAGAAAAAAAAAGGTTTACTTATAGTTGTCAAAAAAAAGTATCAATGATAAGTAAACATTAATACCTACCGCAAATCTTCACAAAACATGTTTAACCGTTCCATCCGTACGAGCTACAAAGTCGCGGCACCTCGCGAGCCGGTAGCGCAAAGGTAAACAGCTGTCACATCTCACACGTCCAGTTTTTAGTACACCGGATACATCAGTGTGACGTAATGTGTATGATTGTACGGTTACCTATTGCTATTTTCTTAAGTTTCTATTTAACTCAGGATGATGTTAGTCCGATAGGCTTTAAGAAAAGGTTATGTAGTGAAAACGAAAGTTATTTTTATAGGTAATATTTTTTTTGAGTGTGATTAGGTAAATATCTTTTTAGTACATCTCAGCGCTGTTATTATGTTTTGGAGGGTGGAGTAAGAGAGACATGAAGTTTAAATTTAGCCTCGATGCTCTATAACCTGTATGATCAACCTGAGGTAGATTTTCAATCTTATTTTTCAGCTAATTTAAAAATGAATAGGGGCCAATAACACATGTTCACGAAGTTTGAAGTGCTGTAGTTTAATAATAATAGTAAACAATAATAAAGTAAACACAATTCGGATATATAGGTACCTAAATATAATCAAAATGAAACTGATTGGTCTTTTCTTATGCTAATGCGCGTAATCTCTGATTTTGCACAGATTTAGTGTGACCTTGAACCGAAATGGCACTTCTACTCGTGTTTACAATCGATTTTACGTTTCTAGTACAATAATTTAAATTTTTGGCAAACTATCCGACACTATTGTGGAACCGTCGCTTATAATCTTCTAGACGTTAGATCTGCCTGTTTTAATTTTACGTTTGAGATAATATTATATTTTTAGCAATCTGACACCATTGTAGAACAGTCGCGTGCAATCTCCG
Source organism: Epargyreus clarus clarus (assembly GCA_014595695.2). Taxonomy (NCBI): domain Eukaryota; kingdom Metazoa; phylum Arthropoda; class Insecta; order Lepidoptera; family Hesperiidae; genus Epargyreus; species Epargyreus clarus. The sequence goes on along the minus strand of JACTTY020000059.1, from coordinate 7,444 downwards.
TCGTTAGATCTGCGTTACGTTTATGACGTCACGTGTAATCCTAATGTGGATAATGAAATGTTTACATTCACCCACGTTCCGACACCTGTCTTACTTCCGTTGCCTTCCAGCTGTGATATTGCATAATAGCATAGAACATATTTTTGGCAACCCGAATCGCCCCGAATTGTTATCAAGCTCTCTAATTTATGTAATTTAATGCTTTGGCTGCTTTGTCTCTTTAGTCCTTGTCTACCTACTCCTTACGCCTAGAATCTTAGTATTATTATAATATATTATAGGATATATAAATACACAAACAAAAGATGTCTACTATTTAACAGATCAATAAAAATGTATTTTCCTTAGCTCGGCAGGGGCGCTGCCGCCAGATCTTTCTATATGGGATCACCTTATACGACTGAACAGAATTTTACTTCTCCAACTTCAGTAGATTTTAATTTAGATTCATGTATAAGCAAAAAAAATAAAAATATACTACTTTATGTCATAAATAAATAATTAAGTCCGCGTATTATAGAAAACATAGAGTCAATATAAGCGAATTTCGGTATGCAAAGTAAAAATTAAAATCGTTTTCATAATCCTACACCTGTCATAAACAAAACCATTAAACATTCTCTTGAATCCGGTTTCGCTATTTATCGGTGTATAAACGATAAACGGAACATTACCCCGTAAAACACCTCTGCAACACCTGGTGCGCACGTAAACCTAGTTAGCGGACATCTGGACAACGGCTCATTGTTCTTTCATTGCATCTTTGAATTATTTACGTGAGACATGACTTTGTAATATTGGGTAAGTATGATGTTTCCTTTGCAAGGTTTGAAGCCAAAACTAAATGATTTGCTAAGGAGAAGGGCACTTCATCATCAACCCATTATTGTCCCACGACTGACTGGTAGACTTCGAATAACTTGAAAAAAAATTTTTTTTTTTCTATTAAACCTCCTTAGAAGGGTAATGATTACAAGTACACCTTATTTGAAGAGCTCTATGTCACCGCGTCGGAATATCGCGAAATTCATTCCACATCTGGCGGTTGTGGCAAAAAAGTAAGTTATTGAAATGTGAAGGACCATCACGAGTTAAAACTTTACCATTTGACGAGTGGTGCGATTAATGTAAAAATCAGGCCAAATATTACCCCGAAATTTATATGCAGCCAAAAAATGTCACCTTAGTAGCTATGTAGTAAAATACAGATACTAACAACACCTTTCAATTATTTTCTATTCCAATGTACAGTAATTCCCAAAATAGTTATTGATAGAGGAAGTCAATAAAGTAGCGTTTTACTACTTCCCTTTGAGTAATGCACACTGAGTCCATCTGATGTCAATTGATCACTAAGCCTTGAACAATAAACAAAATCGGTATAGGTACAGTTGTTATTTTCTTAGAAAAGTTGTTTTAATCTTAAATGTAAATATGCTTTTACTGTCTCATTCTTTACAAAGTATTGTTTCTTTATTTTACAATTTATGATAAGACATTATAGGTTAAAAGGTCTATTGAGGACTTAGTTCTGCCTTTAAGATCTATATTCATGAGAGCTAAGAAAACAATATCTTTATTTATATTGAATTATGTTGTGCATAATTCCAAGCCCATATGTATGGGCTTGTATATACTTGTGAACATTACTTCTATAACATTACAAAGTTACGTTGTTTGAGGATCTGATTCTGGCTATGCAAGGCTTAGCGTTCAATTATCTTCACTACTAAATAATGAAAATGTTATGTGTAATCTTTGTATCGTCGTTTTAGTTCTTTGTATTCAAGGCACCCACGAGTCTTACGATACTACGAGTCATATTATTGTGTGCATCATTTATTAACCTTATTTACATCTCACTTCATATTTAGGGAAGCTAAAGCCCGACAGTGCGATTTCCCAACATAAATCAACGTAAACAAAGAAATTAGCCGCCGCTAACCACCATTTAGTTTTTATTTCCGTCCGTATATATTTAGAGGCGGAATGCGGGTAGCGACGCGATCACGATTTATGCGTGGTACCTGACTTCTATTTGCGGTACAATGGACGCACTGTGCGCCTAATTTGTATGACTTGGATGGTTGGTTGCCAGAATTGGCGGTTACGAATTGGCGGAGGAATAATGTATGCGTTTGTAAGTTTTGTTAGGTGAGTATGACATGTTATGTGGAGATATAGTATCAACGCAAAGTGCACAAGGTCGGCAGTATAGGTATAGGTATTGTACGAGGAAATGTGTGTGGATGGTTTAGAAATTTTACACGTGAAACTTACAAATATTTCATAGATAGTACCTAGTCCTAGGTGTCATGGTCTCTGGAGATGTCTTTAGTGGTATCCAATACTACAAACATCATAACACTGATGTTACCAACAGACAACAATTTAACCCAGTTTATTTATTGGGATAGTGCATGCATAGGACCTGAGAAAAAATATATTATTAGTGATTTTTAGAACAATCAGTGTAAGTTATTTTTACGACAATATACCATTAGTATCTAGAATAATAATGACGCGAAAATGTATGTATAACTTAATATCTTAAACGAATAAAATGATACAAATGCCACAGAAGATGTAGTAATTAGCTCTATTTGTTGAAAAACTATTTAACCATTTGTAAATTATCCATTGACCAAGACTATTTAGGTTCTGGATACAATGGATAATAAGCAATAAGATTGTCCGTTGAAATGTATATTATTTCAGCGTTGGGTGTTTATACAATTCGTAGGTTATTTATTTAGTAATTAGGTACGATATCAAAACAAACATAAAACATGAAGATCATATAACGATCGATTAAAACAACGATCCTATCTTATTTCCAACATCAAAACCACGCGTCTCTCGGCGCGACTATTAAACACGCTGAATTTATAATACACGCGACTTGCGACATACATAAATTTCGTCATCACAATGCATGATTTATGGGAGTGCGACATTTAGAGCGCCTGCACGGGCGACTAGTCGCGACTGGTAGGGTTGGGCCTAGGCAGATGATTTTAAAGTGGTAAATTCGCATGTTAAATTTGTAGTTCAAAAGTATAGCATAACAGCCACACCTTATTTTATATTTTAATAGCATACAATGGACTCACTGTGCGCCTAATTTGTATGAATTGGATGGTTGGTTGCCAGAATTGGTGGTTACGAATGGCGAGTGGGAATAATGTATTGGTTTATAAGTTTCGTTAGGTATGACATTTTATGTGGACATACACGCGACTTGAGACATACATCAATTTCGTCATCATAATGCATGATTTATGGGAGTGCGACATTTAGAGCACCTGCATGGGCGACTAGTCGCGACTTGTAGGGTTGGACCTATGCAGATGATTAAAAATTGGTAAATTTGAGTGCCTCTACATTTAATAACAAATTTGAAATTGGTCTTTTGTAGTTCGAAAGTGTAGCATCACTACGACGCTGTATTCTATCTCTTAATAATTTGTAAGCAGCTGTAGTTCAAGGGTGTAATAATGCTGGATAAATTACATGAAACGTTCTAATTTTGTCTACATACGGCAATATATCTATGATTGATTTCAGCTGGTAAAAGAAGAAGCTAACGAGTATGTAATTCACCGTCATTTCATTCATTCATAGCTATCGATAAATGAATATTAAAAATAGGATTGGAGTTATGTCTAAGGTCAGTAATTGTGTCCCCTCATTTAGAACTAAGAACCGAGTTCTATTATTATATCATTCGTTATAAGGCAGAAATACCTATTTCTGCCTTATAACGTTATGGTGTTATGGTGGTGACCTCAAGAGTCGGGCCAATAAGAGTTCCTACCATACATTTTTTTCATAGTTATGAATATCTCCTTACAAAATTTATATTATAAAAATTTAATTGATTTCACCAGCCCTACGTTACTGAAGTAATCGTTACCGACCGTAGAGCTAGTATGCTATAAAAATGTAATGGATGTTGTTTTGTTTTTCAGTGTATTTTTTGAGAGTTTTGAACCGATTTTGACAATACTTTTATCAGTAGGAAAAAGGTAATTCAAAGTTTTTTAGGCACTTTTACAGTTTCCCTGTAAAAACTATAAAATTTAATTGTCCGAAATAACCATGTGACGTATATAAGTAATGTACCTACTGCGTGTTAGAAGTGAAGACTCCCTTTGGCATTTTCCATCTGCCTTTTCTAAAATGACATAGAATACTTTAATTTGATGTTTTTGTGGCCATCCTAATCGGCCACAATTTATTTTTAAACACGTTGGAAACCATTACTTATTAATTTCAACAACTCAACACCGAAACTGTTCAAATTGCGATAAATTGTTATGAAAACACAAAGGTAACGTGGTATAAAATTCACACGAAGAAATGTGTTCGTTTTAAAAACAAACCGCTAATCGTGTACCGGTAAACTGGTTATCCAATCACATCCGGTCCACGTTCTGCACGAAATTCAAATTCGAAAATAGAATGACACGCATAACGTGTAGGCCAAGATGAACGGACGGTTTCCTACGTCTCTACGAATTAAACCAAATAAAAAAGAAAACGTACACATCACACAAATACACACCTATCATACGCGCAGTGCAGAGAATTTTAAATCTTCTTCTCGAATCCATAAGTACAAAGGTGGCGTGCATAATTTTGATTGACGGTGCATCTCTTGCTCGGTTTGAAAATGGAATACGTGATTCGAGAAACAAAAAATAAGAGCATGATCAAAAGATTTCAAATTTAGTTGTTGTACATTGCGCGCTGTCCACTCATGTTTATTATTTCGTCAGGCTGAATAATAGCAATGTACTTAAAATACCTGGAAAATATTTCGTACACACGACGAAAAGTATTAGATTCAGCCCACGTAAACTAAACTTGTTATTTTGTTTGACAGTGCGCAAAATTGGGTAAAAGGCAATTAAATAAAAATATTCGGCTTGATTTAAAACTTCCAACTGAATGGATGCTTTTAGTTGACAAGGTTAATTTAATGTTATGATTTTGTCTTATTAAATAAAGTCAATTTAGGTTTTTTTAAACCAAAACAAATTAATCATAATAAGAGGTGTCGACAATTTATAATATTTAGTTTAAAACGTATTAAGAGGAAGCAATCGGATTTATAACATTAAAATCACGATTTAGAAGATTAAGATATTATTACGTAAATCTTGTTGGTATATGAAAAACTAATGGAGGTGCTTCAAGTAATCTAATAAGATTTGACAAAAAATGTACCTATATAGGTATAGCTGACGTTTTCCAAAAACTACATGATAGTTATCTGATAAATTAAAACTCTCATAAGAATACTTTTAACGAATTTGATTAGAAATTAATAATTATTAGGTGTAAAAAATAATTACTGATTGATGCATGCCGAAAGATGCAGCAGCAATTGTGGACTATTAAGGATTTATTATTAAACTAAAAATACTTTTAAAGCAATGAATAAGGAACTTTTTGCCTTTAGACTGTGGTGGTAATTTTCCCTTCGTTAATTAATTTTATTTTAATAATATCATATCACCGTATCTGTAAACCATTTCCTACTACTACTACCGATATCTACTTCCTGAACAAAAATACCAGTGTTAATAAGGGACAAATTCGTATTTAGAATTATACGATATGTGTAGGTCGGACTAACAACTAGTGCGAAATTGTAGCACTTTTCAATTTCGTAGCACATTTAGCTCAGATCTTTTTGATCAAAAACGTAAACGTCTATTGGTTGAGAGGCCAGTTCACAGGTAACAAGCCAGATAAACACATTGTAAGAATATATAACATTATAACAACATAATCATCATAGTATTAACACCATTGCAAAGTTAACGATTGGTTAAAGGTGTCATCAACCCCGTAGATAAATCCGCGGTATAAGCCGCAACTTTTCAGCCATCAATAACACCCACGTACTCGATGATCCCTGATCTTTTGGCATCCTCTCAACTGTTATCACCTAGGTTTTAGAGCTCACGATTTGTCGTTGAGTCGTCGTTTAACACGAGACGCACTGACATTGACTGGAAAAAAATTAATATTGTTTATATTGTAACAAAGTGATATTCGTGCGAATTAAATAAATAAACAAAAGCTTGCAAAATTTTGAAAAAAAAATTTAAGTAGATAAATTTGTCAAATCAAAAAATTTGCTTTGTAGCAGTCTACTAAAACCGTTTCTTTACAAGTCTATTACTGAAACAAAAAATAAAGTTTTCCTAATAATCCGGGCATTGAACTCAGAATATTTGTATTTCGGAACATTTCTTGGATTATTATTACAAAAAAATTGAAATCTTTATCTCTTTTCTGAAATAATAATTAACCTAAACATCAAACCTTAAAGATATAATATATCGTATCCAAGTATTGTTATATTATTATAATTTTATTATATTAATATTTTATCATATCGTATCACAATTAAATCGGAGTCGCGTCGTGTGTTAAAAATAAATGCATTTTTAATACAAAGTATTTCCATAGGTTATTGTTGGTTTTTCTTGTAAATTTAGGACGCGGATTATGTTTGAGGAGTATCCGAGTGTTTTGATTGTGGAATGATCCATTTTCCTCAGAAGTACGAGTACGTTATTATGGTACTTACGGGTAATTCTTTGCGTGGTCAGTACTTACTTTATTATTCTGTTTATCCGATATTCTTTTAGAAACGTAAGCTTCGTAGGCAAATAAATTTACATGTTTTGATACGTTTACGAGTATTTATTAGACTACACGTGTTAGTGCAATTTTATGCAGGTCGTTTAGGAAAAAGGTTGGATAAATCTTTATATGAATTATGTTTAAATGTTCAAGATTCTTTTGAAGTTATATAAAATTGTTTCAAACAGTTTTATGAATTGTACAGAAGAATGCGTTATTTTCCATGCTTCTATAACATATAAGTTCTTATTAATAAACGATACATGTAGACACATTATTAATTTATACGACCATAATATGCATTTACATTTTATTATTTTTATACCAATTATCTTTTCATCTATACGATATTTAACAATATGGTTATATGTTAAATATACTTTTGAATGTATACAAAGTAACATTAACAAGGAAATTATTAAATAAATAAATGTGTACAGCAAATTGTTTTAAAATGATTTTCTAATGAAGTTAGGCATGTAATCCAAATTCACAATAAATAAAATATTTTAGAAATTTATTCGACGTTTTTAGAACGTTTGTAAATCACGCGAAATAGGTAAACTATTAACTCTCGTCGCGGCGCCGGCTGTTTATTTTGTGGTAAAAATATTTCGCCTATTTTTATAACGTGTGGGTTTTTAATGGGTAATTATCAAATATCAAATATATTTTGTAAATACTTACCTATCGATTTTACAAAATTTAAAAATGTATTTAATTATACAATTTAATTTAAATAGGTATATTGTCAAATTAAAATATAGAGTACCTACTCAAA